>OV656873.1:3027491-4227491 GCA_927399465.1 Sarcophaga caerulescens | reverse complement strand
ACATAAAATTGTTTTTATTTACTTTATCTACAAAATTTCTTGTTTGTTTTGTTTTTACTTTCAAACACAAAAAACTGAAGCACATTATTGTGTGCCGGTTTTTAATCAGGTGCTGTTATTTTGTTTTTCATAAATATTAACCACACTAACTATACATACATAAATATTAGTTTTAATATTTTTATTAAAAGATTATAAAAATTGGCAAAAGTTTCACAAAAAATAAAAATAAATTTTTATTGAACGTAAGATAAATAATGTTCCTTTAAAGGAGGGAAAACATGTTTTATTTTTAAAGAATCAAAGAAAAAAAAAAAAAACAACCCAAAATCTAGGTCATTCTAATTAGAAATAAGAATTATTTTTGAAAACCAAACAAAATATAAAAATATTGTTTATAATTTAAAGCTATCTATACTAAATACTACGTGACGCGTGTGTGATTTCGTTTCTGACTTATTTTTTTTTGACATTTTTTTAAAATAAATTATTCAAATATGTATGCATGAATGTATATATGGAAGAAGCCATACAGTTAAGAGAACAATATAAAATTGTCTTAATTAAATATCACTTCATGTGATTGTTTTTTTAAATTATTATTATAATTTTTTTAATGCCTTTAATTGAGAAATTTTCCAACTACAAATGTCAATTATAATTGAGAACATACAAGACAAAAAAAAAATGCTGTAATTTTTTCCTATGAATATATTTTAATTAAAACTAATTTAAAACTAAAGGGCTGTGTAAACGTTAAAAATTTTAAGGAATAAAAACTGTATAATAGAGACAGGTACACTAGAGCCCCGACTTGCGTCGTTAATGGGGACCGGAGAATTGCGACGCAAATTGAAACGACGCAAATCGAATCAAATTTTTCTATACAAATGTATTGAACTTCATCAAAATGAAGCAAAAAAACTTAATATTTCGGATAAAACAGAATTATGAAAACATTTTTCATTATTTTATTAAGTTCAGTAAAGTTTTCTCTAACAAAAAAACTTAACAAAAATCAATAAAATTCATTTATAAAAAAAATAAATTTTAAAGAAGAAATTGTGCTTTGTTTAGTTTATGTGGTGCTTTCTTCAGATAATACTCGTAAATTCAAATCAACAACACTCCATTTGATTACGTGGTCTTACAGGTTTGTTAACAAAAAGGTTCGTTGAATTTTTAGAGATTTTTTTGCTGATATGTTTCCTTGTAACAATTAATGGCTTGGTCAGCAGATGCTGTTATGCCCTCGCTACGATTTTCGTCAGGATCGTTTTCAGAAAATATATCCAATGCATGGGAAATTAATTGCATAGCTTTCGAAATATTGGAGATTGTTATTTTTTTTTCCTCTAATGTATTATCAATTATCATAACATCATCTTCTAAAGCGTGCTGAATATTAATGGATAATAAATTTTCATTATCAAGCTCCTGATCGTGAGACAGTAAAAGTACATTAATGAAATCCTCTTCCATTCCTTCAAATTCGGCTAAATTTAATCTACGCAAGTTGAAATTGCAACAACGCAAGCTGAGTTTTGTCAATTTTTAAAAAGCGACGCAAATCGAAACGACGCAAATCGGATCGACGCAAGTCGGGGCTCTAGTGTATTCCAAAAACAAAGGCTAAGACATCCTTAAAAAATATTTGAAAAATATATGTTTCGGCAACTGCTTCTTAGCAGACTCTAACGAAAAGCTTTGGGAATAACTAATTTCCATGAAAAGGCTTCTCAAATCAGTCGTTCGGAGTCAACGTTAAATACTGAAACATTAAACTATGGCTCTATGATTACCTCCTGTGGATCGCAATGGCAATTAGTTTCGTATATTACATTTAGGTGAGACATGCTTTCTACTCCAGAAAATAATACTATAGACATGTTTCTTATTTTGAGAAATGTGAATAATAGTTTAATTTCAAATCAACAATATTTTTCCGTATATGTACACTGAATCAATTAAGTCTCCGTACAGATAGTTTATTACTGAACATATTGATAAAGATTTTTTGTTTTGGGATCGAGTTATTTTCAGCCATGAGAGTAAATTAAATATTTTTGGATCAGATGGAAGAAGAATGGTATGGAGAAAACCAAATACTGAAATGGACCCAAAGAATTTGACCCCAACAGTAAAGCATGGTGGAGGTAACGTAATGGTATGAGGATGTATGGCTTCTTCTAGTGTGGGCAATCTTGTTTTTATTGAAAAAACGATAGGACAAATATGCATATTTAAATATTTTTTTTTAAAGAAAATGTAATACATAGTGGAGAAAAATTGGATTTGGGACATTTGTATTGCTTCCAGCAAGACAACGACCCCAAACACAACTCGGGAGTAGTAAAAGAATGGCTCATCTATAATGTCCCAAAGCAATTAAATCACCCTGCGCAGTCATCAATCTCAATCCGATTGAGCATTTATGTGACCACTTGGAAAAAAAAAGATCCGTCAGCACAATATAACAAATAAAGACCAACTTAAAGCTGTTATCAAGGAGGAATGGGAAAAAGTAGACCCCCCCCCCCCCCCTATGACCACAACTAAACTTGTCCATTCCATGAAAAGCAGATTAAATGCTGTAATTGCCAATAAAGGAGGACCAACAATATTGTTACGAAAATGGAAATGGTGTTGTTAAAATAATAAGCAAAAGCTCCAAAAACAACACAATGGACTTGATCACGCATATGCAAAAGCTCTAAAAACAAAACAATGCAGTTGTTCACGTGATCAACGAATTAGTAAACATATAGCAACAAAAACAACAGACCGATGAATAAACAAAAAAAATATAGCAACAAAGTCCTTGTATAAAAAATATAGCAGAAAGACAAACAAACAAAACAACAACAACTCTGCCTGGACGAAAGTAAATAAGAAACACGAACAACAAAAATGGACACAAGTTGTTTACATTTTTGGATTGTTCCCGAAGGTCGTCATCATCCTTCAAGGGCATTCATCACACTAATGATCCAGCGATATAAAAAGGCAAGACAAAGCGAGCAATGGTAGAGTTTGAATTTAATCGTGTAAGACGACATCACGTCGGTGTGAGTTAAATCTATCGAGCTTTAATTCGGTCAGACTTGTGTGCAGACAAGTTGCGTTTGGGAAAACAGTTGTTAGTGTGGTGCTTACAAAAAAGGTTGTGAGCAAAGAAGAATAACTAACAAGTGTTGTTGCTTATAAAAAAAAGGTTATAAGCAGAGAAATATAACGAAAAAGTGCACATATTGTGAAAGTTATCATTGTATAAGTGAAAGAAGTTCGAACAGTGGCACAAGAGTTGTGCCGATAATAAAGAATTGATTAAAAAATAAACACAGACTTATTTTTATTTTATTTGCAATCTACGAACTCATATTTTTAACGTTTTTAAAAGGTAAAAACGTAACAATATATTAGAGTTTAAGATAGGTTTAAGAAAGGATTCTTTATGTAAAAAAATTAACTGTACGGAGACTTTTTTGATGTTATTTTATATAAGGACTTGATGAAATTACCCTTTTTTATGTTTTTAATGAATTCTGTTCTATTTATTTTATGTTATTTCCTAAATTACAAAGCTTTTAAAGGAAAAGAACTAAGCTTTCTTTGAGCAAAAAAAAAAAACATCCATTAAAAAAAAATATAGTGCATATGGTAAAATTTATAAACTTTGGTTTTGAGTTAAAATATTTTTTTTTATAGATATGCCTCTTGCTACTAAGTGCCCACAAAGACCTTAAAGGAAATGGTCTAAGTTTTCTTTTGAGGAAAAATAAAAAAAAACTCCATTTCGAAAAAAATGGGGGAAAATGAAAATAGTACATGTGCCAAATATTGAAAAATCTTATTCTTGAGTTAAAAAATAATTTTTTTTGATAGATATCCCACTCGCATCCCATTAAGCGATTATGAAGGCCTTAAAGAAAATTTTATAAGCTTTCTTTTAAGCAAAAAAAAAAAAAAAAAAAGGGCCCAAATTGAAAAAAAAATAGTACATGTGCCAAATATTGAAAAATCTTATTCTTGAGTTAAAAAATAATTTTTTTTGATAGATATCCCACTCGCATCCCATTAAGCGATTATGAAGGCCTTAAAGAAAATTTTATAAGCTTTCTTTTAAGCAAAAAAAAAAAAAAAAAGGGCCCAAATTGAAAAAAAATTAAAAAAAAAAATTAATTTAAAAAAAAAAAATAAAAAATTTTTTTTTTTTTTAAATTAAAAAAATTATATAAATGAAGTAATCTGTACGGAGACTTATTTGATACAGTGTATGTAACTACATACTCATCTAAATATAAGGTGAATGAAATCGCAAGTGTTTTTATCGTTATATTTTGCCTTTATCACTAATTATTACGATCAATTATCTAGAGGAGAGAGATTATTTACTTTACCATTAAATTACTTTAACATACGCAAAACAAGTACTTGAGCAAATAGTAAAACAAAATGGGACATTGTTTTTATTTTTTCTCATATACATTTAGTATGTATGTACGTACATACATATGTATGTAGAAATAAATAGGAGTAAATAAATTGTATATGAAATACCGTTCATATCACATACAAGCTTTGTAATGCAATTTGTTTAGTGTTTAGCGATAATATTGTAATAAAAAATAGAAAAAAAAAATTATCAAATAAAACCAACACCCCAAGGTGATAACAGAAATATGAAAGAAGATTAGAGGCAAAATTGCAAACAGATGTTAAACTGTTTAATTTTTTTTTTTTTTTTTTATATAACAAAATGCATTTATATTTAGTACCAAATAATTAATACCCAACAAAAGCTTCATTAATGAAGGCCATAAAATCTAAAATAATTACGTAGTCAAAAACAAAAAGACTAAAGAGCCAACAGCTCTGCTTGGATATTAAAACTTTTTAATTTTTCATTTGAGCACTTGATGAAAAATAAAAACGAAAATGTTTCTCTGTTTCATAATGGGCAAAACAGAATATTATTCATTACATTAAAATAAACAATATACAGCTATGGACATTAAATTAGCACAATATTCATATATATAGTTTGATTGTGAATTTTTTCTCATTTGTATCCTAATTAGGCCAATTTTTTTGGTCTGGAACGTTGCACGATGACATCTAGCTGTTGTTTAACAAAAAATATTACCGTAATCGTACATATTTTTTGTTTTGACTGCTAATTTGTATCATTAGCTAAATTCGAGCTGGACAGTAAATTAGCACAACGTGCATATAAGTGTTTTAGGTACAAGCTTTGTTCAAGTATTTTCATTCTTACGGTATATTCTTTTAATTTTATGGCAATTATAGTAATTTTTTTAAAAAATGGGACGTTGAAAAGAGTGCTCGCCAGAGGAGAAGCTCATTATCGTTGACTTGTGGAATGATGGGAAAAACATGGCTGAAACTGCCGAAATTTCGATTTTCTCGCTAAAAATGATTTAAAACGTGATCATTTCCTTCAAAGCAAACATAATAATGTCGCTGAAAACAAAAAACGAAAGCCAAGTGTCAAGGAAACAACCGAAGTCGTGGACCGTGCTATTGTCCGGAAGTTAAAGAAGGAGCCTTTCATGTCGTCACGCGATATTTTGAACGAAATTAACTCTCAATTTAGGTTAAATTTATCGGACAGGCTCATACGATGACGTCTTAATCACGGAAAGCTCTTTGAACGCTCTTGCCGAAGGAAGCCACTTCTACCAAAAGAAAAATATAGTCAAGCGTTTAACGTTTGCTCGCACCCACAAGGATAAAAATCTCCCATTCTGGAAAAAAATATTTTGGAGTGATGAAACAATGCTAAATCGTATGGGACCAGATGGTAGAGTGGTTGTTTAACGGCCAGAATGTCAGACATTAAATCCACGCTATACTCAAAGGATCATAACGCATGGTCGAGAAAGTACAATGACGTGGGGAGCATTTTCATGGCACGGTGTAGGTCCCATTATGAAAATTAATGAAAAAATGGACCGTTATCAGTATTTGGACATTCTAGAGAACAAAATGCAACCATAAGCTTTTAATACATGCCAGTTTTATTCATATTTTTGCAAGATAGCGGTCCCAAACACACATCTAAGCTGGCAAAGGATTGATTTTATAAAGAGCACATTCCCGTTTTCGACTGGCCGGCGCAAAGTTCTGACTTAAACTCGTTAGAAAACCCCTGAAACGCTGTGAAATGTACTATTGCTCAACAAAAGTACAAAAATTTGGTCGATTTGTCGATTGGAATAAGGGACGCTTGGTACTCGATTCCCAAAAATCTTTTCCAAAGAACTTTGTCCCTTAGATGCCACGCGGTGCTTGAATATAGAGGCTACTCTACTAAATATTGATCAAATAAACTGAAAACATTAATATTTTTACTATTTATTAAAATATATAATTTTTATTCCAGAAATTTTAATTTGTGCTATTTTACTGTCCAGCCAAAATCTGGCGTTTGATATGTTGCAGGTCTTAATGAGCAGACGATTGGCAATTTCGCAAACATTTTTTTTTTTTTTTTTTAAGAAGAATATGCATCTTAAGTTTCTATGTTTAAATTTTTTATGAATGGACCTAAAATACTAAAAAAAAAAATCTGATTGTTTTTATAATGAAGTTTTATGCTAATTTAATGTCCATAGCTGTATGTACATATGTACATATATATGTATGTATGTATGTACGTAATAACGTAGTTGATAAGAAATTGTTGTAGGTTTGTACAAATTAAAAATAAATTCCTTCAATATAAAAAATATACATTTTCAAACACAGCCTTATCTTTTTTTTTTTTAATCTATTTGTAAATGGTTTTATGAATAACTAGACTGTTTTGTAATAAAAAAAAAATTTTTATATTTACATGGTTCCTATATTAAAAGTCTAAAAGTTACAGACGTGTAACAAGGTGGACTACTAATAATAAAATAGGTTTATTTACTTTATATTTATTGTAGAAAGCAGAAATGGGTGTGTAATTTACAAATTATCAGTTAATTGTTTTAAATGAAAAGACATGCAAGGTATACCAGTTATTGCACTTCTCGTATTCCATGTTTTAAATACGAGCTTTATGGCGAGCGAAAAAGTTTCGAAATTAAATTAAAGTACTTCAAATAAAATTTATTAAATATTGGAACTATCCACTATTTTTCGATAATAGAATATTTGCTGGAGGTGAAGTCTTTCAAACCTCGAGCAGTTATGTATTAAAATCTAGCAGGTGTATTCCCACCGCTCTTTAGTAGCCATAAACGAAAATAAAACGTTTCCAACAATGTCTGAAATACGATTATTATAACACACATAAATTCGAGAGCCTAACAGTTGTTAGAAAAATTAAATTAAATTTATTCACGATTTCAGATTTTAATAATAAAACACGATAAAGGCAAAGTATGTTTTAAACTTACCTAGAGGGCATGTTACTTAGAATCTTATCGGTAATAAAACCTGCACGATTACAACGTTCGACAAAACGATCCAATATAATGTAAGCAAGTGGCACATCCAAAACAATATCGGCCATGTCTTCAAAAACACGAGTAAAACCCTAAAAAAAAACCGCAAAAAGATGGAAAGAAAAACAAAATAAAATATTAAAAATGTTAGAAATTATTGTAATAAATGTTTACACGATGGTTTTTCTAAAAATGTTACTGGTATGTACTCTATTTACATATTTTTCTACTAACTTCAGTTCTTTTTTTCCTTCTTATATTTATACGTACATATACGTACATATGTATGTGTAAATAATTTGATAAAATATAATCTTACCTGTTCCATACCAGCTGGAAGTACCAAACAGGCTTTATCCAATGATGCCAACAGATCACACATGGCCTCTTCCGTAGTTTGAGACAATGATTCCATGGTCATGACCACTGCCTCATACACCAATTCGTGATGGAAATGAGGAACTTCGAGTGCTCTTAGGCAACGATGAGCCTCTTGTATATCACGTGATGATAAATACTCCTTAAGTAGCAATGTCATCTGTTTAGTAATTGTCTTGACTGGTCTCAACGGACCACCCATGCCCCAAACATTGTCCAAATGGGCCCAACCCTGTTTCATGTGCAATAATGTATCGGCACGACGTATGGCATTCATGGCGTGCTCATTTAGTTCACCATGTTCAGATGGTTTGGTTATGAATTTCGGTGGAATACAATCATCGGCAACGGCTCGAGCTAAAAAGTTGCCTAAAGGAGTGAAGATGATTAAAAAATAATGGAAAATTAGATTGAAAGGTACAAGAGAGCTACAGTGAAAATATACATATGTTTACTAATAAAAAAAAAAAAAAATAATCCGTACATCGTTGAATTGTTGCTTTTAAATCAATATTCAAGAGAATCGTTTAATAAAAAAAAATGACCTATCGAAGCATAAAGTATGTCGATAATTTCTGTTCAATTTTCAATTTCAACTAATTAAAGTTTCCTATTTAATCATCTTTTGGAGTTTCAATTTCAAAATTATAAGCCAAATTGGTGTCAAAGAAAGGCTATATAAAATTTGATAGAAAAGTTTAAAAATTGAATGAAAATAAAACTAAAACTTACCCAATATGGTTGCTGCATCAGGAGTGTCCAATGTTAGATCGGGCAAGTTCTGTAGTAATATTTCGAAACCTTTTTCAATATCTTTGCCAGTTATGACACGACCATACAGATCGGATATCAAAACCGATGTCATTTCGCGCTGTGAATCCTTATGATCCATGGCAATTTCGACAATGACACTGGTCACATATGGACGCAGGAATCCGGTAAGTATTTCGTCTAAATTAACAGCCACCTCATGGGTGTCACCATGTTCGTAGTATTCCAAAATAATGGGTTCGGCCAATTTGAAAAATTCTTCTGGTGTTAGTTCAGGAATGACTTCACTTAAAACAATGTTCTGATCGTTTGTCTCACTGTCATAGTTGGGATCATTTTCATCTTCGTACAGTTCCTCTAAAGCCTCGGAGCCGGGCAGACCCCAGACTCCCTTGCGGCCAGCACCGCCCTTTTTCGGCAACCCGCGACCATAGCCGCTGCGTGATCGACGGCTATTCTTCCAACGACGTTGTGGTACTACATAATCTTTGGCATGACCATTCATAGAAGCGGGCAGCCCAGCGGCGCCATTGCTCTCACCACGACTATTTTGCCGTTGTATAAGACGTTTGGCTTTGCGCTTAATACGTCCGTCATGGCCATCAGCTACACTATGGGGTTTCTTCATAAGACCATTATGGCCTTTGGGCGAGCCGGAGCTGCCATTCAATTCAACTGCTTTAATCTCGCCGTTAAGCTCACGCTCAACAGAGCTTTCGCGTGAAGCTTCGTTACTGTCATCGTAACCGTTTTGTCGGGTAGTTTCAACCTCCATGCTTAAAGAAATGTTGTGAAGGGGGTTTTAAAACTCGGCGCTTTTAAGACTTTTCTTTCTTTTGTCCTTAAGGATGACAAGTTGTACTTGACGGCAAGTAGCGATTTTATTTACAAAAGGTTAACTCCAAGTTTAAGCAAATTCAAAACTTGAACTTTGTTAAACCTTTTCTTGTTAACTGATGTTCTTATTTATTTAAAATGATTAATAATCCAGCTTTAAAAACTGCAATTAAAAAAAATAACAACAATGTACTTAAATTTAGTTTACATGCATACATAGCTACATACATATTTGAAAATTTCATTTTTTTATTTTTTAGTAATGAATTGTTGCTGATATTTCAATATTTGATTTAAATACATGATTTATGGACTAAACTTATGGTGTTTTCTTTTCTACCAAAAAATGTGCATTTTATTAACGCAAAATGCAATTTTGCGTTTGTTTCTTAAAAATGTTTCGCCCTCTAAAAGGGTGGTATGTTTTATTCTAAATAATTCGCACTTGCCAATGGTGGAGGGCATTGCATTTAATGCCCTGTATAAATCGAGAGTGCTGATAATGCCCTGTAAAGCAGATGACTTTTGTTTATTTATAGGGCTACCAGATGAAATTTAAAAAAAGTCGCCTGGTATTGTTATCCAATTTGAAGTTAATTTTTTCATTATTTTGTGGAGTAATCTTAAGGAAATATTACATTATTAAAGCTACATGGTCAGCAATATAAAAAATTGCATTCAATGTTAGAACAGTGTTAAAATATTTTTTTTTTGCTATAAAAAATATAGTCGAAAAATTAGCGAGATCTGGCAATACCTTTGAACAAATTGGCATTTCCTCATTCATTTTCTTAATAAGTGGTAAACACAGGGCATACCCTTCTTTAATATTTGTGTTATGTTCTTCTCAAATAAAAAATGACATTACAACAGGGTTGGTCAAAAAATTTTTAATGCACCTTGTAAGAGGGTGACATTTTCTTTGTAGAAAAGAAAACACCATTAGTAATGAATTGTTGCTGATATTTCAATATTTGATTTAAATACATGATTTATGGACTAAACTTAAGGATACCGACGATTTAAAGCAAAGCCTAGACAAAAATTAATCGAATTACTAGGTCAGGTAATTTTCTATGTTTTATACCTACAACTTTAAGGGCCATTATTATAACTTGCCGTTAAACTTGGGTTTAGTTAAAGGTACCTTTAGCTAAAGGGAACTGTAAAGTTACCTTTAACTGATTTTCGTTATTACAACTTACAGATAAAATAAAATTAAAATATGGCAGTGCCGGAGCAAAGTCGATAACACTGCTCAATTAAACAAGTTTTTTTTAACGCAGTGGCAACAGCGGACTTCGTTTTTTTTTTGTTGTATATGCTCATTTTGTTTAAATTTGAAGTTGCCATATCGCAAACAGTATATAATATGGCAAGTTCAAACATAAAGTGACCTTTAAATGTTAAAGGTAGGATGATCTTCCCTTTAGCTTAACGATCACTTCTATCTTATTGAGTACTCATAATAATGAAAAACAATTTATCTGCCGGTTAAAATCCTCCCTTTAGTTAACGGCAAGTTGTAATAATGGCCCTAATTCATTTAATTTTAACGATATTCTGTGATACGCTATTTAAATTCAAAACGAACTCATTGGTTGTTATCTAAAATGCTTAAAGTTTGTTCTATTTTTTTATACACACACTTTATGTACAAACAAAGTATTCAGACATTATTATTGTCTATATTTAGAAGAAAAATAAATTATTTTTACCACACATTACAAAATAAATAAATAAATAGAAAAAGAAGTAAAAAAAAAAAAAAACTAAATAAAATAAAGGGTGATTTTTTAGCTATTATCTTTTTGGCAACACTGGTTTAAACAGCTCACGCACGTTTCGTGTTTTGTTTCACTATTAAACATCTTCAGTTTGATCTATAATTTAACCATGAATTGTCTTACAAACGAACAACGCTTGCAAATCATTGAATTTGGCATCATTGGACCGTACTTCTTCAAAGCTGCTGCGAATCGTAACGTAACTGTGAATGGTGAGCACTACCGTGAGATGATATCCAACTTTTTTTTTGCCCAAAATGCAAGAGCTTGACTTTCATGACGTGTGGTTTCAACAAGACAGTGCCACATGCCACACAGCACGCGTAACAATGGACTTATTGAGAGGCGAGTTCGGTGGACATTTTATTTCACGTTCGGGACCGGTCAATTGGCCGTCTAGATCGTGCGATTTAACGCCTTTAGACTAGTTTTTGCGGGGCTATGTTAAAGCTCATGTCTATACAGACAAGCCCGCTTCAATTGAAGCATTGGAAAAAAACATTGAAGCATTTGTTCGTGAGATACCGGTCGAAATGTTGGAAAGAGTATGCCAAAATTGGACTAAGCGGATGGAACATTTGAGGCGCAGTCGCGGTCAACATTTGCATGAAATAATCTTTAAACATTAAATTATATGGACCGTACTATCGATTCAAATAAAGATTTCATGCATTTTTCTAAATTTTATGTTTTTTTTTTTGATAAATTTTCCTATAGCTCTTAAAAAATCACCCCTTACAAGAGAACTAAATAAATTTCATTGCATGCACCGCCACCACCACCACCACTACATCATTTTTTTAAATGTAAAAAAATGTAAAGAAAATGAAAAAAAACATGTAAAGTAAAATAAAAATCAAGCAAAAAGGTAATTCAACTTTATCTTGAAAAGTAATATCGACTCTATCGACGAAGTAGTCGCATTGATGATGGCGACGACATCGCACTGCACAGAAGATAAAAAAAAAACTCTCGATACAATAGCGACACAACAATAGTTACTGCATGGAGGCGATATATTCTAACACTTGCAACTCGTATAACGGCATTAAAGGAAATTTTTATCCTATAGACGGACAAATATTCTTTTGAAAAAAAGTGGATCTAACAATGGTAATATTCCTGCCTAAAGGAAAACTATAAGAGATTAAAAAAAAAAAAAAAACTTTAATACAAAACGAGTCTTAGGTGTCATTATATTGTATTACTTTTATTCCGTGTTGTTGTTTTGCTTTTTTTTTTTTACTTCTAATAAGAATTGCAAAGTAAAATACAATACTTGAGAGCAAGTACTGACTGAAACCTTCAGAGCGGTCTTTAACTTATTGCTACTTTTTTATTTTTAATGTCTTGACTATAAAATGTCTAACAAGTTGATAGCCTCAGTAAAATTCTATACTATTACGATGTTTGTTACACAGGCATTCACATTCAATTTAAACGTTTTTTTATGCACATACATACATACACGTCGTCGTCGGTTGCTTTTTAGATATTCATTATGGAAAAACTCGTGAGCCATGTCAATAATTAAATGTTATTCTCGTGAAAAAAAAAGAAAATATGTTGTAAAAACAAAACAAATTCAAATTTTAAACAAATAGTTTAAAATTTATTAAAAAAATAAAAAATAAAATAAATAAAAAATAAATTCAAGGCTTACATTCCAAAAGTCAATGAAGGACTTACATGTCGATCGACTGACTTTGGCATACAATAAGTTCTTGAATAACGATAGTTTGCAAAACAAGAGTAGAAGGCCGTACATTAGAGCGACTCACCAAAAAAAGTCCTCGATGTACCCCAATAAAAATGAACCTTGGACTTTTTTAAGATGACATTTAAAATATTTCGGCTCCAGCTTTGACCTCTCGTAAGCTGGAGCATTTTGAAAAAGGGTCTATTTTTGGATGTTTTGTTAATTTGAGGATCTGTTTCCTTACCAACATCTACAATATGTATATCATAAGAAAGGTTTTTTTAAGGCGCGTCCAACTGTATATACAATTTTTCCAAAGAAGATAATCCATGTCTTTTTTTTAAGGATATTCTGTAAAAAAAAAAAACGATTTTTGAATTTTTTGTTCGGGGTTGTTTGTAATAATAGTGCCAAATTGACATATTTTAATCTTTAGTTGATTTAATTAAATACGGGTCTCAGCTTTTTTTGAAATTCGCGCTAGTTCGCGTTTTGTAGTAGTTGTAGTTTGTAGTTTTGTAAATATAAACAATAAAATTTTATAACTTTTTTTTAATTTGGGAAACAAAAATGCCGCCAAAAAGTCGTGGATCATTTCTTTTTTTCTTTCTTAAGTCCTATTTTCATCCATACATGATCTAGAAACTAAATCCGCTATCATATTAGAGTTACCACAAAATTGCATTTTTATATATTCCAGAGCACCGTGTAAAATGCATCTAATTTGCAAAAATCTAAATTATTTACATACAAAGATGATGTACTTGGTAAAAGAAAAAATTTGATACCCATATGGCCTATTTACAAGGAAGGGTTACCACCCTATTGTATTTTTTTCAAAACGCGAATTAGCGTGAATTTCAAAAAAAGCTGAGACCCGTATTTACTTAAATCGACTAAAGATTAAAATATGTCAATTTGGCACTATTATTACAAACAACCCCGAACAAAAAATTCAAAAATCGTTTTTTTTTTTTCACAGAATATCCTTAAAAAAGGACATGGATGATCGTTCTTGGAAAAATTGTATATACAGTTGGACGCGCCTTAAAAACACCTTTCTTATGATATACATATTGTATATGTTGGTAAGGAAACAGAACCTCAAATTAACAAAACATCCAAAAATAGACCCTTTTTCAAAATGGACCAGCTCACGAGAGGTCAAAGCTGGAGCCGAAATATTTTAAATGTCATCTTAAAAAAGTCCAAGGTTCATTTTTATTGGGGTACATCGAGCACGAATTTCGCTTCCATACAACTTGAGTCGCTCTACCGTACATATGTAGTAAAATAAAGAAAACTGAAGATTGATCACAAACCCAAGCAATCAAAAAACAAAAAAGTTATTTTACTTTGAAAAATAAAGACACAAACAGAACAGGAAGAACAGGCCATAGCTAGAAGTTTGCTGGCTAACTTCCTAAACGCAAATTGCAAAGATGCACACGCAATTTTCTAAATTATGCTTTGCAACATGCGTTAAGGCATTCGGCCGTTCTTTTAGATCATCTTTTGTGGATTCGAGATATGATCGATAAGATTATAGGTATTAGAGTCAGTTCTTAGGATTCAGTGAAATGACGATTTTGGTTTTGTAAGTCCTTTTAATAGTTTAACATAAAATACTCTTTATAATCCTTAATTTTCAATATGCAAATTTTACAAGAGTTTCCTGTTCATGTTATGCTTGGTTTGTACGTTTTGTTTTTACTCGAACCTGTACACCACGTGTTAATACATATAATAAATAATATCACACATCGAATCAAATATCAAATTTATACATACTTCTCTCTTAATTGATTATAAAATATAAGCCACTTGTTTTAATAGCACAATTAATTAATGAAATAAATACTTTCCTTCGGAAAAGACTCAAAAACATTGGCGATGAAGAAGAAGAACTACATATTAAATAATTTCCATTGAAATACGACAACATTTTATCTTGTTTATACCAAAAGAAAAAAATCAAAATAAACAATAACAAGCCACTATGACAGCACAATGTTTGTTATTATTTTGACTGCGCAATTTATTTTCTGTGGTTTATACACACATGCAAACGTATACGCTTACATTCTCATAAAAAAAAGCCGGTGGCGTTACTTTCTTTGCATGTATTTCTCTATATACTTGATATTTTTTTATACGTCTTCTGTACATATGTATATATGTACACAAATATGTATATTTTTAAACCGTGGTAGTATATAAAATCAATTCTAACGTGTAGACAATAGTATATAAGAGGCTATTAAAGAAATATGCACAAAAAGTAAAATTAGAATGAGAAGGAAAAAAAAAGCGTTGAACATTCAAAAAGCAATACCGTAATGCTTACAACAACAACAATAATAAATGAAAGGAAACTCCCTTTTCGAAATATATTTTCAAGGTCATGCGCCATGATTCTTATATGTATGTATTAGAGAGTGTGACCTCTATATTCAGTAATATCGTATTATGAGACAATCTATCATTTTCAAACGGGTTTCTGTGCTGTTTTTATAACCTACACCACCACAGATATGTTTGTGCTGTTATTTGCAAAATGTTAAAACGATGTCCAATTAGTAAAACCATTGTCTATACCTACGTTCTTGATGCAAAAACTCCTTTGAAGTCGCAGACAAGTTTTCATGACGATTCAATGAAATCTATAGCATATCCTCTTATATTACAAGGCATACGTAAGTAAAAACAAATAAATTTTTTTTAATAAACAGTTTTGGTGGCCTGTATGCAGCGCTTAATCTGCATAAGCGTGAGTGATATTGAAATAGAAACCTGCACGATAGATTTATTCAGTTTTCAGTTCCAATTGGAAACGATGATTTCTAATTGTAAAATAAAGTCCAACATTTTATGGAAAAAAAAATTGATATTTTCTTACCATTTAATGCATATAGAAATAAAGAGTCGATTTTCATAAAGTCGAATTACTAATTAGCATGCGTACAATAATTATTCGATTTGAGGATTTTTAATACACAAATTAAGTAATTTTTTTTCTTTTTTTAAAGAATTTAAAATCATGTAGAAAATTAAGGTAAAATTTATGATTTAATATTGTTTTTGAAAATAATAATAATCCATCTGTGTAAGATGTCGTCTGGAGGTAATGAAATTTAAAAATAAACTGTAATACCAATTTGCCTGAACAAATGAATAAAGAAGTGATAGACGGAGTTCGAAAAGGAGTAAATTTCTATGTGTGTGTGAGAGTTTAATTGAAAAAGGAAAACGGAGAGACAAAAAAATATTACAAAAAAATGTAGAATAATACAGATAACTTTGAACAGTGTTGATCAGTATTCTCCTTTTTAATGGTATATTGTCAGGAAAATGTACATATGTATGTATATTATTATATGTTATTTCATACATATGTAAGTATTTAATATTATTATTGTTGCGTTCTTATTATATTACTCTACTTCTTCGTGTTTATGTCTTGTATTCTACATACATATGTAACCGGTTTTATTATACACTTTGTTGTTTTGTTTATTTCTTTTGCATTCATGTGTATTTTTTATTATTCCGTTTTTCTCTCTAGATATTTTGGTTGTGCTTCTTTTTTAGCTTTTTTTTTCGTCTCTCTGTTTTTAGTGTTTATTTTGCCCGGTTTAACCTTGAAATCAGTATAAAAACAAAATGCGTTGTACGAAATTCTTTTGTACATAATAAATACACATTCTACATCGTATTACAACACATACTTATTTATATACATACATGCATATACAAACATATATGTAGGTAGGTATATGTTATTTATTTGTATACGAATTTTGGCTTTACGATATCATAAAGCAAAGTTTATGTTTAACGGTTCTTTTTATTATTAATTTATTAAATAATTATTAAATAATTTTTTTACATTTAATATTCACTTTTATTTCATTAAACAAAACAAAAAGTAGGTACTTGATTCTAGTTTCTGTATCTACATATGTACATATGTATGTATATACACACGTACGCTTATATTTTATACTTCATCTTGTAGGTATGTATTGTTTTTTGTTTTGAACAGAAAAATTGCGTCGCAATTTTTGAATTTATACACACAAGCAATATTTATTTACTTTTTTTTTTTTTTTTATCAAAAATTCGGGGAGGCCAAAAAAATATAGAAAAGCAAAATAATAACAAATGCCGCTTGTTTTTCTTTTTCCTTTAGCGTTAAAACAACACAAGCATATGGCCATACATACATACATACTATAAACGTCAGAAACAAAATTTTAAAACCAGATCAAACAGACATACAGACTCACAAAAAATTAATGCCTGATAAATTGAAAACACTAACAAAACGAACGATTCTTATACGAATACAAGCCATAGTATAAATTCAATTACATTCTCTCTCTCTCTCACAGCCACAATTTCTCCCTAAAAACAGCAAGTTTAAAAGAAAACAAAAACAAATTACAGCTTCTTCAACAAAACATGTAAGCGCCCATACATAAATATGTAAATAACAGAAAACCATCCTTATGTATATACATAAAAATGTAAGTGTGTATATGTGCGTCCAACCGGTCCCTTAAAGTATCACGTACGCCAAAAAAAAAAAAAATAATAAAAACAGAAATGTTAACAAGCAACGGCACACAGAGCAAGAGTTTCTCTCGGAAACCCAAATAAAACACAACAAATATTAAAATGTAAAGAAAGAATTAAAAGAGTAAAATTAACAAAAAGAAAAAAACAAATTTATTATCGTATGATAATTTGTTTTGTGTACATATTTATAAAATAAGATCTTGTGTTTCTTTTTCTGTAAATAACCAGAATTTTCTGGATAAATTGTTATTATATTTATTGTTCGTTTTTAATATACCTATTTTAATTTTTAATTTTCTTCGGTGTAAACTGTTGACAGTGGTTATCACCGACTACGAGTATTGTGAAGCGATTCTTTTACAATACTTTTCATACTATTTTTTAATATTAAAAATGTTTAATTGAAACTTAATTACAAACAAGGTGTAGTTGAAAGAAATTATAATAAATTAGTAATAAAATATTCCAGGGGGTTTCAAGAACGGCAATTTTCTTACTTCATAACGTAGGTATAAAGTAATCGGTTATACAAGAATGACATAGAGAGTTTAAGATTGAAAAATTCTAACTGCAACTATCGATTTAAAATAATTCTGAAATCGTTTTCCAAAGAAATTCCCATTAAACCTTTCTCTATGCTTTCCCAGCTGTCAATTTCAAAACCATTCCGATTTACTAAATGGCTAAAATTAATGTTTCTGTCATTTAAAAAGTAATCTGACTCCTCGTATAAAATTTAATATTGTGGAAAATAAAATGCAACAAAAAAAAAGTAGGTACCTATAGAAAAAAAAAAAACTTGATGACAATTGCATTGAAATCGTTCATTTACGTAAAAAAGAATGAATGGGTAAAAATGTCTGGCTACCATACCATTACAAATGCATCATAAATACAGCAAATCAACCAGACGACAATTTCCGCTGTGTTGAATGGATAAATAAAAAAAAAAAAAAATATTGTGTACATACATATACGCAAACTTAAATAAAGCCTGAAATTATTATTAAATAAAATCAAAACCAACAGGTAAAAGAACTTTAAATAAAAGACAAAAAATAAAGAAATATTAATTTTTACAAGGAAAATCAATAATCCTTCATGGTCTTTTCCCCACTCTTTCAAAAGTAATTTAATATTTATTGATTGATTGTTTTGAACTTGAATAAACAAACAAACCAACTTTCATTTTATGGCATTTGTTAAGAAGAATTCATACTCGATTTGTTTGCATTCGCATTCGATTATTCATTTTACGAATCCTATACCATTTTGATATGACCTTTTCAAAATAACAAATCTGTTCCTATATAAAAGGATAGTTAAAGAGAGAAAGTTTTTCACAATTGTAGTGTATGAGAGTAAATAATGAAGGTAATGCAGATATGTCCTAGCAGATATTCAGCCTTGTTCCCAACATGCTGAATTATTTTATGTAGTTTTGTTTTTATTGATTAAGAAATTTTTACTATACATTTAATGGCTTCAATGGGGACAGTTAGTAAGATCCTCAGTTGAACAACACCAAGAGGCGGTGAATGTTGGATGTATGAAATTAAAGTAAAAAATTTCTCTTCTATTGGCCGAACCGATTGTTTATGGAGCAGTTGCTTCCTTCTGAAGCTTTTGGTATTTAGAGAATAGATTCGAAGAAAGGGTTTAAAAAGTAGAATGCAACTCATACCTAGCAAGTGGTTCCATTGAGAATCCCAATAAACAAACAACAAAAACTTTTTTTAATTCCAAGTAATTTTCCAACTATGTACACTTATTGAGGCCCAGTTGGCTTTATTAAAAAGTAAGGTAAGTAAGACAGCTAGTTTTAAGCGCAGAGAACTGTGGGAAGAGAAGACAATGCCCCGGAATAATATTAATTTAAATCCATAACATTTCAAAAACTATGAACTTTTTTACATCAATTTTAAAAATATTACGAAAATGAATAACACCAGGAATTAAAATAGAATATTTTTACACAAACGTTATAGAAGAAACAATTTAAGCTATCGTTCTAAGGAAACTCTTTGAATTCAATGAGAAGGATGTCTTTTGTGACCGCGAAACTTCGTTTCATTGCTACTTCGAAAAAAAATCCCAGAAAAAAACCTTCAATTATTCCCAATACCTCTTCTGTTTACGACTCATTTACCATAAGATCTGGCATCTCCTCTATTGGGCATATTCATAAATGCAGCCAACAAACACACACAGCCATTTTTATAACAGCTGATTCAATGCGAGAGAAAAAAATCCTTTTGGAATATTTCCAGCAATTTCTATAAAATTCTTATTTCCTCTTATTTTTCATCTTTCGAAAGTAAATAGGAATTAAAAGAAAAAACTTATTTGAAACTCACCTTTTTTTATTCTATTTGCCACACACGAGCAATTTTTTGTGCCAAGAGTAGTTTTTTTTTTTATTGATTTTTGTGTTGAAACAATTTTAATGTGAATAAAAAGAAATTCGTTTTTCCATCAACCGGTTTGTCAAAAACAAAAAAAAAAAATGACAATAAAGCTTAAAACAAAACGAGAAGTATAACAACAAAAATTAACACAATTCCTTTGTGATTTATTTTATTTATTTTTTTTTTGTTTGTTTAATAATTTATTTAAGAATGCACTTTAAAGTCTTTTTCTTTTAATGAAAAAGTGCATTCGTTTGTTAATCTTTCTTCTTCTTTTCTCTTAAAGGAAGAATATCTGTCTGTCAATGTATGCGTGCGTGTTCGGTTCTTCTTCTATATATTTCAGTGTCTATAAAAAGAAAAATGGTCTTTTTAAATTGTTGTTGGAAATTGCACTATAGAATACAAATTTTCTTATTTTGTCGTAAGAAAATTAACAGTTAATTGGAAACATTCAATGTAAATGCAAATATTTTTTTGTTTTTATGATGCGCTGCAATTCTTTTAAATATGTTTTCTTTAAGACTTTCTCTAATTACTAAAGGTTTCTTAAAAACTCTTTTTCCCAATACAATTCTTAAAGGAATTATAATTTTTTTTAATAATCTTCACCACTTGTTTTACTGTTTAAAATTTTTCTGTAGTAGAAAACTAATGTTCCTTTTTTTGGTAAAAAGAATACCAAACAATTTTCCACTTCTTTTTTATCACTGTTGCACTTTACTTATTTTTTTCATACAATAGTTTTTCAAAATGTACTCATTAAAGTTTTTTCCGTTCCAGTGCGGTTTCCCAAACTTTTCTTGTTGAAGTTTACGATGCTTCTGTTCGCTGAATGAAATTACAAATGAAATGAATAAAATTGCATTCGTTTTGTTTGGTGCTTCCCGCGAAAAAACGCTTTTGGCGATGGACGGCTAAGCAAAGCCGTTTGTTTGTTAACAACGGACTACAATATAGTTTAAAAACAATTGCTTAAATATTAAAAAAGCAAAAATTGTAAGTAGATTAATTATTTAAATAAATTTTACAATAAATTACAAAATTTCTAGAATCAAACCAAAAGCTAAATAGAGTTTTTCTTGTGTTTTATTTATAATATAAAAAAATAATTGTATTTATTGTACATTGTGTATTTGAAAAAATGACGCAGTCAAAAATTTTGACGCCGACAGTTTCGCGTTGTTGATATAGAGGTACTAAAATACACAGCTCTAAAATGAAGTGATGTTGCCAAACAACGTATGAAAAACTGTTGCCATAACAACATTAATATATATTATGAAAAACGATTTCGTTACAAAGTAATTTAAATTTTATTTTTTTATCCACTACACAATAATTTTTTAATTTCCATTTTATAGAGTTTTAAATAGGAATTACTGACACAATGAATGGCAACACTACGTTCGTTGAGTACTTGTTCAGTCGAAATTAATAAATAAATTAATCGTAACACAAACCACACAGTTAGTAATGCAGTGCATACTGGTATTACCACCATGTCGGTAACTAAATCAATGGCTCCGCTAAGAAGGGTGAAAATTACTTATTCTAGGCACACACCGGTTAATTCGACACGAACAGCACATTGATTTATGTTTATACAGTACCTATTTCGAATAACGGCAGTTTGGTGAATTTCCATTTTATTCACCACACCGGAGAAATTCACCACCATTTTTAAAAACTCGTCATCCTGAAAACCCACCACTCCGATTAAATTCACCACACTCCTAAAAATTTTAAATTGAAAAAAAAAAATTTTATTTTTGTGGGAGGATATCCATCCCCCCCTTTCGATCCACGTCCGTCGTCATTCACCCTCACTCCGAACAACGCACACACACATATCAACCACACGGACGACCACCACACAGAGAAAGAAAGACACAAATTTAACAACCCAAGCCACCAACCACCACCAACACCACACACACAAACGAACAACACCCATGACACACCAGCAGCAAAGGCCACAACCAACCAAACAAACACCACACACAACACACACACAAGCAACACACAACAAACAAACACCACGGCAGACGCTTGTTTCAAAACGTTGTTTTATATATAGCATCCGGATACGGAAAAAGAACGTGTGAATTAATTACAAAAGATTATTTTTTGAACGAACAAACGAATTTTTTTTAGTGTTGCCAGGAAGAAAAAAATAACTAACCAACCAGTTTTGGTCAGAAAATAACCGGAAACGGCAACACTGATTCAATTAGGGGCGAAGAAAGTAAGTCAAAAAAGAGAAAATAGTTTTTGGTGTGGAGGGGGGAAAAAAGAAGGAACGCGGTACAAACTAGAACGTATGTGTATGTATGTATATGGATGTGTGTGTATTTTATGTATGTATGGTTTTTCTCTTTCTTTCTTACAGCCATGGACGCTAAATTAGCACAACAACAGGACTTTTGGTCATAAAAACAAATCCATATTTTTTAAGTATTTATTTCTGTTATTTTGTTTCACAAAAAAATTTAAACGTAAAAACTTCAATTGATTCTTCTTAAAAAAAAAACAAACAAACAAAGTCAATCGCCCTGTCCGATGAATTTAACCCAAATTGGAAGTTAATTTCATTCGTAATATATTGTGACGAAATGAAAGGGCGGGCGGGCCCTTCTTCCTTGTAAACGACGGTAAACGACTTCGGTAGTTTTTTTGGCAGCCAGCTTTTTGTTATCATTTCACAAGTCAACGGGAGTGAGTGAGAGGTCGCCGTGGTCTAGTAGGTAGTGTGTTGGCTTATTAGACGAAAGGGCCCGAGTTCAAATTCCAGGTCAGACATCAAAACGAAAATATGAAAATATTTTTTCGGCGACTTTTCCTCTCTCTCAGCAGAGAGTAAAAATTGCCATGAAAAGCTTCTCAAAAATCCGTCGTTCGGAGTCGACTTTAAACTGTAGTCCCGCCACTCATGTATAAAATTAACGCACACAACACGAGTGGTGTGAGAAGCTAGGACGCTGTATGTACAATGGGTCAATTCGACCTCTGGGTACTGTACTTGTCACAGTTGACAAGTACACGTCCTCTAACCTAACCTACTACCGCTACCGTTTAGGAACCACAGGCAACGGATTGGACTGGACCTGTTTGTTTCATTCAATAGAGATAAAGCATATAAAGAAGGGCTAAAAAGTGCTTCGAGAAGGAGCTTTTTGCTAATCCAAGGATTCTGTCAACGAACTATCTATCCACGGTGATATCTAGCGAACGAATGGATAATGGTGGGATCCAATTCTGAGTTTCTAAAAGTTCTCATAGGAACGCACTTCTTCGACTGTAAGGAATACAGTTTTGTCATTACTGGACTTGTCCTCTGGGGGGGGGGGGGTGCATGACACACTTGTTCGAAACCTTTAAGTCACTGCGTCCCGGACAGCATTCTTTCTTTACCTCTATTTTGCACAATAATGTTACCAGGGAGGGGATCGGAGCTAGATTGGAAAAAGATTGTCTTGGAGAATATGGTGGTAACTAATGTAAAAGAAGGAACTGACTAGGCTATTAGCTCAAGATTGCGTTCTGTCTGTCTGTAGAAAGGGTCCTGGCTGGCAAAAGGCTCATTCATGGACATGTTCAAGGAGTTATGGAGGAGTAGGGTCGACAAGGGGAGACGCGGCGGAGAACGCAACCGGTTGGTTGATTAAACCTATCCTGGGGCACTTTTTCGGTCTGAGAGATTATGCATATAGGGTAGGTACTTTTACCGAGAAACGACCGTTTTAGAAAGGAATTAAGACCTAAAACTGGGGAAAGAATCAATAGGGTTCTTGATAGGTATTTTGATGACGCATTGATAGAACTAATTCCCATTCGCCAAAAAGATAAATCAAAGATCAATCCTCCTTCTTATAGTTGTAGTTCGTGATTATCGTTAAAACAACTTGTATTTCTTTCTATACAAACTGAAATAAGTTAGAATAGAGTTTTCGGGTTGTTGGCAGGTTTCCTAGCGAATTTACTTGGAGGGCCTAAGTGAGAAGGTTCATTGTGATATTTTGAAAATTCTAATTGATTTAACCCCCGTTTAGACAAATCATATCAGATTTAGGTTAGGTTAGGTTAGAGGACGTGTAACTAATAACTGTCACCTGAGACAAGTACAGTAACCGGAGGTCGATTTGACCCATTGTACGCACAACGTCCTTAAGAAGAAAGGATACAAGAGGGGATAGGAGAAAAGGAGAGGAAGTAGGAAGGGGGAATGGAAAGCGAAGAACTTACATAGACCAAAACAAAACAAAAAGGGAGAACGCGGCTACACTGATGAAGGTGCTAGGGCTTCAGCTGAACTAATAAATCTGTGGAGAGCCCTGATGCCGGCTCTCGACACAGAATTCAATCCCTCAAAGAAGCCCCCTGCCAAGGGTCCGCAACCTCAACCTACCAAGGGCTGGGCAGTTACAGAGGAGGTGCTCGACAGTCTCTAGCTCCTCCTCATCGCAACATACCCGATATCAGATTTAACTGAACCGTATTATAGAGGCTGCTAGCACTTCTTGATCGGAATTATTCCACGAGTTATTTTGTGTGCTCCTGGACATAAAGTGTCCTCAATGAGCTACTCTCCTGATGCGTCATGAGGAGAAGAATATAACATTTACTTATAAATCTTTCGAAATGGGGTATAAAGAAAGAATGTCCCTTAGCGTATTACTACTAGAGGGCCACTTGTACTTTTTAAAGTTTTATTACACTGTGAAAGGTGGATGGATGGAAATATATCGTAGGAAAACATTTAATTTTTCTGCAAAAGACGCATAGAATTTTCTTTACATTTTTCCATTAAAAATAAACCAAAAAAAAATAAATAAAGATGTAGCGACCACAGGGGATGTGGATGTGGGCCGGTAAAATTCGAATATTTTGTTAAATATTTTGAATATTTTGTTGTTTAATATTCAAAATAGTGGTGTTTTGTTTTTAAACACAATAGCTTTAGTACTTATTTATCTCTTAATTACACGGTGCGACAGTGAAAATACACCCGAGTAACTACTTAGCCCACGTTGTTCAGCTGGTTGTGTAGAACTCAAAAATACCTTTTTTATATTTCTCGAACCCTCCAAACTTGTTTTATTTGACAAAAACTGTTTTTTTTTTGGCTTTAGGCACAAATTTCTTGATTACTCAAACATTTCTGAACCGATTTCCAAAAATTTAAATCTTATTGGAAAGGGGAGAGATGTACCTTTAACACGGTATACATATATCTATTATTCGACTTAATATGCTATGAGATTTGATAAGGTAAACTTGGAAAATTCGAATTTTTTTCATATTTTTTTAAGTTTGTCCGTTCATAGTAGCCAATTTTAATACAAAAATATAGGATAAGTGATAATATTCTTAAAGTCTGTTCTCTTGTGAAGAGATTGAGTCATTATTTGATTAAATCGGACAAAAATTACCGTAGTTATTATATAAATAGTATAACAGTCGTGTTATATTTTTTATATATGTCATCTCATCAAATGAACTTTTAGTTCAAAAATTTTCTGAATTTTTGATGGATCTGAATTGTTTATCACAAAATGTGTCAATTTCACGTTTACACGACGTCCAGAAGTCGGCTAATATTTGTGTTTTTTACAAATATTATTATTTTTCTTTGCGCAAACATTGGCCAACTTCTGGTGGTCGCTCAAACGTGAAATTGACACATTTTCCGATAAACAATCAAGATCCATCAAAAATGCTGAAAATTTTTGAACTAAAAGTTCATTTGAAAAAATTTATATATGAAAAATATAACTCGACTGTTAGACTCTTTAAATAATAACTGAGGTAATTTTTGTTCGATTTGATCAAGCGAAGTGTCAATCTCTTCACAAGATAATGCACTTTCAGAATGTCATCACTTATTTCATATTTTTTAAGTAAAGTTTGCTACTATGAGCGGACAAACTTGAAAAAATATGAAAAAAATTCGCATTTTCCAAGTTTACCGCATCAAATCTCATAGCATATTAAGTTAAATAATAGATATATGTACACCATTTTAAAGGTCCATCTCTCCCCTTTCCAACAAGATTTAAGTTTTGGAAATCGGGTTAGAAATGTTTGAGTAATCCAGAAATTTGTGCGTAAAGTCTAGAAAAACAATTTTTGTCAAATAAAAAAAGTTTGGAGGGTTCGAGAAATATAAAAAAAATATTTTTGAGATCTACTCAACAAAGCTCATAACCTACACTATGTCATTAGCCAGGTGTATTTAATTTTTTCTATTTTGTCGCATAGTGTTATTAAATGATTTTTTTTTGAATGTAATTAAAAATCCATTAACTTTTAAGAACGAAGAACAAAGAAAAGAAAAAGTGTTTCATTAACAGACCTATCTATCTATAAATACCTATCTAACCGGAAAAGTATGGCATAAAACGTTTTAAAGTTTAATCAACCAGATTCACGTGGAAAAAAGGGAAGAAAAGGAAATTTTAATGTTTAAATTTTTAATTTATTTTGCCTTTGTGGCACTTGCACTGGGCCGCCGCCCATTAGTCAATCGTCCCTATCATCGACCTCGTCGGACTACAACGCCGCCGCCAAGTTCCGTACAGAATTTGAAATTATGCACGTACAGCGATATTTCTTATGAAAAGTGTATGCACACCGCTATTGTGGGACAAAACGATTCGGAAAACTTAAACTTGGATTGTATTCGTGAAAGTGATCGTAACAATTGTATACAATCGGTACAAGCTGGCGCCGCAGACATGGTAGTCATAACGGGTCACGGTTACAAGGAAGCAAGAAGGGCTGGTCTAAAGCCTTACATTTTTGCCAAAGAAGATGACAGTAGCCTATATATCGCTGTGGCTCCAAGAAACTTAACCCTGATTGGCTTACAGGAAGCACCCATGTAAGTTGACATTGAAAAATGCGGCAACGAAAGATTTTAAAATCGCCCATTAGTTCAATATTAATAGGGAGCAGGGGCAAACTTTTTTTTATATATCCGCAAGCAACTTTTAAGATTTTATTGTAAATATCCGTTCCAATATACATTTTGGGTATGAAGGTCACATCTCTGTTAACGTATCGGCGGTGACAGTCCAAACTATAGACCACAGCAATGCGGGGGGGGATGCTTAGTATTGTAAGAGTTCGTCAAACTAGCCTTGATAGTCGTTGAGACTTCCTTCCTCCCAACAACAACAGACCAGATAGTAGGTAAGTAGGTGGGTAGGTAGAAGTGGCTGTCCACCCGATGAGCGGACACACTTAGGCCTCATACAGGGCCCATTGTGATACCACAGTTTCCTATTTCCCCTATTCTAGGAACCACTCGGATGAACCACTAGTCCGATGAAGCGACTTAGACTGCAAATATCCACGCATGACAGTTCATCTACGTCCTCCATGTAGTAGGCACCCAGGTGTTTCTTTCTCCTTCGACCAAGTGCCGGACATGTGCAAAGTAGGTGAAGAATAGTTTCATCCTCCTCTTCATCTCCACAGCTTCTACAGAAGTCATTCGCAAGGTGTCCAAGACCAATACGCCTCGCATGTGTTCCTATAATACAATGCCCCGTAATAACCCCGATAACAGCTTTGAGCCTGCTTCTTTGGAGCTTAAGCAGAGTCGTCGTTCGCCTTCTATCCAGCTTTGGCCAGATTTTTTGCGCCGCTCTGCCTTTATCCGAAGCTGCGCATCTACTGTTGGCAAGGTCCACGATTGCATTGTTAATCATAAGCCCACTGGTACTTAAAGGGATCCCCAATGTAGAGAATTCATCAGAGAGCTCGACGGTCGTGCAACTTCTGGCCAATTCATCCGCTCTACAGTTGCCGGGAATGTCCTTATGTCCCGGTACCCATGTGATACAAACATCACATCGGTTCGCCATCTCATTGAGACATCTGCGACAGTCGTACACTGTCTTGGAGTTTATCACATTAGAATCCAGCGCCTTGATGGCCGCTTGGCTATCGGAAAGTATAATGATCCTTCGCTTGCGAACATTTTTGTCCGCAACAATTTTCACTGCAGCTTGAATAGCCGACACTTCCGCCTGAAAGACACTGCAGTGATCTGGTAGTCTCATAGACTTGGATATTCCGATTGATCTCGAATAGATGCCAATACCAACAGCTCCTTCTAATTTGGAGCCATCGGTGTAGATTTGTGCGGCATTTCTCGTTAGGTGCGCCACACCCTTTCCCCAGTCCTCCCTTTTCGGGATGGATGTCCTAAAATTCATTGAGAAGTCATATCGCGGTGTCATATAGTCTATGCTTCCGACAATATCAGCTCCCTCAAGTATCCTTGTATGACCAATGCTCGATGCATGCCATTGTCCAGTCGCCCAGAGACGCCTACTGATCCTAGCCGCCACACCCCTGCAGTATAGGTCAAGCGGTAGAAGGTATAAGATCATCTCCAGAGCGATCGTAGGAGTAGTGCGCAGGGCACCACTAATAATTATGCAAGCAGATCGTTGTAGCTTGCGTATCAGGTTCAAGTTCGTTGTCCTATTCAGGGATTCCCACCACACCAGGCATCCGTAGGTCAGGATAGGTCTGACCACCGCTGTGTAGATCCAGTGAGTCATCCTAGGTTTCAGGCCCCATTTCTTCCCCAACACCTTGTTACAGGCGTAGAGGGCGATGGAGGATTTCTTAATCTGTTAGTGATGTTCGGTTTCCACGATAGATTCCTATCCAGGATAAGGCCCAAGAAACGCGCCTCCTCCTTGAGTTCCAGTTCCGCCCCAGACCAGATAGTAAAGTTTGTTTGGTTGGTCTGCATCTTGGAAGAGAGAGTTTGACCCTTACGTACCCCTACGATTATTCGAAAACTACAATAAGCGTCAGAGTGCCGTTTTGAAACTCAAGTGAAGATAAAGAATATAAAGGAAATTGCCCAAATAAAAAAAAGGAGGAAAGGTTCTCACTACTCTGTGAGCTGCTTTTTTTTTTTTTTTTTGGTGAAACCAGCACTCAGGGGATGGCCCCTACTCATGCAGTGCATTGTGCAGGTTTTTATGAAAATGGGTTATAGGAAGGTGGAAGAGAGGGAGTAGTGTTTGTGGACATCTCAAGATGCGAACGGCAAGGAAACGAGTTGCTGCTAGGTGACTATAAAATGGCTAGTGCTATACCTTCACCATTAGACAGTCCCCAAGAAGCCCGCACCCTTCAGTCCTAGCTTCTCACACCACTCATGTTGTTCGTGTTAATTTTATACATGAGTGGCGGGACCTACAGTTTTAAAGTCGACTCCGAACGACAAATTTTATTGAGAAGCTTTTCATGGCAATTTTATTTATACTCTCAGAGTTTTTGCCAGAAATCTGCTGAGAGGAAGTCGCCGAACAAATATTTTCGTTTTGATGTCTGACCTGGGATTCGAACTCGGACCTTCAGTCTAATAAGCCAACACACTACCTACTAGACCACGGCGACTTCAATTTTATAAAGAGGACAAGGTCAAGTGGATCCAGGTTAAAGTATAAAAACATTTTTTGTTGGAACCGCTTGTCCAATAACCCATATTTGCTTCTGTTCCTCAGAGACCAGTAAGATTTTGAAATAGCATAGAAGAAAGTGAAAAGCTTTTCGTAGGACAAATCTGTAAATTTATCTCAGGCCCCAGGTTACAAATTCTATTTTATCCAGCATGTTCATCAGTTCTTTCATTTCCATGATGTGTTGGGGTCTGGCGACACAGATTAAGCGTACACACATTATTCCTAAGGAACTTCATATGCCTTTTGATCGAAGAACTAATATCGATTTGTAGGTTTGACTGTCAGGGAAAATTTTAATCCCATCAGCATGCCTGCTAAATCGCCTAGCTTTTTGCCAAAAACGTGCTTACGGCATCCATTAGTTCAAAAGGTGGTAGATTCCATAGATTCCACATTGGATACCATCTTGGATCCGTTATGGAACATTGTAGTATTCGTAACCGTAAAAATTCTATCCCTCCTTCATTCTTTCACGGTAGGCGGCTTTGGAGTCTCAATTGATAGGTGAATTTAGTAATCGCTAGCTGGCATTTTATAAAGGGAAAAGGATCACGCTAGGTTTGCAACCACTTTAAGAAGACATTCAACGATTATTCAAAGGCTTCATTCCAAAAAAAGTTTAGATTTTTGAAAGAACGTCATATTATCTTACAAACTTATGGTGTTTTCTTTTCTACCAAAAAATGTGCATTTTATTAACGCAAAATGCAATTTTGCGTTTGTTTCTTAAAAATGTTTCGCCCTCTAAAAGGGTGGTATGTTTTATTCTAAATAATTCGCACTTGCCAATGGTGGAGGGCATTTCATTTTATGCCCTGTATAAATCGAGAGTGCTGCTAATGCCCTGTAAAGCAGGTGACTTTTATTTATTTATAGGGCTACCAGATGAAATTTAAAAAAAGTCGTCTGGTATTGTTATCCAATTTGAAGTTAATTTTTTCATTGTTTTGTGGAGTAATCTTAAGGAAATATTACATTATTAAAGCTACATGGTCAGAAGTATAAAAAATTGCATTCAATGTTAGAACAGTGTTAAAATTTTTTTTTTTGTTATAAAAAAAGCGTGCAAAAAATGAAGTCGAAAAATTAGCGATCTGGCAACACCTTTGAACAAATTGGCATTTCCTCATTCATTTTCTTAATAAGTGGTAAACACAGGGCATACCCTTTTTTAATATTTGTGTTTTGTAATTCTCAAATAAAAAATGACATTACAACAGGGTTGGTCAGCAATTTTTTTAATGTACCTTGTAAGAGGGTGACATTTTCTTTGTAGAAAAGAAAACACCATTAAACTAGATTTCAAATCATTTTTCATTTAACTTGTGATATTCATTTCAGTTATGTTGATCAAACCGATCATCGTGCCTTCCATGCAGCCACTTTCTTTAATTTGGCAATGGGCCATGATATCTGTGCCTTCCTGTCGAAGGTCTCTTTGGAACCCTACATAAGCATAGTGAATTCGGCCGATTATGAAGCAAATGATGATGAAATTCTTGTGTGTCCCAATCGTTTACCCGGTGAATTTTCCAATTATAAAACCTGCAATGTAGACGCTGGCCTACAGAGGGCAGTGTTTATTAATACCAATTTAAGGGATGAACAAGAACAGAAGATACGCAAAGTATTTGATACGATTATGCAGAAATACGGAAATCAAAATGGTGATGATAATAAGCTTGGCGTATATAATTTCTTTGGACAATTCAAGGGTCAAGATGATGTGATTTTTAAGGTGAGTTTCTTCTTGATTTGGGGATTTCTTTTTATCAATTCCGGTATTTTGGAATCAAATCTTGCTTGTTTATCAACAATTTGGGGGGAATTTTTTTATTTTATGTTTCTGAAATTTTTTTGTATGTGTGTGTGTGTTTTGTTTTATGTGTTCCAGAAAAATACCATTTCGTTTGACTTAGAGCCGACCTATCGCAATGGTGTTAACGAGACCGTCTATAATCAATTGCACTGCAACAGTGATGATCAGTCCCATGATCTACGTTATTTGTTGTAATTGAAAACATTTTAATTGTTTTTTTTTTGTGTGTTTTTATTTAAATAAATTTTCTTTATAATTGTAATATATGAAAAAAACAAAAAAAAAATAATGACAATAAACTCTCATCACCTGGCAATAATTATCAGCTACTGCTTTCTTTCTCTATTCACATGGATTTTATTTATTATTTTTTAATGCAATTAATTAATTTATTTATTTAAATTATTTATAATGATACATTTTTCGCTTGGCTTTGCATAAATCTTATCAATTGTTTGTTTTGAATTTAATTCCAAATAATTCGTCATCTAAAAATTTGTTCTTTCTTTCCATTTTTTTTATGAATAAATTTTTAAACTTTAACCTAGATTGATTATAATTTTTCATTTCTTTTTTTTTTTCTTCAAATTCTATGAATTTGAATTTTTTTTTTGTTTTTTTTATTATAAAACTAGCTGTACCCGGCCCGTGTTGCTGCGCCACCAACTAAAATAAATTTGAAGGAAAGACATTACACAAATGTCCAATTAATTTTGAATCATTTTATTGATTTTGTTTCCCGTTCTCCTGATGATTCACATGAACGGGCCTGAGTGGTACGCATTCGATCAGTTTCTAATCTTACTTCTCGTTGTTCAAGTGGTTCAAGCGAACGGGTCTCAGCGGCATATACTCGAAGATTTTCCAGTCTCAATGCGTCTGATTCTGAGGCTCGTAATGCTGTTTTCTTCCGTGCTTGAGGTGTAGTCGACCAATTGCTTGTCATTAATTTTGAATAATTTTCAGTGACGCCATCCATCGGAAATTAATCGCACCAACCAACCTCCGTCGACTCATACGCAACAACTTTGTTAAAGAATGCACAGTTTACGATTTAATTCATTTTAAGTAATTTTCAGTGGCGCCACCTATCGGATATTGGTCATACCAACTTAGAAACCTTCGTCGGCTCATGCGCAATAACTTTGCTAAAGATCATAACATAATTAAATGCACAGTTTACGATTTAATTCATTTTTAGTAATTTTCAGTGGCTCCACCTGTCGAAAATTGGTCATACCAACTTAGAAACCTTCCCCGGCTCATGTGCAACAACTTTGCTAAAGATCATAACATGATCAAATGCATAGTTTACGATTCTCTAATGGTGTTTTCTTTTCTACAAAGAAAATGTCACCCTCTTACAAGGTGCATTAAAAAAATTTTTGACCAACCCTGTTGTAATGTCATTTTTTATTTGAGAAGAACATAACACAAATATTAAAAAAGGGTATGCCCTGAGTTTACCACTTATTAAGAAAATTAATGAGGAAATGCCAATTTGTTCAAAGGTGTTGCCAGATCGCTAATTTTTCGACTTCATTTTTTGCACGCTTTTTTATAACAAAAAAAAAAAATATTTTAACACTGTTCTAACTTTGAATGCAATTTTTTATATTGCTGACCATGTAGCTTTAATAATGTAATATTTCCTTAAGATTACTCCACAAAACAATGAAAAAATTAACTTCAAATTGGATAACAATACCAGGCGACTTTTTTTAAATTTCATCTGGTAGCCCTATAAATACACAAAAGTCATCTGCTTTACAGGGCATTATCAGCACTCTCGATTTATACAGGGCACAAAATGCAATGCCCTCCACCATTGGCTAGTGCGAATTATTTAGAATAAAACATACCACCCTTTTAGAGGGCGAAAGATTTTTAAGAAACAAACGCAAAATTGCATTTTGCTTTAATAAAATGCGCATTTTTTGGTAGAAAAGAAAACACTATAAGGTACATACAAACACACATTCATTTTTATATATATAGATTAATTAATTAAATTATTACAAAAATAATTTTCTAAAGAATTGATTACAAAATTGATTGGGTATTTCCAATGCTTTTTGCAAACGATTTATTGAAAGATGATTGATGAAAACATCTGTTGCGATTTTTTTTAAAGAAAATTTCCACCTTCCATATGCCTGTTTAATTATACGAGGTTTGTTCAAAGAATAAAGTTAAGTTTGTGTCACTCACCTCTTATCTAAGCTATGTCCCTCACATAAAATCCATTGTGGTAGGGGGCTTAATTTAAGCCTTGAGGCTTATTTCAAGCCTTAACGTGCTTATGACAAGCACTTCTTCTTAAGCCTTAAATTTGTAAATCCGTTAAGTGATATTAGTTTTTAATAATTACCACGTTCAATGCATATCTCTAACTTCTCTTCAGTATGGTTTCCATTTTTGGAACAGGGAAAGTCTCATGGGTCCTGTACAAATGCTTCGAAATACCTCTAATGTGTGTATCAGAGATCAGCAACGAGTATTCAAAACGATGAGTAGATTCGAGTCAGACTTATAATTTCAGCTACTTATACGCATTCATACTTATTTTAATATCATACTCATACTACTCATATTCAAAGTTAGAAATACTCATCGTACTCATACTTAACAATACGCACGATGTTGTTGATTTCGACTCTCCATGATTCAACATATACACGAAGCATAAAATAAGTATGATTCGAATACGAACACCACAATACTCGCTAGAAGGTTGTGTGTGTGCTTTGCTTTCTCTCTTTGTCTTTTCATTTCTCTTCTTTTGTAAATGCAACAATAACTACTACTGTAAATTTTGATGAATGATTCAAGTGACTCGAATCATTCGTAAGTATTATAAGTATTTTTCTAAATTTATGAATCTGAATGAGTAGGCGTATGAATCAAACAATGAATCGAATGTTGTGAGTTTGATGTCAACGTTGTACTCATACTCATTGCAACCTATACTTATAAATCAATGTTGTAGCGAGTACGAATGAATCAGAGTAGTTGAATTTTAATACTCTTGACTCACTCATACTCAAAATTTCATAAGTACCTATGAGTAGCGAAAATACGATTCATTGCTGATCTCTGGTCTGTATCATGGTGAAAAATGGGTGTTTTCATCACAGTGAATGAAACCATTACGTCTCTTCGTCTTGTGTGGAAAGTGCTGGCACTAGACTACTAGGAACTATCTTCGTTCTACAGTGTTCTTACCTAAAGTCGTGGTGGTCACATGCATAGGCAGAAGAAAGTACACGAAAGTCGCAAGCATGTTAGGTAGGTAGGTAGAGGTCGTTGCCCATCCAACCAGACGATCAATCCAGATTTGACGATTTATCGTCATTTTGACGATTTTGAGCTCCAAAAATATCATTTTGACGACATGACGATTTATGCCCTTATTTTGACGATTTTTAGCAATTAAAAATTTATATCATTTTCTTTACATTAGTATATTAAAAGCCTCCTTAAGCTTTGTATTTGTATTGAAGTTATTACTGTTGGAAATTTATGTTAGTACTGACAAGGAGTAACGTATTATATTTTTAAGTTATTTTCGAATACTTGTGATGATTTTTCTGTATTTTATGCCTTTTTAATCCCTTAAAAGCCAAACAATTTCAACTCCTAAATAACATCGTAGTTGAGCATAAATTATCATATGCCGTTGCAGACAATTTTAAAAATTCGATTATACGACCAACACTCAGGGAATGGCATTGTGTTTAGGTTAGGTTAGGTCGGAGTGGTAGCTCTGATGTCACAAAGCTCACTTGAGCACGCATAGCGGCCCGTTGTGATGCCACGGGTGAACGCAGTCCCTGTACTGACCAAGTTCCTCCACAATCAGGGAAAAGGAAGAAGTTGGTCAGCGCAAGGGCTGCACAACGGAAGCACGACTACCCCGCACTGGAAAACCAGCCAGAAAGTTTAATGAACGAAGCTATATCCTTGATATCAATGGATGATAGCTCCGTTAAGCTAACAAGGAATGGGGAGCCAAATAACCTATATCTACACCTAGCAAGAGACGGGCACTGACAAAGAAAGTGAATAACAGTCTCCTCCTCCTCAGAGGACCTGCATCCACGACAGAAATCGTTAAAAGGGAGCCTCATTCTTTCCGCGTGTCTGCCCATGACGTAATGACCCGTAAGCACGGCCACCGTAGTCGAGATGACGTCACGACCAAGGCCAAGTAATTGGTTGGTACGCCTTTTATCCATCAAGGGCCAGGTGAGCCTAGCGGTGGAGCAGGACTCCTCGTTGACCCAGGATAGGTTGGCGTCTCGAAAGAATTTCCGCGCAATGGTCAATTTGACCGAGGCAAGTGGTATACCCAATTCAACAGAAGAGGATTCCGGAAGGAGCGCACCAGCTCTGGCGAGCTCGTCGGCTCTGCAGTTACCCGGAATTTCACTGTGCCCGGGGACCCACACCAAAGAGACACTGGTGAAGCGCCCCGAAAGAAGGTCGAGACAGCGACGACATTCCCTAACGATCCTAGAGTTAATCACGAAACCCGATAGAGACTTTATCGCGGCCTGACTGTCAGAGAAGACCGAGACGCGAGTGAAAGGAGCATCGTTGACGAGGATCCATTGAGCGGCCCGGTAGATCGCCATCACCTCCGCCTGAAACACGCTGCAGTAGTCCGGCAGACGGAGAGAAATATTCAGGTTCAGTTTCCCAGAGTAAATACCGCTTCCAACACCATTGTCGATTTTAGAGCCGTCGGTATATATATCCAGGACTTCCGGGGGGATGACCATATTAGGATTCCAGTCATTCCTATTCGGAATCAGAGAGTGGAAACATCTGTCAAGACAGTATTCAGCAGTGATATAGTCCATGTTCGCAGGGGCCGCCGGATCAACCTCCAGAATAGTGGAGTGTCCAGAAGGTATAATGTGCCAGCGAGACAAAGCATTAAGTCTAGTCGCAGTAAACTTGGCCGCCTACTTAGCGAGAAGCACAGTAGGAAGCCAGTTGAGCATCGCGAACAAGGCTTTCGTGGGGGTGGTGCGTAGAGCACCAGTTATGTAAATGGCGGCAGACCTTTGGCATTGTGTTTGGAACTAGGAAAATATATTATAAGAAGGAGGAAAGAGGGAGCAGTGTTTTTGGACACTAGGTTTGAATATTTTTATAACATTTTAATACCATAAGTAACAGGAAAGATCTCTGTAGGAAGGGAGTTCCACATACGAATATTCCGTCTAACAAACGAACTTTGTCTGTAATACAGTGTGCGGTACACTGGCCAATCCTCCACATATGGATGTACTGGCCGAGAAAGACGACTGTTACGTAAGAATACATGATTTTCAAGTTCTCTTATTTCGCTCGAGTTATCCGTTGTAGTAGCGATAGAACAGTGAAACACAAGCCACACTGCAACGATGCTCCAATGAATCAATGGAGTTGGACACACTATCGTGATTAACGAGCTACTACGGCCTCTCCTGTAAACGGTCAAGAAGCCGCAAAATAGACGTTAAGGGCCAACCCATACATGAGAGTTGTATTCCATTCTCGGTCGGTTATAAATGGTGTAAATGGTAAGTAGATCAGATGAAGTAAAGTATTTATTGCACCGTCTTTAGAAACCAAGGTACTGAAAAATGTGTCAGTTCTAGCGAACATCACACTGAATTTTCATGCTCAAAACGTCAAAATCTTCTGACTCCCTAATATTTATAACACACATGGGTATAGAGGATGCAATATTATTGCTGCTAAACATTGACTTTATATGCTTTTGGTTTTAAAACCTTTCAATTTATTTATTTATTTTTTTTTGACGATGTTTTTACGATTTCAATGAATGTCTTTGACGATTTTTTCTCAAATATTTGACGATTTGATGCTTCATTTATCTGGCAGCTATGCACATAGGACCCATTGTGTTACCACAGTTTTCCGCTATCCGCTATCCCCTAGTCCCGAAACCACTCGGAGTTCCTGATAAAGTGACTTAAACTGCCAATGTCAATCCTTTACAGTTCCTCTAGATCATCGATATAGTAAGCACCTAAGTACTGCTTTCTCCTCTGACAAAGAGCCGGGCATGTACCCAGCAGGTGAAGGACAGTCTCCTGCTCTTCCTCATCTCTGCAGCTTCTGCAGAAATCATTAGCAAGGTATCCAAGACCAATGCGCCTCGTATGAGTACCCATAATGCAATGACCGACCGACAACCACACTGAGCGCACCTCTTTGGAGTCTACAGGTTGTTATAGGGATGCCCAGAGTCGAGAATTCATCGGAGAGTTTGATGGTCGTGCCCAGATGGTCAGTTCATCAGCGCTACAGTTACCCTGAATACCACTGTGTCCCGGTACCCATATGATATGGACATCATATCCTTCCACTATCTCGTTGAGATATCTGGGACAGCCGTACGACGTCTTGGTGCTCATTACGTTGGAATTTAGAAAGTATGGAGATGTTCCGCAATCATGCAAAATGATGTACATAGTTCTTATCACCACGTTTAATGCATATCTCTGACCTCTCTTTAGTATAGCTTATATTATTAGAGCAGGAAAAGAGCAGGAAACACATCTAATGTGTATCATGGAGGAAAATGGATATTTTCGCCACAGATCCGATGGCGAAACAAACAAATGAATGAATCCATTGCGTTTGTTCGTCTTGTGTGGCACTAGACTACCAGGAACAATCTTCGTTCTACAGTGTTCTTACTTACCTAAACTCGTGGTAGTCACATGCATAGACAGAAGAAAGCACACGAATAACAACGCATAGTTGGTGTTCAAGAACGTTATAAGGGAGATTGTTGTTATCTTTCTTATAGCCTGGGTTGTCGAATCGAAAACATCATCTGATGGTCGAATTCTGCGTCAAGCTGTCTAGGTTATTGAACGTAATTGTGTAGCAGTTAACAGGAAGGTTTACTTAGTGGACAAATTCGGACAATTGGCAGTAGTGATGCTGTAGAAGAATCAACTAGAGGCAGTGATGTTGTGCTAATTTTTTTTTACCGGAACGCGTATGTATAATTATATAGACAGGGCCGAAAAACAAGCCGGTTCGTTCCGGTTTTTGTTCCGGTTCGGGTTCGGTTCAAACCCTTGTTTATAAAAATACATATAAAAATTCGTCAAAAATTAGAAAAAAAAATCAGCAATTCTTTTTTATTTTTTTTTTTTTTTCAAAACGTCAGCCAATTCTCGTTATCAGAAATCATCTTTAGTTCCGGAACGCGTTCCTGTCCAAAAAAGAAGTACCGCAACGACGTTCCGGAGCGTTCCGGCTCGACAACACCACTGACTAGAGGTACCCATAGACAATTTTAAAATGCAGTGACTTTGGCTCTGTGAAGTCGCCATAGTCCATTAGGTAGTGAGTTGGTTTATTAGACGTGAAGACGTGTTTCAAATCCCTGGGTTAGACATCTCAAATAAAACAAAATATGAAAAATTATTTGCTGGAGTATCTACCTCTCAGTAATCTTATGGCAAAAACTAAATAAACAAAATAAAAATTCAGTGAACATTGCATTTAAAGAACACCCAAAAAAAATTTGCTTATTGGAAAATAAGCATTCAATAAATCGTGCAAAATTCCAAAAAATTTAAAAAGATATGATTTTAGGCCTATTGGGTTGGATTGCTATTGGATCAATGATTCCAAAACAGGTTTCCTTACGTTCGAGCGTTACTTAAGAGCGCAGATATATGTTGGGTTTAAATTATTTATTAAACTACAAAAGTTTGTACAATGTAATGTAGTTAGTTCAAGTATGTACAGAGTTGCAAACAGAGGAATAATGAGTATAAATAAAGTGTAGGAGAAATACAGGGTATTATTATTTTCGTTCATTTCACAACACTCTCCCTGAATGAAATAATTCCAAAATCAAATAATTTCTCATACACTCTTTACAATAAAAAAATAAGAGATCAAAGAATAAAATTAATAATTCAATTCAATATATACTATGTGGGTTAGGAAAGACCAAAATATTCTACAAAATAATTTAATTTCTGAGGAGTAACAGCTTTCGTTAATACGTCGGCAACCATTTCGTCTGTGCACAAGTATTTCAAAACGACTTCCTTCTCATCAATTTTCTGTCTGATGAACTTGGCCTTTATGTCCACATGTTTTGTTCTTGATGAATAGTTATTGTTAAGAGCGACTTGTATGGCGCCCTTGTTGTCACAATATAGCAACATACTTTTGCTACTGTTAGGGTTGAGTTCAGCTTCAAGGCGTTTCAGCCATACTGATTCTTGGATAGCAGCAGTCAGTGACATGAACTCAGCTTCCGTCGAAGATAATGCCACTGTCTTTTGCTTTCTTGTAGACTAGGAAATTGCGCCTGATTCGTATAAAAAGACATAGCCGGTGGTGGATTGGCGGTCGTCAACATCTCCGGCCCAGTCTGCATCACAATAGCCTTTTATACCATCTTCTATTTGCTTCGTGAAAGTGATTCCCTGGTCGATTGTACCTTTCAAGTACCTCATCACGCGTTTAACTTCCTCCCAGTGTGGTTTACCAGGATTTGTTCCAAATCTACTAAGTACATTTACCGCATAGCAAATGTCGGGTCGGGTAATCTGGGCAGCAAACAATAGGCAACCAATCGCCTGCATATATGGGATATTCGACATTCGTTGCTTAGACTCTTCATCTCCAGGAGACATGCTGACTGACAATTTCTGATTGTAATCCATTGGAACCACGCCCAAAAAAAAAAAAATTATTTTCAATTTACACAAATTTTTTTTCTTAAAAAAAATTTTTAATTTCAAAAATTTTTCAATATTTTTTAGTTGCGTGACGTGTGGCCCATAACCTGTTGGGTTTAAATTATTTATTAAACTACAAAAGTTTGTACAATGTAATGTAGTTAGTTCAAGTATGTGCAGAGTTGCAAACAGAGGAATAATGAGTATAAATAAAGTGTAGGAGAAATACAGGGTATTATTATTTTCGTTCATTTCACAACAATATAGACATCGAAGATAATACTTTTCTTCAAATTAGCAAAAAAAATTCTCTGTACAACCGGGCAAAATTGTCGATGTCTTGCGTTTTTTGTCAATGACTTGCACTTTTTGTCGATGGCTTCCATTTTTTTTTGGTAGATGACTTGCATTTTTTTTTTTTGGTATAAGACCTTGCATTTTGCTTGGTCGATGATTTGTATTTTTCTGGTCGATGACTTGCATTTTTTGTCGATGACTTGCATTTTTTATTCAATGACTTGCATTTTTTGATCGATGAGTTGCATTTTTTGGTCAAAGACTTGCATTTTTTTGGTCGATGATTTGCATTTTTTGTCAATGATAAAGGTAGGAACTTGTATGATCTTGTTACCATTTCAAGCTTCATATTGTACATGATGTACGTATATGATCCTGCATGTGCTTGGATCTGAACAGAACTGCTAATGCAAGACTGTGTATTTGTGTATGTACACAGAAAGAAAAACGGCGTGCTAAAATCAACTTTTCTATTCTCAATTTAAGCCAAAAAACGTGCTTGAAAAATTAAACCCGTTTTGGCTATTGGTTGCTTAAAACAAGCAAAAAACTGGATTGATGTGAAAAACTAAATCTTGTATTACTAAAATCAACACTAAAAAGCTCAAATCTATCTAAAAAAGTGTCATTTTGACTTATGTGTTATTTGAGTTATGGAATTGTGGGTTTTAAGTTCAAAAGTAAAAATTTTAATAATTTTCATTTAGTTCATGTGTTTTATACAATATATATCCAACAAAATGTCGTATTTTTCGCAAGTTGAATTTCTTTGGTAGATGACTTGGATTATTCCGGTCGATGACTTGCATTTTTTTGTGTAGATGACTTGCATTTTTTTCAAATCAATCGATTTTAGGATTAAATCAAGTACGAGTTCGAGCTTAAATCAAGTTCAAAATTCTTGAAACAAGCTCGTTTTTGGATAAATTTAGGTTTAAATCAAGTATAATTTAGGGCTTAAATCAAGTTCATTGTGCTCGAATAAAGTACGATTTGCCTCAATTCGATCCCATTTATAAGTTAATCTAGCCTAAATCAACTTTATAATTCTTGAAACAAGTGCGCTTAAGGATTACTTCAACTTCTGATTCTCTTGAATCAAGTACGAATTCGATCTTAAATCAAGAAAAAATATGCTTAAACCAAATACATGATGAAGATCACTTTGATCCCAAAAAGGCTTAAATCGCGCTAAAATCAACACTTTTGTGCTTGGCTGATTCGGGCTTGATTCAACTCTTTTGTACTTGATTCAAGCCAAACCGTACTTACCGTACTATTGTTACCGATATGGTTTGATTCAAGCCCGGATGGCTTGATTCTTTTTTTCAGTGTAGGGGTTAATTAAAAACCATTTAAAATTCTTTCGGGAGTTAAATATTTATTTTTGTTTTTAAAACTGCTAAAATTTATACACCGCATCGGTACAGGTTGTACCATCCGTCACATCACATCACCCTCTCGATGATCAAGTTTTTTTATATTTGTTTTGTTTATTATTATGATTTTTGTTGTTGTTGTTGTTTTTGTTTATTATTTTATTTAACAATTCTGATTTAATTATTTATTAAGTAATCGTCGTTAACTTGTTAGCCAGAAAACGAGAACAAATTCTCTTTCACTCTTATTGTTTTTGTTTTTGTTGTTGTTGGTTTTGTTTTCTTTTTACTGAATTTAAGTAGAAAAAATAGTGATTTTATTTTGTTTTTTTTTTTTATGATCACGGCAATCATAAATTAAATGTGATCCCATCAGCTGCTGTTGTAGAATAATGAACTAGACGGAATGTTTGAGGAACGGGACGGAACATACACAATAATTGTCATTAATTTAATATTCTCTTAGCATTTTTCTTTGGAAGTCGCTTTGAAATTATAGAAAAATTGCACGTTTTTTGTTCAACATTTATTTTTTATCTTTATTTTCTTTCTATTCATTTCAATTGAATCGACACTGTAGTCGTCAATAGGTATCAATTGAATGGGGAATCACTGGTGGTTATCATAGCGGTCAGAGTATATCTAAGCGTAGGTGGTGGAAAACTGTTTATTTGTAACGTTTGATAAAGTCTCGGGGCTTAATTTTAACTACTACAACTGTCTTACGGGGTCACTAATTGAGTAGTAATGAGCTTCACACATAATTTTAATGTTATTCTTTTTATTGCCTAGAATAGGTTCTTTTCGGTTAGATTAGCCATTATCTGCAGGTTCACTCTGAAGTTATATTTGTCATTGTTATACTTCTAGTGAGATTAACGCCTCATGCTAAATTCGTAATCCCTGATTACGGTGTAACTAGTCGTATTTCTAATGGTGTTTTCTTTTCTACAAAGAAAATGTCACCCTCTTACAAGGTGCATTAAAAAAATTTTTGACCAACACTGTTGTAATGTCATTTTTTACTTGAGAAGAACATAACACAAATATTAAAAAAGGGTATGCCCTGTGTTTACCACTTATTAAGAAAATGAATGAGGAAATGCCAATTTGTTCAAAGGTATTGCCAGATCGCTAATTTTTCGACTTCATTTTTTGCACGCTTTTTTTATAACAAAAAAAAAAATATTTTAACATTGTTCTAACATTGAATGCAATTTTTTATATTGCTGACCATGTAGCTTAAAATAATGTAATATTTCCTTAAGATTACTCCACAAAACAATGAAAAAATTAACATCAAATTGGATAACAATACCAGGCGACTTTTTTTAAATTTCATCTGGTAGCCCTATAAATAAACAAAAGTCATCTGCTTTACAGGGCATTATCAGCACTCTCGATTTATACAGGGCATAAAATGCAATGCCCTCCACCATTGGCAAGTGCGAATTATTTAGAATAAAACATACCAACCTTTTAGAGGGCGAAACATTTTTAAGAAACAAACGCAAAATTGCATTTTGCGTTAATAAAATGCACATTTTTTGATAGAAAAGAAAACACCATAAGACATTTTAACATGCCGTTTGGAATTTATTTCAGATCCTGTTAGTAGTAGTGATCTTCAAATAATTTCTCTCTCAGTTACCCCAGTAAAGCATTGGTCATAAGTTACAGTAAAAGAGAAATAACCTGATTAGTGGAACGCTGACCGGTTAGTGATCATGCCTGTCGATCTAGAAACCTACTCTTATTACATTTATTGGCTATTCATTGCCACAATAAACGGAGGATCCTGATATACTGATTGATATACTATACCAGGTACTGAGGCATATTACAAAATTTTCTAAGGTCTCAATTGGATTCACCAAGAGAAAACGTTTAAAAAAAAAGGTTTCAAATGTTTTTAGGGGCAGCTATTAATTTTATATTGCCCTTTAGGGCATCAAGGTAGAACGGTAATGTTCTGCAAACAGACTTTCTGTTTATTTTTAGGTTTTTTCATTGCAATTTCGTGTATTTCACACAAAATATAAAGCAGTCCGTAAAGGTCAGGCATTTTCAAGAAGATTGAATGACATTTCAGGAAGACATTATTGTGATTACACATTATTGTGATACACAATAATAGAACGGAAAACAGAAGTACCTAGTAACAAGCTAATGTTGATTTTCTCATCATTGAAGCTTCTTAGATTGAATGCAGAAAAGTTATGTTAAAGCTCATATTAAGGCAGAAAAGGATCAGATGGTTAATTGAACCCATAAGTAATGTTACTGCAACATGATATGTAACAGACCAGAATAGCACACTCTATAAAGGGCTATCCCTATCGTGGTTTCAAAAGTATGGGACTGGAATTCGACATCTGTCAAACGAAGTTGTGAAACCAATTTTTTTCTTTTCAGTTGAAAGTCTGACATTGACGAAAATGGATCGCTTAACTATCACACAACGCATAAAAATTATCAAAACCTACTACAAAAATGGTGATTCTGCTACGGCCACGTATCGAACAAAATTTTCTTCAACGATGAAGCACATTTCACATTCGGTGGGTATGTTAATAAACAAAATTGTCGTATTTGGGGTTCTGAGAATCCTCAAGTAATTGAAGAGAGGTGTTTGGTGCGCTCTTTGATCCGAAGGTGTGATTGGCCCTTACTTCTTCGAAAACGACGATGGAACGACTGTCACCGTCAATTCGAAGCGTTATGGTCATATGATAACCGACATTTTTTTGCCTGCTATTGAAGAATACGACTTGGAGAATATGTGGTTTCAACAAGACGGTGCCACATGAAACACAACTCGAGCGAATATGGCTTTATTGCAAGAGACATTTTATGGCCGCGTAATTTCTCGTCGTGGCGATATCAACTGGCCATTAAGATCATGCGATTTGACACCATTGGACTTTTTTTTTTGTGGGGCTACGCGAAAGACCATGTTTATGCAGACAAACCTTCAACTCTTGAGCACTTAAAAACCAACATTTGTCAAGTTATGGCTGAGATACCGCCCAATATGTGTCAAAAAGTAGTCGAAAATTACCTCAAAAGAATCAATGCTTGCAACACTTCCCGTGGAGGTCATTTAAATGATGCAGTGTTTTACACATAATGTCAACAACGTTCAAATTTTACAATAAGAAAATCATGGAAATATCATGGAAAAAAATATTTTATATGAGTTTTATTTACGTTTACTTTTGAAACCACGAAATGGATAACCTGGTATAATTTACCTTTGATCCTTCATTCCCCGAAAATCTGTCTTTAATTGAGCGTAGTTTCGTAGAAAATGTTACTAAAATATATGTTGAAAACGAGAAGGGTATCATATAATCCATCTAGACTGCTCCTAGTTGTCTTTAAGTTGTTTAGAAAATTTTCATTGCGGTACATTCATGGTGGGCGTTAATTTGCTGTTGAAAACTTGTAAGAACTGGAATGAAATTTTTGCAATTGTTTTGCACAACGATGACTCTAATTGATAGTGTTGAAATTTTATTTAATTGTTATTCTAGTTACGAGTTATCTTCTAATTTCATATGTGGGCAATTTCATGTCAAGTGACCCAATTTTTAAAATCGATGTCTTCCGATTTGGATGAAATTTGCACCAAGATTAGTACTATTGTATAGTAGGCCAGACACAAATTCTCCCTGTGTGACCAAAATGTCCAACTTTGACCACCTCTAACTCCGGCAGTTCTTGACTGATGGAGCTGAAAATTTGTGTCTGGCCTACTATCCAATAGTACTAAGCTTGGTGCAAATTTCATCCAAATCGAAAAACATCGATTTTAAAAATTGGGTCACTTGACACGAAATTGCCCATATGTACATACGAATATAAAGCTATGACTGTAGTCATTATATAGCACAGAGCCAGTATAATGAAATAATTCCTTGAAAAAAAATCGTTGACCTGCAACAAGTTCATGCGCATAGATAGATAGTTAGATGTATTAATTTATAGTAAGTAGTACTAACATACATACATACATAATTGGTCATTACAACCCTTCAGTCAGGATTACGACCTAGCTTCTCACACCACTTATGTTGTGTGCGTTAATTTTATACATGAGTGGCGGGACCTACATTTTAAAGTCGACTCTGAACGACAGATTATTTGAGAAGCTTTTCATGTAGTGTTGGGAATCCCGGGATCCTGGGGTCCCGAAATCCCGGGATCCCGCAGTTTTTAACAATTCCAAATTCCCGGGATTCAGCATTTAATCCCGGGATTTGACTTTTTAAGCCGCAATGAAAAAAATCGTATATTAGAACTCTCACTAAAACGTCTTTATTTATTAAGAAATTGTATACCAAAGGCATTAATAGACATAGGTCCACCTGAAGGTGAATATTTTGCTTTATCCAAAGATGAGATTAATATGGTATCCGCAATCATTAGTGCTCTTGTCCCAGTTAAAGCAACAGTTGACGCCCTTTGCCGTCGGGATGCTAATCTGTTCACAGCCGATGTTGCCATAACTTTTATGTTAAAAAAACTTAAAGATGCTAACAACGTTATAAGTCGAAGACTACATTCAGCCCTCATCCTTCGCATGCAGCAAAGGAGAACAGATATCAGTGGGGTACTTCAGTATCTGCACAATGGTAGAACAAATGTTCAGTCCGAATCCGAAACAGAGTTCGTAACAGAGTTCCTTCTTCCATAAAATGTCGCAAATTAATAGTTGAGTTACTCGAAAGACTAAATGCTTCAAGTCCAGCTACATCACTTCTAATAGCTTCTGAGTCAGAAGTTACACCTCTGACTCAGATAAGGCACCTTTCGAAATTATTTCAGATTCTTCTGAGCTTCCATCTGAATCTCTTTCTTGTTCTCTTGAAGAACCTTTAACTATTTCAGACGAGCTCAATGAAGCTATAAAAAAGCACATTTACCGAGGATAGCAATTCTATGTGAGACGTTGTCTGTAAAAATTCAGAGAGAAATGCTCTTGTTTGAAAATGGAGGAACACGTGGTGACTTTTTGCAAAGAGCATACAATTTTTTTATGACTATTAAGCCAGCCAGTGTAGAGTCTGAGCGTGCTTTTTCTGCAGCTGGATTTTTCGCAACTAAAATAAGAAGTCGTTTGAGCGATGAAACTTTGGATGCGTAACGTATTTTAAAAATAATAAAAAATAATAACATATCGCACTTGATCAACAAAAGAGTATATATCTATAAAAACAATTACATAACTCTTTATAATTAATTTAAAAATGTGTAAAATTAAAAATAAAATTAATTTTCTTATAATTTAATAAATTCTTTCTTATAAACCTATTTTTGGATGTGTCATGTTATTAATTTTATTGAAATAATATGTTAATATCTATCAAGAACAAATTTTTTAAAATCCCGGGATAAATCCCGGGATCCCGGGACTAGGTAAATGAAATCCCGAAATCCCGGGATTGAAAATATAGAGCGGGATTGCCAACCCTATTTTCATGGCAATTTTATTTACTCTCAGAGTTTTTGCCAGAAATCTGCTGAGAGGAAGTCGCCGAAGAAATATTTTCATATTTTCGTTTTGATGTCTGACCTGGGATTCGAACTCGGGCCTTCAGTCTAATAAGCCAACACACTACCTACTAGACTACGGCGACTTCAAGTAGTACTAACAGATGTGCGTATAATACATAAAAGTATGGCATGCCTGGTAACCAGTACAGCTCAGAAGAACAGCATTTGTTTTTTGAACGCGTTCGAATGTAGTTGCTTCAGTTTATAGGTAGTATTAGTCCATAGAACACCTTTAAGTAAACTCTACGTTAACCGCACTGTATTTTTCGTGGATTCTTTAGAATCGAGTTGAATAAAGCCTATGTTGTCAGTCCTTGCTTTTTTCGTAGATCATTATGAAAATCGGTTTAAAATCCTAATGTACCGGATTTTCTTGTTACATCCCCTTTCATAACTCGGATTACCACCTAGTGATCGTTACTCTTTATCCTGCTTCCAGTATTCATTTTAATTTTTATTGTTTTTCTCTTTAATGCTTGAAATAAATGCCTTTAGATTTTGTTTTGAAATTTTGTTTACCGGCCGGTAAATGCAAATTAGAAAAATAAAAAAAAAATAAAAAAAGGAACGAAATGATGATGAATGATGAATGCTATTTTGTAAATAAAAAAATTGTAAAGAATTCATTAAAAATAATTAAAGAATAATAAGAATGATAATAAAAAGACAACAACAATTTAATTTAAATGCCATATGAATACACAAAGTAAGGCTGACTGACAGCAGTGCAAATAAATTTGTTTTGAAAACACTTGAAATGTAAGTAAGTTTGCGAATTTCTTGATGTGGTAGGAAGGAATAGAAGAGGGCAAGGGAATAGAGATGAAAATGAAGATTCACCCACAGAGTACAGGAACTCGAAAGAGATGATCTAATTTATAATTCTAATTTACGAGGACACTTATACCGGACACTTATACCGGATAGGGCACAATGGAATGGTGGGGTACTCCGGGGGCAGAGTGGTATACCCATTTTCACAGATGGGTCTAAGTTAGGTGGATGTACAGGTGCTGGGGTTTTCTGTAGGGAACTCGGTCTTGAACTCCACTTCAGGTTGAATGATGACTGCAGCGTTTTTCAGGCGGAGATTTTCGCAATACTGAAGGCTATTGAGGCCATAGCTGGTGGCCCATCTTCGGATTCGGAATCTTACATGATCTTCGTTGACAGTCAGGCTGCCCTTAAGGCCATTGCGTCGGTCTGGTGCAAATCACGACTGGTTCGCGAGTGCAAAGAGTCGTTGAGGTCTTTTGGACCGGACCGTATCCGTCTATGCTGGGTTCCGGGTCATAGCGGAATACTGGGCAATGAGACGGCGGATGCCCTCGCTAGGTTAGGTTCCCTTTCTGGGGGCGATTTAATAGTTGGTCCTGAACCCCCAGTCTGCCACCTCTATGGCCTCATCGATGGATGGGTCAGGGAGGAAGAGCAGAGGCGTTGGAGGAACGGATCAGGTTGTTCTGTCTCTAGACGTCTATGGCCTGCTGTGGACAGTAAGAGAACAGATTGGCTGCTGGGCTTGGTTAAGGCCAGCGTCAGGTTGGTTGTCGGTTTTATCACAGGGCACTGCGAGATTAGGTCGCTGACGGGGATCTGGAACAGATCCCAGCCGGACTATTGCAGGGTATGTTGCGATGAGGAGGAGTTAGAGACTATCGAACACCTCCTCTGTAACTGCCCAGCCCTTGGTAGGTTGAGGTTGAGGACCCTTGGCAGAGCCTTCTTTGAGAGCTTGAGTTCTGTGTCGAGAGCCGACATCAAGGCTCTCCACAGATTCATTAGCAGTTTGAGCTGGTTGAGAGGTGCTAGGGCTTCATAAGTGTAGTCGCGCGCTCAACCCTTGTTTGTGTCTGTTTCTTTCTGTGTGATTCCCATCCTCCCCTTACCCTTATGCCCTCCTTTCATCCTATTCCCTCTATTTCCTTCCCTCTCCAAGGACGTTGTACAATGGGTCAATTTCGACCTCCGGGTATTGTACTTGTCTTAACGGACAAGTACACGTCCTCTAACCTAACCTAACCTACGATATGGCGCAGGTTTCTTTTATATCGCCGTCATTTAAATGCTGTAACTAGACATGAGAGGATTTGTATGAACAAGAGAGGCTAAGTCCCATCACTCGATAGTAGTTTAGAGCCTAATTGGTCAATTAAACCCTTCATTTAGGATTATGGACCTAGTTTCTCACACCACTTATGTTGTGTGTGTTAATTTTATACATGAGTGGCAGGGCCTAGAGTTTAAAGTCGACACCGAACGACAGATTTTTGAGAAACTTTTCATGGCACTTTTATTTACTATCAGAGTTTTAACCAGAAATCTGCTGAAAAGAAGTCGCCGATGAAATATTTTTTCATATTTCGTTTTTTTTTTTTGAAATGTCTGACCTAGGGTATGCCAACTAGAGGTCTGCAACGAATAACTTTTTTGCTTCATGTGTGCAACTCGTTGTCGGATAAATAGAGTACTTACTCTCTCTCTAACAGCTCAAGCAGTGAAGAGAAGAGAATGTGTGCAAGACAAATACGAGTAAGTATTTATCCGAAGCTGCTTATGTTCCGTAAAAAGAGTACTCATTGAAAAATATATCCGCAAAAACAAGTACTCCTAAAATTATGTTCACTTCATGTGGTACTTCAAATACTCGCAGCATAAAACACCACATAACTGATGTTCTTTTATATATAAATGATTATGTGTATGAACAAACGACATGTTAGGCATACATATATTTATTAATCATTGAAATAAAAAAATAGAAATCGAAAATAGTAAATTTTTTTGAAAAATATTTTTTTTTCGCTTTTTGATTTAAAAAATTCTTTATTTTCAATGAACTAAAAACAATTAAAATAACAAACAAATCACTTAAAATTACTAAAACGTAAAAAACATAGTTTATATTTCATATTTTCAGAGATCATTTAAAATGATAAAAGTATGTAAGAAGTAAGTATATGTACGAGTATATAGAATAGAAGGAACTTTAAAAACTTAAATATTTGTGAATTTATTTAAAAAGAAAAACAAAACATAAAAACATTAATCCTTAAATAAAAAAAAAAAAACTAAAAATTCATGTCCATAAAACTCAAAACTAGAGATCACTTTCTATTCTTTCTATTTCTTCGTATATTTTTGTTTTATTCATATTAGAGTGTAAAAACATTATTTTGTATATTGTAGCTCCGTTAGTTCCAAGAGCAGACCTCTTCTCAGAAATAAGATTTCTTGCCTTCGAAAAATACATACATACATAAATGCATACATACATAATTGAACAGCCTAAAAAATAACATTATAATTCGGTGCGAATCGATATAATTTCATTTCTACAACAATAAAACACATATTCTTCTTACCCTACAATAAAACAAACGGTAATATTTTTTTCCACAGGCTATTTTCACATATATTTTGCGAAAACAAGACATCTTTCAGTTTGTTTATTATTTTATTTGGCAATGCATGTATACATACATGCACACACGTATACACGCATATGAGAATAAATTGCTTAGAGAAGAGAACAATACGTTGTCTGAGTATAATAAGTTCTCTGAGTACATGTTACTTTTTACACTGTGTGCAACATCTTTATATATTTATAGTCTTTGGTGTAGATCTTTTCTTTGCCAAACTTCTTTGTATTATTTGCAGTACTCATTGGTATTTGAAGTACTACGTGAAGTTTGGTGATACTCGTTGTACTCGACATGTTTTGTGCCGGTATTTTCGAGTAAGAAGGAAAGTTGAACATGGATTTGTATGAAGCGAACGCAGTCAAATAACAACAAGAAGTTATTCGATAATTTTGTTGTTCTCAAAAAAGAGTACTTTTCTTCTTCGGATACTTCGGATAAGTGTACATGTATGCTAGATCTTATGTACTTTTTGAAGTCGAATACATTTGTGCAGACCTTTAATGCCAACACACTATCTACTAGACTACGGCAACATTCATGGGTAAACCAGTTGTTAAACTAAATGCTTTGCCTAAAAGAAACAAAAAATAAAAGAACAATCAATATAAGCCTGCCTGAATAATTCGAATCCTTTTCTTTCCTACTTTTGTTGCTTGTTTTTTCGAAGATATTTGTTTTTTGATAAGAGCTTTGCAAGCCTGTCCAAAATAAATTCAATAATTTATTGAAGATGGAGTATCGAATGAATGAAAGAAATAAGAAAAACAAAAAAAAAAAAATATTCGAATTAAACTGACAAGAATAAGAATATTGAAATTGCATTTCTGGAATTAATAATCAGATCTATTCATTATGACTGCATACGAAAGTGTTACCCCATAAAATGGCCAAGAGGAATAAATTAACAAATAAACAAAAAATATAAAAAAAAAAATAAATTAATTATAACAACTATAGTTGATGCATTCACATGCATATCAATACTCGTATATACATACATATGTATGTATGTACATATGTATAGATATGTATGCATGGAAATATACTTGAATGTGAACGAACAGTGATTAAAATACAAAAAAAAAAAAAAAAAAAAATTAAATTTAGGTAAAAAATGGTGAAATATTGATATTAAATATAAGAGATTAATTCCACGCCTCCATTCTATAACGTTCTAAGTCTACTTAGAACGTTTTTAATGTTTTTGCATTTTTAAATTCTACGTTCTCTAACTTAAATACTGTCAAAATTTGGTTAAAATCCGCCGATCCGTTCCGAAGTTATAGGGAAAAATCTACTTAGAATACACATATAGTCGTAAGGCGCGTGAAAACTTTGAGAGCTCATAACTCAAAACACACTTTTTCGACTTTTCGAATGTTATAGAACGGAGGCGTCGAATTAATACAAATCACAAGGATTCCAAGCAATATCTATAACCATCGTTAAATGCCCCTAGAGGCATACAATTCCAAAAAAATGTTATGTAATCTTGTAATAAGTCAACCTAGCATTACTCTACTATGTTTGTCTCGGCTATACAAGCCGAACCTATACATTTTTGCTGACGTATGTTGGTAGAAAGTCTTCAAAGACTAGTTGTTAGTGATTTGGTTTATTAGATGCGAGCCCATGATTCAAATCCCAGCTTAGATATCTCGAACAAAACGAAATATGGAAAATATTTCTTCGGCAACTGTTTGTCAACAGTCTTCTGGCAAAATCTCTGAGAGTAGAGATGAGCGATTTAGTGATTTTTGAAGAACGTTGTTCTCAGTGAACGTGATTTGTTAATCACTGTTCTTTAAAACAGTGATTGTGATCACAGTATTCCAATAATACAATAATAACGTATTTTATTAAGTCGTAAGAAAGAGACAACTACATACATACCAGAGATCAGCAACGAGTATTCATAACGATGAGTAGATTCAAGTCATACTTATAATTTCAGCTACTTATACGCATTCATACTTATTTTAATATGATACTCATACTACTCATACTCAAAGTTGGAAGTACTCGTCGTATTCATACTTAACAATACGCATGATGTTATTGACTTCGACTCTCCATGATTCAACATATACACGAAGCACAAAATAAGTATGATTCGAGTACGAACACCACAATACTCGCTAGAAGGTTGTGTGTGTGCTTTGCTTGCTGTCTTTGTCTTTTCTTTTTTCTTATTTTTTAAATGCAACAATAACTACTACTGTAAATTTTGATGAATGATTCGAGTCACTCGAGTAAGTATTATAAGTATTTTTCTAAATTTATGAATCTGAATGAGTAGGCGTATGAATCAAACAATGAATCGAATGTTGTGAGTTTGATGTCAACGTTGTACTCGTACTCATTGTAACCTATACTTATAAATCAATGCTGTAGCGAGTACGAATGAATCAGAGTAGTTGAATTTCAATACTCTTGACCCACTCATACTCAAAATTGCATGAGTGCTTATGAGTAGCGGAAAAACGATTCATTGCTGATCTCTGATACATACTACGAAAAGACTACTAAACAAAATCAAAGTGGTGTCATCAATGTTATTATTTTTAATGTAATTTTTTTTTTATATGAAGTTTGACAATTAAGTTTCACAGAAAGTTCATGTATAAAAGACAAAAGTAAATAATCAAAACAAAATGAAATAAATTTGAGTATGTAACAATTTTGAAAGAACGACATTATTAGTATCTGTTATTTGGCAATTTCAATCACTGTAGTTACCAGTGAATTATCAATCACCGTGATTAAATCACAGTTTTGAAAATATCGCTCATCTCTATCTGAGAGTAAAAAAAAATTGCCATGAAAAGTTTTTTTTGCGTTCAGAGTTAACTTCAAAATATAGGTCCCGTTACCCATAGATAAAATTAATGGTGTTTTCTTTTCTACCAAAAAATGTGCATTTTATTAACGCAAAATGCAATTTTGCGTTTGTTTCTTAAAAATGTTTCGCCCTCTAAAAGGTTGGTATGTTTTATTCTAAATAATTCGCACTTGCCAATGGTGGAGGGCATTGCATTTTATGCCCTGTATAAATTGAGAGTGCTGCTAATGCCCTGTAAAGCAGATGACTTTTGTTTATTTATAGGGCTACCAGATGAAATTTAAAAAAAGTCGTCTGGTATTGTTATCCAATTTGATGTTAATTTTTTCATTGTGTTGTGGAGTAATCTTAAGGAAATATTACATTAATAAAGGTTCATGGTCAGCAATATAAAAAATTCCATTCAATGTTAGAACAGTGTTAAAAAAATAAAAGCGTGCAAAAAATGAAGTCGAAAAATTAGCGATCTGGCAACACCTTCGAACAAATTGGCATTTCCTTATTCATTTTCTTAATAAGTGGTAAACACAGGGCATACCCTTTTTTAATATTTGTGTTATGTTCTTCTCAAATAAAAAATGACATTACAACAGGGTTGGTCAAAAATTTTTTTTAATGTACCTTATAAGAGGGTGACATTTTCTTTGTAGAAAAGAAAACACCATAACACACACATATCAGGGGTGGTGTTAGAAGCTAGGCTGTAATTCTGACTAAAGTGTTGGAATGACCAAATAAGTAAGTTAGTGCCTAAACAGCTTGTCAAGTACAAGATTCTGGGAGAAATTTAATAAAAGGTTCAAGATCTTTAGCGTACCAGTCCATTGGCTTCTATGAATCTTAATATTGGCTTATCTTGTCTCAAAATATTATTCTTTTACAAACCGGAAAAGAAAATTAAATTTTCTTTTACTTAAAACACTGTACTTCGAACACTTGCACAATTAAATTGAAAATGAAACGAATTGAAATGAAATTATAAATTCAAATTTCCTGTACCGGTTTAACAATACTCGTATATGTATGTAACTAAAATTCAAGTTCACGCCCTTCGAAACACACTCTAAAAAAGTGATCCCTAAATGGGCATTTTTATTTTCTTTACAATTAATTACTAGATATTTACGGCATATTCCATAAAATGTTACAATTTCAATTTTTTTGAATTTTAATAGAAGAAAAGAACTCGGTTTTTGGGTTAAATTTTGTATACAATTTTAAGAGTCACATTGCTGGTTGGCAAAGCAAAATTCTGAATTTATTGTGAATTGCTTTTAAAGCTGAGGTTTTGGATTGACACAACAATGGCACAACGATAACCACAACAACAATATTGACTATAAAATGCATTAAACATTTTACATTTCAGATTTGCAAGCTCTTTTACACTCTTTTTTTTTTGTCTCTGTCTCTCTCACTGTCTCACTGAAGAACACTTTTTAATGGTCTTTTTAAACTTGAATGGATGGATGCAATAAAAAAGCGATCTTTAAAGTCTTGCTGATATTGTGGTTGTTTTTTGTTGTTTTTCTCTTTTTTTTGATATTTTCTGTTTGTATTTACGAAAAAATAAAAAAGAAAACAAAAACAAATTGATTTCATATTTACTTTTTTTTTTTTTGTACACGTACTACACATACAACATAGAGGTGAATCCCAGACCACAAACAAAACGAACAGATGATGATTTGTTTTCTTTGTATAGAAGTCAAGCAGTTTCAATCATAGATAGAGACTATATTGCAAACAATACATACATACATATGTACATACATGCATACATGCGAGTACAAATATATGCTGACATTCACACTTACATGCTAAATTTGTAGTTACTTGTAGAACGACAACACAAAACAACACAAACGAAGACAAGTTGTAGACCCCCGGCATTTTCTTGGGGTATATAAAGAAACTGGCTGCACTGAAACCGCAAGCAGTTTAACAAGTGATCTCAGTTATAAAGCACAGAGAGAGAGAGAGCGAGGATCTACACAAAAAAGCAGCTTTTCAAAAATGACCATAAAAAATTTACTAAAATTGACCGCCTTGCTGGGCGTTTTAGCTTTAGTGCAAGCCGAGGAACAAACATGTAAGAATTAAAAAAAAAAAAAAAAAAAAATTAAAAAAATTAATTTAATTTAAATTTACAATTAAAAAGTAAACAGTTTTCAATTAATTTTTTAAATAGAATAATAAAATTGATTAATAATAATAACACAAAAATATTTAAATAATTTTTCCTTAAATACATATAAAAAAATTTTTATAATTATTATAATTTTTAAATTAAAAAGTATTTATTTTTAAATTAATTAAAATTCTTTTTTTTAATATTTAAAATAAGTAAAACAAATTCTTGTCAAATTAAACTTTTAAATTTAATTAAAAAATATATTTTAGAATTAAATTTTTATTTTAAAATTATATTTTTTTTTTAAACTTAGATTTTTCAATCAATCATTTTCAATCAATTTAAAAAAAAATATTTTTAAATTAAACATTTTAATTTAAATAAAAAAAAAAATAAAATAAAAAATAAGTATTTAAATTAAAGTGTTTGAAAATAAGGATTTAAATTAAAGTGTTTAATTTAAAAATAATTTTTTATTTTATTTTCTTTTTATTTAAATTAAAATGTTTAATTTAAAAATATTTTTTTTAAATTGATTGAAAATGATTGATTGAAAAATCTAAGTTTAAAAAAAAAATATAATTTTAAAATAAAAATTTTATTCTAAAATATATTTTTTAATTAAATTTAAAAGTTTAATTTGTTCATTTTAAGCAAAGATCTAAAAATATTTTTTTAAAATTTTCAATATTTTAAATCAAAATTAAATGTTTTAAATAATTAATTCACTTTCTTAAATTTAATTTATTTTGAAAATTTTTGTGTTTTGCTTTCAGATCGCATGTGCGTACCTCAGAAATACTATGAGGATTGTTTAAATTTGCTTAAGGATCCTTCGGAGGCTGGCATACGCATGGAATGTGTTGCCGGCAGAGATCGTATCGATTGTTTAGACAAAATCAATCAACGTAAAGCTGATGTTTTGGCCTCAGAACCTGAAGATATGTATGTAGCCTATCATACGAAAAATGCCGACTATAAGGTTATTTCCGAGATAAGAACCCAGGAAGATAAGGATGGTAAGTACAATAGAAGTGAAAGTGAAAATTAAAAAAAAAACGAAACGAAACTTCTAAAATATTTAACAAATAAGAAATTAATGAACACTGTTAAGTGTGCTAACAAGTTAAGAAAATTACATTTTGAAAAAGATAAAAAATATATACATATACACTGGACGACAAAAGTATAAATACGATTAAAAAATTTTGAGACATTTTTGAAACTATTTTTTTCAATAGTGAAATAAATACGAAAATTTTGTGAATAAAGCTAAAGGGGCGTAAAAAACTTAGTGGAAATTGTGTTCCAGATCGAAGATTTACCGTTAATGGTGAATTACTATTAAAATAAAAAAATAAACCTAAGGAAACTATGAAAAAATAATGACAAAAGTATTCCACTGATAATGAAAACGTAATGTTTTTTTTAATGTTAAAAAATATTCAAAATTTATGGATTTTAATAATTTTATTATCCGCGATAGTTGATAAAAATTCAAATAATGAAAAACAATTAGTGTAACGCCAAGTGTAAAGAAAATAATAGAAATCGTGAAACTCATAAAATATATTAAAAATCGTTAAGAAAACCGCTTTTAATTTAATATCATGGAAAAACCAAATGAATAATGATATGTAAACGTCAAGTAATAATAAATACTTGAAACAGTTCAGTTTGACGATGTAAAGATTGTAAAAATATTTGATTGGCCAATCAAGAGATCAGCAATGAATCGTTATTTCGCAACTCATAAGCACTCATGAAATATTGAATATAAGTGAGTCAATAATATTGAAATTTAACTATGTACTCTGATTCATTCGTACTCACTCACTACAACGTTGATTTATAAGTTCCGTACAACGTTGATTTATAAACCTACTCATACAGATTCATAAATTTAGTGATTCGAATCATTCATCAAAATTTACAGTCTTAGTTGTTGGGCATTTACAACAAAAGAAAAAAAAGACACATAAGCAAAAAAGACAGAGCAGCAAGCAGAGCAAACACATAACCCTCTAGTGAGTATTTTAGTGCTCGTACGCGAATCACTTATTTTGACCTTCGTGTATATATTAAGTTATGGAGAGTCGAAATACTCGAACAACATCATACGGTGTGTTGTTAATTATGATGTATGATGAGTACTTCAAATTTTGAATATGAGTAGAGGTGGTTCCATGATATTAAAATAAGTATGAATGCGTATACATAAGTATCAGAAATTATGAGTATGATTCGATTCTATTAATTATTTTAAATACTCATTGCTGATCTCATCAGTCAGGATTATGACCTAGTTTCTCACACCACTTATGTTGTGTGTGTTAATTTTATACATATGTACGTGGCGGAACCTACAAGTTTAAAGTCGAATCTGAACGACAGATTTTTGAGAAACTTTTCATGGCAATTTTTATTTATTCTGAAATCCAGAAATCTGGAAAAACTGCATCTCATTCTGTTCGAGATGTCTGGGCTGGCGTTTGAAACACCGCCTCACATCTAATATGCCTATTAAACTACGGCGACTTCATTTGCTTTACAAGATCTGCATAACTTAAGATAAAAGTGTCCAGTAAATCAGGAAAACCTAAAATAGAACGCTTGTAGTATTGATCGGACATGTTTTCGTTACCCACTCTTCTATATTCTCCAATAAACCGAAAAATGAAGGGAGGAATGAGATAAGCAGAACTAATTGTTTGTTCATGACAATTTGTCACATTCTAAGCCTTTTGTGACTTCTTTTATGTGAACCAATAGAATGGACTTATGAATCCATTTTTAGATGGTATATCTGTTGATTTCCTCCTCAAAATTTTAATACAACAATAGGGTTTTTAAATTAGGAAATATCGCTTTAAGTATGAATTAAATAAATATTCACCCTTATTCTGGTTGTCGTCGTCGTCGTCGCCGTCGTCGTCGTTACCAAAAATGATGTCGATAAAATCAGAGTCGACAAAATCAGAGTCGACACAACACAATATCGACGGCGTATTGACTCACAGAATACCAAATGTGTGTCGAACAGTCATCTATAACTGTCAATAACGACAAACAGAATACCAATTTTAAACTGTCGACGCAAGACGACGTCGACGACGACAACCAGAATAAGGGTGATTCTAATTCTAGGGACTGTTTTTAAATTATTTTGTAGCGATTTTAAATTAAGCCATTCCAACTTTAAAGATTTCAATACTTTTAGGGAAACAGACCACGCCTACTTTATGCATTAATTAAAGCAAATTGTGTATGCTTTCAATATTTCTGATTAATTCTTGAATTCAATTTCCAATTTTCTAGCTGCTTTCCGTTATGAGGGCATTATTTTGGTCAAAAAGAACTCCAACATTCACTCGCTAAAGGAATTGCGTGGTGCCAAATCTTGCCACACTGGTTTCGGTCGTAATGTTGGCTTCAAAATCCCTGTCACCAAATTGAAGAATTCCCATATCTTGAAGGTATCCATGGATCCTGAATTGACTGCTACCGAACGTGAATTGAAAGCCTTGTCTGAATTCTTTTCACAATCCTGTTTGGTTGGCACTTACTCGCCATATCCCGAAACTGATCGTTTGTTGAGTAAGTTGAACTTTTTCAGTCCACATTTTTTGGTTTTTTATTTCAAAAAATTTTTTTTTTTATTCACAGAAAAGAAATATCCCAACTTGTGTGCTTTGTGTGAGAAACCCGAACAGTGCAACTATCCCGATAAATTCTCTGGCTATGATGGCGCTATACGCTGTTTGGACAAGGGCAAAGGTGAAGTGGCCTTTACTAAAGTACAATTCATTAAGAAATACTTTGGCGTACGTATTCTAAACTTAGAATTTAAATTTAAGGTTCAGATTTAAAAAATATTTTTTTTCAGATGATACCCGGTGTTACAGCTGAAGGTGATCCGTCTGAATTCGAATACCTTTGCGAAGATGGCTCCAGACGTCCTCTTAATGGTCCCGCCTGCTCTTGGGCCCAACGTCCCTGGACTGGTTACATTTCCAATGTTGATGCTGTTAATGGCGATGAGAAGTTACACAATTTGCAACATCGTTTAGAGAAGTTCTTTGAAAATGGCTTGCATGCCGAGAACAAAGAAGCCGCCTCTCACTTGTTGATCAATCCAAATGCTGTGTACCATAGCAAACCTCAGGCCGTTGATCCCAAGGAATATTTGGAAAAGGCCGGCTACAAAGATGTTATTGAACGTGATGGTTCTGCTATTAGAAAAATGAAGTGAGTGAAGAATGATGCAAGAACTGCAGAGAATACAGAAATTTTATTTTTTAATTGAATTTCTTTTTTTGACTTTTTCTTTCTCTTTGTAGAATGTGTGTCCAAACCGATGTTGAAATGCAAAAATGTGATACCATGCGTCGTGCTGCCTATTCCCGTGACATACGCCCCGAAATTGAATGTGTACAAGAGAAGGACTGCATTCTTGCCGTTAAAGATAACAAAGCTGATATGGTAGCTGTACCCGCTCAAAATTATAAAGAAGCTCGCGATGGAAAACTTAAACCCATCGTATATGAAAGTTATGGCACCAACAATGTCTATGTAGCCGTTGTAGACTCAGCCTTAACCAAGGAGAACCTACAAAGCATGCCCATGTAAGTGAAGCCATTAAATTAAATTAAAAAAAAAAAAAAAGAATTTCGTTTCTTAATTATTCCCTAAATTCTCTTTATAGCCACTATAATGGTCAAGATCATCGTGCTGAAAAAGCCGCCGCTTATCTTAACAAATTGAGAGGCATTAACACCTGCCAGACTACTCCCTCTTCGGAGAAGAACATTATGATTGTCAATGCCCAACAATTGGAACAGTACAAGAATAAGCAATTGTTGTGCAGCAACTTGGATAAGAAACCTGTTACCGAATGGCAATCTTGCAATTTGGAAGCGAATCTTCCCGTAGGCGTTTTCATCAGAGAAACCATGACTCCCGTCGAGCAGGAAACCATGAAACATTTGTTTGTTTCCTTGTCGGATAAATTCGGTAGCAAAGGCAAATTACCCGATGTATTCACTCTCTTCGGCCAATACAAGGATAACGTACACAATGTTTTGTTTGCTGATGATGCTGTCGAATTCGTTACCGAATTGAAGAATCCTAATACCAACGAACAGACCTACAATGGTTTGAAATGTGATACAAATACCATTAAAAAAAATTAATTTAATTAAGCGCAATCGTTTAATCTAAACAAAAGAACACCTACACACACCTACACACTCAAAACAAATGAAACGATTTCATTTTAATGCACTTTTATAAGAAGTTTAAGAATAAAAATTAAAAATTATTCATTAATTAAAATTTATTGTTTTTAAAATTTGAAAATAGCGCCACAAGGACGTTAGGTATTATCAAAGAAAATAAAGTATAAAGAATGTGCATCTTAACATTTTTTGGAATATTTTTAAAAATATTTCAGGACGCGGGGGGAAAGATAGAAGGGAAGGAAACGAAGAGCGTAACAATGCGTTGCTCTCATCGTGCGTTTTTGTTGTTTGACCACTTTTTTATTAAATTTTCTGAAATCACTTATTCTGGTCAGTGTTGCCACGAAAAAAAATATTGCAACCAACATTTGTGAAAAAAATTACCAAATAAGAAAAAATTAACCAAAATTAAATTCACAGTTTTTTTATTTTATTTTTTCAAATATAAATTATAATTAATACAACATAGTAAGAAAAGAAACAAAAAATAACAAACTAAAATTTTAGTCTTACAAATTAATTCATTTCTACAAACAAAAGCTCTTTTTATAAGAAAAATAAATAACCAAATCCGGAAATTTTGGTTAAAAATAGTTAAACGGCAACACTGGTTGTGATTAGTGAGCAAGAGAGAGAAAATAAGTTGAGAGAATTTATTTATTTACAGCCATAGAAAACTGTAAATAAATATACGATACTTTGATTTTCATTTCATCAACATACATATGTAAAGCTATCTATCTTTGGCTTAATAATTTTAGATAAATAAAGATAAAATAAAAAATCCATTTTTTTTTATTAAAAGAACATAAAGCTATCCATCTTTGGCTTAAAAATTATACCTAGTTTTTTTTAGATAAACAAAAATAAAAAAACCCATTTTTTATTAGAAGAAAAAATAAAAAATTAAATACGGCCAGCTGATGACATAGAACATTTTTAACATAAAATATTTTTTGAGTGTTATTCTGAAATAAAATGATAACGCATCCGCTACACATGTGTTCTTGTCGCAGTCTGATCGACAACTAAATCAAATAACCAGTGTTGCCACCTTGTGTGTAATTACACATATTGTGTGTAATTTTTGATTGTGTGTGTAGCATGTGTGTAATTAGCTTCGTGTGTAATTTGTGTGTAATTTTACTTTTTGTTCTACCTTTTTCTTTAATCGCTAATTTTTAACAGTCAATTTGTTAACACTTATTTGTTCTGTAAATTTATTGCAATTTCCAACACCAGGTTGCAAAAATATACACCTACATCCTTCTCTTTCCAATTTAAATACATGTAAGGCTAATTTATTGCAATTTCCAACACCAGGTTGCAAAAATATACACCTACATCCTTCTCTTTCCAATTTAAATACATGTAAGGCTAATGTTTATTCGCCGTAGTCTAGTAGGTAGTGTGTTGGCTTATTAAAAGTAAGGCCCGAGTTCAAACCCCAGGTTAGACATCAAAACGAAAATATGAAAATATTTCTTCGGCGACTTCCTCTCAGCAGATTCCTGCCAAAAACTCTGAGAGTAAATAAAATTGCCATGAAAAGCTTCTCAAAAATCTGTCGTTCGAAGTCAAGTTTAAAACTGTAAGCCCCGCCACTCATATATAAAATTAACGCACACAACATTAGTGGTGTGAGAAGCTAGGTCGTAATCTTGACTGAAGGGTTGTAATGACCAATTATGTATCTATGTATGTGTATGAAAATATAATTTTAAAGTTTACATAATATATGTATGCAATATTAGTAAAAATAGAATTTTGTGTGTAATTTTTTTTTCATATGTGTAATTTCGATGCCAGTTGTGTGTAAATCATAAAGCTGTTGGTGGCAACACTGCAAATAACACAAGAATGCGTGTGAGTTCTCTCTGCACAATTGTGCGGGTAGTAATTTTAAACAAATTTTGGTGAGAGCGGGCCGTACGCCTACAACCCGCCATAAGAAATTTTACTTCTACATGATGCGCATTCTTTATATCCATATTCTTTGGTATTATGATCACGATAATCTTTGAAAATATTCAAACCCCTTTAGGTTTAGGTTAGAGGACGTGTACTTGCCAATTAAGACAAGTACAGTACCCGGAGGTCCTGTTGACCCATTGTTCAATGTCCTTAAGGGGAGAGGATAATAGGGGAGATAGGGAAAAAGGAGAGGAAGTAGGAAAGGGAGAATAAGGAAGCAGAGGAATTACACAGACTAACGAAACACACAAGTGAGTGCGACTATACTATTGAAGCACTAGCACTTCTCAACCAGCTCAAACTAATAACGAATCTATGGAGAGCTTTTATGTCATCTCTCGCCACAGAATTCAAACCTTCAAAGAAGCCCCTGCCAAGGTTCTTCAACTTCAACCTACTAAGGGCTGGACAGTTACAGAGGAAGTGTTCGAAGGGCTCCAACTCCTCCTCATCACAACATCAACCCTTTAGTGGTTCAACTTTGACTTGAACTCTACAATGCACTTCAATTCTTACAGAACTTTTAGTCAAAGTCCACATCTTCATATAATTGCATTTTTTTGGGTTTAACTCCATGAGATTAAGCCTGCACCAAGAACCAAAGGCATCCAAGTCGTGTTGTAGAAAAATATGATCAGCACAATCATTATAGCTCAGAAATATTTTCACATCATCGGCGTACATTAGAACATTAGAGTATTTTATAATATTTGGCAAGTCGTTTATGAAAAGAGAAAACAGTAGTGGACCAAGATGGCTTCTCTGAGGTACACCAGATAGAACAGCAATTGGTTTAGAAGTAAGACCCTTAAAGCATACTGTCTGCCTTCTATTTGTTAAGTACGAGTAGATCCAGAGAAGACAATTTGGTGTAAAACCCATTAGACCAAGTTTTTTTATCAGAAGTTTATGATTAACCTTATCGAAGGTCTTACTGAAATCAGTCTATTTGACATCTGTTTGCTTCTGATGAATAAATCCACGATTGAATAAAGTTGTTAATTGTAAAATATTCGTAATCGTTGAGCAACCTCTTCGAAAGCCATGTTGGGCAGATGACAGTAAAGATGACACTTGATGAGAAAGATGGTCAGTTATTATTTTTTCAAAAAGCTTTGGAATTACACTTAATTTAGCAATGCCTCTGTAATTTGCAATGTTATTTTTACAACCAGATTTAAACAATGGAATAATGAACGAGTCCCTCTACATTGCAGGAAAATATCCACATTTAATTGATAAATTAAAGATTTTTGTCAGTGGTATAGCCAATGCTCCAGCACATTTAATAAGTATACAGCTAGGAATTCCATCAGGTCCAAAATTATATGAGTACTTAAGCTTGCATAAATTACTGAAGACTATCAATTCATCAATAAATGGAATTGTAATAGATGGCAATGACAATTCAGGTAAAGGAAAAGATCCCGAGTCCTCAAAACATTCCTGAGAATAGGTTGTAGAAAAGAAATCGGCAAATAAATTGCTTATCTCTATATCATTATCAGTTTCAATATCGTTATACTTCATTGCAGAAGGAAATGTATTTGACCTTTTTTTAGAATTAACAAATTTATAGAACGATTTAAGATCAGCTTTAAAATTACTTTGGATTTTTTTTAAGTAGTTGTAATAGCATAATTGATTTGTTGAGTTATACTGAGCACGTACAATGGATATTTCATATTCTCATAGTTCTCAATCTCCTAGGTAGTGTGTCAATATATTAGTCGTTAGGTCGTGGAGCAACTCCTGGCTCAGACATTTCGAACAAAAAAAAAAAACGTATACAAATATATTTCTTCGGAAACATCCTCTCCAGCAGACTTCGAGCAAAAACTCTGAGGGTAAATGAAATTACAATGAAAAGTTTATAAAAAAAATCTGTCGTTTGGAATCGGCTTTAAACTGTGAACTGCGCCATTCATGTAAAAACTTAGCACACACAAAATGGATAGTGTTAGAATCTAGGTCGTTATAACGCCTAAAAGGTTGTAATGACCAATCAAGTAAGTAAGTATAGTTCTCGTTTTTCAAACTGTCTTATGTTCCTTTGTGTGTTGCAAACGGTTGCATATGTTAACATATGTTTGATGTATGACTCAGAAATCAGCAATGTGTATTCAAAAAGATGAGTAGAATCGAAAAATACTCATAATTTCTGATACTTATACGCATTCATACTTATTTTAATATCATGGAACGACCTCTACTCATATTCGAAGTTTGAAGTACAGTAAAATCTTTTTTACACGGTCTTTTTTTACACGATTTTGAAATAACACGGTTCGTCAAGAAGAAAATTTTAATTTTTTTACACGCTTTTTTTGGTTTAACACGAATTCAAAAAAAAAATTATAATTATAATTATAATTTTTACAGTGTCTTACAGGATAACATTATTATGGCAACTCTACTACACAGCATGTTTACTTTAAGGGAAATACCCTTTTTATTTAACATATCAGTTTATTGATGACGCAATATATAATTTCAATGTGCTTAAAGTTAATATTTAAGTTTATATTTTTTATAAATTGGTGACAGCTTCAAATTATATAATCGGAATCGTTAATAACTTTTCAAAAGATAACATAGTGTTAGGTTGTTATTGCAACAACCAATTTTATTTAATTTCGTTTTTACAATGCCCTTATTAATACAATGTCTAAACAACAGCATTTTCTAAAGAGAAAAACAATTTCATTAGAAACGAAAATAAAAATCCTAGACTGTCTAAGAAGTGGCGAAGGTCCAACATCTGTTGGCAAAGCTTTTGATTTAAACGAAGCTATCACTTTTTTTGCACGGTTTTTTAAGGAAATATTTGAATTTTTTTCATTTTAAACGATTTATTATGGTTGTGGAACATATTTCCAAATTTACATATGAACCGTGTATTTTTTTACACGATTTTGATTTACACGAATTTCTTAGGAACGTATCTACCGTGCAAAAAAAGATTTTACTGTACTTATCATACATCATACTTAACAACACGTATGATGTTGTTGATTTCGACTCTCCATAACTCAACATATATCCAAGAATTACAAACTAAGTATGAATCGCGTACGAATACTAAAAAACTCACTGTGTTTGCTCTGCTTGCTTTGTCTTTTTTGCTTATGTGTCTTTTTTCTATTGTTGTAAATATCGAGTCAGTCAAATCATTTCTAAGTATTACAAGTATTTTTCTAAAGTTATTAATCTAAATGAGTAGGCTTATGAATCAAACATATTTCGAATGGTATGAGTTTGATGTCAACGTTGTACGCATACTCATTGCAAACTGTACTTATAAATCAACGTTGTAGTGAGTATGAATGAATGAGAATACATAGTTAAATTTCAATATTATTGATTCACTTATATTCAATATTTCATGAGTGCTTATGAGTAGCGAAAAAACGATTCATTGCTGATCTCTGGTCTACACTGTAGACTCTACAGTCACACTCCTTAATGCCGTTGATAAGTAAAAACATTTCCCTGCAACGCAGGTTTGCTGCTAAAGTTTGCTTTGCATTACGTACGAAATTTTGAAATTATAATTTGAAACATGTGTTTAGGAAGTCGGCAATTCTTCAGGGAAAAGAAAGTGCAATGAAACAACCTGCATTGGAAAAAGTTCTGGTATTGACTGATACACTTGAAAATCCATTTATTTATCCACCAATCACTTGGATATGTAATTGAAGCTTAATGACCCACTTAGTGACCCACTCAGCTAATAGCGGTTTGGATAACACACAATTAAGAATTTTGAAGTTGCATATGGGAAGAATCTCTGCTAATTTAAAAACAAAAAACAACATTAATAATGTAATAAAATTTTAGTTAATATCCTAAGATCTTTTGTACAATATTTCGATTTTAAATTGTTCTTAACCCTTTCATGCCCGTTGTTGCCTATAGGCAACATTGTACATATTTGCTCATAAATTCCGTTATTTTAAATTTTTGTAAACAATTTCTTTTTTGCAAACAAGTTTGATAGAAAACGCGTATTCTAAAAAAAAAAAATGAATGAGTTATCACTACAGGTGTTCAGTTAATCGGTATTTGAATTTGCGTAGGCACGTGCCAATACAAAATTGAAAAAATATAAATTTTTCAAACTTAAAAATAACGGTAAATTTTTGATTTTTTTTTCATAAAAAGTGTATGAATAATTAAAAAGCAGGTAAGAGAAAAATATAAACAAAAAAAAAGTGGAAAATATGTTTTTATTTTTATTCCAGTATTTTTTTTTTAACTCAATGTTGCCTATAGGCAACATTGGTCCATAATGTTTAAAATTTACATTAAACTTTTTCTGCATTAGGTAGGTATGCGTCCAAAAGAATTGTCTCAAAGAGAAATACAAAGAATTGTGGAATTTGACTGGAAGGAGTCTGAGAATGATGATGGTGACAGCGGGAACGAACAAAATACGTAGCTGATTCACCAAAAGCCGTACGTTTTGATGACAAAAGTCATTGGATAGAATGGGGAGCAAAAGGCCGATGTAGACTACGCAAAACCGGAATTCCAAGTTCCAAATGAACTAAGTGTAAAGTACATTTGTGCTCAAGTCCACAAAAAACTGTTTTCTTTTCTATCATAATAAATTAGAATGAAAATAATTTAAAAATTACGAATATATAAAAATAAGTCTTTCATTAAAAATTTTCCACTACTGCCCAATGTTGCCTGTAGGCAACATTTTATAACGGTAAAACCAGAATACGTAGGACTCTGAATTTAATATCACTTCATATTTATGCCATGACTAACAAACACATGTCCTTAAAAGTATTTTAGCTCTGGCCGAAAAAAGTCGGGCATGAAAGGGTAATGGTGTTTTCTTTTCTACAAAGAAAATGTCACCCTCTTACAAGGTGCATTAAAAAAATTGCTGACCAACCCTATTGTAATGTAATTTTTTATTTGAGGAGAACAAAACACAAATTTTAAAAAAGGTATGCCATGTGTTTACTACTTATTAAGAAAATGAATGAGGAAATGGCAATTTGTTCAAAAGCAGTTCAATGTAAATAATAATATTTAAAATTAATTTTAAAAAAGTGTTTTGTACGTATTAAATGTTTTATATTTATTAACGTTAAGGTTTTAGATTTAAAAATATGTTGTATTTTTTGATTTGTTTTCAATAAGATATGTAAATATGAGAAAGGTGTTGCCAGATAGCTAAATTTTCGACTTCATTTTTTGAGCGCTGTTTTTTATAACCAAAAAAAAATTTTTAACACTGTTCTAACACTGAAGGCAATTTTTTTAAATTACTGACCATGTATCTTTAATAATGTAATGTTTCCTTAAGGTTACTACACAAAACAATGAAAAAATTAACTTCAAAATTGGATAAAGATACCATGCGGCTTTTTTTAAATTTCATCTGGTAGCCCTATAAATAAACAAAAGTCATCTGCTTTACAGGGCATTATCAGCACTCTCGATTTATACAGGGCATAAAATGCAATGCCCTCCACCATTGGCAAGTGCGAATTATTTAGAATAAAACATACCACCCTTTTTGAGGGCGAAACATTTTTAAGAAACAAACACAAAATTGCATTTTGCACAAGCACAATGCACATATTTTGGTAGAAAAGAAAACACCATTAATAACCGCCGGTGATTTGAAATAAAAGAATTTTTAATTATAATGATTATATAATTAATAATAATATTAAATATACGTTTTTTATTTCATTTTATTTGTTATTAAATGTCAAGCTCTCTACATGTGTAAAAATTTATCAACGATTTTAATTTTAATATTAAATTTAATGGAAGGAAACATAAAAAGTTTTTATAAATTTCAGAGAAAAGAATACAAAAAAAAAAAACAAAATAATTAAAAAAATAATAAAATTAAACTCTAATAGAAATAAAAATATTATAATAATAAGAAGAGTAAAATAATTCATAGAAAACATACAATACATACAATACATATAAAAATAATATAAAATCGTTAATTGAACATTAAAATCTTTTCAGTTTCAAGAAAAATTCCTAATAAACGTGGTTATATAGTATAACATTAGCAATTCATTAATTAATTATTATTTTCATTGATTATTTACGTAAATTTGTTTTCTTCTTTTTTTTTGTTTTTTTTTTTTTTTTTGGAAAATAAAACAGCCGGGTTAACACGGCCTATGTTATGGTAAAACTCTTTGCAATTTGCAAAAGTCTTTCTAAAGAAATGAATTATATTTTGGCTGACCCTGCTGCACCTTCTGGGCCATTCTCACCATCACTTTTATTATTGGGATCGGATTCCTCCTCCGAGTAATCCTCATCATGAGTGTGGGTCACAGTGCGCGGTGTACTCGGGCGGGTGTGAAGAACAGTGGAAGTCTAAAAACAAAAAAATAAAATTTTTTGTTTGTTTCATAAATAAATCAATATTATTTCTTTGTAATGTACCCTTTCTTCAGGTTCTTTCTTGCTTGTTTCGGGTGTTTGAGCCACTTTAGCTGCCGCCACAAATTCGCCAATTTTACCTTCTGTCAATGGTACGCTACTGCCTGTAGCCGCTGTATTGCTATCAGTTTTAGCTCGGCCCCTTTGTATTAAGGGTGCTTCAATTTGGAATCTCTGTTCATGGGCAACTGTGGATTCGTGTGGCAAAAGCATGGCTGGGGCACGGAACATATAGGAGAAGGGATAATAAATGAAATTTAAGAAGGTGGCTGCATACAAATCAGCATATCTGACCACTTGACTGGAAAAGAAGGTCTGTCGAGAGCCAGAACGGAATAGAGAACCCATCATGCCGTATGCCATATCCATTTTATGGGTAACATCACGTATGGAAGCGCGTAATTTCGATATATCGGGTTTTTCTTTGGTGCTTGAATCAAGATTTCTAAAGAAAACAAAAAAAAAAAAACAAAAGAAATTTCATTTAAAACTTCATTTAAGATAACCCTTAACTTACTTATACATTTCGCCTAATTGACAATCCAATTGTTGTAGTTCGGCGAAAAATTGACACTTATCAGTCCATACATGCAGCTCTTGCACTAGTTCAGGCACTACCAAAAATGTACGCCAACCGCGTATTTTTTTCGATTTCAAAATATCACCGAATATATGATCACCAATATACAAAACATCTTTGCCTTTGGCATTAATGAAATTGGTAAAGACCTCACATGAACCACCCGAATATACTTGACCCGGCTGTAGGGGACCAATGTGTGTACCAATTTTCAAAGCTCCCGTCACAGTATCGACTTGTCTTAGAATGGTTCCTTCACCAAAGAACAAAGGTTTACGGGCATCCACTACAATGACATCGAAATAGGTTTTCCAATCACGGTGTGGTTCTTCGGGTTTGGCGCCATGGGGAAAATCGAAAATGTACGTCATTATTCTGTTGGTGAAATTGTAATCACTGTTGGTGAGTAGAAATACTTTGGCACCCGAATCACGTATGCGTGCTAAGACCATGGGTAGACGAGGATCTTTTTTCACATAGTAATCGAGATTCTGAAAATGGGAAATTCAGTATTTCATCTAAAACTAGAAGAGTAATACTACTTACCTCTACAGTACGTTTCTTTAAATCACCCTGAATGTGAACCCAATCAACGGCACGACGCACGTCTTGGAATATGGAATTGAAAGACATAAACAACTCGCCTGCCTTAACGCCAGTGCGATCCCTAAAGAAAAAAAGAATAAACCCAACAATAAATATCAGGTTTTAAAAAACAATGTCAATATTTGAAACCCTAAGGGCCATTATTACAACTTGCCGTTAACTAAAGAGAGGATTTTAACGGGCAGATAAATTGTTTTTCATTATTATGAGTACCCAATAAGATAGAAGTGATCGTTAAGCTAAAGGGAAGATCATCCTACCTTTAACATTTAAAGGTCACTTTATGTTTGAACTTGCCATATCATATACTATTTTCGATATGGCAACTTCAAATTTAAACAAAATGAGCATATACAACAAAAAAACGAAGTCCGCTGTTGCCACTGCGTTAAAAAAAAAATTGTTTAATTGAGCAGTTTTATCGACTTTGCTCCGGCACTGCCATATTTTATTTTTATTTTATCTGTAAGTTGTAATAACGAAAATCAGTTAAAGGTAACTTTACAGTTCCCTTTAGCTAAAGGTACCTTTAACTAAACCTAAGTTTAACGGCAAGTTGTAATAATGGCCCTAAATCTTATGAACGGATTGAATTGCAAACGAAATTATTAGGAAGAACAATTTCATAAAATTCTGAAAGAAATTGCATTACAACAATCATTCAAGTTAGGGAACCTTGAAAGCCAATATTCCGAATGAAATTAGTCCTGACATTAATAATTCGAAATTAAAATACTCTCTATAAAGAAGAGTTGTTCTAGGCATGAGAATTCCTTGTGATATTTGTTGGAACATAATTTCAACCAAAATTAACTCCTCTTTCTTATGATTGTACTTATTTATTTATTTATTTATTTATTAAGCCCCAACACTAAAAGGTTATATAGGCTTTTATATAATCCAAAAACTTATATTCTAACTTAATTATAATATGTTACAAAGATTTAAATCAAGTTAAATAAGTTAATTTTATTTAAAAACCCCTTGACCTTCTCAAAATCCTGTTCACTTTCCAGGATTTCGATTCCGTTTATTTTGCTCTTAATTCGATGTTGACGAAATAATCTACATTCATTAAATATGTGAGAAACATTCAAATTTTGACTGCAATCACAAAGTGGTGGTGTATTCTTTTCAATAATATGTCTATGAGAGAATAAGCAGTGACCGATTCTCAGTCTCGAAAATTTAATCCAATCTTTTCTAGGTAAAATAGGTGTAGAGAATTTAAGTAAGATATTTTTTTGAATTTTGGATAATTTAGTCTCGCTATTTTGCCACAAATCATTCCAGAGATCAAATACGTATTTTCTAATGTATTGCCTGTAGTCCGAAGGATTATATTTATATTGTACAGAGATATACTTTTTTCTAAGGAATTTTTGGCCATTGTATCTACTATCTCATTTCCGGCTATACTAAAATGACTGGGGATCCACAAGAAACTAATCTTATTGTTCGACAGATGGGTCATAGATTCCCTTATCCGGTTTATAATTATATTGGTACTATACGGGTTCTGAAGACCCTGAAGTGCACTCTTACTATCTGATACTATAAGAGTCTTGTGATCGATGTTTCTAAGGTTCTCAATACAGGTCTTGATTGCCAGTACATAGTTCGCTTGTGTAGATAGAAGAATAGTCGTGAATCCGTTCCGATATTGCAAAATTTTGACCAATAACTGCAAAACCTGCTTTTTCTTTATTGACGGTGCCATCAGTGAAAAAATAATAATGATCTGGGTATTTTCTATTTATTAGTTCTAAATATTTTTGTTTTACTTCTATTGGAGTCATATCACGTTTGCAACAGTAAGCAAGGGAAAAGTCAACTTCGATGTGAGAGAAGTACCAGGGTGGTATATCAGGTAGTGTAATATTGTCCATATTACCCGTGTTTATTGAATACTTGGAAATAATTTTCTCAAATTCCTGAAAAGCTCTTAAATAGAAGGGGTGATATTTTGGGTTCTTCGACTGAAGGTGGTTAATTTTTGCCGAATCTGTAATCTTAGCATATAACGGATGATTATGTAATGAAAAGATTTTAAGTGTATAATTAAGAAGATATTTTAATCTTCTTAAGAAAAGGGGTGGACAAGAAGATATTGTTTGCATGCTTATGGTAGGACTGGTTTTGAATGCTCCAATAGAAAGCCTTATCCCTGTATTTTGGACAGGATCTAGTAATTTCAAAATTGACTTGTTAGCGGACGAATAAATAATTGATGCATAATCTATTGTTGGAAGTACTATTGTGGTCAGAATTTTAAGGAGAGTTTTTGGATCAGAACCGAATTTAGAACACCTTAACATTTTTATAATATTCAATTTCAAGTTTGCCCTTGCCTTTATGTTGCATATGTGAGGTTTAAAGGTTAACTTCTTGTCAAACATGATTCCCAAAAAAGTATGTTGGTCTACAAATTGTATATTTTCGCCGTACAGATGTATGATAGGATTATTAGAGGTATTAATTCGTCTAGAGAATTTCATTGCAACAGTTTTTCCAGCATGGAATCGAAATCCGCTGGTATCACTCCAATTTTCCACTTTCTTTAACGTTTTCTGAATTTTATTAGCAATTGCCGAAATGATTGTACTTATATTGATTGTACTTACTCAGTATATTCTGAACTATTTGTAAAGAAGTCCACTAAACAGGCCAATAAATAAGTTTCTGGCAAATTGAAAAGTGTGTTTAAAACATAAACACGACACTCGTCTAATTTTAAAAATTTATTCGGATACAATTCATAAACTTGAGAACTGAAATTAAAATTGAAAGAAAAAACAGAAAATTAATAGAGAAGTCCATTATAGTGGGTATAAAGTAAAACTTACTGTTTTAAAAATTCAAAACCATGACAACAAACTAAGATATTGCCATAGGCATCAACTTTCAAGAGATTGCCGTAGAGAGTATCAAACCATAGGCCACGTATGGGAAATGAGGGATCATATTCGAATTGCATAATTTCTTTGGGATAACCCATGCTAACCAAACGTTCTTTGACCAAATCGAAGCCCAACTGTTCATATTGTGGAGATTTGTATTCTGCAAGAAAAATAAAAAAAGAAGAAATTAGAAATTATACGTATAAAGGCTTTCACATTTAGCGATTGAAAACTTACCAGCCAAAGTATAATCCATATCAAAGCCATAGAATTTAATATTTTCCAAATGTAATGAGCGATTAACGAAAATTCTGCAAAATAAAAACAAAACGGATTTATTAAAAATAACAACATACATTTAGGCTTAAAAAAAAATTATATATATATTTCCAACAATATTAAAAAGCGCTTAATAAGTATTAGAGTGTTATCAATTCAGATCAGAGCAGGGATCCAGCAATCAATCGTTTTACCGCTACTCATAAACACTCATGAAATTTTGAATACTATAAGTACGGTGACCATTATTTTCATGAGAAAAAAGCGGACAAATATCCAAAATTGAAAAACCAAACAAATTCATTTATTATAATTAACATTTTATATAAAGATTTTTAAAATACAGATTTAAATAGGTACAAATAACCCTGCAGGAGATTAAACTAGTACCTAACTAGTACAAAACTAGTACAAAAACCACCAGTAGTAGTACTCAACTGTCAACTTTTCTATACCATCTTAATGATCAAATTAGCATTGAGTGTGTTTGAAAAATTACTAGTACCATTGGTACTAGTATCGTACTGGTATATTTGGATATAATTGGGAACCACTTTATTACTAGTTCTTTTGTATGGAAAAAGTTACCAAAATTGGTAGGTTCCTTTGTTGGTTAAATGAAAAATAATAGTTAAAAAATTAGTTTTTGTATAATTATTTATTAAAATATTTAAATTCATTCATTTCACCTAACACATTCACCATATCATTATGAATTTCTTGTCCCGATAAACCTTTTTTATGTAAATATTTAATGACAGCAAATTTTTCAAATTTTTCCATTGTAAAAAATCGCAGATGCGTCTTTTTTGAACACCTGTTTCTATATGAAGGAGTTGCCAGATCGAAACAAAATTTAACATGTGTTCATAACAGAGATGGAAGTTTCCAAAACACTTAACTTTTTTCTGTTTATACCGCGCTTTTTGTGCTAGGCTAAGAAGTTTCCGAACTGCCCTCGTAGTCCCATTCGGGATTTTTCGGAAGACCAATAATTGTTAGATATAGAAAAAACTCTTTCTGTTGGTGCGTTAGACGCTGGCAAAGTAAATGAAAAATCTACTAATTTCAGGATGTTTTTATAAGGAATAATTTTCGTTATGAAAAATTTTAATATTTCAACCCTCTCTCTACCGGGATTTAATGCTAATTGTTTCCATATTTATATTTGTTCAGCATTTGCATAATTTTTTACATGAGTGAATTCATCAAAAATTTCGTTATTATTTATATTTAAATCATTTCTGATTCTGTTGCCTTTATTAACGACTTTTTCACTGTAGACCAAGATGGAATTGTATCTAGGCCCTCAATTTCTTTAAAAGATTCATCCAATTGGTTCAGGTAACTAATACAGGTTCTGTAAAAGTTTTTAACGTTTTCCTTAAACAAGTTTGTACGTTAAGTAGTAAACTTTGATTTAAATTCTTTTAATATTATAGCCGCTTCAGGCATTGAAATATGTTGACTTTCTAAACGCAGTGTATATTTTTGGAAGACAGTATCTTGACTGTGTATAAGTAATAAGCAAGAAATAGCAAAGGGATCATTAAAAGAATTGAACAATATTGTTGGGCTTTTTTCTTGTTTAAGAAAGTACTCTATCGTTTTTTGCCGAATTAGTGAAAAAAATACGAGATCTTTAATATCCCCTTTCCAGCATGGTTTTTTGAAAGGTAGGTCGACTGTCACTAATCTTCTTGAATTTACTACGCATGTTTTCAGGGGTTTTCTTGCCAGGGCTCGGACTGATGTAATTTATACTGATTTCAGTAAGGCTTTTGATAGGGTTGATCATGGAATTTTGCTTCATAAACTGTCATTGATCGGTATTCCTGATACTATTCATCGTTGGCTGGGCTCCTATCTTTCCCTTAGGACTCAGAGGGTATTGTTTAGGAATGTATTATCAAAGATTGTTTATGTTACTTCTGGTGTTCCGCAGGGTAGCCATTTGGGTCCTTTACTGTTTTTATTGTTTCTTAATGATCTTCCTTGTGCTATTTCTGATTGTAATATTCTGATGTATGCTGACGACGTTAAATTATTTTATACTTTTGATGATGACCATGGTCAGGCTGTTCTTCAGCGAAATATTGATTCCTTTGTAACTTGGTGCGGGACTAATTTGATGGATCTTAACTTGAAAAAGTGTAAGTGCATGGTTTTCTCTCGCGGGGGCGTAGTTTCGCCCACTTATGTGATAAATTCTTGCCCTTTGGAAACTGTTACTTCATTTCTTGATTTGGGAGTATTATTGGATATTAAACTGTCTTTTATTGATCATATTAGTATGGTGATTGGCAAGGCTCGGGCTGTTCTTGGTTTTGTGAAAAGATGGGCTAAGGAATTCACTGATCCTTATATAACAAAACTGCTATACATTTCACTTGTTAGGCCTATTTTGGAGTACGCGTCTGTTATTTGGAATCCATACTATCGTTGTCATAGTGATTCAATAGAGTCTGTGCAGAAGCAGTTTTTATTATTCTGTTTACGTGGCTTAGGATGGGATTATGCCAATGGGTTTCCATCTTATGAGGCTAGATTGGGTCTGATAAAACTTTCAACTTTGGAACGTAGAAGGGCTGTGTTAGGCGTTTGTTTTGTCTATAATCTGGTTAAGGGTGATATCGATTCCGAGTTTTTGCTTTGTAACCTAAATTTTAGTATTCCAGCAAGATTTTCACGGCACTATCGTCCTTTTTCCCTAGATTTTTATAGAACAAACTATGGTTGTAATTTTCCTTTTCGTAGATTATGTAATGATTTTAACATGTATTATGATTTTATTGATTTTAATTGTACTGTTTATAATATTAAACGTAGCTTATATGCTGCCATTAATTTGTAAATTATTATAGAAAAATATATTCTCGTTCTTGTCTTAGGTAGTTATGGTTTATTGTTGCTTTATTCAGCTTGGGATTAAGTTCTGTAGCTGATTTATGTTGTCGTTGCCTTTACTTTTCCCTAACCCGCTATAGTCCGGACTGTAGTGTGTACGTGTCCCTACGTAATGGGGACGAGCCCTCCGCGGTCGGGTGAGGGTGGGTTAGTGTGAGGCCGGGGACGTTCGAAAAAAAAAACAAAAGTGGACAATAGCGGACATTTTGGAAAATAAATACTTTTTAGAAGTTAAGTGTGGTAAAATAGTGGACAAATAGCGGACGCAAAAAAAATAGCGGACAGGAGGTTAAAATAGCGGACTGTCCGCTATAATAGTGGACGGATGGTCACCGTAACTATAAGTGACTCAACAATATTGAAATTTAACTATGTACTCTGATTCATTTGTACACATTACAACGTTGATTTATAAGTACAGGTTGCAATGAGTATGCATACAACGTTGACATCAAACTCATACCATTCGAAATATGTTTGATTCATAACTTTAGTGACTCGAATCATTCATCAAAATTTCTAGCTTCCATTATTTTTATTGTTTATAATGTTACATCCATGATTTTTATTTAGATCTTATTTAAAACGGTATGTTCTTTTTGAAATCAATTTCAATCCATTATATTATTAAGAATATCTAAAGAGTTTAAATTAGAAATTAACTTTAAAACTTTTAGAGATCTTCGGTGTTCTTAAAAAACAAATTTTTAATTTTATCTTTAACTTTATTTAACCACTTAAGGCAGAGGAAATGACATCAGTATACATTTTAACCTTGCTGGCAGTGCTCATGTCAACGTATTTGCCTCCAATAGATACAATCATACCACCAATGATGCTGGGATCCACACGGGAGGTGATCTTCAGGGATTGATTGCTCTTTAAGAAAGCCTTCAAAGCACTTTCCAATTGCTTGTTTTGGGAAGAGTCCAATGGCTTGGCAGTCACAACTTCACATACAACTTCATCACGATGGGCAGCCATAATAACTTGGAAAGCATTGATGACACCATCCAAAAGTTTTAAGCGGCCATTGTCAGCCAAAAGATCCAACAAATTACCAGTGGAGGGAGCCCAGCGCAATTTACCAGCACTTTCTTTCAAGGCGGTGCCCATAACCCTCCTGTTGATAATGGGGCTGGTGACATATTCGCGCAATTTCTTGTCTTCCTTAAGGGTAGCTTGGAAAGCAGTCAAATCTTTTTCGACTTGATCCAATTGCTTGGTTTTCGAAGCAGCCGAATATAAGGCAGTGGCATAACGTCCCGTCAGACCGAAGACTTGCACGGGTGATTTAAACATTTGAGCTGATGCGGAGCTCATGGAACGGCTCAAAACAGATAACTTATTTACGGCTGCCATCGTTTTTGCCTTTTTTTTTATTCAGTCTTTACAGACTTCGTTGTTAGGCATTTACAACAAAAGAAAAAAAAAACATAAGCAAAAAAGATAGAACAGCAAGCCGAGCAAACACACAACTTTCTAGCGAGTATTGTGGTGTTCGTACTCGAATCATACTTATTTTGTGCTTCGTGTATATGTTGAATCATGGAGAGTCGAAATCAACAACATCGTGCGTATTGTTAAGTATGAGTACGATGAGTATTTCTAACTTTGAATATGAGTAGTATGAGTATGATATTAAAATAAGTATGAATGCGTATAAGTATCTGAAATTATAAGTATGACTCGAATCTACTCATCGTTTTGAATTCTCGTTGCTGATCTCTGGTATGCATACAACGTTGACATCAAACTCATACCATTCGAAATATGTTTGATTCATACATAAGCCTACTTATTCGGATTCATAACTTTAGTGACTCGAATCATTCATCAAAATTTACAGACTTCGTTGTCAAGCATTTACAACAAAAGAAAAAAGAGACATAAGCAAAAAAGATAGAACAGCAAGCGGAGCAAACACACAACCTTCTAGTGAGTATTTTAGTGTTCGTACGCGAATCAATGAATGAAATGAAATCGAATGGATGAAATGAAATGAATATGATGAGTACTTCAAACTTTGAATATGAGTAGAGGTGGTTCCATGATATTCAAATAAGTATGAATACTTATAAGTATCAGAAATTATGAGTATGATTCGATTCTACTCATCATTTTGAAGACTCATTGCTAATCTCTGGTGGTGATAATCAAACAATAAATGTTGAATATCATATTGTGAAGGAGAGTAAGAAGAGGAAACGCTGACTTTTATTTGTTTCGCTCTTGAAAACTGACATTTTCTTCAAATACTTCGAATATTTTATACGGGATACTATAAAATACAGATATTAATTTTGAGAGGAGATAACTCAAAGGATTCAAGGACCACTTAATGGCGCATGGCGACGTATCAAATTTAACTGATCAAATTTTCATTAGTGTTGGTAATATTTGTTTTGCTTAGCACAGCAATCACATCAAAATTGAACCTTCAAACTGCATTGTATTGTTGTGAAGATGAAAAGAACATATTGTTACGCAGATCGAAACGACCTAATATCGTTTCACATACAAACAATAAACAAAAGCTACTAGCTACACTAACACATTTATCGAACCATTTATAAGTAAACCAACAATAACATCAGTATGAGAGAGATGGATAACGCAAACACAACGAACTTGTTACAAGCAAAGCAACAAAAAGCATGAGACCAAAAGGAGATAGACAAATAAGCAAGCGCAACAACAAGCAAAATGCAGTCGCCATAGAAATTGCGAGAATGGGAAACCGCGAACATTCTTCTTCAAGAACGTTCGATGTACTATTCGTGTTGGACTATAAAAGGGCAAGACAAACCAGGCAACGAGTCAGTTATAATTCAGTCAGCCTTGCGTGAAGTTGCGTGTTAACAAATCAGTCGCATTGTGAAGACAAGTTGCGTGCGAAGTAAAAAGTCGTGGTTCGAAGATATCCGTTGTGAGCAGTATAGCGAATAGTTGTGAGTGAACAATAGTGAACCAGCAATTATTGTTGTATCGGTTAAGTTTGAACAGTGACACAAAAGTAGTGTGAATAATAAAAAGAGTTTCATTAAAATAAACACATATTTGTTTTTACTTGGTTTGCAATCAACGAACTCATATTTAAACGTTTTTAAAAAGGTAAAAACGTAACAATATTGTTACGCATATCGAAACGACCTAAAATCGTTTCACATAAAAACAATAAACAAAAGCTACCAGCTACACTAACACATATGTACACAGAACCATACATAAAGCAACAATAACATCAGTATGAGTATGAGAGAGATGAATAACCCAAACGCAACATAAGCGAACACAACAAGAAGCAATGTGTACACAATACACATTAACAAATATATCGAACATCTTCTAAATAAGCCAACAATAACAAGCATGAGAGCAAAAGGGATGGACAAGTAAGAATACGCAACAACAAGTAATGCAGTCGCCATAGAGTTTTCAAGAGTGCGAAGCCGCGAACGTTCTTCTTCAAGAACGTTCGATGTACTGTTCGTGTTGGACTATATAAGGGCATGACAAAGCAGACGAGTAAGTCAGTTGTAATTGAGTCAGTCTTGAGTGAAGTTGCGTGTGAACAAAATAGTCGTGTTTGAAGATATCGGTTGCGAGCGAATAGTTGTGTGTGAATAATAGTGAACAAGCAATAAATTGTAGTAATTATTGTTGTATCGGCTAAGTGTGAACAGTGGCACGTAAGAAAAATATATCGAACATCTTCTAAATAAGCCAACAACAACAAGCATGAGAGCAAAAGGGATGGACAAGTAAGCATACGCAACAACAAGTAATGCAGTCGCCATAGAGTTTTCGAGAGTGCGAAGCCGCGAACGTTCTTCTTCAAGAACGTTCGATGTACTGTTCGTGTTGGACTATAAAAGGGCATGACAAAGCAGACGAGTAAGTAAGTTGTAATTGAGTCAGTCTTGAGTGAAGTTGCGTGTGAACAAAATAGTCGTGTTTGAAGATATCCGTTGCGAGCGAATAGTTGTGTGTGAATAATAGCAAGTAATTATTGTTGTATCGGTTAAGTGTGAACAGTGGCACGTAAGAAAGTGTGGACAATAAAGAGAGTTTAATTAAAATAAGACACATATTTGTTTTTACTTGGTTTGCAATCAACGAACTCTCATATTTAAACGTTTTTAAAAAGGTAAAAACGTAACAATATGTTTTATGCAACGCAGGCAGCGAAAATCAAAAGTATTTTGATATTCTTCAAACTCTTCTCAGTCTATAAGTGTGAGTACAGTTTTACCAACACAATCATAAAAATGACAGATTGATCAGTTAATTTGAATAGTGGCCATGCTACTTAAGATTGACAACTCTTTGCTGGCATCACTTTTGGTGACATTAAAAATTGGCAAATTCTCACCACTGCTTAATAAGAATACTAGAGGCGGTTAATTTTTTGTTTTCATAAATTTTTGTCTCTTTTTGTTCGTTTTAAATTATCATTTAAATTATTAAGACGTCAATTAATTGTCTAGTGGTAATGAATTTTTCAAATTCATTCAATCCGTATGTATAAGTTTTATTTATTTTTTTTCTTCTTTTGTAATCAGTTGTGATGTTTTTCCTTAAAAAGGTTATTGGATTATCAAACACAACAAAAAAAAAAAACAAAAAAAAAAAAAACCAAAGTATTTAAAAGCAAAATATTTTGATTTTTAAAAAATTTGCAATGTTTTGTAATTAAATTTTAGAAAAAATTAAAAATTTCGTTTTCTTTATAAAATCTATAAATTAAGGATTTTAAATCGTATTTTCATTATTATTACATTTGTGGTTAGGTTAGTTAGTCAAAATACTAGGTTAGGTTAGGTTGGAGTGGTAGCTCTGATTTCACAAAGCACACTTGAGCACGCATAGCGGCCCGTTGTGATGCCACGGGTGAACGCAGTCCCTGTACTGACCAAGTTCCACCACAATGAGGGAAAAAGGAAGAAGTTGGTCAGCGCAAGAGCTGCACAACGGAAGCACGACTACCCCGCACTGGAAAACCAGCCAGAAAGTTTGATGAACGAGGCTATATCCTTGATATCAACGGATGATAGCTCTGTTAAGCTAACAAGAAATGGGGAGCCAAATAACCTATATCTACACCTGGCAAGAGACGGGCACTGACAAAGAAAGTGAATGACAGTCTCCTCTTCCTCAGAGGACCTACATCCACGGCAGAAGTCGTTAAAGGGGAGCCTCATTCTTTCCGCGTGTCTACCCATGACGCAATGACCCGTAAGAACGGCCACTGTAGTCGAGATGACGTCACGACCAAGACCAAGTAATTGGTTGGTACGCCTTTTATCCATCAAGGGCCAGGTGAGCCTAGCGGTGGAGCAGGACTCCTCATTGACCCAGGATAGGTTGGCGTCCCGAAAGAATTTCTGTGCAATGGTCAGTTTGACCGAGGCAAGTGGTATACCCACTTCAACAGAAGAGGATTCCGGAAGGAGCGCACCAGCTCTGGCGAGCTCGTCGGCCCTACAGTTTCCCGGAATTTCACTGTGCCCGGGGACCCACACCAGAGAGACACTGGTGAAGCGCCCCGAAAGAAGGTCGAAACAGCGGCGACATTCTTTAACGATCCTAGAGTTATTCACGAAACCCGATAGAGATTTTATCGCGGCCTGACTATCAGAGAAGACCGAGACGCGAGAGAAAGGAGCATCGTTGACGAGGATCCATTGAGCGGCCCGGTAAATCGCCATCACCTCCGCCTGAAACACGCTGCAGGTCAAAATACTAAATTTTCCAATAAAATTGTAATGCGTTTAAGGTTTGCGGTTAAATTGATTGCTGTTCTCAAAGTAGAAATTAATAGGGCACCACGGAAAGGGAAATTTACAGTCAGAAAATTTTTAATAAAAAATTTAAATCTTCTGTATCTTGTTTTTTCCTTCAGATAATAGATCTAGATAAAATGTAATGAACTAATCAAAATTAAAATCATCGTAAACTAATAAAATATACAAAAATTTTTGTATGAAAAGAATAATGCGTCGTTTTAAATGAGCACAACTGTTAGTTCTTTCTGTTTAAGGTCGCACTTTCAATTGAATGAGACCGGCTGTTCATAAAAAAGGAAAATGATTTTTACTTGAATTATGTTGAATCGTTGTAATTACGTAGGATTAACACCAATTCCACTTTTTTTTTTTTTTTTGATTCCAGTTTAATATAAATAACGATGATGACAATAAAGCTGCTTGCTGATGGCGATTAGACAGACAATAGCCCGGTTGGATATTTTTGTAATTCTGCTCATCATATTCATGTTTTGTTTTGCTTAAGGCCTAACGAAAACAATTGCAAATGAATTCAGATTCTTTTATTGGGCTGATGAAATAAGCAACATATTATTGTATAATAAGGACAACCACAAAATTGCCTTCATTTCTTCTGCCGTCGCTCTTTGGAGTACCACAGAGATAGGACGAAGTAGAAAGAAACCGAAAACAAAACCTCACATAGCATACAACAGCATTTTTATGTTTATGTTGACAATAAAATGATATTAAAAAAATTAAATCTAGATAGCTTTGCAACCCTAAATATTATTAAGATGGTGGATTCCAAATATGAATGTGACACAAACTAAGGAGGAACTGCTGGAGAAAGCCACATGAGATTGTATTTATACAAAGGAATAGGAGCCAGTAAAAAAATAAATGATTGGCCTAAAAACCATAAAGCTATAAAAAAAGAATAATTCTTTGGCTTCACTTTTGAATTCGATATTATAATACCTCGATCAGCGATACAAAGCTTGTGAAATAAAGCTTTTGTTAAGGAGACCAAGGATTCCAAAACAGTTTTCGTTACGGTCGGGCGTTACTTGGAACCGGAGATATAGGCGACGGAAAATAAGTCGAGCGCATAATAAGTTCTCTTGAGATAGGTAATGATGCTTACAGTTGTGAGATTTTGCCATCAAAAGGCTGATGGGCAGTCTAAGACAGCACCGCATATTTAGAAACTGTCTGACTTGGCCATGTCAATATGATGCTTAAAATCGAATTCCGCTCATTTCTGTACTGAATTTCGTTGCATTCTTCATTTTGTGGAAATCTCTAGAACAAAAGGAACTACTGTTCATGGGAGGGAACACAACTTTAATGGCTGTAATACTTTCATCAACAATAAATCTAAATAGAATGATTGAAACTGGAACAGCATAGGTTTGAAGTTCCTCTCTCTCAAATAACCGGTAGAAAATGATTGGAATTGGGCATGACAATATAGTGAACTGAGTAACAATCAGTTTATGAACAAATATGAATTAGGATTAATTATTCTTATACGACATAGAATGGGGCAAGCAATACAGAATAATATTAATAACACGGTGCGACAGTGAAAATTCACCCGAGTAACTACATAGTCCACGTTGTTCAGTTAGTTGAGTAGAACCCAAAAATACCTTTTTTATATTTCTCGAACCCTCCAAACATGTTTTATTTGACAAAATCTGTTTTTTTTTTTTTTGACTTTTGACAAATTTCTGGATTACTTAAACATTTCTGACCCGATTTCCAAAATTTAAATCTTGTTGGAAAGGGGTAGTGTTGGTCGCTCAAACGTGAAATTGGCATATTTTCTGATAAACGATCAAGATCCATCAAAAATTCTGAAAATTTTTGAACTAAAAGTTCATTTGATGAGATGACATACAGTGGCTCCCAGCTTATTTCAACCAGTACCTTTAAAAGAAAATTTAATAAGAGTTTATAGAATATGTTTAAAAATTAAACAAAGAGGTTTTATTCAGTTTGAAATTTATGGGCAATTTGTGATCAAAACGTCCGCCAACACCAGATTTCGAACAAGAATAACCTTATTGCAGCTCTGAAAAAGGAATGGGCAGAAATAACTTCCCAAACCACTAGAGAGTGGAATCAATGCAAAAAAGGCTGAATGCTGTAGTTAAGCAAATAGGAGGTCATACTAAATTTTGAAATTAAAACTATTAGTTAATTAACGATTTTATTGTTTGTTCATAGTAAGTGGTTGAAATAAGCTGTGACGAATTGGGTTCCTATATTTTTGGTTTTTAGTTTGTAAGTTTACAATTGAGACTGAATAAAACTTTTTTTCTTAATTTTTACCATATTCTATAAACTCTTATTCAATTTTTTTTAATATCTTTTTTCGTTTCGAAATTATACGAGCTTAATTTTTTTTAAAGGTGCTGGTTGAAATAAGCTGGGAGCCACTGTATATAAAAAATATCACTCGACTGTTAGACTCCTTAAATAATACCTACGGTAATTTTTGTCCGATTTGATCAAATGATGACTCAATCTCTTCACAAGAAAACAGACTTTAAGAATATTATCACTTATCCTATATTTTTTTATTCAAGTTTGCTACTATGAATGGACAAACATGAAAAAATATGAAAAAAATTCGAATTTTCCAAGTTTACCTCTTCAAATCTCATAGCATATTAAATCGAATAATAGATATATGTATACCATTTTAAAGGTCTATCTCCCCCTCCCCTTTGTCCCCTTTCCAACAAGATTTAAATTATGGAAATCGGCCAACAAATGTTTGAGCAATTCATAAATTTGTGCGAAAAGTAAAAAAAAAACGTTTTTGTCAAATAAAAAAAGTTTGGAGGGTTCGAGAAATATAAAAAAGGCATTTTTGAGTTCTACTCAACTAACTGAACAACATAGACTATGTTATTAGCCGGGTGTATAAAATTTTTTCTATTTTGTCGCATAGTGTTATTAATGCTTTATTGGTGAATTTGCCTTAAGAAAATGATTCATTTAATGGCTTAGTAAAGTTCTTTATCTTCTTCAAGAATGTATATTAAACAAACAGGTGGTTTCCCAGAATTTAATCATGTTCAAAATAAATTCAATACGCACTATGTATAGATAGTCATTGCGAAAACGATAATAAATATTGGCAACTTTAATTCAATTGAAATCAAATGGTTGGGAAATAAAAGTAAAACTGAATTTAATTTTTTATCTTTAAGTGGCTTCCCATAAAAAAGGTTCCCTACAAAATTAAATCAACTATAATGACATTTCATTAGCCGACATCCATCCAATACATTAATTCCCCCTCAATTTTGAGCTTAACACACACTTTTCCCAATTGCAAAAACTTGTCAACGGCAAAAACAGTGGCAGTAAATAAAACAGCAGACTGACGACTGATTGACTGATTGGCTTATCATCATCGTCAGAAATCTATATAAAAAAAAAAAAAAATGAAAATCAAATCGTATTTATAAAACTACACAATCAAAATAATTTAATTCACCAATCTTGCTGATAAGAATCCGCTTACCGGCCATTTCATGGGGCAAATGTATAAAATCAAGCGAATAATATCAATCAAATTTAGTTCGTTTTCAAGCAGAGAAGCAGAAATTAAAACGAAATTTAAAAACGCCACAAAGTAGAACGCGATACAATATGAATAAATTCTTGATTTTAATTGTGGCCTCTTTGGCTATTTTGTGTTTGAGTCATGAACTTGAAGCGGCCAATGTGCCTTTGGCTCCCATGGCCCAGCAGCAACAAGAACTACAAGAACCAAAGCAAGAGGTTGAATCGAGAAGAATTCAAATCATACAAGACATCAAAGCCTACATCAAGCAACATCCTCATTTGCAGTTGCTGCGTTTGAATAAAAAAACACCCGTCAATCGTTCACAGTCTATCCGATACACTTTGGGCAACAGAGTATCAGGTAAGGAAAGTTATGGGCATGAGAAAAAAAAGTGAATAAAATCGAAGACAGAACACAATTGGCCTAAAATATTAAAAAAAAAAATTGTTATATTTGTAGTGAAATGCATTTTCTATTTTGAAAATTAAAATTTTAGAATTTCTACGCGGCAAATTAAGGCTTTCTAGCTAATATCTTTTAATAAAACTTCTGGAATAATTTCGAACATAAAGAATTTGAAGTTAAGAACTGAATTACCGAAAAATTGTTTTTTTCCTTCCAGTTTTTTTTTTTTTTTGGGCAAAAATTTGGAATATGCTATGAAAATCTAGTAAAACAAATACAAAAAAAAAAATTCCAAAATAATGTTCTAGAAATTATACTATTTCTTAGAAAAATATGTAAACAATTTAAAAATCACTTATCAGTTTTAGAAAATGAAAAAAAAAAAAAATAAAAATATTTAATATTAATAAAAAAAAAATCAAACTCAAAAATTAATAAAAAAAAAGCGAAATATTGCCAAAACAAAATTCTTATCACGTTTCATGCAGCGTTGCCACGACCAAAAAAATTTTATAACCAAAATTAAAATAAAAAATAACCAAATAAGGAGAAAAATAACCAAAATTTTTTTTTATATAAGGGCAATTTCGTGTTAAGTGACCCAATTTTTAAAATCGATGTCTTCCGATTTGGATGAAATTTGCACCAAGGTTAGTACTATTGGATAGTTGGCCAGACACAAATTTTCAGCTTTATCAGTCAAGAACTGTCGGAGTTAGAGGGGGTCAAAGTTGGACATTTTGGTCATACAGGGTTTTTTTAAAATGTGTGTAACTTTTCACCTATTAGTCCTAGCAAAAATTTTCCACTCGCATCTCTTTAAGTAACCACAAAGCTCTTAAAGGAAAAGAACTAAGCTTTCTTTGAGCAAAAAAAAACATCCATTAAAAAAAAAAATATAGTGCATATGGTAAAATTTAAAAACTTTGGATTTTGAGTTAAAATATTTTTTTTTATAGATATGGCTCTTGCTACGAAGTGCCCACAAAGATCTTAAAGGAAATGGTTTAAGTTTTCTTTTGAGGAAAAATAAAAAAAAACTCCATTTCGAAAAAAAATGGGGGAAAATTAAAATGGTACATGTGCCAAATATTGAAAAATCTTATTCTTGAGTTAAAAAATAATTTTTTTTGATAGATATCCCACTCGCATCCCATTAAGCGATTATGAAGGCCTTAAAGGAAATTTTATAAGCTTTCTTTTAAGATAAAAAAAAAAAAAAAAAAAGGGCCCAAATTGAAAAAAAATTAAAAAAAAAAAAAAGGGCCCAAATTGAAAAAAAATTAAAAAAAAAAAATTAATTTAAAAAAAAAATAAAAAAAAATTTTTTTTTTAAATTAAAAAAATTATTTTTGGAAAGATTGAAGAAATAGCTATCTAATATCCTTTGGAAAATTTTTGCTAGGACCAATAGGTGAAAAGTTACACACATTTTAAAAAAACCCTATATGACCAAAATGTCCAACTTTGACCCCCTCTAACTCCGACAGTTCTTGACTGATAGAGCTGAAAATTTGTGTCTGGCCAACTATCCAATAGTACTAACCTTGGTGCAAATTTCATCCAAATCGGAAGACATCGATTTTAAAAATTGGGTCACTTGACACGAAATTGCCCATATATAATTCGAATTTAAATTGTATTTTATTTCTGAATAGATTTTTAGGTGATTTCTCCTCCGTTATAAGACCTTTATCCACACCCATTGTTAATGCTTGTGTTGATGTTTATATGCGCATTGCCAAAGAAATGCTACCCACTCCCGATAAGTCGCATTATATCTTCAATCTCCGAGACTTATCGAAATGCATTCAGGGTATTTTACAGGCCAGCAGTCTACATTACAATATGGAAATGCAAGTTTTACGTTTGTTTTATCACGAAACCACTCGAGTATTTCACGATCGTTTAATAAATGATCAGGATAAGGCAGCATTTAATAAGATTATGGAAGAAGTGTGTCTGAAGCATTTCAAAAAGCATGTCTACCGCACTGAAGAGCCTCCCATACTTTATGGAGATTTTATGGTTTTTGGTAAACCTAAAGCCGAGCGGGTATATGAAGAAATTAAAGATCCCGTTAAATTGGAAAGTATTTTAATGGATTATCTGGAGGATTACAATTCAATGACGGGCAAAAGAATGAATCTGATATTATTTCAAGATGCTTTAGAACATACCGTACGTTTGGCTCGTCTGTTAAGAAGCGATCGTGGCAAATTTGTGTCTGGCCAACTATCCAATAGTACTAACCTTGGTGCAAATTTCATCCAAATCGGAAGACATCGATTTTAAAAATTGGGTCACTTGACACGAAATTGCCCATAAATGTATTTGTTTTTAACAAATTTAAGGTTTAATACAAAAATTTTATTTTTTTTCTGTGTAGTTAAACTACAAATAATAACCCAGCCAGCATTTTTGAAAATTTTTAATCAAATTCGAGTCTTTTTTGATGATTCTTCTGTGCGATTAAAAAGCTAGAATATGCGCTCATTTTCTGATCATAAAAGACTCTTTTGTGGGGGAGAAAAAAGTGACTACGAGCGACTCTTCTTAAAAAGTCATTTATGAGTCATTTTCTATATTAGTTTAGACCCTTTTTCTAGTAGTTTTATGATCATTTTCGAATCGCTTTCTGATCATTTATTAGTCTTATTTACCTTCGTTTATGATTCTTTTTCGAGTCGTCTTTCTGTCATCGTTTAATCGCATATGAGTCCTTTATAAGTAATTTATCAGTATGTTTAGGAGTCCTTTTATTGTCATTTATCAGTCATGTTTGTAGTAATTTGGATACCTTTTTTGCGTCATTTATGATTATAATTTGAGGCATTTATTAGTCGTATTTCAAAATGTATTTTACACGCTTCAAGTGTTTTTAGTCGGTTTTCTGAGTCCTATGTTTACACTGGCGCGATTTCAAAAATCACGTTCATATGAACGTTAAGTAACAATGAAAGTATACATACATACATAATTGGTCATTACAAACCTCAGACAGGATTACGACCTAGCTTCTCAAAGAAGGAATATTAAGTTGTATATTCCTGATGTACATATGTACATCAGACATCAAAATTTATTTAAAAAAATGTTTTCGTTAAAAACCAAAAAGAAAAATTTTCTATTTAAAAAAAATTGTACTTTATTTCATAGCTATCTTTTACATAAATGAAAATTTATACAGAGAGGATATAAAAAAAAGCAGTGTTTAATCATCTATCTGCGCAAAATATGATCATAAAATGCGTAATTACAATCACTTTTCAAACACTTGCATGATCTTTTTTGGATTAAGCGTTTTTCAATTTTCAGTATAATTAGAATATAATAATAAATAACGGAAATAATAGCCACATTTTAAACGTCTGGATGATTAATTTCCGACTGCTATACAATTTTTTATTGTATTTTAAATCGAACTCATTTTACTCATTGACACGAATCATTTTTGATTCTTTTTTTAATCGTGTAACTGACTAATAAGTTTTTGATCACCAAAAGTACTCTTAAAAGACTCAGCAAGGTGATTTTTTTAAAAACAATCTTCCAAATGCTAACTGGGAAATTAAGTTTTTTTTATTTGTATTAAATTTTTTTTTTAAAATTTCAATTGAACGTAATAAAAACGCTTAAAGAAATAAAACGCTTTGCTAACGATTGCAAAGCTAGTAATGCAAATTTTCAAATATAATTAAAGATATGATTGCTGTATTAACGATAATAAAAAATAACCAAAATGAAGAAAACAATACACATTTACACATTAGAAAAAAAAAAAAATAACCAAATTTGGTTAAAAATAACCAAAACGGCAACGCTGGTTTCATGTTTCCCAACCAGCCGTATTGAAACAAAATTGTTGCCAAAAAGCAAAAAAAAAAAAACAACTCTAACCGTTCATGTTCATTACATTTTTTAATTAAGCGCCTTAAAGTATATTACAAAAAAATATTTTTATTAAAAATGTTTTCTATTCTTTTTTTTTTTCGTTATTTTTGAAATATTTTTAAGGTGACCGTTTGGCGGCTCAATTCGCCGATACTATCTATTATCCCGCCAAAAAAGATGTTTCCATACAAGTAACTTATCCTGAAAGTGGTACGGGTAAAGTTATCACTTCCGTGGACATCAACTGTTTACAGGATAATCATGATGGCAACGCTTATATTGTGGCCGGTGGTATTGGCCAACGTTTCATTTCCATAGCCATGGAAGCACCACAAACGGAACGTTTCACTTATAATATCCATATTTATGGTAGCGATTAAGACACAAGAGTACCATTAAGAACAAATAGATTTTAAGTGAAAACACAATAGTGCCTGGTTGTTTTTATTAATAAAAATTAAAAGAAAAAAAACAAGTTTTTATAAGAGTTTTTAATTTTTCTAAAATCAATTATAAACACTTCTATACGCATTGTATGTGTTCCTAGTCATCATGGAGTGATTGGAAATGAGGAAGCGAATATTCTGGCTAATACAGGCTGAGTATTAGAGATCAGCAATGAATCGTTTTTACGCTACTCATAAGCACTCATGCAATTTTGAGTATGAGTGAATCAACAGAATTGAAATTCAACTACTCTGATTCATTCGTACTCGCTACACCATTGATTTATAAGTATAGGTTACAATGGGTATGAGTACAACGTTGACATCAAACTCACAACATTCGAAATGTGTTTGATTCATACGCCTACTCATTCTGATTCATAAATTTAGAAAAATACTTATAATACTTATAAGTGATTCGAGTGGCTCGAATCATTCATCAAAATTTACAGCCTTTGTTATTGTTGCATATGCAAACAAAGAAGAAAGGAAAGACAAAGACAAGAAGCAAAGCATACACACAATCTTCTTGTGAGTATAGAGTAGTGTTCGTACGCGAATCATACTTATTTTGTGCTTCGTGTAAATGTTAAGTAGAGACGAGTCGAAGTCAATAACATCATGCGTATTGTTAAGTATGAATACGACAAGTACTTCCAACTTTGAGTATGAGTAGTATGAGTATAATATTAAAATAAGTATGAATGCGTATAAGTCTCAGAAATAATAAGTATGACTCGAATCTAATCATCGTTTTGAATACTCGTTGCTGAGTATTATATACCATAAGCTAGGATAAACCACTGGCCTCTCAGTGCCTTAAAGGCCAAGCTGAGAAAGTGGGCGAAAACGTCATATCGACAGTAGGAAGAATTACAATCACAAAAATACTTTGTGGCGATCCTAATGAGGAAAGAACTTTGGGTATTTCAAAAACTAAATAAGGACGACCTGAGTAAATGTGACACACCGCCTTACATGTACACCTGAACCGTATTACATACATAATTCGTCATTACATCAGTTCAGTCAGGATTACAACCTAGCTTCTCACACCACTTATGTTGTGTGTGTTAATTTCATACATGAGTGGCGGAATCTAAAGTCGGCTCCGAGCGACAGATTTTTTGAGAAACTTTTCATGGCAATTTTATTTTACGCTCAGAGTTTTTGACAGAAATCTGCTAAGAGGAAGTCGCCAAAAAAATATTGTCATATTTTCGATTTAATGTCCGACCTGGGATATGAACCGTGGCCTTACGTCAATTAAGCCAACACACTACCTACTAGACTACGGCGACTTCACCTGAACCGTATTACATACATAATTGGTCATTACAACCCTTCAGTTAGGATTACGACCTAGCTTTTTACACCACTTATGTTGTGTGCGTTAATTTTATACATGAGTGGTGCGACCTACAGTTTAAAGTCGACTCTGAACGACAGATTTTTTTTGAGAAACTTTTATTGGCAATTTTATTTTACGCTCAGAGTTTTTGGCAGAAATCTCCTGAGAGGAAGTCGCCGAAGAAATATTTTTTATTTTCGTTTTGATGTCTGACTTGGGATTCGAACTCGGGCCTTCAGTCTAATAAGCCAACACACTACCTACTAGACTACGGCGACTTCACCTGAACCGTATTGGCATGGTGAAAGATGATGAATGCAGGGCTTGCGGTGAAGCCATCGAAACGATGAAGCACTTTTTATATTTCTGCTTCATTTTCGTAAGCTTGATATCCCAATCTTTAGGTACAGTAGGACCTTGATTATCCGTGATTCGATTATCCGGTAACATCAATTATCCGCGATGGAAAAAGAAAATTTTTTGATCGACTTAATTTTATTTTGGATCGATTTAAATTTTTCTGCATCGTTTAGCCGTGATTACCTCTATCATCCATGATTATAAGCAACAATTTTTTTCTATTATTTTGGACAAACAAGCGAAAAAGGGGAATTCCCTTACATATGTAACATGAAATCCTTATCTACTGTTCACTGTTTTCTGACAAAATTATTTTTTTTTATATTTTTGAAACATGTATGTATATAAAATCCTTGAATTATTTAGTTTTTATATAAATACTAGCTGTACCCTGCGCGCGTTGCTACGCCTCCAACTAAAACAAATTTGAATCATTTTATTGATTTTGTTCATTTAAAAAAAATTGATATAAACTTTAAAAATGTAGAGGTTTTCGATTATGAACATTTATTGAAGTGCTGTCGGAAATTGGTGATACCAACTTATAAGCCTTCGTCGGCTCATGCGCAATAACTATGCTAAAGGTCATAACATAATCAAATGCACAGTTTACGATTTAATTCATTTTTAGTAATTCTCAGTGGCGCCACCTGTCGGAAATTGGTCATACCAACTTAGAAAACTTCCCCGGCTCATGCGCAATAACTTTGCTAAAGATCATAATATAATCAAATGCACAGTTTACGATTTAATTAATTTTTAGTCATTTTCAGTGGCTCCACCTGTCGGAAATTGGTCATATCAACTTATAAGCCTTCGTCGGCTCATGCCCAACAACTTTGCTAAAGTTCATAACATAATCAAAAGCACAGTTTACGATTTAATTCATTTTTAGTAATTTTCAGTGGCGCTACCTGTCGGAAATTGGTCATACCAACTTAGAAACCTTCCCCGGCTCATGCGCAACAACTTTGCTAAAGATCGTAACATATCAAATGCATAGTTTATGATTCTATAACGTACATACAAACATACATTCATTTTTATATATATAGATGTACATATTCATTTATTAATCAATAAAAATATCTATTCAAAAATTAGCCAAAATTGGTACTCAATTAACCGGGAAAATCGATTATACAGAATGCTTCCGGTCCCGACCATCACGGAAAATCGAGGTCCCACTGTATGTGTGTGAAAATAGATTTTAAAATCTAACTCCCCAGACGCAAACCAGGTCAGTTAACAGAGCTCTGTAATGTTACTAACAGAACTCTGTTAAACATTTAATTTGAGGCTGGGAAAGAAAAAAAGGAAAAATTAATTATATTCCTGAGTAAAATAAGAAAAAAAAAAAAAAGCAAAAGTTAATAAAATAAGTCCTATAGCTATAGGTAATGTTCCTATACCAGACATAACTAGGCCCAGAGGAATGGACTGGAAGAAGTTAAGGATGCTTGTACAAGATAGGGACTTCCTATAGAAAGTAAGGTGATATTCCTAATGGTGAGCACACAACAAGCCTAAATGATAGCTTGTGTACATGTCAATTGGTATGAGACCCTTGGTTGGTCTCCTCTACTTCCACTTATGTACCTACCAAACATCAGAACTTTGAGATTTCATTTGGCCAAAAGATAGTCAGTGTAATAAATCGATTATTTAAAGCGAGGACTTTGGTTCATTGCTTTTATGTATAGAATCGTTATATAGTTAAGAAGTACCACACTTGACATAATTTTCATGAATAATTCAAAAGAATTAAAAGAGAAACCGTAACAAGTACGAGGGCAGTTCGGAAAGTTCTTAGCCTAGCACAGAAAGCGCGGTATAAACAGAAAAAAGTTAAGTGTTTTGGAAACTTCCATCTCTGTTATGAACACATGTTAAATTTTGTTTCGATCTGGCAACTCCTTCATATAGAAACAGGTGTTCAAAAAAGACGCATCCGCGATTTTTTTACAATGGAAAAATTAGAAATGCGTGCTGTCATTAAATATTTCCATAAAAAAGGTTTATCGGGACAAGAAATTCATAATGATATGGTGAATGTGTTAGGTGAAAGTGCTCCTTCATATGCAACAGTAAAAAATTGGGTTGCTGAATTTAAACGTGGTCGTACAAGCATTGAAGATGAACCACGTAGTGGACGTCCAAAAACAGCAACAACAACAGAAATTGTAGCCAAAGTGCATGATATGGTATTAAATGATCGACGAATAAAAGTGCGTGAAATTGCTAACATCATGGGCATCTCAAATGATCGAGTCCATTTAATTTTGTGTGAAGGACTACAGATGAAAAAGCTTTCTGCAAGATGGGTGCCGTATTTGTTAACAGTCGACCAAAAACGCATAAGAATGAACATTTCTCAAGCTTGTTTGGATCGTTTTAAGCGAAATAAAATGGATTTTAAGCGTCGTTTCATAACTGTTGATGAGACATGGATCCACCACTATACTCCAGAGACAAAAGAACAATCCAAACAATGGACTGAAGCTGGAGGAAGTGCCCCAAGGAAGGCAAAAACAATTCAATCGGCTGGTAAGGTTATGGCAACGGTTTTTTGGGACTTCAAAGGTATTTTATTGATTGACTATCTGCAAAAGGGTAAAACAATAAATTCAGAGTACTATTGCAACCTTTTGGATCAATTAAATGTACGTACAAATTCGAGAAAAACGTCCTGGCATACAACACAAAAAAATAATTTTTCATCAAGACAACGCACCAGCGCACAAGAGTGTTTTAACAATGGCTAAAATCAACGAATTAAAGTACGAGTTGCTTGACCACCCACCTCAAATGAAGATGCAATTACAGTTGTAAACCACTATTTTGAAGACCTTGAGGAAAACTATTTTAATCAAGGCATAGAATTGCTAGAAAAGCGTTGGACTAAGTGTATTGAAGTTTCAGGAGATTATATTGAAAAATAAAAATATTTTTGAAAAACTCACTATTCTCTTTCATTGATAGGCTAAGAAGTTTCCGAACCGCCCTCGTATTGAACGTGCAACCTATATTTCCATTTAAATATTTTTTACTGAAAATATCTCAAGTTTTTTATTTATTATTTGATTGTTGCAAATGTATTCGCCCGTTTTCTTCTTGTTTATTTAAAGCAAATAAAATCATCAATTAAACAACACCTGAATCATTAAATAAAGACATTTTTTCATTTGACGTGTAAATAGTTTTATTTTCTTTTTTTTGTTAATTTTTAAGCCTCGTAAATTATAAAAATTTGAAAAGAGATGATGAAACACATTAAATCCTTGACCATGGCCGAAAGCAAACAGAAGCAAAACAATTGCCATAAATTAAGAAAAAGAAAATAAAGCAATAAATAGATTAAAATTAGAAATAAAAAAAAAATATATAAACATATCCAACAACATTTCAACATTTCATTTAATTTGTATTTTTTGGTTTTTATTTTTGTGGCACTTCTTCTTCATTCAAATGTTGTAATTCATGATGTTCATGAGCTTTCTTGCCGTCCGCACTATTTGTTAAAAAAAAAATTTGTTTAAAATTATAATATTTAAACGCCATTAGGTTAAAATTGGCGAGTGCCGGCAAGGGGCCAATTATTTAAGAATAAAAAAAAGAATTCATTCTCTGACGTTGTGCATATACGAGACGTTTGAAAAATAGGAGAAGAAATTTCAACAAAAATTTTTACATTTTAAATTGGTACAATTAGTTTGGGATGAGCAAAGACAAAAATTAAATAAACAAAAACTAAAAAAATTTTCTCTATGATTTGTTTATTTTACATTTAAATAGAATATTAAATTTAAACGCTATTTTTAAAAAAAATTTATTACAAATAAAAATATAAATAATTATGTGACTAATATGTATTATAAATTATTTGTATTATTAAAATATCAAATATTTTCTTAATTAAATGTTTTAATGCAACATTTTAAAGAAGGCGGCGGCCTCCTATATATGTACATATATACATAAATAGGTATCTCAACTACATATTATGTTATCGGGTACTTCGTAAGCAGACTTTTACTCATCACTACACATAATACATACTAAAGGTCTGCACAAATGTATTTGACTTCAAAAAGTACATAAGATCTAGCATACATGTACACTTATCCGAAGTATCCGAAGAAGAAAAGTACTCTTTTTTGAGAACAACAAAATTATCGAATAACTTCTTGTTGTTATTTGACTGCGTTCGCTTCATACAAATACATGTTCAACTTTCCTTCTTACTTGAAAATACCGGCACAAAACATGTCGAGTACAACGAGTACCACCAAACTTCACGTAGTACTTCAAATACCAATGAGTACTGCAAATACCACAAAGAAGTTTGGCAAAGAAAAGATCTACACCAAAGACTATAAATATGTAAAGATGTTGCACACAGTGTAAAAAGTAACATGTACTCAGAGAACTTATTATACTGAGAGAACGTATTTATTCTCATATGCGTGTATACGTGTGTGCATGTATGTATACATGCATTGCCAAATAAAATAATAAACAAACTGAAAGATGTCTTGTTTTCGCAAAATGTATGTGCAAATAGCCTGTGGAAAACAAATATTACCGTTTGTTTTATTGTAGGGTAAGAATATGTGTTTTATTGTTGTAGAAATGAAATTATATCGATTCTCACCGAATTATAATGTTATTTTTTAGGCTGTTCAATTATGTATGTATGCATTTATGTATGTATGTATTTTTCGAAGGCAAGAAATCTTATTTCTGAGAAGAGGTATGCTCTTGGAACTAAAGGAGCTACAATAAACAAAATAATGTTTTTACACTCTAATATGAATAAAACAAAAATATACGAAGAAATAGAAAGAATAGAAAGTGATCTCTAGTTTTAAGTTTTATGGACATGAATTTTTAGTTTTTTTTTATTTAAGGATTAATGTTTTTATGTTTTGTTTTTCTTTTTAAATAAATTCACAAATATTTAAGTTTTTAAAGTTCCTTCTATTCTATATACTCGTACATATACTTAACCTTATTTGTTACACTTATTACTTCTTACATACTTTTATCATTTTAAATGATCTCTGAAAATATGAAATATAAACTATGTTTTTTTACGTTTTAGTAATTTTAAGTGATTTGTTTGTTATTTTAATTGTTTTTAGTTCATTGAAAATAAGAATTTTTTAAATCAAAAAAGCGAAAAAAAATATTTTCCAAAAAAATTGACTATTTTCGATTTCTATTTTTTTATTTCAATGATTAATAAATATATGCCTAACATGTCGTTTGTTCATACACATAATCATTTATATATAAAAGAACATCAGTTATGTGGTGTTTTATGCTGCGAGTATTTGAAGTACCACATGAAGTGAACATAATTTTAGGAGTACTTGTTTTTGCGGATATATTTTTCAATGAGTACTCTTTTTACGGAACATAAGCAGCTTCGGATAAATACTTACTCGTATTTGTCTTGCACACATTCTCTTCTCTTCACTGCTTGAGCTGTTAGAGAGAGAGTAAGTACTCTATTTATCTGACAACGAGTTGCACACATGAAGCAAAAAAGTTATTCGTTGCAGACCTCTAATACATACATACATAATTGATCATTACAACTCTTCAGTCAGGATTATGACCAGACGTCGGCACCAATGTCCCTCAGGGGAAGACCATCTTCGGCCTTTTACACACATACAGCGTTGCCATCTGCCAAGTTTTCCCTTTTTTTCCAAGTTTTTTGAGATGCAAAAAAGTTTTCAATAAATTTCCTTTCTAACAAAACAAGTTTTTTCAATAGACTATGAACTCCGGTATTTTCTTTTAAAAGTTCGGTACTTTCACAGAAAACAAGTTTTTTTTGTAAAAACAAGGTTTTTTTTCCAAAAATAAAAAGTTTTTTAAAAAAAATTTCTGGCAACGCTGGTTGTGTGTGTTAATTTCATACATGAGTGGCGGGACCAGCGTTGCCAGATTTAAAAAAAACTTTAATTCCGGAAAAAAAATTTTTTTTTTACAAAAAAATTTGTTTTCTACAAAAGTACCAACATTTTTAAAAGAAATTCCGGAGCCCGGTGCCCTCTGTTAGTGTTTTTTTTTTCGTTTTTTGTCCGGGACTAATAAAATACACAATATTTTATTTAAAAATGTAAATATTTCCTGTTTTAATACTGAATTTATTGAAAAAAATTTTAAATTTAATTTTGTCGAAAAAACTTGTTTTGTTAGAAAACAAATTTAATAAAAACTTTTTTGCATCTCCAAAAACTTGAAAAAGAAGGGAAAACTTGGCAAATGGCAACGCTGGGCGGGACCTACAATTTAAAGTCGACTCCGAACGACAGATTTTTTTGAGAAACTTTTCATGGCAATTTTCTGCTGAGAGGCAGTCGCCGAAGAAATATTTTTTCAGATTTCGTTTTGTTGGAGATGTCTGACCTGGTGCTTAAACCCTGGATTCACGTCTAGTAAGCCAACACACTGCCTACTAGACTACGGCATAGACTTTCGCTTGGAAAATACCTACAAATTTCGCCATTCTGGGACGAAATAAATTCTGCAGCTTACTGCAGCTTATTCTGCAGTTTACTTTACATTTAGGAAGGGAAAATATTGTTATATTATTCTCACTTAGCGATTGAACAAAGGCTTGTAAACAGAACAATTCCTATTCTGGTTAACTCAAAGCATTATTTGAGGAAAATTTTGTTCGATTTACTTCTTCAATTTGAACAAACTGTGGCTGAAGCACGCCAATCTTTTACATACCGAAGCTTATACTGAATTCTGAATCGTTCGATTGATTCCAATGTGCAAGAGATAGTTTGTTCCGTTCAAAAGTCATGATTTTGTTACAAAAAACAACTCTTGCTTTTGAATTTAATTTTTCGTTTTTTTTTTTTTGATTTTCTTTGAAAGCAATTTATAATCTATTTAGTGAAATTAATATGAAAAATTCTTGCCATTTGTTAATTGTTTGTGTGACATTTAAAAAAAAAATTTTTTTTGGCAATAAAATTTTGCTCAATGTGACCATCAATAGAAGATGAAGAATGTGCGGAAATCACATGCCCACTATGGTATAATTGGTAACAGAATTATAGTGGCGGAAACATTAATTGAGCCTAAATTATGGTTAATTATTTAGAAAAACAAAAAAAATAAATCATTTTAAACATATAAAATAAATAAATAAAAAAATATCAACAGTGAACGACATAAGTTAAGGGACTCGATAATATTGTGTTTTGCTTTTATATCGCTTAACATTAAAATTATAAACAAAAGCTACAAAAACAAAACAATGCAGTTTACAAATTATCGTACAGCTTAAGCCAGTAAACAAAAATACAACAACAAACACCAGCATAAAAAATTCGTAAATTTTTTAAATGAAAACAACAATGTTTACATTTATTGAGATTTCGAGAAGGCCAAGTCATGAACGCTACTCTTCAAGAATATTTCTCAGACAATTTACCCTTCCGTATAATAGGCAAGGCAAAGCAGGCGATTGAGTTAGTGAAGTTCAGACAGTCTTGTGTGAAGACGTGGTGTGTTTGAAGAGAGTAATCGTGGTTTAAAGAACCCCATTACAAAGATCTGTCGAACAATTGTCTGGTAATTGTTATTGTTTATGCAAAGGGTGTAAACAGAGGAATAACAAACAAAGCAATTGTTGTTGTTTACATAAAGTTGTGAACAGTGGCACACAGAATTGTGCGAATAATAAAGAATTTTAATTAAAATTAAACACAAATTTATTTTTATTTTATTTGCCATCTACGAGCTCTTATTTTAAACGTTTTTAAAAGGTAAATACGTAACAATATATTTAATAATAACAAATAATTAAATTTTTTCAATTAAAATTCCATTTTCCTTTTTCTGTGGTGATTAATACATATAAAAGCTGTAGAAAGACTTTTCAATAATTTATTTCAGAGTTTAGACCACTGTCATCAGCAAACAAAATTTAATTGAATTATTATTGTGTGTTTAATGTCAGACAAATTGCTTTTATTACCATAATTACAGTAGGACCTTGATTATCCGTGATTCGATTATCCGGCAACATCAATTATACGGGATGGAAAAAGAAAATTTTTTGCATCGACTTAATTTTATTTTGGATCGACTTAAATTTTTCTGCATCGTTTAACCGTGATTACCTCTATTATCCGTGATTATAAGCAATAATTTTTTTCTATTATTTTGGACAAACAAGCGAAAAAGGGGAATTCCCTCTTTAGTATACGATGAGTCGGAAGCATACATGTAAACCTTATCTAGTGTTCACTGTTTTCTGACAAAATTATTTTTTTTTATATTTTTGAAACATGTACATATCTATGTATATAAAATCCTTGAATTATTTAGTTTTTATATAAATATGTATATATTCATTTATTAATTATTAAAAATATCTATTAAAAAACTAGCCAAAATTGGTACTCAATTAACCGGGAAAATCGATTATACAGAATGCTTCCGGTCCCGACCGTCACGGAAAATCGAGGTCCCACTGTATTTAAATTCCATTTTATTTCTGATTTTTTCTTAGAAATAAAGTTACAACGTGATTGAAGCGACCGACCAACATTCTTTGAAAACTAATAAATTTATTTCCTCTGAAAAAATTCCTTTTTTTAAATTATTAATGAAAAATTATTGATTTACATACATACATAATTACCCCCCTCTCTCCCACACCTACACTGCCTTTTCTTTTATTTGAAAATTTTAATTAAAAAATTCTATATTTTTTTTTGTTTCTTTTCACAAATTTCTTACTTACTCTTTACGCATTGAACTGTCGGCCGCATCGAAGATGTAACAGTCATCATCGAAACTGGAAACCTGTGTTAAATCTCCATCATCATCATCATCTGGTAATACAATATTTTTACCATCACCATCATCATCATCATTGCCATCCTCATCTTCATCCTCAACTGCATAGGCATCGTTGAAGTCATCATCGTCATCGTCATAGTCATTATTAAAGTTACTGTGGTGACTATTGTTATTGTTGTTGTAATCATCTTGTGAAAACGTGTATTCGGCTATCAACGAATCTATAAATTCCTCCTCATTTAAATCCTCTTTGAAATTTTCCTCACTTTTAAAGGATTGCCGGCTATCGCTTAAACTGGAGGGGGATTTCACCAAACTGGTATGAAGATTGTATTGAGCAGATTGACTGCGTTGGCGTAGTTCCTGTTTTCGAGCGGCAATTGTTGCCAAAGATGGTGTTGATGTTGTTGGTGCTGCTGTTACTGTTGCCGGTTGCAGTTGTTGTATTTGTGGAAATTGAAATTTAATCGTATCGACCGAATAACTACGTTTACTATTGTTTGTATGCCTTTTGTCAAGTCCACTGCCACCAACACCAACACCATCACCACCACAGCCACTACTGCCGTCTGCAGCCATATGCAGATCTGTAGCCGAAGTGGTTGTTATGATGCCACCACCTTTGATTAATGAAATATCTGTGGTGAATGTGGCAAATTCATCGTGACCATCGCCTGTTACATAAATATCGGCGATTATATCATGAGCAATATTTTGTTGCGACGTAAATGAGTTTCGTCGTGCTGCAGCATTTGCGGATAAATCCATGTTGCATGAAATTTTTATTTGTTGAGGAGTTGCAATATTATCAATGTCTTTGTGGTGGTTGTATTCTTTTTCTCTTCTTCTCCTCTGTTTTGCTTGTATTGGTTGTATTAGTAAGTGTAGGAGTTGATTTTTAATTATAGATTTCTTTTATCGTGTGGTTTCTCTGATTGCTATATTTATTTAATTATTATTATTATTATTTTCTTTTCTTTTTTTCTTTGTGTAAAAATATTAAAAACAGCGAAAGAGAGAGAGAGAGAGAGAGAGTGAGAGTGAGTGAAAGTGAGATTTTCCTCTACAAACGATTTGATTAAGCCTCAGTTATGCGACCGTAACGTAACGTAACGGTAACGTAATGTAACGTGTACGGAACGTAAAAATGTAAGTGCAATTATAGATCGTAAAAACGTGTCATATGTTTTTATGTAAACAAAACAAAAAAGAAATAAAGAAAAACAAATAAAGAAATAAAATTTGCAAAAACTAAAAGACAAAAATTCAGATATGGATATAGAAGTCATATTTTTGGGTTTGAGTTTTTATTTTATTATTTTATTATTGTTTTCTATACAAATTTAATATTAATTTCGAATTTTAAAAACTTTGTTTTCACTCTTTTATCACTTTCAATATGGCGCCTTTTGTTTTGCTTTAATTCAGCTACTAACCAATGTTATCACTATAGGCTTTTTAGGTTCAATTTAACGATTTTTTATTTATTTAAAGGTACTTATTAAAAGTTTTATGTACTGTTTCTGTAAGCCAAACAATTTCACTTTTACACAAACACACTCAATTTAGTTTGTGTTTGTTTGTTGAGGAAAACTCAAACACAAAATTTAGTGATTTTGTTTATAAATAGACGAGCAAGTGAAATTGTTTATTCTACAGAAACAGGTCAGGTATTTAGGAAACCAAATTTGTACGAATGTTAAAACATTTTTATCTTCTCTAGTAAAAGTTAAATGCAAATTAAATAATTAGTTTAATTAGTTAAAAGTCGATAACTATATTTTTCTAGTTTAAAATAAAAATAAACACCACCTACATAATGTAATAGTAAAATATTAGCCCAATTCACAATCTCGTGTATTTTTGCAATTGTATTTATGCAATTGTAAATATTTCCTATTAATTCTGAACAAATTTTACTGGTTACATTTGCAACACTAATTGTAAAACACAAATACACAGCTGATTGTCAAAAATAAAAAATAAATATTTGATTTTAATTTTATGATATTTGTTAACAATTTATGAAAATGTCTAATGGAAGTGTGAAGGAACAAATATTGGACTCTTTAATAGACGAGGCTACCGAAGAGATTATGTTCCTCTTCGGACCATTTTTTGTTGGGTTTATCCATTTTTATTCTTTTTTTTATATTTTGGATCTCCATTCGCCAACAAAATTTATTATTTTTAATAAATAAATTGTCAGCTGTGAGTGTTGCAAAATGTTGAGTAAATATAAACTATGGTTTTGAGTATTGTTTATTTTATAAACTGTAGCAAGAGTATTTCTGTATATTTTGTTATTGTAGTGTAAAAATATACTATACCATTTTGCAAATGCAATGATGCAAGACCATTTACACTAGATCGTGAATTGGGCTATTGTTTATTTTTATTTTAAATTATAAAAGTTAATAATGAAATAAATTGTAATTTGGGTTTTTAAAACATGTGGTGAAGTTTTATTTAAAGTGAATACCACATACAGACAAACATAACATAAGTAGAAAATTTAAATTCTGTTTATAATTTCAATTTTCAGTTTTGGTGGTTTTTTATATTGACATGTTGTTAACACTGCTAAACAGATGTCACGTAAAAATGTAAGAAAATTCTATTTTTTACTGATTCTTACGTTCCGTTCAGGTTACGTTACATTTCTATAACCATTCGTATTGCTTTATACATAACAAAAACGATCAGCTGTTTCTTACTGTTGCGGTTACATTCCGTTACGGTAGCATAACTGAGGCTTTATTATATGTATTTACTAGAGGTGTGCACAAGACATTCTGCTAGCTTACCCTTCACCGAATGCAATACTGTATTGTACTCTTTTCTGTTGCTCTTGATATTACGAGTGCACTGAAATGTGTATTTCTTAAAAAACAAAAACAAACAACAACAAATGCATGTTGTGACTCTATGAAGAGTACAATATTTTTTGTTGCACTCTTCACACAACTCTCTTTTATACTGTTGTACAATGGTTTACGAGTGCAGTTGTTTTTTTGTTCTCTATCTTTGCTTCATACTTATTTATATTTGCAGCTACAATCAATATTCGGTCTTGGGAAAAATGCAATACTGTGCAATTTTATATGTCTTGTGCACACCTCTAGTATTTACAATTCAGGTATCACGAACTCAGCCATAAATTCCAGAAAAGTTTGTCAATATTTTCAAAATATAAGCCAATAATAAAAGAGGACTTTCTGGAAAAATTTTCTTTAGAAACCTAAAAACATGATAAGCATGAAAGACATTTTTGAAACGTCATGCAGTATTAGACTTGCAACAGAATATAGTAGTTGTAGTAGAAGCTGAAGCTTATGGTGTTTTCTTTTCTAGCAAAAAATGTGCATTTTATTAACGCAAAATGCAATTTTGCGTTTGTTTCTCAAAAATGTTTCGCCCTCTAAAAGGGTGGTATGTTTTATTCTAAATAATTCGCACTTGCCAATGGTGGAGGGCTTTGCATTTTATGCCCTGTTTAAATCGAGAGTGTTGATAATGCCCTGTAAAGCAGATGACTTTTGTTTATTTATAGGGCTACCAGATGAAATTTAAAAAAGTCGCCTGGTATTGTTATCCAATTTGATGTTAATTTTTTCATTGTTTTGTGGAGTAATCTTAAGGAAATATTACATTATTAAAGCTACATGGTCAGCAATATAAAAAATTGCATTCAATGTTAGAACAGTGTTAAAATATTTTTTTTTTTGTTATAAAAAAAGTGTGCAAAAAATGAAGTCGAAAAATTAGCGATCTGGCAACATCTTTGAACAAATTGGCATTTCCTCATACATTTTCTTAATAAGTGGTAAACACAGGGCATACCCTTTTTTAATATTTGTGTTATGTTCTTCTCAAATAAAAAATGACATTACAACAGGGTTGGTCAAAATTTTTTTTAATACACCTTGTAAGAGGGTGACATTTTCTTTGTAGAAAAGAAAACACCATTAGGGCGTAAGACATGTGTAGCGTAGCAACAAAAATGCGAGCAGAATGCTTACAGATATCAGCAAGGAATCATTTTTTCGCAACTCATAAGCACTCATGAAAATTTTGAATATACATATAAGTGAGTCAACAATATTAAAATTTAACTATGTACTCTGATTCATTCATACTCACTACAACGTTGATTTATAGGTACAGGTTGCAATGAGTATGCGTACAACATTGACATCAAACTCATATCTCGAATCATTCATCAAAATTTACAGTCTTAGGGAAATTATTACAACTTGCCGTTAAACTTGGGTTTAGTTAAAGGTACCTTTAGCTAAAGCGAACTGTAAAGTTACCTTTAACTGATTTTCGTTATTACAACTTACACATAAAATAAAATTAAAATATGTCAGTGCCGGAGTAAAGTCGATAAAACTGCTCAATTAAACAAGTTTTTTTTAACGCAGTGTCAACAGCGGACTTCGTTTTTTTTTGTTGTATATGCTCATTTTGTTTAAATTTGAAGCTGCCATATCGAAAATAGTATATGATATGACAAGTTCAAACATAAAGTGACCTTTAAATGTTAAAGGTAGGATGATCTTCCATTTAGCTTAACGATCACTTCTATCTTATTGGGTACTCATAATAATGGAAAACAATTTATCTGCCCGTTAAAATCCTCCCTTTAGTTAACGGCAAGTTGTAATAATGGTCCTTAGTTGTTAGGAATTTACAAAAAAATAAAAAAACACATAAGCAAAAAAGACAGAGCAGCAAGCAGAGCAAACACACAACCTTTTATCATCATACTTATTTTGTGCTTCGTGTATATGTATGTAGACTTATGGAGAGTCGAAATCAACAACATCATACGTGTTGTTAAGTATGAATGTGATGAGTACTTTAAACTTTGAATATGAGTAGAGGTTCCATGATATTAACATGTTGACTGTCGCGGCAATTTTCAGAAAACTGGCCAAATAATTTGAATTTTTCAACGTGTTAAAATAACTATGAATGCGTATAAGTATCAGAAATTATGAGTATAATTCGATTCTACTCATGTTTTTGAATACTCATTGCTGATCTCTGGTTGACACTAATTTGAATAGCCGAGTTTAAATTTTAACAGGTTGCAGAACTACTCGTTAGGTTATACTATAGCGACTATTGGCTGCCTTCCAAAATGTTAATTGCTTTGTGTTTGATCAAAGTATCGTGTTTCATAATGCCGCTGTACAAAATATATACAATGTATTTTATTTCAAAACGTCGTCAATGTGTATTTTTAACGCAGTCAAAAAGCAATCAGGCATCGGATTTATAGTTGATGGATTGTTTGGTTACTTTGCATATCTACATAGTTTATATACAGTAGTAGAACTGCATACAAACCAGGGACCGAAAATAACTGTTATTTTTGTATTTTTGATTAAAAAAAGCAACCGCAAGGAAATGTCGGAGAACAAAACCAAGTATACCATTTTGATCGTCTTATACCAAATTTATATAAAATGCGATGCTTTTTAAAAACGTGATTTTTATTTTTTAGAAAAAAAATAATAGTTATTTTTTGATTTTTATTTTTTCGAGCAAAAATAAAGATAAAAATAAATTAAAGCTCTTGTAAGCAAATAAATAAATAAATAAATAAATATCTAAAAAAAAATAACAGTTATTTTTGACTTTTATTTTTTCGAGCAGAAATAAAAGTTATTTTTTGACTTTTATTGTTTCGGGTGGAAATAAACGTTATTTTTGACTTTTATTTTTTCGAGCAGAAATAAAAGTTATGTTTTGACTTTTATTTTTTCGAGCAGAAATAAAAGTTATTATTGTTTTAATTCATGATGAATTCATAATATTTATTAATATTTATAGCAAAACTTAATTCTAATAATTGTTTAACATAATTTACTTTAATTGTTTTAAAGAATTTTTTAATAAATTTTATGAATTCATCATGAATTAAAACAATAATAACTTTTATTTCTGCTCGAAAAAATAAAAGTCAAAAAATAACTTTAATTTCTGCTCGAAAAAATAAAAGTCAAAAATAACTTTTATTTTTGCTCGAAAAAATAAAAGTCAAAAATAACTGTTATTTCCACCCGAAAAAATAAAAGTACAAAAATAACTTTTATTTCTGCTCGAAAAAATAAAGATCAAAGCATAATTATTATTTTCTGACTTTTACGATAAAAGTTATAACAGTTACGGTCCCTGATACAAACTTTGTATTGATACATTTTGGAAGGCAGCCATTCTGTCATCCCTAGTCATCCCTTATACGTATAACTTAAGAACACAAATATTAAGATAATCTTAATAAGATTTCCATACGTGATCTTAAAATATCGTTTAACTTTTGTCCTTTGTAGCTGTAGGCTAATTTTAGATTCACTATTTTCTCTGTCAATTTAAGAATCTTATTGAAGTTTGATTTTAATTAAAACGAAATCAAAAAGAAAATTAAAAAAAAAGAAGAAAAGTTAAATAAGAATTTAAAGTTTTACTTTGATTTCGAATTTTTCTTTTCAAATATGTAATGGCTGCTGGACAGATAAATGAGTTTAAAAACAAATAATTGGTGCCTCTCTTACTTACTTTTAATTCGTAATTTTTAATTTCATTTGTTTTCTTTTTTGTTTTGTTTTTTTTTTTTTTTTCTTGTTTTAATTAAGAATTTTCAAATTGTCATGAAGTTTTCCTTTGTTCGATATACAAAAACATCCATACATACATATGTACTTGTGAATATATGTATATATTCTACATAATTAAGGGGTCATTTAACTTTGTATTGTTTATTGACAAAAACAAAAAAGAGAACTTTTCATAAAACAATTGAAATCTTTGATTGTAATTAAATGAGATTTCAATTTCTGTTTTTTTGTCTTTTATTTCTGTTTTTAAATTATTATTAAACATTTGGGCCGAAGGCGTTTTTCAATCGACACAATGTCATGGGCATTTTTTTTTTAAATTCATATCGCTTATGTTTATCTTTAAAAATTGCTTATTAAATAAAAAAATAATAATACGAAAAATTATACAAAAGAATACAATTCTAAGAACAGATTTTTATCTTCATTTCATTACATAACGAACGTGATTCTTTACAGACAATAAAACATGGTTGCAAAACAATGTTTACCATTTCATAGCACAATTGTGCAGAGAAAACTCACACGCATTCTTGTGTTTTTTGATTTAGTTGTCGATCAGACTGCGACAAGAACACATGTGCGGCGGATGCTTTACCATTTTTTTCAGAATGACACTCAAAAAATATTGTATGTTAAAAGATGCTTTTGCTAATATGTATTCAATGCCTTATATGTTATAAAACATTTAAGGAATGTAGGGAATATGTTCTTAAAAGACATTTTGTATGTTACCATATTCATATTAATAATTTTAATGATAAGAAAAGGGAAGAGTTTTTTAATAGACAAAAAACAATTTATTTAGAATTTTATTATTATTTTTATTATTACAATTTATTTAGCGACCACAAGAAATAATAATAATAAAAAATAATATATTTGCAAAAAACATAAACATTAGCCAACTTCTGGTGGTCGCTAAAACGTGAAATTGACACAATTTCCAATAAACAATCAAGATCCATCAAAAATTTTAAAAATTTTTAAACTAAAAGTTCATTTGATAAGATGACATATATGTTATATTTTTTAAATAATAACTACGTTAATTTTTGTCCATTTTGATCAAACGAAGTGTCAAACTTTTCAGAAGAGAATACACTTTAAGAATGTCACCACTTATTTTATATTTTTTAATTAAGGTTTGCTACTATGAATGGACAAACTTCAAAAAATATGTAAGGAAATCAATTTTTCCAAGTTTACCCGGTCAAAAATCATTACGTGAAAATTTGAACCACATGTTTATGTGAATAGATTAAAAAACAATTGGGTAATCAATAATTTTGTGTGAAAAGATTAAAAATCGGTTTTTGTCAAATAAAAGAACGCTGGAAGGTTCGAGAAATATAAAAAAAATTTGAGTTCTATTCAACAAACCTCACTACACTAAGTCATCCGCTGGGCGTATTTCAATTTTTTTTTTATTTTATTATTTTTATTTTTCTCTACTAATAAAAAATGGTTTTTTATTTTTTTTTTTATTTATCTAAAAACTAGGTCTAATTTTTAAGCCAAAGATGGATACCTTTACGATCTTTTAATAAAAAATATATTTTTTTTATTTTATTTTTATTTATCTAAAATTATTAAGCCAAAGATAGATAGCTTTACATATGTATGTTGATAAAATGAAAATTAAAATAACGTATATTACTAACACTTTTCTATGGCTGTAAATAAATCAATTCTCTCAATTTATTTTCTCTCTCTTACTCACTAATACACAACCAAAAAATTTTTGGTAACCCCTGTTGTAAAACAACTGCAGCATTGTAAATATTGCAAGAAAACAAAAAAAAAAAAACAAAAAAAAGGAATTGTTTTTGGCAAGTGTTGAAATATCAGAGAAATTATAAAAATTATAAAAAAAAAATTTAAATTTAATTTCCTCATTTCTTTTCGATTATATTGGGAAATATTGTTTGTAAAAAGAAAATACCTTAAGGCATTGATTAAACTTATCATTTACATTAAAATTACGTTACATAATGTAAAGGGTGATTTTTTAGCTATTATCTTTTTGGCAACACTGGTTTAAACAGCTCACGCACGTTTCGTGATTTGTTTCACTGTCAAACATCTTCAGTTTGGTCTATAATTTAACCATGAATCGTCTTACAAACGAACAACGCTTGCAAATCATTGAATTTTATTATCAAAATGGGCTCTTGGAAAGTTGACCGAAGATCCACTTCTTTATCGAAAAATTGTGTTCAGCGACGAAGCTCATTTTTGTCTCAATGGATACGTAAATAAGCAGAATTGTCGATTTTGGAGTGAAGATCAGCCAGAAGCATTGCAAAAGCTACCAATGCATCCAGAAAAAGTCACAGTTTGGTGCGGTTTATGGGCTGGTGGCATCATTGGACCGTACTTCTTCAAAGATGCTGCGAATCGTAACGCCTTTAGACTATTTTTTGTGGGGCTATGTTAAAGCTCATGTCTATACAGACAAGCCCGCTTCAGTTGACGCATTGGCAGACAACATTGAAGCATTTATTCGTGGGATATCGCCCGAAATGTTGGAAAGAGTATGCCAAAATTGGACTAAGCTGATGGACTATTTGAGGCGCAGTCGCGGTCAACATTTGCATGAAATAATCTTCAAACATTAAATTATATGGACCGTACTATCGATTCAAATAAAGATTTCATGCATTTTTCTGAATTTTGTGTTTTTTTTTTTTGAAAATTTTTCCTATAGCTCTTAAAAAATCACCCTACATACATACATAATTGGTCATTACAACAACCCTTCAGTCAGGATTACGTCCTAGCTTCTCACACCACTCGTGTTGTGTGCGTTAATTTTATACATGAGTGGCGGGACCTACAGTTTAAAGTCGACTCCGAACGACAGATTTTTGAGAAGCTTTTCATGGCAATTTTATTTACTCTCAGAGTTTTTGCCAGAAATCTGCTGAGAGGAAGTCGCCGAAGAAATATTTTCATATTTTCGTTTTGATGTCTGACCTGGGATTCGAACTCGGGCCTTCAGTCTAATAAGCCAACACACTACCTACTAGACTACGGCGACTACTAAAAAAAAAATCACCCTACAATAATTCATATTGTTACGAAAATGAAAAAATCTAGATACTGGTGTTTTGCTTTTACATCGTTCAACATTAAAATTATAAACAAAAGCTACAAAAACAAAACAATGCAGTAAACAAACCTGCTTAATATAACAACAAACACCAGCATACAAAAAATGGTAAACAAGTCAACAAAAATACACCAACAACACTACAATAATAAATGTAAACAACGATGTTTACATTTATTCCTTCCTTAATTTCTTCTCTAGACGGCAACATGATTCGATAACCGGTTTCATTTCATATTCACGATATTTTTTGAAGAGAGTATTTATGAACTGTTGTAGTAATAACGGACAACGGGCCATACGTTGGATAGGTTGCACCAGAAAACTATTTATGCCCAATTTATCATCTATTTCAGTTTGTAAAAGCTTAAAATAATTTTTGTAAGTCTCACACAATTCCAACGATGTTTACATTTATAGAGATTTCGAGAAGGTGAAGTCAGGAACGTTCGCCTTCAAGAACATTCATCAGACTGTTTACGTTGCCATATAAAAGACAAGGCAAAGCAGGCAACTGAGTTAGTGAAGTTCAGTCAGTCTGTGCGAAGACGCGGTGCGTGTAAAGAGAGTAATCGTGGTTTGAACATCTCCTTTACAACGATCAGTCGAACAATTGCCTAGTAATTGTTATTGTTTATGCAGAGGAATAACAAACAAGGCAAATCGATAGGCAATATGAAAATTTGATCTGAATTCAATATACCCGTCATGATATTGACTAGATTAAAGAAAATTTGCAATTTTTAAAATATCTCTTGATTAGCCTTGAAAGTCAACAATAAACGACAAGGATGACTGTTTTCAAACCAATTCCCAAGGACTGTAATAACTTCACTTCACTTATTTACACATTATTTGTTTGAAAGCACATTTCAAGTATTAATTTTCAATAGCAATGCCAATGTCAATGTCAAAGATTAATTAGAATCTTTGGTTATCTGTTTGCCTTTCACAATCCAAAAATTTCTAAGAAGTTCTCAATGAAAATTCGCCACTATACGTCACTATGAAAGAAGACTATGTATGCGGAGAAATGTTTGAATTCCCCTATTAAATTTTCAATTTATCGTATGGCTTTTATAAAAAGTGTCAATAATCACCGTCAATATCAACAGCAATGTGTCTGTCATTGTTAGCAGTTTCATTAACAATAGCGCGCCAATACAATTAAGCCATTTGTATACAATCGGCTTAACTTGTTTATGGGCCATTTAAACGACTTTAAATGGCCAACACAATCAACATCTGTTTGTTAGCAAGGGAGAGAGCGGGTAATTTTATTAAATCGCAAACGAAATGAAAATACAGTGTGGTTTGTACATGAATTTAAAACAAAAAATAAAAACTTTTTAAATAATTTTGCAAACATTCTCTTGAATACATACATACTGTGAGCGTCAAAAGAAAGTGTACAATTCAAAAAAATATACGTTAATAAATTACCGTTAATTTTTTTTTAAATTATTTTATTGCCAGTTTTTAAAATTGAAACAAGAAGAAAAGAATTAGAAAATTTTGCAAATATTGTAAAATTTTTTCGGGCACTCTCCTTAAGTGGAAAACTTGAGTTGAGATTGTTAGAATTTTATCCATAGCGTACACTTTCTTTTGACGCTCACTGTAGCTGTTGACAAAGAGTTATTTAAAGAGAAAGTGAATCGTTTGTAAGTTGTTCCGTCATGAAGAATGACTGATTTTTGCAACAAATTTTTCAAAGTAAATTGTTATCGCAGAACAGTCAGATCTGCTGGTAGTACATGTGCTTCTTTAACCTTCGCTGTAGGATTTGGAAATGGTAGCCTTAGGTTAATCCTTAATTCGGATGTGTTTCCAGACATAAAAGATGACCGCACATTACCTCTTGAATGTACAGATTCCGTGCTTATTTCAAGTTTAGAGTTTAAACAGTCGTAAAGACCAGCTTGTTCTAGCAAAAAGAACATTTGAAATCGAGAGTCCAGCAAGACCACTAAACCTAAATTTCATAGAACTTTACTACTTTTGATATCTTCTATACATACATACATAACACGGTGCGACAGTGAAAATACACCCGAGTAACTACATAGTCCACATTGTTCAGTTAGTTGAGTAGAACTCAAAAATACTTTTTTTAATTTCTCGAACCCTCCAAACTTGTTTTATTTGACAAAAACAGTTTTTTCTGACTTTACGCACAAATTTCTGGATTACTTAAACATTTCTGACCCGATTTTCAAAATTTAAATTAAAGGCGAGAGATGGATCTTTAAAACGGTATACATATATCTATTATTCGGCTTAATATACTATGAGATTTGATCTGGTAAACTTGGAAAATTGGAATTTTTTCATATTTTTTCAAGTTTGTCCATTAATAGTAGCAAACTTTAATAAAAAAAATATAGGATAAGTCATAATATTCCTATAGTCTGTTCTCTTGTGAAGAGATTGAACCATCATTTGATAAAATTGTATAAAAATTACTGTAGTTATTATATAAATAGTATAACAGTCGTGTTATATTTTTTATATATGTCATTTCATCAAATGAACTTATAGTTCATAAATTTTCAGAATTTTTGTTGGATCTTGATTGTTTATCACAAAATGTGTCAATTTCACGTTTGCACGACTTCCAGAAGTCGGCTAATATTTGTGTTTTTTGCAAATATTATTATTTCTCTTTGCGCAAACATTGGCTAACTTCTGGTGGCCGCTCAAAAGTGAAATTGATACATCTTGTGATAAACAATCTAGATTAGGGTTGCCAGCCTGGCTGGACTTGGCTGGTTTGTCCAGCTTTTTTGATGCTTGTCCAGTTTCAAGCTAAAATTTAATTTGTCCAGCTAAATAGAAATTTTTTAGTACACTGCAATAACTTGGGCAATAATTTTCATGTTATCTTTGTCAAATCATGTTAGCCAACACTGATTGTACATTTGTTATACTACTAAGTTATGATTTCCCTCTTCTATCATCAATGACAACATGTCTCAACACTTGAACAGCTAATGTCATAATAAATATTATTGCGAGCGATAGTCAATTTCATTACGTACAGCTTTTATTTTTTTGTACATGAAAATAAAAATAATTTGCAGAAAATCTTGAAATGGATATTGATGGAGAAGCTGGTCCATCAAAAAGACGTCTCACAACTTTCTGCGATAGATGGAAAGAGTTTGCAAAATATGCTAATTGGATAAGAAAAAAGATAATTACACGGCAGAGTGTAAATTGTGCCAAACAGACATTATAATCAAATATGAAGGCAGCCGCTCGCTTGATAAACACAAAAAAACATAATAAAATGGAGATGTAGCAGAAGTTGTCGCAAACTATTTCGAATTTTGTAGTCCCAACAGAGACCAAAATTGAAACACAACTCTTCAAGGCGGAGCTGGTTTGTGTTTACCACAACGTTGTCCACGGACTAAGCTACAATTAACATTTTCTCAGTATTTTTTTATGTCCAGCTTTTTTTTGTTTTGTCCAGCTTTTTAAAACCCGATGTCCAGGTTTTTGCGAATCGGAATCTGGCAACCTTAATCTAGATCCATCAAAAATTCTGAAAATTTTTAAACTAAAAGTTCATTTGATGAGATGACATATATAAAAAATATAACACGACTGTTATACTATTTATATAATAACTACAGTAATTTTTGTCCGATTTTATCAAACTAAGTGCCAATCTCTTCACAACATAATGCACTTTCAGAACGTCATCACTTATTTCATATTTGTTTATTAAAGTTTGCAACTATGAACGGACAAACTTGAAAAAATATGAAAAAAAATTTGCATTTTCTAAGTTTAACTCATCAAAACTCATAGCATATTAAGTCAAATAATAGATATATGTACACCGTTTTAAAGCTTCATCTCTCCCCTTTCCAACAAAATTTAAATTTTGGAAATCGGGTCAGAAATGTTTGAGTAATGCAAAAATTTGTGCGTAAAGTCTAGAAAAACAGTTTTTGTCAAATAAAAAGAGAAATATAAAAAAAATATTTTTGAGATCTACTCAACAAAACTGACAACCTACACTATGTCATTAGCCGGGTGTATTTAATTTTTTTTATTTTGTCGCATAGTGTAATTAAATATAATAGATTGTCATACTCGTATAAGGAATTATTATTAATGGCCACTTTGGTAAAATTGTTTAAAATATTTGATGAAATAAATTTTAATTTCCCTATAAAAGATTTTGTACTTGCCATGGAAAAATTTTGTGTTTTCAACTGTTTTTACGGAATTGTTTGCTTTAAAATGAAAACTAAAATCTATTCAATCAAGTACAATTGTATTTGTACACATTGTACAATTGTTGAATGTGGATATAAAAAGTAATTTCGAAATAATACGCGATAATAATAATAATAATAATGAAATAATAATAAAAACTAAACTGTTGGGTGTAAGTGACAGTGATGTTCTTTTATTTTCTTCGTATTCAAATACATGCAATGAATTCGAAATGCAAATGACTTTTTGTTGTACCATTTTTGGGAGCTAGGCGAGAATATGGAGGCATCTCTACAGAATTTTTATCGTTTGTAGATGACTTTATTCGAAATTGGTGTCGGTTAGTCTGTCAGTAAAAACAAAAAATATGAGAAAGAAAAATCCAAGGCAATACTATATTTACGACGAATTTAAAAGAGTAAATTTATGAAATGATTGCTGGAATGCGGGATAGACAGACTTTTAAGATAGATAAGACGAACATTCCAATTTTGAATCACATAATCTCTAAATAAACTTTTAGGTACTGCATATGAAAACTCCTGAATATCATGAACCCCCAAAAGCTCGTAATTAGTTTAGAAAAGCATGAACTTTATCATAAAGTCGCTTCTTGTACATAGTTTTAAAATCTGCACCTTAGAGACTCTGAGCATATGCGTATGCGGTGCTATGCTTTGCTAAGCAGAAGATGGCACCAATTACCCGATTTTCAACCAATTAAATACTTTCCGAATAGGTTTAAAATATGCTTTGGTTGTGACGAAAAGCTTAATAAATATGGTATGATAACGTAATGAGCTTTGCTGGGATGTTATCGAGTTCAAGAGACTGAACATAAGTTGAGTTAAAGAATGGAGTCTTATCTATTGTAATCACCGTATGTACATACGCTGCGATATAAATAATAGCAGCGCAGCCCAAGTTATTATTTAGATGTTAAAAAAAAAATTACTCTGATATTTAAAAAAATATATATTTTTATTTTTTAATGTCTTATTCCAAGTATTTTGAAATTTTACATTTAAACTTAAAAAATTACTTCAGGTTGAGAGATCAGAAATTTAAAACTATTCATTTGAAATTATTTTGCAGTAAAAAAAATAGCAGCAGCTATCCAAATACTATTTTGTTTCTTAAAAAAGTTAATCTACTTTGTACTTTTTTAAATGTGTATTAAGTACGAAGGAAAAATAATGATTTAGTATTTTGTTGAGCTGCCTTTGTTCTTTAAAACAGCTTCACAGCGTCTTTTCATGGAGTCTACTAGTTTCTGGCACCTTTCAATTGGTATTTCCTTGCAGGATTCCTCCACAATTCTCCAAAGCTCATTATTATTTTTTGGTTTTGCCTCTGACACTGCTTTTTTAACGTCACACCATAAATTCTCAATGGGGTTGAGATCAGGTCACTGCGCAGGCTACTCCATAACTGTAACTCCGTTTTCTTCAAAGAAGTTTTTGGCAAGTCGGCTGGTGTGCTTTGGATCATTGTCCTGCTGGAAAATCCATCTGAGAGGCATTTCATATTCGGCGTATGGAAGCATGATATTTTTAAGAATATCTACATACTGGGGGCATTCATGATACTTTTTATCCAATATATCGGACCAACACCATAATATGAAAAACATGCCCACACTATAATGCTTGAGCCTCCATGTTTAACAGTTTTAACTGTAAATCGCGGGTCATATTCCTTGTTTGGAGGTCTTCTCACATATTGCCGAGTTCCACTTCCGCCATTTAAAACAATTATTTATTCGTCTGACCACAATATGTTGCGCCACTTTTCATTTGGCCATGTCACATGCAATTTTGCAAACTCCAATCTTTTTTTCACATGTTCTTTTTTTTAAAAGAGGTACAGCTCTTGGACTTCTTGCGTGCAAATTTTGTTTACGTAGTATCTTACGCACTGTTTCGACACTTAGGCTTGGGCACACGTTATCTTTAATCTCTATAGCTGATGCTAAAGGATCTTTGCAACTATACCGCTTTACATTTCTTTCTATAGCTGGAGTTACTAACGGCTTTCTTCCCCGTGTTTCGGTCTTGTCTTTAAATAATATGGCGTTTGGCTGAACAACCTAGAATATTTTGAATTTCTCTGTATTTTTTTCCTTCAGAGATCATTTTTTTTTATAATGGTACGTTTTTCCTCCGTACAATGCTTTGCCCGTCCCACTATAAAAAAGTCACACTGAATATACCTTTTTATCAATAAATATTAAGTTTTCTTACTTTTAGGAATAAAAAATATTGCAAAAACTTTATTAGAATATGTTTATTTTGGACTTTTATAAAAACTGCTATTATTTGGACTGCTTGTAAAACAGAAATAAAAAGAAAACGTAAAAATTTTAAAGAAGAAACAAAGAATTTATAAAATTTACAGTTATATTTTTGTTTTTGCTTCTTTTAAATAAAAAAAAACAAAAAGCAATGGAAATCCAAAAAGCAATACATAACGAGTTATAGAAAGTAATTTGTAAATATATGGTCTGCTGCTATTATTTATACCGCAACTACATACATGTGTATATGTATGTATATGTTCTCCAATATAGACAACAAGCAATTTATTTACATTATAACTAAAAAAGAAATTTTTATTTTTTTTTTACAAAATGAATTCACTCCTTTACAGCTATGCTTTACAGTAATGGAAATTTTAATGAATGTCAAGGTTGACGTTTCTTTCTCAATTTCTCATATACATAATTTCGTGTTGCTGTTGGTACTTCAGAAAGTGTTCTATTTTAATCGCATACAAATTAACACAATGAATTACGAAATTTGCGAAAATGAAATATTAAACGTGATTTAAGTCACGCAATTTAACTTGACTAAATGAACTCAAACACGTCAAAGAATTAATCTGAGACATTTTGAATACGGTTTTTCGAGTTGATGTTTTTGGTTTTTTATTGTTAATTGGAGCCGATATGGTTATCCGCAATATGTGATTTTTACTGGAATATGTAGCATGCTACGTAGACTACGAAACGATTAATTTATTGGAAATCCGGAAGAATTAGTTCCAACGAAATCAATAGAATTATCATCTAAGGAATATTAGCTTTGTGGCTCTGTGAGTTGCTTCAAATAAAATAATTCTTCCTAGCCCTAAAAAATTTCATTAAAGAAAGACTAGAGAAGTGTACTCCTAAAGTGTCAATTGTAAGCAAAATTTAGATTTAGACTTACTAGCGTCTATTAAAAAACATGATATTGTAATATTGACATTCAAAATGTTTATCTAATTTGCATTTGAGAAAAATTCAAACACCAAAGACTTTGTGGTATGAGAACAAGCAGATAACACGGTGCGACAGTGAAAATACACCCGAGCAACTACATAGTCTAAGTTATTCACTAGGTTGAGTAGAACTCAAAAAAACTTTTTTATTTTTCTCGAACCCTCCAAACTTGTTTTATTTGACAAAAACTGTTTTTTTGATCTTTTCACACAAAATTATTGACTACCCAAATATGTTTAAACCTATTTTAAAAATCTAAAGTTTTTTAAAAAGGGGAGAGATTAGCCTTTAAAACGGTGTACATAAACGTTTTATCCAAACTTATATGTTATGAGTATTGATGGGGTAAACTTGGAAAATATAATTTTTTTCTTGTTTTTTCAAGTTTAGCTATCTTTAATTGCAAAATTTAATTAAAAAATATAAAATAAATGATGACATTCTGAAAGTACATTATCTTGTGAAGAGATTGACACTTCGTTTGATCAAATCGGACAAAAATTACCGTAGTTATAGTTTAAATAGTATAACAGTCGTGTTATATTTTTATATATGTGATCTTATCAAATGAGCTTTCAGTTCAAAAATTTTCAAAATTTTGATGGATTTTGATTTTTTATCACAAAATGTGTCAAATTCACGTTTGCACGACTTCCAGAAGTCGGATAATATTTGTGTTTTTGCAAATATTATTATTTCTCTTTGCGCAATCATTGGCCAACTTCTGGTGGTCGCTCAAACGTGAAATTGACACATTTTGTGGTAAATAATCAAAATCCATCAAAAATTCTGAAAATTTTAGAACTAAAATTTCATTTGATGAGATGACACATATAAAAAATATAACACGACTGTTATACTATTTATATAATAACTACGGTAATTTTTGTCTGATTTGATCAAGCTAAGTGCCAGTCTCTTTTCAAGATAATGCACTTTCAGAATGTCATCACTTATTTCATATTTTTTAAGTAAAGTTTGCTACTATGAAGGGACAAACTTAAAAAATATTAAAAAAATTCACATTTTCCAAGTTCTCCTCATCAAACCTCATAGCATATTAAGTCAAATAATATTTATATGTACATCGTTGTAAAGGTCCATCTCTCTCCTTTCCAACAAGATTTAAATTTTGGAAATCGGGTCAGAAATGTTTGAGTTATCCAGAAATTTGTGCATAAAGTCTAAAAAAAACGTTTTTGTCAAATAAAAAAAGTTTGGAGGGTTCGAGAAATATGAAAAAATATTTTTGAGATCTACTCAACAAAACTCACAGCCTACGCTATGTCATTAGCCGGTTGTATTTAATTTTTTTTATTTTGTCGCATAGTGTAATTAATCAAAAAAATTTTTATTTTTGTCTGGCACTTTGGGGTGGAGAATTCAATTGAATGTACCGACAATGAAAACATTTGAGAATTGAGTGTTTGACGGATTAATTAAGAAATTTGATTTGTTTAACAATCAAACGAAACAAATATTATAAATTTACGATACTCTCGACATCGAATCCAAATACCCGCAGAGATTAATAACATACACACTCCGACACAATAATAGATAACAAAACTATCATTTTCGTTGTAGACTGTTTAGTTTACAATTTTCAAACTTTACAGTGGCTACAGTGTAATTGCTCTAGAGAGCATACATATATTAATTTCAGCCTGTCATTTGTATTGTTCTTAACCTCACATGTACATATCGATAGCTTAATATAGAAAGGTCGTATCTCATTTTTTTTCAAAATCGGGGTTTTTACATATTCTGATAGACAAAACCCCCATACACATCCTCTGAAAAATTCAGCTTCCTATGTTGACGAATAGTTGACTTACAGTAATTAAAAGAAAAAGCCCTAACTTATTTAAAGTTGAATAAATAATTTTGACTCTTTGTACCGAGTGATGAGTTCAACTATAGTACTTACTTATATTATTTTATGGTAGAATTCCTTATTTATTTTTAATAAAAACTGCATTTAAACTTTTTTTTATAACATTTTTGTTTTAGATTTTATTAAGTTTTTTCCTTCTCCTGTAAAGTACTGAAAATTTAAGTTACGACCTTTCTATATTAAGACATCGATATGTATGTATACATGTGTATGTAGTTAGGTTTTATTGTTATTACAAGCAATCAATATTTGTAAATCGATAATTATAATAATAACAATACATGTATGTAAACAGATAATCCTTTACACTCACATCTATACCTACATATACTGAATTAGTTTTCCACATATACATATGCGTGTGTCTGTGTAACTTTTACTGGGTTTATTTACTTTCTCTTTTTCTTTTACTGTCTCTATTTTTATTACTCTCCCTTAACTACTTTTGTTTTTATTAATCTCACTCAATTCAAATTAACCGTAATAAAATCAAATACTTTGGCAAAACAATAAAAATAAATCTCTTTACACTTGTAAATATCTATTGTTTGTATTTAGAAAATTAAACATGGCACTCCCCTTCTTGCTCTTTCTCACTATCTATCACTCTCTCTGTCTTACTGTCTTAGAGTTTTGTGTTGTTTTCTTAATTCTTCAAAGCAAAGTGTGAAAATTTTTGAATCTTTATTTATTTATTTACTTTTTTTTTTTTTTTGGTAATTAAAAGGACTTAAAATATTATTTAATTGTTTAATTATTTCTTAAGTTGTTGTTTTTCCACTTCATGTTTTTTTTTTGTTATTTTCAGTAGTGCTTACTTGAATTAAATAAAACACACTTAAAGCCACACGCGTTTATTTGTAGTTGGTTTACGTTTTACTGTTGTATAGTTTAACAAATTTTGCTGATTGTAGCTGGGAAGATTTCGTTTTTTTTTTAATAAATAATTTTCAAGGTTGTTTAGTATTTCTTTTTTTTGTTATATTCATGTGTTCATGCATATTTTTTTCTTCTTTTATTGTCTTAGATGTTATTGTAATGACAGACAGCAGAGAAGTATAGCCACAGAACATAAATTATTATGGTGACTTATGTATCTTTAGAATAGTTAGTATTAAATTATAATAAGGAAGTAAAACAGATATGCATATCCTTTAATTATTTACAACAGAGGCAGGTATAGAATTTTTTTAATTTGAGAAGCAGGCTTGAAAAGCTAATTTGTTTAACCTCTTAACGCCCTTGGCCACATATGTGGACGTTTAATTTTTTATAATTACAATTGTAATAATAATAAAAACAACAAAAACTTGATAATAACTTATTGACTATCAAATCCTCTAACAAGAGAAGTAAACATTTAACCGTTTGTCTGCACTGATGATATTATTTCCGATGTATAGTTGGATACTTAAAAAAAATGTGAAATAATTCTTTGGCAATCTGTTTTATTGGTTATATCAAGAAATCGTTAATTTTTTGAAAAAAATAATATCAGATTTATTTAATATAATAATGGTGTTTTCTTTTCTACCAAAAAATGTGAATTTTATTTTAAAAAATGCAATTTTGTGTTTGTTTCTTAAAAATGTTTCGCCCTCTAAAAGGGTGGTATATTTTATTCTAAATAATTCGCACTTGTCAATGGTGGAGGCCATTGCATTTTATGCCCTGTATAAATCGAGAGTGCTGATAATGCCCTGTAAAGCAGATAACTTTTGTTTATTTATAGGGCTACCAGATGAAATTTAAAAAAAGTCGCCTGGTATCGTTATCCAATTTTGAAGTTAATTTTTTCATTGTTTTGTGGAGTAACATTAAGGAAATATTACATTATTAAAGCTACATGGTCACCAATATAAAAAATTGCATTCAATGTTAGAACAGTGTTAAAATATGTATATTTTTTTTTTTTTTTGTTATAAAAAAGCGTGCAAAAAATGAAGTCGAAAAATTAGCGATCTGGCAACACCTTTGAACAAATTGGCATTTCCTCATTCATTTTCTTAATAAGTGGTAAACACAGGGCATACCCTTTTTTAATATTTGTGTTATGCTCTTCTCAAATAAAAAATGACATTACAACAGGGTTGGTCAAAAATTTTTTTAATGCACCTTGTAAGAGGGTGATATTTTCTTTGTAGAAAAGAAAACACCATAAGTTTTACCATCACTACCTAAAAAATCTAACAGCTGCACTAAAGTTAACCCTGGAATCAGACTGGACAGTATAAGTCATTATCCTAAATACAAGGAACTGAAAAGTCCCCCCAGATGTCACGACAAAAATTGTGTAAGACGAACTCTCTACATTTATGAGAAATTTTAAGAATATGCCTGGAATGTATGAAAGCATTTCACACATATATTACCATTTTCATATATTTTCATTTTTTTTTTGCTTTTTGAATTTATCATTTTTTTGTCACCATAAAAAAATCGTCCCTGAAGAGGTTAATGTTTTCATTATTAAAATAAGATTCTTGAAATGTTAAATGTTTAGTTAGATAATGAATGAACTAATAAGCGAACAACGTTTACGAAATCGTTTACATACATACATACATAATTGGTCATTACAATTATACAATCCTTCAGTCAGGATTACGATCTAGCTTCTCACACCATTTATGTTGTGTGTGTTTATTTTATCCATAAGTAGAGGGAAATACAATTTTATGTTAATTCCGACCAAGAAATTATCGAGAAACTTTTCATGGCAATTTTATTTTATGCTCAGAATTTTTGAACCGCAGCCTCACGTCTAATAAGTCACCACACTACCTACTAACTACGACGACTTTAAGTCTAGTAGGTAGTGTCGTTTATTTGACAAAATTCGTGATTTGTGAAAAAAGTGTTTTGCATCGGAAAATTATCTTCAGGGACGAAACTCATTTTTGACTCAATGGGTGCCCAAAATGGAAAAAATTCAAACTGATACACATCAGAGATCAGCAATGAATCGTTTTTCCGCTACTCATAAGCACTCATGCAATTTTGAGTATGAGTGAATCAACAGAATTGAAATTCAACTACTCTGATTCATTCGTACTCGCTACAGCATTGATTTATAAGTATAGGTTGCAATGAGTATGAGTACAACGTTGACATAAACTCACAACATTCGAAATGTGTTTGATTCATACGCCTACTCATTCTGATTCGTAAATTTAGAAAAATACTTATAATACTTATAAGTGATTCGAGTGGCTCGAATCATTCATCAAAATTTACAGCCTTTGTTATTGTTGCATATGCAAACAAAGAAGAAAGGAAAGACAAAGACAATAAGCAAAGCATACACACAATCTTCTTGTGAGTATAGAGTAGTGTTCGTACGCGAATCATACTTATTTTGTGCTTCGTGTAAATGTTAAGTAGAGACGAGTCGAAGTCAATAACATCATGCGTATTGTTAAGTATGAATACGACGAGTACTTCCAACTTTGAGTATGAGTAGTATGAGTATAATATTAAAATAAGTATGAATGCGTATAAGTATCAGAAATAATAAGTATGACTCGAATCTACTCATCGTTTTGAATACTCGTTGCTGATCTCTGATACACATGTGGTGTCACAAAAAAAAAAAAAAAAAAAAAATGGTGCCCTATTCCACGCGAACTTTGAGAACGTATTGGAGGGCAGGTTTTGATGAGCAATTAATCTAATTAGAATTGTTTATTAGCCGTGAATGTCATGTGATATTATTCAACTATGGTTCTTTGTGTAGAGATTTTTATTGTTAATGTTGGACAGAAGAATCACTAAATATTTAATATTTAATTTTTTTTTTACATAAATAAGGTTGGTCACGCATGATGTTTATTTTTAATTATATTTTGTTATTCGTATTAAGCCTATAATCAAAACGTATAACTGACCAGCACATTTGACCCCCCAAACAATTTCTCCAGTGATAAGAATAAGCGTTTGCGTTTGTTGATTAAAAAGAAAGTATTCCTATGAAGTCACTAAATTCTACTGAATTAATTACCCAAAACGGCTGTAGCTTTTAGAACAAAGAATCGCTTAAGTAAAATGGCTCAATTAAGCTGTGAATTTAAAATACATGTAAGGAGTGCGCACAAAAAAAAAATGGGCCTACTTTTAAGCTTATAACTTTTATCATAATTGAAAAAAAATGAATACCGTTACATTGTCTTTGTTAGTCATTTGTTTCAAAATCCACGTGCTAAATCTCATTGCAATAGCAAAATTAGTTTTTTGAAAATTGGCACCCAACAAGAATGTCGTAAAAAAATAATTGAAATTTTCAATGAAAAACCGCGCCGCTTACAAAAAACGATTGCTAGGCTCTCAGGTGTTAACCAAAAAACAGTTTCTAAGGTAAGAATAAAACAATATAAGGAGTCTTTAAGTATTGAGAGTAAGCGTGGAAGTGGAAGAAAAAAAGGATTTGCCGACCAAAACAAAGCAAGTAAAATAATACGTATTTTTCAAAAAACACCCTAACATATCTGGAAGAAAAGTGGCTCAAAAAGTTGGATGCTCTGAGACCTTTGTCAGAAAAAAATTTTATACACAAAATAATTCAAATATTATTTACTTTAATTGAAATATAAAACGAAAAAATTCGCCACTTAGTTTTATTTCTATAACGAAAAGTGTAAGTCCAGTTTTTTTCGTGCGCACTCCTTACATTCAATACAAAATGTAGTTCAATCTATTGTAATGGAAACATATTAGATTTTTTAAAACGTACATATGTTCTTTGGCTATACATCCCCTTTTAAATCTGTGTTCTTACGCGTTTATAATATTTTTTTTTTTTTTGCATGTTCATGACGACGTCATCATATAAGTTACATTTTAACTGGTGGTATTTTTACACTTTGCTTTCAAGCCAAGAAGAAAAACAGAAACCAAAAACTATAACTATTTTAATCAATATTTTACAATCTGCCTTATACTACAAAAGAAGCATTAAAAGAGAGAAATAATTTCCTTTTCTTCTTCACAAAAATAAACATACAAAATATCACACACTAACAATGCAAAACAATTTAATTAAATTTTCACCAAAACAACAAACGTTTTAAACAACAAATTTTTAATTTTTTCTTTTTCTTCTTCGATTTTCTTTTTATTTTTTTTAATAAAATTTTCTTAATTTTGTACGCGTGTTCTTTTTTTTTTTTTTTTTTTTTTTTGTTTTCAACACAATTTGTCACAGATTTTCAAAACAATTTTAACAACAACAAATTTTTCATTCACAGTGTTTTTCTTTCTTGGGCTCTGTTTGCTGTAGAGTCTTACGATAAACTGAACAGACAGACATTCGTAGCCGGCTTGTAAAACCTGCAAATAGTACTTATATTAAAGGAGACCCCTCTGACTCTCTCTCTCTCTCTTGCATCATTTCAAACCCTCCGCCTTAGAGATAATAAAACCCCAAAGAAAATTGAAAAAAAGCACAAATACAGCGATACTAGTACGGTTAATGTGTGTCTTTAACACTGGCATTTGCGAAAAACTAAATATTTCTAACATTCTAAGCGAGAGAATATTTTTTTTTTTTTTAATAAAAATTTGACGACATGTACGTTGGCAGGCAGGCAGGCAGTCATTTTAAATAACTGTGGGCATGTTACACCGTTTCCAAATAAAATTAACAACAAATCATAATTTCTTTGGTCAAAATGGTATGTATTTGTTTTAGTACGATTAAATCAAACGGGAATTGGCAAAAAGGCGAAAATTTAAGCTAGGCACTTAAGAATTTAAATACAGGTAGGCCTCGTTGAACACGGGGGTTACGTTCCATCAAAATACCGTGTTAAGCAAAATCGTGTTAAGCGATACAAGAAACCAATACAAAAAGAGGGGTTACGTTCCATGGTTTTCAAAAAAGCAAATTTTATTAATTTTAATTTTTTTTAATAATATATATATACATACATGTTAATCCATATTAGAGATGAGCGATATTTTCAAAACTGTGATTTAATCACGGTGATTGATAATTCACTGGTAACTACAGTGATTGAAATTGCCAAATAACAGTTACTAATAATGTCGTTCTATTAAAATTGTTACATACTCAAATTTATTTTATTTTATTTTGAGCGAGGCAGAATTACTCGTAGATGATGCTGATTATTTACTTTTGTCTTTTATACATAAACTTTCTGTGAAACTTAATTGTCAAACTTCATATAAAAAAAAAATTACATTAAAAATAATAACATTGATGACACCACTTTGAGTTTGTTTAGTAGTCTTTTCGTAGTATGTATCTAGTTGTCTCTTTCTTACGACTTAATAAAATACTGTGATCACAATCACTGTTTTAAAGAACAGTGATTAACAAATCACGTTCACTGAGAACAACGGTCTTCAAAAATCACTGGATCGCTCATCGCTAATCCATATCTACGCATAAAAACAAAATTATTATATTCAATTAATTTAATAATTCTCGAAATATTAAAAAAAAAAATATTTCACGACAGTAATATTAAAAAAAAAATAAAAATACATAACCATAAAATTTAATCTTCATCACTGGATAGATCTATCCGACGTGGACGCTTTTGTAGTGATTCAATGTTGTTACTTTTTTCTTTAAAAAAATCTGTTATCTTTGTCTGATCATTAGAAAGATTTTTGTAAACCGTGCACAACCGAGGCTTTTTTAGTGTTAACCGAAAATGTGAACCAAAATGTGAATCGCGTTAGACCGAGGCCGTGTTAAAAAGAGTACGTGCTAAGCGAGGCCTACCGTGTATTGTGGAAAATCTCAATGTGTGTGAAGATAGATTCGAATTTAAAATCCAAAGACGCAAACCCACACTTTTAGCACCACCACTTATTGCCTTTAACAGGGTAAAATTTGCTATTAACAGAGCACTGTTAACTGTTTAACAGCGGCAACAGTAGATTATTCTTCTACTTTGCAATTATTTCAGACTATTGACATAAAATATGTATAATTCTCATTATGCACATTATTATTTGTAAACAAAAGCATTGAAATGTAAAGGAAATTTTCTCAACGCTAAAAATTATTCCAGCTATCCCACTACCACGATTCGAAAGAGGACCCTCTTGACTACCATTTGCATATAGTCTGTATATTGTAATATTTCTTATATGTTCCAAAATGGTCACTGATCTTCTAGAGAATTTTCAAGCAAAAAATTTTTATTTTGAAAGCCAATTTTCTCAATACCATATCACTTTATATGGGACTATGTTGCTGATTATATTAAGAATCAGTGTTGAAAAATTGAAATTTTTAAATGGTACTGAACTATAACTGAAAGAGTACTTTTTCGCATCAAATGGTACTTTTGTAAAAAAATACATACATACATTACAGCCCTTCAATCAGGATTATTACCTATCTTCTCACAGCACTTAGTATGTTGTGAGCGTTAATTTTATACATGAATGGCGGGACCTACAGAGTCGACTCTGAACGACAGATTTTTGAAAAAATTTTCATGGCAATTTTATTTACTCTCGGAGATTTTGACAGAATGAGGTCGCCGAAGGAATATTTTTTTCATATTTCGTTATTTTGGAGATGTCTGACATTGGGTATGAAGCCAGCACACTACCTACTAAACTATTTTTTTCTTTATATTTAATGCACGTACGGTACGGAACAGAAAAACTAACGACTTACACGTGTTCCTCACATATGAAACAGAAACTGCTGATTCTGAACGTAACAAAACGTAAAAGTTCCGTCGACGTTTGGCTAACCAGGGCTAAAGACAAATTCTAACTTTAGCATTACGTTGCTAATGCATTAATAGTTGAAAAGTGCAAGACATAAAATATGTAATAATTAAAAAGTACTGAAAACGTCGCGGGGGTACTGCGGTATTTTTGAAATGAAAAAGTACTGAAAAAAGTACTAAAGTACTGAATTTTTCAACACTGTTAAGAATTATTATTTGGAAACTTTGCATATAATATGGTACTTATAGATCTAGAGTATTTCCGAAAATTAGCTCATAAATACATAAGTGGGCTTGTTCAGATGGATATTGTTAAATAGCTAACAGTGCTCTGTTAATTGCAAATTTTGTTAAAAGGAAATTTTCCTCTGTAAACGCCAAATGTGGCGCTACTAAAATTTATGGATTGCGTCTTGGATTTTAAAATTCGACTTTATCTTCACATACTCAGTGTATTTGCAGTGTATATAACGTCAGATGAGTAGAATGGCAGTATATTTCTCGCCAAAATGTAAACGAGCAAAATTATGCCTTGAATATTAAAGGGTGATTTTTTAGCTATTATCTTTATGGCAACACTGGTTTAAACAGCTCACGCACGTTTCGTGTTTTGTTTCACTGTCAAACATCTTCAGTTTGGTCTATAATTTAACCATGAATCGTCTTACAAACGAACAACGCTTGCAAATCATTGAATTTTATTATCAAAATGGGCTCTTGGAAAGTTGGCCGAAGATCCACTCTTCTTTATCGAAAAATTGTGTTCAGCGACGAAGCCCATTTTTGGCTCAATGGATACGTAAATAAGCAGAATTGTCGATTTTGGAGTGAAGATCAGCCAGAAGCATTGCAAAAGCTACAAATGCATCCAGAAAAAGTCACAGTTTGATGCGGTTTATGGGCTGGTGGCATCATTGGACCGTACTTCTTCAAAGACGCTGCGAATCGTAACGCCTTTAGACTATTTTTTGTGGGGCTATGTTAAAGCTCATGTCTATACAGACAAGCCCGCTTCAATTGACGCATTGGAAGACAACATTGAAGCATTTATTCGTGAGATACCGGCCCAAATGTTGGAAGGAGTATGCCAAAATTGAACTAAGTGGATGGACCATTTGAGGCGCAGTCGCGGTCAACATTTGCATGAAATAATCTTCAAGCATTAAATTAAATGGACCGTACTATCGATTCAAATAAAGATTTCATGCATTTTTCTGAATTTTATGTGTTTTTTTTTTTTTGAAAAATTTTCCTATAGCTCTTAAAAAATCACCCTATATAATGGCAATTATTGGAAATAAATTCTTTTATTTGATACATAATCAATGGATCGGTTTTATTTTTTTTTATTTTCGTGACTGCTTTTCACACGGAAGAAAGGCAGAGTTGCACTTTTTTATTGCAAACTAATACTCAGGGGATGTTGGAAGGAAACTGGGAAAATAGTTTGCGGAAAGAAGAAAATACGTAGAATTAGAATGTCCATGGTCGTTAGTTTGGAATCTTTTTTATGACATAAATGGTAGGAATAATTTTAAGAAGGAAGAGTATTCCACATGTGGATTTAGAAAAAATATTTATTTTCATTTAAAAACAAATTTACAACATTTGGAAACGGTGTTCAGTAATAACTTGACGACCATGCCACACTGAAATGCATGTTTAGAATTTAGACCAGAACCTATGTTTTTTTTATTTAATACTCGTGGTACTTGATATTCAATAGTGGGCGCTCTACTAGACAACCTGACGTCTACAAGGTATGTTGCTATACAGCAACTGGCACACAATGATACCAACAACGAGATAATACTTTGTCGATCACAAAGATACCGATATGGCACCATGGTTGTCTGTTGTTTTTCGGTTGTCATATTATTTTGATTAGAATTTTATTTCGTTTAATTTTTATTAAAAAAAAAAAAAAATCTTTCGAATGTTTCTGTAACTTGTCGTTGTGTGTCAGAATAATGTCCAGAATAATGTTCATTAAATTCGTTACTTTTTGTTTTTTTTTTTGCTTTTCGCTACTTTGTCAAATACAACACAACACAACCATTAAATATAATGCCTGCCACTTACTTAAAATGTTTGTTTTTAATTGAATGATTGAATTTCAGGCATGCGATTTAGGTTGTGATCTTCTCTGTGTGGTGTTGGAGGAATAGTGTAAACAGTGACCGGCGAGGGTGAGGCGTTTTATTGAATTAAATGGATTTAATCGCGGAGCGAGCAACATAAATTTGTCATTTCTGGAACAAATTTCTATTGGTATTGGATAGTGTTTGTTTCACTTTCGCATCAAGAGTAATGGCTTGAAAAGGTTAAATGATGAGTTAATATGGTCAATGACTTTACAACGATTTCTGGTTTCCCTAAAAGAATTTTAACTGAATTGAATTTAATTCGTTTTCATTAAATGCGGAAAAGAAAATAAAATTCTTTGGAAAAATTTAAGTTTTGTTGGATTTATTTAAAACTCACACACAAATAAATAGTTCCACAACGTAATAAATTCGTATTGATGGAAAGCAATTTATAACGAAGTTTTTTTTTTTTTAACGAAACATAACTACAGTCGTGCACAGAAATTAATTTACATTTTCGGGAAGAAGTTAAACATTCGGAAAAATCGAAAAATAATTATAAAGGATAGTAAATTATAATCCTAATATATATTATAAATCTTTCTGTAAGTCTGTTTTTTTGTTTGTTGGTTTGTTTGTTAGCCAATCACGTCTGAACGCTTGGACCGATTTTCTTGAAATTTGGGATATATGTAGATCGAGCTTTTGTCGGTGCAGGTTATAGGCTATAAATCTTTTCAAAATTTTGACCCAAAGGGGAAAAAAATGCGACAAAGGGAGAAAAAATGGGCAAAAATTAGTGCTTTTATGCATAAATGCTGTATTTTATCTGTTTTATAGGTAATTTTTTACGATTGAGATTGGTTAAGTTTCCCAAATAGCTATTGGAGGTGTTCCGTTTCTAAAGTTGAACCAAAAGGGGTCCAAAAAGGGGGATAGGGGCCAAAAAACGGGCAAATTGAGTGCATAGCCAATCACGCCTGAACGCCTGGACCGATTTTCTTGAAATTTGGGATATAGATCGAGCTTTTGCCGGTGCAGGTTACAGGCTATAAATCTTTTCAAAATTTTGACCCCAAAGGGGAGAAAAATGGGAAAAAAATGGGCAAAAATTAGTACTTTTATGCATAAATGCTGTATTTTATCTGTTTTAAAGGTAATTTATTACGATTTAGCTTGGTTAAGTTTCCCAAATAGCTATTGGAGGTGTTCAGTTTATAAAGTCGGACCAAAAGGGGTCCAAAAAGGGGGAAAGGGGCCAAAAACGGGCAAATTGAGTGCATAGCCAATCACGCCTGGACCGATTTTCTTGAAATTTGGGATATTGATCGAACTTTTGTCGGTGCAGGTTATAGGCAATAAATCTTTTCAAAATTTTGACCCAAAGGGGGAAAAAATGGGTCAAAGGGGAGAAAAAATGGGCAAAAATTAGTACTTTATGCATAAATGCTGTATTTTATCTGTTTTAAAGATATTTTTTTACGATTTAGCTTGGTTAAGTTTCCCAAATAGCTATTGGTGTTCCGTTTCAAAAGTTGAACCAAAAGGGGTCCAAAAATGGGGAAAAGGGCGAAAAACGGGCAAATTGAGTGCATTTATATTTAGGACTTAGAGTATTCAAAAAACTGGGTTGTTTGTTAAACCGGTTTCCGAATAATTTGAAAAATTGCATTTTTTAAGAAACCGGTTTCAAAACCGGTTTCGAAACCGATAAACCGGTTTTTTCTTTATTGTTATTTTTAATGCAAAAATGACCCAATAAAAATTTTTTTAAATTTTTTAAACTAATCCAAACTACATAATCCGCGCAACGCCGGGTACAATCTGCTAGTTCTTCTATCAAATGTCACACACATACACTTATGAAGGTCTTTCATTTGCATTTCAGCCATTGCATATTTATTGGTCTTCATTACATATGGCTGCCACTAAGTGTTTCCCCTTTATTTTTTGTTTTTTCCTCTTTTTCCTAGATTTTGTTTCAGTTTCAAATATCAAGCTTTTCTAACCTAAGTAGGTTGATATAATAATAGAGCTGCCATTTGCCGGTGCTTAGAAAAGCAATAGCGTATATGATTTATAATGGTTTATAGGCTTTCTCAGAATCACTAAACCGTCATATTAGCTCAGCTTTAATTGATCAGAAGGTAAACATTACAAAAAAAATCTTTAGGAAGCATATACATACATAATTGGTCATCACAACCCTGTAGTTAGGATTACGATCTAGCTTCTCACACCGCTTATGTTGTGTGCGTTAATTTTATACATGAGTGGCGGGGCCTTCAGTTTAAAGTCGACTCTGAACAACAGATTTTATGAGAAACTTTTCAGGGCAATTTATTTTCCTTTAAGAGTTTTTGCCAGAAATCTGCTGAGAGGAAGTCGCCGAAGAAATATTTTTCATATTTTCGTTCTGATGTCTGACCTGGGGTTTGAACCGTGGTCTTACATCTAATACGTCAACATACTACCTACTAGACTATGGCGACTACTTTCTTTAGGAAGGCCTGATTGAAAAACAAATCTCATTTTTAAAGCGCATCTTGTCTGTGATGCATGTTAGTCATCACCGGCTCACGATGAGTCGCTGACGCAAAGCCGGCAATAATAGTCGGTAGGGCTTTAATTAATTAGTAGTCTAACTAAAATTGTGAATTCATTAAGACATTTATTGTCGTTTAGAGGTACTAGAACACTGTGACCATTCGATTATTGTATAGCTATAGCCACTATAAATAGCCCTTACGAACATCATGATTCATGATTCATTCGGTGGTGTAGGTCAAGATAACTTCCTCTGCCCACATGCCTACTTCTGAAATACATAAATTCTACATACGTATCAGAGATCAGCAACGAGTATTCAAAAGGATGAGTAGATTCGAGTCATACTTATAACTTCAGATACTTATACGCATTCATACTTATTTTAATATCATACTCATACTACTCATATTCAAAGTTAGAAATACTCATCGTACTCATACTTAACAATACGCACGATGTTGTTGATTTCGACTCTCCATGATTCAACATATACACGAAGCACAAAATAAGTATGATTCGAGTACGAACACCACAATACTCGCTAGAAGGTTGTGTGTGTGCTTTGCTTGCTGTCTTTGTCTTTTCTTTTTCTTCTTTTGTAAATGCAACAATAACTACTACTGTAAATTTTGATGAATGATTCGAGTGACTCGAATCATTCGTAAGTATTTTAAGTATTTTTCTAAATTTATGAATCTGAATGAGTAGGCGTATGAATCAAACAATGAATCGAATGTTGTGAGTTTGATGTCAACGTTGTACTCATACTCATTGCAACCTATACTTATAAATCAATGTTGTAGCGAGTACGAATGAATCAGAGTAGTTGAATTTCAATACTCTTGACTCACTCATACTCAAAATTCCGTGAGTACTTATGAGTAGCGAAAATACGATTCATTGCTGATCTCTGATACGTATCAATATTTCACATTCACATAATCTTTATATGGGAATTGAAACTATTCCTATTCAGCATTTTAAGATCCTATCCATTTAAGAACTCCAAAAAAAATTCTTTATTTTCTGTGTTTCCAATCGAATCTAAGGAATAAGTAGAACAGGGAATTAATAGGTAGGCATGGCCGTGTGTTAATGTAATTTTTAGGTAAAATTTTACATTTTTGATTACAACATTTTTTTGATTTGAGCCTTTACTTTTGTTTTTAACTGTATATGCATGTATGTTTGCATATGAAATACCATTTAAATATGCATATGAAACCAGAACATTCATATGCATCGTTTAACTATACATATTTTAAACATTTATTTGCTTGACAGATTACAATAACAACAACAACAATAAAAGAATACAAACTGATTTTACAACAATCAGTTGATGCTACGTTGTAACTGTTGCTGTAAATGCTGCTACTGGAACCATAAAGTCTTACACGCTTTTAACTGTCATTGTAATCTGTCATACTCGCAATACACGTTTTAAATTTCATGGCGAGAATTTAAAATGGGTGACCAAGTTAATGGTTGGGGGAGCTAGTTTGGGAATTCTAGAACATCGTTTCACTTTTCATGTGCGACATGACAACAACAAATAAAATTCACTTTTAATGTAATAAATGAACATGTGACTGACTGACTGTGCATCCACCATTGTTAAGCTGATGCTATTCCCCCCAGACAAACTTGCACACTGTGATTGTTGCTGGAAAATTAAAGACGATGGCGATGATGATGATGATGATCACAATGACGGCGGTGATGATAACCACGTGTGTGTGTACGAGATGTACACGATGACTGGTGATGTATAAGTAATCAGAGAAGACATTTACTTGGTCTCATACATTAGCTCACAGTATGTGGAATGTTATGGAAAAACAGTGAGCAATCAAAATTATAATGGCTGCTCTTGTTTTGTAAGCGAATAGAAAATATTTAACTGTTATACTTTTATTTTGATACATACAGTGACGGACTAAATTATTGGCACAATAAGTTATTTTATATAAAATTTTAAATTTCTGCTAGAAAATTTGATAATTTTAGAGAATTTAAACACAAGTATTTCTTTAAAGATATTATTTATACAATGGTAACTTTCAGTTTTAAAGTTTATTAGACGGTTAATGGAAAAATTCTGATTTTAATTAAAGGACATGAATTTTGGCGGACAAAATTATAGGCACACAATTAGAAAATGTACTATAAACTATTAAAATAATGCAAAATTTAAACAAGCAAATAGCTGGAAAATTCCGTTATGATCTAAGTAATGCTATTGTAAAAATTTAAAGAAGATTGTCCGAGTCTTAAACTGTGAAGTTGTGCTTAATAATTAAATATGGGCCCAAAACAAAAAAAGATAACCGTAGCCGAGCGAAAAATTATTTTGTATCTGCATAGTCAAGAAAAAACTTATGCAGAAATCGAAAAAATTATGAATCGGAGCATTATAAAAGTATTATAAAACGTTTTGTTGGTTCAACAAAATTGTCTAGCAAAAAACGTACTGGTCGTCCGCGAGCTCTTAGTAAGAGGGAAGCGGCACAAATTGTACGAAAAATTAAAAATAACCCAAAATTGAAGTCCACTCGACTTGCTGCGGAAGTTAAAGAAGATTTTGGAAAGGAAATTCACTCAAAGATAGTACGCATAACATTACACCGTTCTGGGTATAAAGCTAGAGTAGCTAAAAGAAAACCACTTGTAAGTGAAGTGAACAGAAAAAAAGGTTAGCCTATGCTCAGGAATACAAAAACAAGGGCGAAGACTTCTGGAACAACGTGTTGTTCTCTGATGAAAGTAAATTCAATATTTTTCAATCTGATGGAAAAGAATTAGTTTGACTAGAACCAAATACTGCTTATGATAAGAACAACACATTGTGTTCAGTTAAACATAGTGGTGGGGGGTAATGGTATGGGACTGCATGGCTTCATCGGAATTTGGAGAGCTTGTATTTATCGATCAAATTATGGATAAATCGTTATATATTAATATTTTAAAAGAAAATGTCAAAAAAAGTGTAGAGAAATTATGTTTGTCGGAAAATTATTTTTTCCAGCATGGTAATGATCCCAAGCATACGGCTCATGATGTGCGTATGTGGATAGCCTATAACATCCACCATATTTTGAACCACCCACCACAATCCCCTGACTTAAATCCGATCGAGAATCTGTGGGAAGAATTGGAAAAACGCATAAAAAAACACATTATTTCAAATAAAACTCAGCTAAAAAGGATTCTCCCCCAAAAATGGAAAAATATCGGCGCAAATGTTACAAAAAATTTGGTTAATTCAATGCAAGGAGATTGGACACAGTAATTAAGCAAAAAGAAACGCTACAAAATACCAGAGATTTATTTTAATCTTACATGTATTAATTTTTTGAATTTGTGCCAATAATATTGTCCCTGTAAATTTGAATTAAAAATTTAATTTAACTGATTTTCTTAAAATTAATGGAAGAAATTTTTATTTTATTATAACTACCGGAGAAAGTACGAATGTGTTAATAATATATTGAAATAATAAAATTTTATAAAATTTATTTCGAGTAGATTTTCACTATTTTATTTAAAAATGCTTACTGTGCCAAGAATATAGTCCGGCACTGTACATGTGTATCTTTCTTTTTTTTTAACAATATTTTATTAAAATCTGAATATGAAGTTTAGAGGAGCAGGCAATTTTTTGCATGAAGCTTTTTCGACCTGTGGATCTAGAACTTACTGTAAGAGATGATTCAATTCGTTTCTAGAAGTCATGAACATTTGCCTTCAAGAACATTCATCAGACTGTTTAGTCTGCTATATAAAAGACAAGACAAAGCAGGCGACTGAGTTGGTGAAGTTCAGCCAGTCTTATGTGAAGACGCGGTGTGTTTGAAGCAGGGATGCCCAAAGCTAAAACTGTAGTAGTATTGGTGAGCGAGAGAGAACTGCACTGAAAGAAAAATTGTGTAAACTGATATAAAATGTACGGAAAAAGTTTCAAGGGAAAACATTGTTTCAAAAATTTTTTTATTCTTGTCTACGCATCTTATACAAGTAACGAGTTGACAAAGATCGTTAATATCTGTACTTTCATCAAAACAAACAGAAAAAAGTACAGTTTTTTAATTTTTCTACAATGGCGGCTTCTAAAGATGCCCCCAATTGATCAGTGCGTCGAATAACACTACTGCGTGACAATGGAAGATTTTCGATAAGCTTAAAATTAAGTTTTTGAAAACATTTATTTAAACATTTTTTAATGAACTCCCCATCAGAAAATGGTCTACCATGCCTAACAATATCCAAGCTTATTAAGCTTGATAACTCCATTTTTAACATTTTATTTTCTGAGGTTTTTTCATTGTTTTCTTCTTCAAGTAACCACTCTTTCAATTTTTCCAAATAAATTTTTTTATTTTTACAAAATAAATCTTTTTTTCCCCATCATTAATATCATCCATATCACTATGATAAGAACAATAGTGCCTTTTAAAAGCATATTCTCTACATTCCTTCAATATTTTATAACATAAAATGCATTGAGCATCACCAAACGCATTTTTTATCATAAAATATGTTTCGTAAGTCAGTAAATTTTTTTCAGTGCTTTAAGCAAAAAATATTACAAAAAAATCGTACACCCGCTACGCATGTGCATTCGTCGCTATCTGAGTGACGACTAACCAAAGAGAATAAGAATATGTGTGTTTTTAGCTTGCGCAAAAGCACTATGAAATGGGCATCTATGGTTTGAAGAGAGTAATAGTGATTTGAAGATCTCTGTTACAAAGATCTGTTGAATAATTGTCCAGTAATTGTTATTGTTTATGCAAAGGGTGTAAACAGAGGAATAACAAAGGAAAGCAATTGTTATTGTTTACATCAAGTTGTAAACAGTGGCACACAGAATTGTGCGAATAATAAAGAATTTTAATTAAAACTAAACCCAAATTAATTTTTTTATTTGCAATCTACGAGCTCATATTTTAAACGTTTTTAAAAGGTAAAAAACGTAACAACACTTTGTATGATTAAATGGTAAATAAATTAATTTAAAAGGATTACTTTGCTCTAAACGTAATGACGCATTATAGGACTTAGGGCCATTATTACAACTTCCCGTTAAAGTTGGGGTTAGTTAAAGGTACCTTTAGCTAAAGTGAACGGCAAAGTTACCTTTAACTTATTTTCGTTATTACAACTTACAGATAAAATAAAATTAAAATATGGCAGTGCCGGAGCAAAGTCGATAAAACTGCTCAATTAAACAAGTTTTTTTTTTAACGCAGTGGCAACAGCGGACTTCGTTTTTTTGTTGTATATGCTCATTTTGTTTAAATTTGAAGTTGCCATATCGAAAATAGTATATGATATGGCAAGTTCAAACATAAAGTGACCTTTAAATATTAAAGGTAGGATGATCTTCCCTTTAGCTTAACGATCACTTCTATCTTATTGGGTACTCATAATAATGAAAAACAATTTATCTGCCCGTTAAAATCCTCCCTTTAGTTAACGGCAAGTTGTAATAATGGTCCTTAGACTTTAGTTGCTTGTAATCATAGCTGCCAGATTTGACGATTTTGTGCTTCAAAATTATCATATTGACGATGTGACGATTTATGCCCTTATACATATTGACGATTTTTAGAAATAAAAAATTTACATCATATTCTTTACTTTAGTACATTAAAAGCCACTTTAAGCTTTGTACAGTCAACCCTCCTATAACGCGGTGAGTGCGTACCGCGTTGTATGGAAACCGCGCTATAAGAAACTCGGATTTAACCGTACAAACCATGCTAATTCTTAGCGCGTTCTATGGAAATCGTTTACCGCGTTGTATGGAAGCCGCGCTATAAGAAACTCGGAATTAGTTCAAATCACATCATTCGTACCAAGTTATATGGAGACCGAAACAAGATAAATTATAAATTATTTTTATTGAATTAAAGAGTTCATATAAGGATTGATAAAAAAAAAATGATACAAAAACTAAACTAAAAAACTGTTTTCCAACAAAAATAGGAAAGACTTTTGTAAAATTACGTACTTTTTCAACATTCATCCTCACTGTCAGATAGATATGAGTTGCAGAAAAATTTTTAGAAAGACTTGGTCACCACCAAAACGTGTGTACTGTAAAAGAGCTCTGAGATGACTGAAATCGATGTTGTAGACGGCTATGAGATAAGTTGGCATGTTTATATAAACATATTATTTATATATCTCGGCTCTGCTTTTGCGTCAAAAATAAAACTGATATTAAACCCTCTTACAACATCTAGTTACTAGTCATTCACAGGCTGTGCGTAAGGAACTTATTGGATGTTGTTGAACGGAAACCGCGCAGTAAGAGTACCGTGTTATAGGAGGACTGTCGCAATATCTGCTCTGCGTTATGAGGCAACCGTGTTATATGTAAACCGCGTTCTGAGAGTACCGTGTTATAGGAGGGTTGACTGTATTTACTTTGTAGTTATTACTATTACAAATTTAAGTGATGATTTTTCTGTATCTTATGCCTTTTTCATCCCTTAAAAGCCAAAAAATTACAAACTCTGCACGAAGACAGTTCCACGTACGAATAGTCCGACTAAAGAACGAATTTTGTCTATAATACAGTGTGCTATGCACTGGCCAATCGACCACATACGTATGTGCTCACCGAGAAAGGCGAGTGTTACGTAGGAATACATGATTCTCGCTCGAGTAAAATCCGTTACAATAGTGATAGAACAGTGAAACACAAACAACATTGTAACGATGCTCCAATGAATCAATGAAGTTCGACACCCTATCGTCATTAAAGGGCATCTTCGCCCTTTCTTTTACGCTGTCGAAAAGTCTCAAAATAGGCGTTGAGGCACGGGCCTATACATGAGAGCAGTATTCTATTCTCTTTCGGATATAAGTGGTGTAGGTAGTAAGAAGATCAGATGAATTGAAGTATTTCTTGCACTCTCTTAAGAAGCTAATGGTGTTTTCTTTTCTACCAAACAATGTGCATTTTATTAACGCAAAATGCAATTTTGCGTTTATTTCTTAAAAATGTTGCGCCCTCTAAAAGGTTGGTATGTTTTATTCTAAATAATTCGCACTTGCCAATGGTGGAGGGCATTGCATTTTATGCCCTGTATAAATCGAGAGTGCTGATAATGCCCTGTAAAGCAGATGACTTTTGTTTATTTATAGGGCTACCAGATGAAATTTAAAAAAAGTCGCCTGGTATTGCTAACTAATTTGAAGTTAATTTCTTCATTGTTTTGTGGAGTAATCTTAAGGAAATATTATTATTAAAGCTACATGGCCAGCAATATAAAAAATTGCATTCAATGTTAGAACAGTGTTAAAATATATTTTTTTTGTTATAAAAAAGCGTCGAAAAATTAGCGATCTGGCAACACCTTTGAACAAATTGGCATTTCCTCATTCATTTTCTTAATAAGTGGTAAACACAGGGCATACCCTTTTTAATATTTGTGTTATGTTCTTCTCAAATAAAAAATGACATTACAACAGGGTTGGTCAAAAATTTTTTTAATGCACCTTGTAAGAGGGTGACATTTTCTTTGTAGAAAAGAAAACACCATAAGGCACTGAAAAATGTGTCGGTTCTAGCGAACATCACACTGAATTTTCATGCTGATTTTGTGACGATTATTTTTACGATTTCCATGAACGTCTTTGACGATTTTGAAGATTTTTTTTTTTTCTAATATTTGACGATTTGATGCTTTATTTAACTGGCAGCTATGCTTGTAATATGTGTTTAGTTCAAGAATTAAAGTTTGTCGAGGCTTTATTATTAAAAATCAAAAAATTGTGATTCATTGCTACCTATCTGGTAAATTTTTGTCAAAGAGTTGATGATTTTTATGACAACCACCCACATTGATTGAAGTTTAGAGAGTGTGTTAATAGGTCAAACAGTTCCTGTTACCCCATAAAAACAAATTCATTTCTCTGCTAAATTTTTACCCTTAACTGTAATGTATAACTAAACTTACCAATTTTCGAAAATGAAATTTTAATTAAAACAAAACGTACCTGTAAAGAAAAGAAAAGAAAAATGAAAAATTAATACGAATGTGGTTGAACATTTTGTTAAAATAATAACACTATGCGACAAAATGAAGAAAATTAAATACACCCGGCTAATGACTTAGAGTAGATTGTGAGTTTTGTTGAGTAGATCTCAAAACTATTTTTTTTTATATTTCTCCAACCCTCCAAACTTTTTTTATTTGACAAAAACTGTTTTTTTTTACCTTACGCGAAAATTTCTGTATTACTCAAACATTTCTGACCCTATCTCCAAAATTTAAATCTCGTTGGAAAGGGGAGAGATGGACCTTTAAAAAGGTATGCATATATCTATTATTTGACTTAATATGCTATGAGTTTTGCTGAGGTAGACTTGGAAAATGCGAATTTTTTTCATATTTTTTCAAGTTTGTCCGTTCATAGTAGCAAACTTTACTTAAAAAATATGAAATAAGTGATGAAATTCTGAAAGTGGATTATCTTGTGAAGAGATTGGCATTTCGTTTGATCAAATCGGACAAAATTTACCGGAGTTATTATATAAATAGCATAACAGTCGTGTTATATTTTTTATATATGTCATCTCATCAAATGAACTTATAGTTCAAAAATTTTCAGAATTTTTGGTGGATATTGATTGTTTATCACAAAATGTGTAACTTTCACGTTTGAGCGACCACCAGAAGTTGGCCAATGTTTGCGCAAAGAGAAATAATAATATTTGCAAAATACACATATATTAGCCGACTTCTGGAAGTCGTGCAAACGTGAAATTGACATATTTTCCGATAAACGATCAAGATCCATCAAAAATTCTGAAAATTTTTGAACTAAAAGTTCATTTGATGAGATGACATATATAAAAAATATCACTCGACTGTTAGACTCTTTAAATAATAACAACGGTAATTTTTGTCCGATTTGATCAAATGATAACTCAATCTCTTCACAAGAGAACAGACTTTAAGAATATTATCACTTATCCTATATTTTTTTATTAAAGTTTGCTACTATGAATGGACAAACTTGAAAAAATATGAAAAAAAGTTCGAATTTTCCAAGTTTACCTCATCAAAACTCATAGCATATTAATAATAATATGTATATATGTATACCGTTTTAAAGGTCCATCTCTCCCCTTTCTAACAAGATTTAAATTTTGGAAATCGGGTCAGAAATGTTTGAGTAATACAGAAATTTGCGCGTATAGTCTAAAAAAAACAGTTTTTGTCAAATAAAAAAAGTTTGGAGGGTTCGAGAAATATAAAAAAGGTATTTTTGAGTTCTACTCAGCTAACTGAACAACATGGACTATGTAGTTACTCGGGTGTATTTTCACTGTCGCACCGTGTAATAAATGAATGAATCATTTCCATAGTAATGAAAACATAATCGTTATCATCTCAAATTTCTACAAGGATACTCTGATGACATTTATAATCTTGCGGTGCATTCGAGTGCATCTGTGGAAAACCCAAATCAAATTGGTTGTTTTTGGTTTAACTGTCTGTTGTTGGGTGCATGCGGTTGGTTGGTTTCTATCTTGATGACAACCGGTGTCATGTTACGTGTTGGAAACATTTTTCAACATCCCCCACACAACATCTAATGATTCAAATTGAAAAACGTCGGTAATGCAGTGAAGCGTACGTGTATCAACGTCTCAAAACATTTAACCACAGTTAGTTAAAGCATGCTTGCTTGTGAATTACTTTGCAATCCAATTGCATTCGTAAGAAGCACGCGTTAATTTTACGTGATAGTTTAGCTTTAATTTTCCTTCTTATGCTGCGGAATTTTCCGCCAATGTTTGTATTGTTTTTAGTATGTGCACCGCATTTGTCGGTGAAGGGAAAGCAAATTTTGTGGGGCAAAATAAAACTTTCATTTCATTACACGAATACCTTTAGTTTAATTAAAAATGTTGGTATTGTTAGCACACAATACGAGATGGCATTTGTTTTTAGAGAAGTGATGGTTTAACCAATAAAATAGTGCCGATTTTAAAAGCCTTAGCTAAGCTTCAAACAATGCAGTTCTATTCATTTGATGTTGAAATGTGATTTCAAATTACAGAGCAACTCCCGCGCTGACCAATTTGCTCCATAAGTTCGGTGGAATTTGGCCAGTACGGGGACTAAGCTTACCCGTGGTATCAAAATGGGCCGCTATTCGTGCTCAAGTAAGCTTTTGGTATCAAAGCTACCAATCTACCTATAGAGCAATAAACTTGATGTAACTTTTTTAAAATTAATTGCTTACAGCGTATTAAAAATCGTTTAAATGGACATTTTTAAACTTTTTCATTGATTTGTTTTTTAATGCAATTTTTTTCTTTTCTTTTTAAATATCATCTGTCTGCAAAGTTTGAACATCTTTATAGGATTTTTATAAAGAAATTGAAGAAATTGATTTCAAATAAGGAACGATACAGAGAAGATTAGCATGGCCCCTGCGCAAGGATTACACGCAAAATCGTGAAGCATTCCACATTTTTAAAATGAAGCTAGTTCTTTGCACGGATAGTCTCTCTTCTATTAAAGCACTAAAGCCATATAAAAACTCTGAACCTTTCATAATACGAGTCAAGGAAAATCTTCTTCAAAGTAAACATGTAAAAATACTATATACTCCAGCTCATATGAATATTCCGGGAAACGAATATGCTGATAAAATTGCCAAAAATGCTCAGAGAACTTCGACATTTCTAATAAACAACTACACAAAAAATGACATACGAAATTTAGCTAGACAACATCTATCCCATAATACTAAGTGCATACCTAATGCCTACTACAGGAATATACATAAATCCTGTTCAAGCAAAACCTATATATCCCAGTAACTTTACCAAGAACCAACAGAGATTATTTATCCGATTAAGGTTGGGACACTCCAAAAACACACACCAACATCTTGTAAGGAAAAATTCAATGCCAACACTGTGTCCAAATTGCAACAACCCACTAACAATGAGCCACTTACTAATTTGTTTTGAAAAGAACACGGTGCCATATATAGTACACTGAAGGAATCCATACAGAACTTTGATTACGAAAATTTAGGAAGACATTTACCACAGGATATAATAGATAAAATATAATCATATAAATATCCACTCTTTATATTTTAATAAAATAAATATTCACCCTTATTCTGGTTGTCGTCGTCGACGTCGTCTTGCGTCGACAGTTTAAAATTGGTATTCTGTTTGTCGTTATTGACAGTTATAGATGACTGTCGGACACACATTTGGTATTCTGTGAGTCAATACGCCGTCGATATTGTGTTGTGTCGACTCTGATTTTGTCGACTCTGATTTTATCGTCATCATTTTTGGTAACGACGACGACGACAACCAGAATAAGGGTGATTATAATTATATTATTATACTATATTATTTTTATGTAAATAAGTATACATACATACATATGTATATATATATATACATATATATATACTTTTTGTGTGTTATATAGAGGACGAAGGCCTTGGCAGCTAGTTCCTTAATTTATTATTGAACAGTGTTGAAAAATTCAGTACTTTAGTACTTTTTTCAGTACTTTTCCATTTTAAAAATACCGCAGTACCCCCGCGACGCTTTCAGTACTTTTTTATGTCTTACATATTTTATGTTGTGTGCTTTTCAACTATTAATGATAAACGTAACAACGTAATGATAAAGGTAGAATTTGTCTTTAGCCCCTGTTAGCCACGTCCACGGAACGTACGTTCGCTTTTAGAATACAAAAGGCAATGAGAACGCCTGCCGAACCGACATATGATTTCGGTAAGCGTTAACATTGCTCTTCATATGCTACAAACGAAAGTATTGTTACGTTTTTACCTTTTTAAAAACGTTAAAAATATGAGTTCGTAGATTGCAAATAAAATAAAAATAAATATGTGTTTATTTTTGAATCAATTCTTTATTATCTGCACAACTTTTGTGCCACTGTTCGAACTTATTTCACGTATACAATGATAACTTTCACAATATGTGCTTATTCGTGATATTTCTCTGCTTACAACCTTTTTTTTGTAAGCAACAACACTTGTTAGTTATTCTTCTTTGCTCACAACCTTTTTGTAAGCACGACACTAACAACTGTTTTCTTCACGCAACTTGTCTGCACACAAGTCTGACTGAATTATAACTCGATCTCGTATCTTCACACACCACTGGTTGAATTCTTCCTCAACTCAACGCGACGTCGTCACACGACTAACTTAACTCGAACTCCGAGAATCACGTGTCTTCATACACGACTGACTGAATTCTAACTGAATCCTCGTTGCTCGCTTTATCTTGCCTTTTATATCACTGGGTAAACAGTGTGATGAATGCCCTTGAAGGATGATGACGGCCTTCGGGAACAATCCAAAAATGTAAACATCTCGTCATCATTGTTGTTCGTGTATCTTGTTTACTTTCGTCCAGGCAGAATTGTTGTTGTTTTGTTTATTTGTCTTTCCGCTATATTTTTTTTATACACGGACGTTGTTGCTATATTTTTGTTTATTCATCGATCTTGTAAACAAGCCTGTTGTTTCTGTTGCTATATGTTTACTTATTCGTTGATCACGTGAACAACTGCATTGTTTTGTTTTTGGAGCTTTTGCTTATTATAATAACACCATTTCCATTTTCGTAACAGTATGTTTCATAACGTTCCGTCGACGTTTAACTACACGAAACTTTTACGTTTTGTTACGTTCAGAATTAGCAATTTTTGTTTTATATGTGAGGAACACGTATAAGTCGTTAGTTTTTCTGTTCCGTACTGTACGTGCATTAAATATGAAGAAATAAATAGTCGAGTAGGTAGTGTGCTGGTTGACTAGATGTGAACCCGCGGTTCATACCCAATCTCAGACATCTCCAAAATAACGAAAAATGAAAAAAATATTCCTTCGGCGACCTCATTCTGTCAAAAACTCTGAGAGTAAATAAAATTGCCATGAAAAGTTCCTCAAAAATCTGTCGTTCGGAGTCGACTTTAAACTATAGGTCCCGCCACTCATGTATAAAATTAACGCACACAGTATAAGTGGTGTGAGAAGATAGGTCATAATCCTGATTGAAGGGTTGTAATGTATGTATGTATTTTTTTACAAAAGTACCATTTGATGCGAAAAAGTACTCTTTCAGTTAAAGTTCAGTACCATTTCAAAATTTCAATTTTTCAACACTGTTATTGAATGTAAATTAATTTACTTTTAATAAATTAAAATAAATAAATAAATAAATGATTTCAAATAAAGTCTCAAAAATTCTTATGTGTAAAATAGAAAATAATTTGGAGAAGTTACAAGGCCAGTACCAAAACTAGGCGTAACTTTAATGGAACAATTGCTTCACTATATGGAACCTATCTTTACAATACAGTCCATAAGTTTTCGAACAAATTAATTAAATAACACACAGCCAAACATGCCTAAAACTGTGGCTGATCGAAAAGCAACGACTTGTTGTCATAAGTGATTAGTTGAAGCCATTTTCCATTCCTTTTAAAATGTTCATGATTCAATTCAATTCTATTCCTTACTGAAAACATTTTGGTTTTCATTTTTCTTTCTGATTATTTTTATCAGACACTCTTTTGTGTTTTAATTGACATGCTCTTGTTATTATGCCGCCTTTTAACAAATTATTTCATGAATTTAATATTTTTATTATTGTTCACATAGACTGACTGCATTATCTACAATTTAACTTGAACAATTTATTTTTGCATTGATTTTTCTTTTTTTGCCTGTTAAAGAGTGATTATGATGATTATCGCCTTTTTAATAAAAAAAAAAAATAACAAATAACGCCGCCGACGACAACGACGACACCATTCAAGCACGAGCTTAAAAATAGACATTCACAGAGTATTCATCAATATGATTATTAAATTAACATTCATCGTTATCGTTATCGATAACAATTTAATGGTGATTATAATCTTTATTTGCTTTTTTTCAGCACAAAAAAGAGCGAAAATATAAAAAAATATTGGCACGTAGAAATTGTAGAAGAATGAATATGCCAGCCAGCCAGCATTTTTAATAAAATCCAACGGTTGATTGCTAACTGAGTGTATCAGTTACACAGTGTTAGGTAGGTAGGTAGAGGTGGCTGCCCATCCAAGAAAAAGTCCTTGGATGGACTCACTTAGGCCGCATTGGGCCCATTGTGTTACCATAGTTATCCGTTATCCCCTAGTCCCGGAACCACTCGGAGCTCCTGATGAAGCGATTTAGGCTGCCAATGTCAATCCTTGACAGTTCCTCCAGATCATCCATGTAGTAAGTACCCAAGTACTTCCTTCTCCTTTGGCAAAGAGCTGGGCATGTACCCAGCAGGTGAGAGACAGTTTCCTCCTCTTCCTCATCTCTGCAGCTTCAGCTGCAGAAATCGTTAGCAAGGTGAATGCGCCTCGCATGCGTACCCATAATGCAATGCCCCGTAATGACACCGACAACTACACTTAGCACGCCTCTTTGGAGTTTAAGTAGAGACTCATCGTGCGCCTCTCATCCAGCCTTGGCCAGATTTTACGAGCCGTTCTACCCGTGTCCGAGGCCGCCCACCAGTCGTTGACGGAGTCGACGATCGCATTATCAATTATAAGCTTGCAGGTCCTCATAGGTATGCCCAGATTCGAGAACTCATCGGAGAGTTCGATGGTCGTGCCCCGCCTGGCAAGTTCATCAGCTTTGCAGTTACCAGGAATGCCACTGTGCCCCGGTACCCATACGATATGGATATCATATCGTTCCGCTATCTCGTCGAGATATCTGCGACAGCCATACACCGTCTTGGAGTTCATCACGTTAGAACTCAGAGCCTTGATAGCCGCCTGACTATCAGAAAGTATGGTGACGTTCCGCTTGGAGACCCTTCCGTCCCCAATAATATTCGCCGCAGCCTGTATTGCCACCACCTCCGCCTGAAAGACACTGCAGTGGTCCGGCAGTCTTAAAGACTGGGCTATTCCAATCGATTCCGAAAAAATTCCACTGCCAACAGCTCCGTTCAGCTTAGAACCGTCGGTGTAGATTTGTACGGAGTCTCTTAACAGGTGGGTCACACCACCCTTCCAGGCCCCGTTGTCTGGAACCGATGTCCTGAATCTCCTCGTGAAGTTGTACCGCGGTGTCATATAGTCACTGCCCCCGACAACTCCAACTTCCCTCAGGATCCTTGCGTGGCCGATGTCCGAGTCATGCCACTGTCCAGTCGCCCAGAGACGTTTACTTATTTTTGCAGCCACTCCCCTACAGAAGAGGTCAAGCGGAAAGAGGCCCAAAATTATCTCCAGTGCCGACGTAGGTGTAGTGCGCAGGGCACCACAGGCAGATCTCTGCAGTCGCTGTATTAGTTTCAAATTAGTCTTCCTACCTAGGGATTCCCACCAAACCAGGCATCCATAGGTCAGGATAGGTCTGACCACCGCTGTGTAGATCCAGTGAGTCATCCTAGGTCCTAGGTCCTGTTTGGTTAAACGATTACAACATTTAGCCTCTAATTCTTTCAACATCAAATTAAAAGAATATCAAATACATGCACGCGATATCTCTTTTTGCAATTTTTCTATTCATATTTTTCTTGCCCTTATTTTCTAATTTATGTATTTCCTTTTGGTTAAATTTTTATTAAAAATTTAATATTATGTACTTGCAGAAGACAAATCTCCTTTAAAGTAATATTTTTCGAATTTTTTTTATCCTTTTTTATTTGCCTTGACATTGACTTGTTGTCGTAATGGTCAGTGTATTAAAGTTTTTCTTAAATCTCCCGCATTATTTTTAATTTATAACATCAATTACTTTTTAAAATTGGCCTTGATGAACAACATCTATCAAATGTCGCCAGCAATACAGTGGGATAAAAGCAATAAATTTCTATTAAAATTTTTTTAATTTTTTTTTTATTTTGTTTATTTACAATCTATTTTAACAATAATAAGTAAATTCTATTAAATTTAAAAAAAAAAGAGAAAGTATTTAATTTACAATTTTTAATTTAATTCTTAATTGCCTTTCCTTTCTTTGACAAAATTGCTTTAAAATACAACACTAACTGAAAAGGGTCGTTCTTATGTTCAATTAAAACGTAGTCTAGGGAATGGAGAAGGTGAACTTCCCATGCATGGGAATATAAATCACTGTACTATAGAGAAAGCAGACTTGTTTGTTTGAATTAGGGTTGGCAATCCCGCTCTATATTTGCAATCCCGGGTTTTCGGGATTTCATTTAATTAGTCTCGGGATCCCGGGATTTATCCCGGGATTTTAAAAAATTTGTTCTTAAAAGATATTAACATATTATTTCAATAAAATTAATAACATGACACATCCAAAAATAGATTTATAAGAAAGAATTTATTAAATTATAAGAAAATTAATTTTATTTTTAATTTTACACATTTTTAAATTAATTACATATAAAGAGTTAATTGTTTTTATAGATATATACTCATTTCTTGTTCAAGTGCGATATGTTATTATTTTTTATTATTTTTAAAATACGTTTTGAGGAAGCACAGAGCATCCAAAGTTTCATCGCTCAAACGACTTTTTATTTTAGTTGCGAAAAATCCAGCTGCAGAAAAAGCACGTTCAGGCTCTACACTGGCTGGCTTAATAGTCATTAAAAAATCGTATGCTCTTTGCAAAAAGTCACCACATGTTCCTCCATTTTCAAACAAGAGCATTTCTCTCTGAATTTTTACAGACAACGTCTCACATCGAATTGCTATCCTCGGTAAATGTGCTTTTTTTTATAGCTTCATTGAGCTCGTCTGTAATATTTAAAGGTTCTTCAAGAGAAAAAGAAAGAGATTCAGATGGAAGCTCAGAAGAATCTGAAACAATTTCGAAAGGTGCCTTATCTGAATCAGAAGCTATTAGAAGTGATGTTACATACGTCTGGACTTGAAGCATTTAGTCTTTCGAGTAACTCAACTATTAATTTGCGACATTTTATGGAAGAAGGAACCGTTACGAACTCTGTTTCGGATTCGGACTGAACATTTGTTCTACCATTGTGCAGATACTGAAGTACCCCACTGATATCTGTCTCTCTCCTTTGTTGCATGCGAAGGATGAGGGCTGAATGTAGTTTTTGACTTATAACATTGTTAGCATCTTTAAGTTTTTTTAACATTAAAGTTATGGCAACATTCGCTGTGAACAGATTAGCATCCCGATGGCAAAGGGCGTCAACTGTTGCTTTAACTGGGACAAGAGCACTAATGATTGCGGATACCATATTAATCTCATCTTTGGATAAAGCAAAATATTTACCTTTAGGTGGACCTACATATGTCTATTAATGCCTTTTGTACACAATTTCTTAATAAATAAAGACGTTCAAGCATTAACAAAAGGCCGCTCCACCTAGTTTTACAGTCTTTTATTAGAGTTAGTTGCTTTCCCAATTCAACCGTAACATACTTTTGCAAGACATCGTTTTTTGTTGGCGAAGTTTTGTTTCTAATTTCAGAGCGGTTAATACATTGAAACAACAGATTAAAATTCTTGGAAATTCGAATTAGAGAGAGTTCTAATATACGATTTTTTTCATTGCGGCTTAAAAAGTCAAATCCCGGGATTAAGTGCTCAATCCCGGGATTTTGGAATTGTTAAAAACTGCGGGATCCCGGGATTCCCAACACTAGTTCGAATGAGAAAATTTCTCAAATCAAAATTTATCTAAGGCTAGCCTCTTAACATGCTTACCCAGATTTATTTATTATTCCCTTATCATATGGCTGCCACAAAAAAAATTAACACCTATTTTCTTATCGTTTTCTTTACTTTCTTTCTGTTTCATTATCAAGTTTTCTCAGATTAGCACGTGATTAATCTACTCCAGCAGGTTCTTGGATGACAGTATTGCCATTTGTCGTTGTCTAGAAACAACGATATCTGTACATAGAGTATTCGTGTTTTCTCAAATAGTGGCGCTGCCTGACTAAATGTTCTCATTCATCTGAAAGAAATTATGTTATACATACACAATTGGTCAATACAATTCAGTCAGGATTACGACATAGCTTCTCACAATATATGTTATATTCACCCTTATTCTGGTTGTCGTCGTCGCCGTCGTCGTCGTTACCAAAAATGATGTCGATAAAATCAGAGTCGACACAACACAATATCGACGTCGTATTGACTCACAGAATACCAAATGTGTGTCGACAGTCATCTATAACTGTCAATAACGACAAACAGAATACCAATTTTAAACTGTCGACGCAAGACGACGTCGACGACGACAACCAGAATAAGGGTGAATATGTTTAAAGTCAACGTAGTCGAGCAGGTAGTGTGTTGGCTTACTAGATGAGAGCTCTTGAGTTTAAACCTTATCTCGCACATCGTGAACAAAACGAAATATGAAAAAATAATATTAAAAAACCAGACCGACAAGAAACCTGTCCAACAAGAGAATTCAATATTAAAAATAAATACCAAAAACACCAAAGCTACGCACAATATTTGGTTGAATGAAAAGCTGTTTGGAAAATGAGCCAAGATTTTGTTAATTTTTTTGTTCTTTCATTAACATGGCGTAGAGCCTCCGAAGTACTTACAGTAAGACCATTGTGACAAGAATCTTATGGTGTTTTCTTTTCTACAAAGAAAATGTCACCCTCTTACAAGGTGCATTAAAAAATTTTTGACCAACCCTGTTGTAATGTCATTTTTTATTTGAGAAGAACATAACACAAATATTAAAAAAGGGTATGCCCTGTGTTTACCACTTATTAAGAAAATGAATGAAGAAATGCCAATTTCTTCAAAGGTGTTGCCAGATCGCTAATTTTTCGACTTCATTTTTTGCACGCTTTTTTTTATAACAAAAAAAAAAAAAATATATATTTTAACGCTGTTCTAACATTGAATGCAATTTTTTATATTGCTGACCATGTAGCTTTAATAATGTAATATTTCCTTAAGATTACTCCACAAAACAATGAAAAAATTAACTTCAAATTGGATAACAATACCAGGCAACTTTTTTAAATTTCATCTGGTAGCCCTATAAATAAACAAAAGTCATCTGCTTTACAGGGCATTATCAGCACTCTCGATTTATACAGGGCATAAAATGCAATGCCCTCCACCATTGGCAAGTGCGAATTATTTAGAATAAAACATACCACCCTTTTAGAGGGCGAAACATTTTTAAGAAACAAACGCAAAATTGTATTTTGCGTTAATAAAATGCACATTTTTTGGTAGAAAAGAAGCTCACGGACCAGTTTAAGACACTTTTTCCCCGTTATTACAGCTGAAGATAACATTTAACGTTTGAATTTGTGTGATTGAACGCTTGTAGAAGACAGTAATCGTGGTTTGAAGATCTCCGTTACAAAGATCTGTTGAATATTTGTCCAGTAATTGTTATTGTTTATGCAAATTGTATAAACAGAGGAATAACAAAGAAAAGCAATTGTTGTTGTTTACATCAAGTTGTGAACAGTGGCACACAGAATTGTGTGAATAATAAAGAGTTTTAATGACAAACTAAACACAAATTTATTTTTATTTTATTTGCAATCTACGATTATTGCAATCTATTATTATTAATATTTTAAACGTTTTTAAAAGGTAAAAACGTAACAATTGCGGTGACCATATTTTTCACGTTTCTATAAATGATTTTCATCATAATTTTTGTTTATTTATCTCACTGTTATTTTTATTTTATTTTCTTCTAATTTTCTCTCTTTGGACTTTGGAGCCAGAAAAGCGTGTCATTAAAATGAAAACTTTCAAATGAAAATTTATTGCCAAACAAGTGCCAGTTAATGCAAAAGAAAATTCAAAAAAATAAACTTTTTAAACATTATTTTAGAAAATATTTAAAAAATAAACAACTTTAATAAAAAAAAAAGGAGACACAAATTATCGAAAAATGGCAATTTGATGACGGGATAATAGAGTAACAAAAGAAAACCTAATAAAACTCCCCAAAGGCTGGTCAACATTTAAATGTAAAAATTTAATAAAAATCACAAAAAAAAAGTTGAAAACCTCTGTGAAAAGTGTTGAAATGCTTACAAGAAACATTCGAATTTTATTTCTTTTCCTTTGCTTTTTAAAGAAGTCGAAAGAAGAAAAAAAATAAAAAAAAATTTCAAGGTCAGACAGTAAATAAACCCAATTAAAGAGTTTTTACATGCTCGAGTAAGTATTTGATACCCTGGATACACCACCCGATACCCGATACATTACTTGTGTAAATTTCCATGATGGCTTAATTTGTGTCATCATTTGCCGCACAACAAATGTTAAGTGCTTAAGCTTTTGTGTGTGTGCATAATCTGAGAGTGAATGTCGTCTGTCTTCTCAAGTGGCAAATATGGAATTACAAAAGGGAAAACATGAAAATGGTAAATTGAATTAATTATTTAAATAACAAGTTACGCCGAGGAACTGATTGAAGATATTTTCGTAAAATCAAGTGGTTTTCGGAGTTTAACAAAGTTACAAAAAGGTTCGGCTGTAACTGAGATCTATGACAATTTAATTTCGTTTCATATGGTCACCTCGGGAGCATCATGTTCTTGGATTGAAGTAACAAAATATTGCGGAATTACTAGTTTGAACTTGTCGGACTTTAGTTCACCTTTCGTTAAGAATTTATGAACAGAAATACTATATACATACGTCAACATGATGCTAAGCTATAGCATCAGCATATTGAAATGATATTTTAAAAACATACATACATACATAAATCATTACAACCCTTCAGTCAGGATCATAACCTAATTTCTCACACCACTTATGCTGTGTGTGTCGACTCCGAACGACAGATTTTTTGGGAAACTTTTTCATGGCAATTTTATTTACTCTCAGAGTTTTTATGGCAGTAATCTGTTGAGAGGAAGTCGCCGAAGAAAAATTTTGGACGTATTTCGTTTTGTTGCAGAAGTCTAAACTGAGGTTTGAACCTGGCCTCACGTCTAATAACCCAATACACAACCTACTAGACTACGGCGACATGATATGATTATGGTGTTTTCTTTTCTACCAAAAAATGTGAATTTTATTTAAAAAAATGCAATTTTGTGTTTGTTTCTTAAAAATGTTTCGCCCTCTAAAAGGGTGGTATGTTTTATTCTAATTAATTTGCACTTGCCAATGGTGGAGGGCATTGCATTTTATGCCCTGTATAAATCGAGAGTGCTGATAATGCCCTGTAAAGTAGATGACTTTTGTTTATTTATAGGGCTACCAGATGAAATTTAAAAAAAAGTCGCCTGGTATTGTTATCCAATTTTGAAGTTAATTTTTTCATTGTTTTATGGAGTAACATTAAGGAAACATTACATTATTAAAGCTACATGGTCAGTAATATAAAAAAAAAAATTGTATTCAGTGTTAGAACAGTGTTAAGAAATTTTTTTTTTGGTTATAAAAAAGTGCTCAAAAAATTAAGCCGAAAAATTAGCGATCTGGCAACACCTTTTTCATATTTACATATTTTATTGAAAACAAATCAAAAATACAATATATTTTAAATAAAATTTTTAAATATGGATATTGCTGCATCTATTTTATTTGCGAAAATTGAAATAAATCAGTTATTAGATTCATCTTCGTAATCTTTTGAACAAATTGGCATTTCCTCATTCATTTTCTTAATAAGTGGTAAACACAGGGCATACCCTTTTTTAAAATTTGTGTTTTGTTCTTCTCAAATAAAAAATTACATTACAACAGGGTTGGTCAGCAATTTTTATAATGTACCTTGTAAGAGGGTGACATTTTCTTTGTAGAAAAGAAAACACCATTAGATAAATACAATAACCTGAGAAAAATATCAAAGTTGACTGAGAATATTCATTTTAAAAATACTTTTCCGCCATTAATCTCTTAGAAATTATAATTTTTGAATATAATATAGTGTTGAACATAACATTAGCGGTACCTTGAATGATACTCAGCACTGTAATATGCAAACTTATATATGTTTACCTTGATAAAGAAAAATATTTTTTTAAGATTTTGGCTCTATTACTAGGCCATTCAAAATCAAGTGTATTATTGCTTATAAATTGTTATCGATTAAAATGTTTTATTCCATAAATTTATGCCTCATTTTCTACTATACTTTATAATTTTCTTTAATATTATCTTGGGTACTCAAAAACGTTTTGATGTCAGAAAATCCGAAAACAGAAAAAAATAAGATTAATTTATTTTTCTTTTTGTTTATTAAATAATAACAAAAATGATAACAAAACAAAAAAAAAATAAATAAATTTTAATGCCTATGAACCCGAATAATGAGCCAAAAAAATGAAAAAAAACATGATTATTGATTAATTTGATATCAAGTGCAACAGAATGTTCATTTAATAATCAAGAACCCGAAAGAAAGCATAATGAATTCATTCCGACATTCATCCATCCATTCAGACTTATTCAACTCATAAATTTTAAACGAAATTTCTTTTTGACGCTATTCTCAGCACTTTTCTTTATTTAATATTTTTATAGAAATTTTTTCGTTTTTTTCTGCTTTTAAAAAGGTTTTTCACCCCGCTTAGTATGAGGTCGTGGCTATCTTAACACATTGTTGACCGGTAACGAGTTAACTCGTGTTTTCATGACGAAACGAGTTAACTCGTGATTGCACTTGCACTAGCAATTTGCATTTATGAAACCCAGGGCAATATAGAATACTGCAAAAGCTTTGTTCATCGTGTTCAGTTATTTTTCTAGATATTCAGATTCTGTAAAAATTGCAACCGTGGCAGATCGTGAGAACGAAGATTTTTACAATGAATTATACGCGAATGACTTATCTGATTGTCCGCGTAATTTGGAAATAAATTGTAGTGATTCGGAAAGTGATAGTTTATCGGATGACAGTTATGAATTTGCGATTAAACCAGCAAAACGGCAAAAAATAAACGCACTTGAACCTGATAGTGAAAGTGATTTTGAAGATGCGAGGTTTGTAAGTGATATTACACGAACTTTGAAAGATTTTTTAAATATTTCGGGTGTATCTGTCGAACTTAGTGATGCATCAAGTATTAGTAATAGTTTCAGTTCCACATTAAATTACGAGATAATAGCAGGTGACATGGGGTCGTTTCAGCGTAAACTTGCCGGTAAACAATGTGTTAACAAGAGGACATAGTCAAGATAGCAAAGGGGATATTTAGGATAGAGGATAAAACAAGAAGTTGTAACACTTAATGTGTTGAAGAATACCGTGTTTGAAATTCTATTTCCGTTTTCTTTAATAAATTAATTCACGAATAAACAAATAAAAAAAATTGTTTATATTAAAAGAAATAAAAGGTATTCAATGAAACACGAAATTCTTCAACACATTATGTGTTACAAATTCTTGTTTATCCTCTATTCTAAATATCCCCTTTGTGGATAATATTATCTACGTGTTGATATTGTTACGTTTTTACCTTTGAAAAATGTTTAAAATATTAGCTCGTAGATTGCAAATAAAATAAAAATAAATTTGTGTTTAATTTGAATTAAAATTCTTTATTATTCGCACAATTCTGTGTGACACTGTTCACAACTTGATGTAAACAACAACAATTGCTTTCCTTTGTTATTCCTCTGTTTATACAAAGGAATTACTAGACGATTATTCGACAGATCTTTGTAACGAAGATCTTCACACAAGTCTGACTGAACTTCACTAACCCACTCGCCTGCTTTGCGTTGCCTTTTATATGACAGAGTAAACAGTCTGATGAATGTTCTTGAAGACGAATGTTCGTGACTTCGCCTTCTCGAAATCTCTATAAATGTAAACATCGTTGTTTACATTTATTCTTGTAGCGTTTGTTGTTGTATTTTTGTTTACTTGTTTACCATTTTTAATGCTGGCGTTTGTTGTTATATCAAGAAATACGATAATTTGAAAACAGGTTTATTTACTGCATTGTTTTGTTTTTTTAGCTTTTGTTTATAATTTTTAAGTTAAGCGATGTAAAAGCAGCGTTAAATGTAGCGTTGAAAAACGATGTGAGCTTTATGACACAAGCCTTTAAACTGAATTTCAATCCGGCTTAAGTGCTATATATTCAACTGCGAATTTAATTAGAATTAGATTGCATGGCTATTTCAATATTTACAACCTTCCAAACATCAATTGTAATCTTTACTTTACTTCAAAGAGACTGAAAATCAGATGACTTTTTAATCACAAACACAATTGTCCTTCTAAACATTTGTGTGACTTGAAAGATACCAATCGATTGCAGCAGCAGTCAAATTTGTATTTCCATACAATTTAATTGACCCTTAAAGCTGAAGAAAATTTTATTCAGTAATCTGTGGGTGGCAAACAATAAGAGGTAGCTGCACTACTGTTCTGTTTGTGTTTGTGTCTGAATACGTGTGTAAATTAACAGCAATAATTGAGTATTGCATGCCTACAAGAGAAGGCAGGATTGGGCTTTTTATTTGTTTGTTTGTTATTTTAAAGAGATTTTCAGTTCAAGGTTTCCCTCTAAGCAATTATGTGAACTGGCATTAATTAAAATGGATTTCGATTTAAGTTAGTATTTACCAATACAAGGAATGGTGTTGTTAAGGACATTAATTTAAGCAACAATTTTAACAATTCAAGGAACTTTTCTTTTGTTATTAAATAATACAGTTAAAGTATCCTTAAATTAAATGTGTTAATTATGTCTGCAAGAGATTTTAAAGGTTGAAATGTTTTTAAAGATGAATTGTAATGGAATGGGGTGATGAACAGTATAATTTATATAACGATGAATCTATTTCATATCTTTTTTTCCCTGCATTTTTGAAAGACTCAAATGAGTGTAATGGTGTAATTTATCGCCGTAGTCTAGTAGGTAGTGTGTTGGCTTATTAGACGTAAAGCCAGGGTTCGAGCCCCAGGCCAGACATCATAACAAAATACAAAAAGTATTTCTTCGGCGATTTCCTCTCAGCAGATTTTTTGGCAAAAACTCTGAGAGTAAAATAAAATTGCCATGAAAAGTTTCTCAAAAAATCTGTCGTTCGGAGTCGACTTTAAACTGTAGGTCCCGCCATTTATGTATAAAATTAACACACACAACACAAGTGGTGTGAGAAACTAGGTAATTAATCCTGACTGAAGGGTTGTAATGACCAATTATGTATGTATGTAATCTATTTCATAGAAAGTTTACTACTGTACAATAATTCCATTAAATAAGATATCAATTGGCATAGGTTCGGGGTAGGGTTTGATTAGGTGATGAAGTTAAGGGAAGAAATGTTGTTATCGCTAGGCCGAAGTAATTCCCCTATCGGAAGAATTTAAAATCGATATTTTTGACTTTGCGATAAAAGATAAAAATGATGTGACACTTTTTTCGCACACTTTTACCACACAAATTTTCACCAGCAGCGCAGTATGATCGGTCTGCTGTCTCGTAAATACTAATGCAAGAAGGCGGATGATTCTTCCGGATATAAAAATAATGTTTTTGTAACTTGTCATTGTACTTTATAATATAACTAGCAGATTGTACCCGGCGTTGCGCGGGTTATGTAGTTTGGATTAGTTTAAAAAATTAAAAAAAATTATTGGGTAATTTTTGCATTAAATATAACAATAAATAAAAAACCGGTTTATCGGTTTCGAAACCGGTTTTGAAACCGGTTTCTTAAAAAATGCAATTTTTCAAATTATTCGGAAACCGGTTTAACAAACAACCCAGTTTTTTGAATACTCTAATGGTGTTTTCTTTTCTACCAAAAAATGTACATTTTATTAACGCAAAATGCAACTTTGCGTTTTTTCTTAAAAATGTTTCGCCCTCTAAAAGGGTGGTATGTTTTATTCCAAATAATTTGCACTAGCCAATGGTGGAGGGCATTGCATTTTATGCCCTGTATAAATCGAGAGTGCTGATAATGCCCTGTAAAGCAGATGACTTTTGTTTATTTATAGAGCTACCAGATGAAATTTAAAAAAGCCGCCTGGTATTGTTATCCAATTTGAAGTTAATTTTTTCATTGTTTTGTGGAGTAATCTTAAGGAAATATTACATTATTAAAGCTACATGGTCACCAGTTTAAAAAATTCATTCATTGTTAAAACATTCATTGTTAGAACAGTGTTAAAATATTTTTTTTTTTGTTATAAAAAAAGCGTGCAAAAAATGAAGTCGAAAAATTAGCGATCTGGCAACACTTTTGAACATATTGGCATTTCCTCATTCATTTTCTTAATAAGTGGTAAACACAGGGCATACCCTTTTTTAATATTTATGTTATATTCTTCTCAAATAAAAAATGACATTACAACAGGGTTGGTCAAAAATTTTTTTAATGTAACTTGTAAGAGGGTGACATTTTCTTTGTAGAAAAGAAAACACCATAAGTCCTAAATATAAATGCACTCAATTTGCCCGTTTTTCGCCCCTTTCCCCATTTTTGGACCCCTTTTGGTTCAACTTTTGAAACGGAACACCTCCAATAGCTATTTGGGAAACTTAACGAAGCTAAATCGTAAAAAAAATACCTTTAAAACAGATAAAATACAGCATTTATGCATAAAGTACTAATTTTTGCCCATTTTTTCTCCCCTTTGACCCATTTTTTCCCCCTTTGGGTCAAAATTTTGAAAATATTTATTGCCTATAACCTGTACCGACAAAAGTTCGATCAATATCCCAAATTTCAAGAAAATCTGTCCAGGCGTTCAGGTGTGATTGGCTATACACTCAATTTGCCCGTTTTTGGCCCCTTTCCCCCTTTTTGGACCCCTTTTGGTTCAACTTTTGAAACGGAACACCTCCAATAGCTATTTGGGAAACTTAACCAAGCTAAATCGTAAAAAATTACCTATAAAACAGATAAAATACAGATTTTATGCATAAAACTACTAATTTTTGCCCATTTTTTCTCCCTTTGTCCCATTTTTTTCCCCCTTTTGGTCAAAATTTTGAAAAGATTTATAGCCTATAACCTGCACCGGCAATGGCTCGATCTATATCCCAAATTTCTAGAAAATCGGTCCAGGCGTTCAGGCGTGATTGGCTAACAAACAAACCAACAAACAAACAAACAAACAAACAAACAAAAAAACAGACTTACAGAATGATTTATAATATATATTAGGATAAAAATTATATTCACTTTTTGTAAATATAAAAATATTTATTTTTTGTAAAAAGCAAATTATTATTATGTTACATTGTATTACTAGAGCGCTCGATTTAGAGATAGATATAATAGCTTAAACTTAATTATTTGAATAAATAATAAACAATTAAAAAAAGAACCAGATCATTCTCCCATATAAAGATTTTTATGGAAGGTTTCACACAAATATACAAAATTTAGTGTTAACGTTTAGAAAATGTTCCTACGTTGTGCTATCATGTTTATTAAGCTTGTTAACAAAGAAAATTGAACTACTAGGGTACGAAAATTACAAACAAAGTTTGCAAGCAGTCAGTACATCCGTGAAAATTACTGTTTAGGGTTTTTAAACGCCGTTGTAAATATTTAGCAGAGCGTTACAGTCATGGCAATGCCATGTAAGTAGCCCACTTCGATTCTTAGTATTGTAGTTCCAGTAGAATGGAGAAATGAGTCAGTTTTTCCTATAAGAACTTGTCGACTACATTGCAAACGACTTTCATTCATTCAATCAGGATTTGGGGATTACGACAATTATACGACTTCACCACAGCACTTTTGTTGTATTTCGTCGAATACCTAACAACTCCTTTTGCTTTAAAAATGGAAGCTATTTATCGCCTAGAGCAAAAAATATTAAGCAAAACATTTTTTTATTCTGAGAACACTGTTAAATCTTACGGTAAAGATCGTCTTTTTGTTAAAGAGAAATTATTCAAAACATTATTCACGATTATTGTTTTATTGCCACAGAAAATTTACGGAACTATAAAACAAATTCTTCGAGATGAAGAAATTTTAAAACAAAATTTAGAAAGAAAAATACTTTCAATACATAAATAACATACTTAATTGGTCATTACAACCCTTCAGTCAGGATTACGACCTAGTTTCTCACACCACTCATGTAGTGTGTGTTAATGTTTTATACAGTGGCTCCCACCTTATTTCAACCAGCACCTTTAAAAAAAATTTAATAAGAGTTTATAGAATATGTTTAAAAATTAAACAAAAAAGTTTTATTCAGTCTGAAATTTATGGGTAATTTGTGATCAAAACGTCCGCCAAACACCAGATTTCGAACAAGAATAACCTTATAGCAGCTCTGAAAAAGGCATGGGCAAAAATAATTCTCCAAACCACTAGGAAGTGGAATCAATGCAAAAAAGGCTGAAAGCTGTAATTAAGCAAATAGGAGGTCATACTAAATTTTGAAATTAAAACTATTAGTTAATTAACCATTTTATTGTTTGTTTATAGTAAGTGGTTGAAATAAGCTGTGACGAATTGGGTTCCTATATTTTTGGTTTTTAGTTTGTAAGTTTACATTTGAGACTGAATAAAACTTTGTTTTTCTTAATTTTTAAATATATTCTATAAACTCTTATTCAAATTTTTTAATATCTTGTTTCGTTTCGAAATTGTACGAGCTTAATTTTTTTTAAAGGTGCTGGTTGAAATCAGCTGGGAGCCACTGTACAAGAGCGGCGGCACTTACAGTTTAAAGCACAGATGCCCATTTCATCAGTGTTGCCAGAAAATGAATTTAAAAATATGCTAAAACATGAAAAACATAATGCTAAAATGTTCTACGGAATAAAAAAAATGCTAAATTTTTTAAATGTAACTAAACTATTTATTGCATATATACATATGTTTTTGTTTTATTCCGAAAATAAAACTTATTTACATCTGTATATCACATTTGAGTTAACAATATGTTCATAATATTATTGTTCTTTTTTAACCAATTACAATTTAAATATTAATTCATAAAAATTTCTGAAAATGAATGGAAAATAAAAAGTTGTAAATTATTTCAAAAAATATAGTTTGAAAGATTTTTTTAATATTTGTTTAATATTCACATATGAATATTACTGTATACATATGTATATATTACATTTTATAGTTTTTATTTTAAAAATTTAAATATTTAATTTGTTAAATAAGATTTTCATTTTAAAAATTATTCGAAATACATTTTACTAAAATACTGATTATACAAAATGATTAATAGACTCTAATATTTCTGATATATCTTCATATTTATCATCATCTTTATCTTCATTTTGATATTTTTCAGATGATCTAATTTTGTTAGCAATTTTGTTTGGTATTTTGTAAGTGTAACAGCACGCATTTTCGAATTTTAATCCTTCTCGAATTTGTATTATTGAACATAACAACTCAGGTTTAATTCGATTTCGAATTTTATTTTAAATTAAAGCCATTAAACTTAAAAGCCTTTCGACTTCGGCGTTAGAAAATGGTAAAACGAGTAATGGCAATACAAAAATGGACAATTCTTTAAATGTATTTTCGCCGACTGAATTTTTAAAATTATATACCTGAATCCAAAAAGACATTGTATCAGACTTTTCATCCCAATGTTGCTTATTAATATAAGACCACTGATTTTGAATAATATTTATATCAGATGAATTATACTTAAGCTCTTCTAAAATATGTGTAATTGGACTCCTTAAATGACTTAGAGTATTGTGTTTAGAAAACATAGAAATATGTTTTAATATATTAATATTTTTAGGCAAACGAGTTCTTAATTGTTTAACAAGTTCCTTTATAAACAAAATACATACATATATTTATATTATATATACTTTTATTATAATACTTTTGAGCTTTTCTTTTGCTTTATTAAATTTTCAAATTCGTATCCTAAATACGGATTTGGAAGTAAAAATTCATGTCATTGAAAATAACTGAAAGGAATTAGCTTCAAATGTTCATAAAAGTTTTGTTTTGTAATAGTAATGAAATATAATCAAAACATTTCCTTGAGTAAAAAAAATTTTTTTGGGGAAAAAATAATTTTTTTATCAAGCAAATTATGCTAAAAAGCATTTAGCATAATTTTCAAAAAAATAAATGCATTTTCACGAAACATAATGCTAAATCTAGCACTGAAAGTGCTAAAATGGCAACACTGCATTTCATAGTGCTTTTGCGCAAGCTAAAAACACACATATTCTTATTCTCTTTGGTTAGTCGTCACCAGCGTTGCCGTTTTGGGCTTTTCCTACCAAATTTGGTAGGATTTTTTTAATTTGGTAGGATGGTAGGTAAAATTGATTTTTGGTAGGTTGGATCAAAAAGTTTTTTTTTAGTTTAAAAATGTTATTAGAAATGAATTTTATAAATTATTTTTGTTATATTGTTGTGTTTTGTTGCTTATTAATACATGTACAATTATATGTAATACTTTTTTAATAAAAAAGTCATACTTTTTCTCAAAAAAATATATATATTTACATTATTTAAAAAACTGGTAGGTTTTCAACGATTTTGGTAGATTTTGACGAAAATTTGGTAGGATTAAAATTTGTTCAGTGGCAACGCTGGTCGTCACTCAGACAGCGACGAATGCACATGCGTAGCGGGTGTACGATTTTTTTTAATATTTTTTGCTTAAAGCACTGAAAAAAATTTACTATGACTTACGAAACATTTTATGATAAAAAATGCGTTTGGTGATGCTCAATGCATTTTATGTTATAAAATATAGAAGGAATGTAGAGAATATGCTTTTAGAAGGCACTATTGTTCTTATCATAGTGATATGGATGATTTTAATGATTTATTTTGTAAAAATAAAAAAATTTATTTGGAAAAATTGAATGAGTGGTTACTTGAAGAAGAAAACAATGAAAAAACCTCAGAAAATAAAATGTTAAAAATGGAGTTATCAAGCTTAATAAGCTTGGATATTGTTAGGCATGGTAGACCATTTTCTGATGGGGAGTTCATTAAAAAAATTTTAAATAAATGTTTTCAAAAACTTAATTTTAAGCTTATCGAAAATCTTCCATTGTCACGCAGTAGTGTTATCCGCCGCACTGATCAATTGGGGGCATCTTTAGAAGCCGCCATTGTAGAAAAATTTCTATTCCAAATTTTATTGTTAATTCCACTTTTTGGATTTTTTCCGTACATTTTATTTCAGTTTACACAACTTTTCTTTCAGTGCAGTTCTCTCTCGCTCACCAATACTACTACAGTTTTAGTTTTGGGCATCCCTGGTTTAAAGTCGATTCCGAACGACAGATTTTTAAGAAACTTTTCATGGCAATTATTTTTACTCTCAGAGTTTTTTGCCAGAAATCTGCTGAAAGGAAGTCGCCGAAGAAATATTTTCATATTTTCGTTTTGATGTCTGACCTGAGGTTTAAACCCGGGCCTTACGTTTAATAAGCCAACACACTACTTACTAGACTAGGACGACTTTTGCTTTCAATAGAATTTCGTTTATTCCTTAAAATATGTCTCTGTGGTATTGTACTTGCCAATCATAGTAATGAATGTTAATACTTATGATGAAAGACTAGAAGAGGTCTTTTGCTATAAAATGTTTCACTTGTGTCGTAAGCAAATATTTACTCACTAATTGATTATTAATTGACACATAATTTATCCATCGAGTGAATATCTTGTGAAAGATTTCACAATGTTAGGAAATTATAACAAATGATAGCCAGACATTGCCATGACATGACTCACATACATACTCGTACATACAATAACAGATGGAAGGAAAATTTAATTTGAAATCATAAATAATTCGGGGCATAATAAGAATTCGAAAAATTAATTGGAAATTTCATATTTACCTGTGATCTAAAGCTCTTTTGTAGCTGTGGGAAATGGTATCGAGTGCCGATAGGCCCGTAATCATGGATTGAGATTGTTGTTGTTGTTGCTGTTGCTCTTGTTGTTGTAGTTGATGATCCATGGTGTTATTAACGCTTGCAACACTTAACACTTTAATATTTCGATTATTTACTGCGGCGTTACAGGCAGCACCAGTTATTGAACAGTTTGTATTTGAATTGTTATTTAAATTATTGAAATTGTTTATAGGTTTTGTTATTGTTGTTGTCGTTGTTGTTGTTGTTGTATTTTCTTTAATAGAATTTTTCTTATAGACACCTAAGGAATTGGAACGAGAACGTAATTCAGAGGATGAGATATGTGGTATGCCGGGATTTAGAATTTCGAAGGCGTCTTGAGATATTTCGGGCATAATTTTAATTTTATTTTTTTTTTTCAAATTTTCTTAAAATTATTTTAAATTCTTTACAAAAAACAAATTTCCTAAAATATTACGTCACTGTGTTTAAAAATAAAAGTGGAAGCGTTCGTTTTTTTTTTCCTTTTATTATTTTAAATTAAACACTCGTTTAGTTTTAAACTACTGTTGTGTGCTCAACAAATACGCGTTTGATAAGCCGGAGTGTCAATTTACAACTGCCAGTGGTTGTAAAAAAAATGATTATTTTTTTAATAATAAATTATGGGTCCAAACTTATCGAACAACAACATTAACAACAACAATACATAGAAAAACAACAAATTAAATATAAAATACTTTCAAGAGACGTTTCAATTATGCGGTAGAATTTGTTGTTGTTTTCTATTTTGTTGTCACCGCGCTCTGTTAAGGTTGTTTATTTGCAAAAAAAAAAAAAAAAAAAAAAAGTGTATTCGGCCGAATGTTAAGTGTTGTTGTAGGTTTTCCTATCTTATCTACAGTAAAATTTAAAAAAAAAAACAGACACATTCACACTCGTACAAACTTACTACAACGATTACCATTTCATAGCACAATTGTGCTGAGCGAACTCACACGCATTCTTGTGTTTTTTGATTTAGTTGTCGATCAGACTGCGACAAGAACACATGTGCGGCGGATGCTTTACCATTTTTTTCAGAATGACACTCAAAAAATATTGTATGTTAAAAGATACTTTTGATAATATTCAATGCCTTATATATTTTGTCGCATAGTATAATTTTTTTTTTAATTGCTTTGGAATGCTTGCTTTTTCTCTATTAATAAAAAAAGGTTTATTATTTTTTTATTTTTATTTATCTAAAAACATGGTCTAATTTTTAAGCCAAAGATGGATACCATTACGATCTTTTAATAAAAAATGGATTTTTTTATTTTATTTTTATTTATCTAAAATTATTAAGCCAAAGATAGATAGCTTTACATATGTAAGTTGATAAAATGAAAATCAAAATAACGTATATTACAAACACTTTTCTATGGCTGTAAATGAATCAATTCTCTCAATTTATTTTCTCTCTCTTACTCACTAATACATAACCAAAAAATTTTTGGTAAACCCTGACTTACTATCAGCCTCACACAGAGTAGCAACAATTTTGCTGGCCTTATCATAAATTTTCCACAGTGATGCCAATCTAGTGATTTTAACCCTTAACGTTATATAAGCTCTTCCAAAAGGAATTTTCGAAATTTGATAAATGGATAACGAAGGTTTTGCTGAAGCGACATCTATCAATTAGTTCTCATACTATATTCCGTCCGCTTTGCCAAATCACCATATACAGTAAAACTTCGATATAACGAACCTTGTTATAACGAAAAACTCAATATAACGAATTATTTTCTGAGTCCCTTGAAAAAACGTCTTTACTGCAAAATTTTTCATACAAAAATGCACTATGGCTATAACGTAGAAATACTGAGCCATAGAACTTCTATATAGCGAATAATTCGTACCAAAGCCTTTATACAACGAATTAATAATAAACCTAAATCAGTCCCGGCTATGCAAAGCCTCTATATAGCGAAGTATTCTTTCAAAAGCCTCTATATAACGAAGTGAGAATAAAAAAATTAAATTTTGAGTAATGTTAATAATGTAAAGTTCCGTTTCAAAAACAACAAAGTCTAAATGCGTTTGGAAGTGCAATTGCAAAGCCTCTATATAGCGAAATACTGATTCAAAAGCCTTTATATAACGAAAAAACTTTAGTTATAACGAATTTTATTCGTATATCTTCTAATTTCGTTATACCAAGGTTTTACTGATACATATTTAAAACGAAAAAGTAGCTATAACGAAATATTTTGTGATCCCCTTCAGTTTCGTTATATCGAAGTTTGTCTGTACCACCATAGACAATGACGCGTGTTTAGTAATGGGCTGAGCTCATCTTTATGGGACTTACTTCGGACTGAATGGGTACGTGAATAAGCGAAATTGTTGATTTTGGGACGATACCAAGTCAACTGAGGTCCTGAGCGTCAATGGCTGACGGCGTCATTTGTCCACATATCTTTGGGACAGACGTTTACCAACATGTGGTTTTCACAGGACGTGCCACACAACTCATAGATATTCTATGTGAACCGAGATCATGCGATTGGACTCCGTTACACATTTTCTTGTGAGGTTTTTTTAACCCTTCCCCTTTCCATGTGATGCACAAGCGTATGAAATCAACAGGACAGGGAAAGGATTAAGACGCAGGTGCATATGAATAAGCTAACAAATCCCGTGCCATCTGTCAAATTTAACCTGATTTATACGCCAATATCAAGGAAAATTGGATATTTCGAATGCGCTCTACCTAAAGAAGCCATGGCGAACATTTATGGTGTTTTCTTTTCTACCAAAAAATGTGCATTTTATTAACGCAAAATGCAATTTTGCGTTTGTTTCTTAAAAATGTTTCGCCCTCTAAAAGGGTGGTATGTTTTATTCTAAATAATTTGCACTTGCCAATGGTGGAGGGCATTGCATTTTATGCCCTGTATAAATCGAGAGTGCTGATAATGCCCTGTAAAGCAGATGACTTTTGTTTATTTATAGGGCTACCAGATGAAATTTAAAAAAAGTCGCCTGGTATTGTTATTCAATTTGAAGTTAATTTTTTCATTGTTTTGTGGAGTAATCTTAAGGAAATATTACATTATTAAAGCTTTATGGTCAGCAATATACAAAATTGCATTAAAATATTTTTTTTTTTTTTGTTATAAAAAAAGCGTGCAAAAAATGAAGTCGAAAAATTAGCGATCTGGCAACACCTTTGAACAAATTGGCATTTCCTCATTCATTTTCTTAATAAGTGGTAAACACAGGGCGTACCCTTTTTTAATATTTGTGTTATGTTCTTCTTAAATAAAAAATGACATTACAACAGGGTTGGTCAAAAATTTTTTTAATGCACCTTGTAAGAGGGTGACATTTTCTTTGTAGAAAAGAAAACACCATTAGACGATGTTATACGATATTTCACACATAATGGCATTTTAAACGAATAAAAAATTTCAATTTGTTTAGAATATGAATTCATTGAAACAAAATTAATTTCAGCATATTCGATACGTTAATATATATTCGCATTAACCGTTTATTTGCAGTTCAATGGAACTGTTTTCGGAACGATACATTGGCAGCACTCATTTTAAGCTTAAAGTTAAACTGTTTTCTTTGCATCTCTTTCTCTCTCTCTCTCTTATTTAATCACCTCTGTTCTCTTTTAGTGTTTAAAATTCTCTAGGTAGGGATGATAAATAAATTTCATATTTATTTAAGAGAATGATAATGTTTGTCTATTCTAGTCTCTCTTAAATAAACAAATCAAATGCTAACAGCACTCTTTATTTTAAATATCGTCAATGAATTTTGATAACTTTTTTTATTGCTGTTGTTTTTGTTGTTTTTATAATTCAAATTGTCTGCCAGCCAGTCATTCACTTTCAATAACATACGTACATACATATGTACATGTGTATGTAGATATACTCATTCGTCGGCACAAAGAGAACATATGAACATATAAAGCCGAAGAAAATCTTCCCCTGAGGGACATTGGTGCCGACGTTTGGATATACTATATATTTGTTTTATTTCAATGTTGTTGTCACTTTGTTTTCTGTTTTCATCATTTGTTGTTGTTATTGTTTTTTTTTTTGTTTTTCCTCCAGTTTTTTTTTTTTTTTTTCTAAGATTTGGAACGCATTTGTTTATTATGCGTCGCAGCTTTTATAGATTTTTTGTTGTCGTTGTTATTCATTCAAGTCGAGATGAATTTGTTAAAATAAAAATAGAATCGCAATAGTTGTGTCATAACGGCTTGTAGCTTAAAAGGGTTGTTCTACAAGTTGTAGGGCAAACATACGAGTAGAATACAAAAATGATAGAAGAGTGGAAAGAGGAATAGACAATTTAACTTAAACTCCACGCAAGAGTTCTTGCATACTTTAGCCTCAGAAACTGTCTGAAATTAGTGGGTATTTTAAAAAACGCTATCCATACTTCAAATATTGGCCAAAAATACTATGTTCGTCGAGTTTGGCCATGTTTCAGCTGAAGTCGAGTTTTGCGTCGATTTGTAACAATGAACGAAACATAGCTACACCATTTTATACATAAATGAGACAAAGAAACTGGGTTGAGAAAAATCATGTCCAAAGAAGGTTTTAAGTGCAGGCAAAATGATAAGATCTGTTGTTGGAGATGTACAGGGTGGGGCAAAAGTCGCGAAGGGATTTGAAATTAATAACTTTTCTAGTTTAATTTTTTTTTTAATTTTTCTTTTTAGGACTTGTAAAATAAATCTGGGAGATTAATTTTGGAAGGTTACAACGTTATCCAGCCAACCAAAATCATAGAACTTTATTTTGAACATCATCGATCAATACATAATTCAAACTCAACGAGCCTATCGTCGTCATTTTAATGTGCGGAATTCACCATCCGAATCAATGATTCGACGCTTAGTGACACGTTTTCAGGAACAAGGCTCACTAAGGGATCTTCCACGAAGCGGAAGACCACATTCTATAATTAATGAAGCAAATATTCAACGCGTTCTGGAGAGTGTTGAGGAGAATCCTGAAACATCAACTCGAAGGCGCTTTGCTGAGCTGCAAATGTCTCGGCGGTCTTTACGCGGAATATTAAAGGGAAATTTACATATTTTCCCATACAAGCTGCAGTTAGTGCAAGAACTAAAGCCACGAGATTCCCAAGAACGATTAAACGATTAAACCCCTTCGTGACTTTTGGCCCACCCTGTACATACATTAGATAATTCTAACTGAATACAGTGAAAAAACAGTTTTGAAGTGACAAATAAGTGGAAAATACCTTTAATACATCATATATATTATTTCTAAAGCACTTTTTTTTGTCGGTTGCAAATATCTCCCACACCACCGCATCAAATTTAATGAATGATATCTCATTTTAAAGTTTATATCTAACACTAATGACGAAAAATAATTAGAAATTGAAAAATTAATATTTTCATTGATAAAAATTATATTTTATATAGAACTGCATTATAATACTGTTGTCATTATGATTATATGTTTTTGTTCAAGTGTGGTAATACAGGGTCGCTTAATAGTAATGCAGTTCTACATAATATAGTATGTATTAAAATCCATTCTGGCAATACCGCTATTTACTATAATGCCGTTTATTACTAAGTCAGTTATATATAATATGCATATTAAGTTGTTAAAAGCTGTTTTGGCAATACTTTGCAGTAGTTGTTAGATCAAATGCGATAAACAGCGTCGCTTAATTGTAATGCTATTCCACATAATATATAAAGTTGTAAAAGCCATTTTGGTAATGTCGTTATTGTCATGGCATTGTTTGTTTTATGAAGTGTAGTAATACGGTGTCTTTTAATATATACATACATATATATAGTGTCAGCTGATATTTAACAGTTAAAAAGGTTTTAAGAAAAACAAGGTCAAACCCTGCAAAAGGTAGGATTGTATTTACCAGAACCGGTCTTTTCACATGGGCAGTTATACGTGGCTTTTTCTCGAGTGCGTACGTTTAAAGATATTTTTTTTTTGTATTAAGGATTCGTACGGGCAAAAAGTTAACGACGATCATGTCATTACCTCTGACATTGTATTCAAAGAAGTATTATAAAAGCATTTAAACATATGATATATTATGATTTCTAATATTTTTATACTTTTAATAAAATTTCTATTAATGATTTTCATATTATGTTTCAAAAATGACAACTAACGGTGCGAAATATTCGCACGGGCCATCTAGTATGTACATAATTGGTCATTACAATCCTTTAGTCAGTATTGCGACCTAGCCTTCTCAAACCACTTATGTATGTTATGTGCGTTAATTTTATATGTACATATATGAGCGGCGCGACCTACAGCTTAAATTCAACTCCGTACGACACATTTTTTGAGAAACTTTTCATGTCAATTTCATTTGCTCCCAGAGTTTTTGCCAGAAATCTGCTGAGAGGAAGTCGCCTTAGAAATATTTTTTCATATTTCGTTTAGTTGGAGATGCCTGACCTGGGGTTTGAACCGTGACCTCACGTCTAATAAACCAACACACTATCTACTAGACTAGACGGATTAGTTCATTCTATTTTTATCCTTAAAAAATGTTTTGATGGCAAAACATTTGCTAACAATGAAGAGGCATAGTCTGAACTATTTCAGAGATGTTGATAGTTAAGGAAAATATCGAAGCTAATAATTATCACTGGATAAATTTGCTTTTCTAGTATCTCGAATCTTTTTCAAAAAAATCATTTCCTATTGCATTTAAAGTTCTTAAAGTAGGGCGAGTGATATGATAGATTTTAGTATGTATTCGTTGATTACTTGCTTGTGGTCGGTATCAAGTGGGAAGCGTATGTAGAAGAATCTTCCTAATACCCCGAATATTTTTTGCATTTAAAAAATGGTCATGGACTGTCGGATTTTTCATTTCTTGGTTTCACATTGAAATTAATATTCAGTCTACGTACGTAGGTGTATATACAATATATTTTGTATTTCGAAGCTAATTAAACAACTTCTCAACAAATGGATCGCATTAATTTGTATCTTAAATGTTCAACAAGAATTTATGAAACATGCCACGTACATTGCTATGCAATAATTACATGCACAGCAGAATACAGTGGAATACAATGTGTGTGATGGAATGTTGACATTGAGGAGACACACAAATACACATACATTCTTATTATTATTCGTTGTTCTGTCTTCCACTCCCTCCCCTCATCCTCCTTTGCTTGTTATTCTAAAAACAACATGATGAGGATGAAAATTGCATTTCAAATATTATTTCTGATGATGAATTTAGAAAAAAAAAAAAACTTTGTCTTCTGCTGCCTTGTTTTTTCTGTTCTTTTAGTTCCTTTGGAGGTGGTGGACATTCCAGGAAATAAAAAATAAGAAATATTTGCAAATGCATTATTCGCACCAATTTTTATTATCATTCGATGTGCATTATTTTATGTTTAAAAGGCCCACTGTAAGCGGGTGTAGAATAAAAAGAGAAAACAAAAAAAAAAAAAAAATATGAATTTATCTTCAAGGAACCAAAGAGGCAGACAAAGAGATCCAACAGTTTGCTTTTCTTTCTTCTTCTTTAAAGTGATTGGCATTTGAAAGTAAAACAGAAAAGAAAAAAAAAATAAAGAAATTGACTTAAAACGGGTTCAATTTTTTTTTGTTTTTGGCAAAAGTGGCAATGGAAATAAAAAACAAAAATTTATTTGAAATAAACGGAAGCCGAAACTGTTGTCATTGGTGGTGGTGGTGATATACATTGACCGGAGAATTTTGCTTAAATTTGAAATTTAAAAAATCGTGTCAGTAAAAATAAATATGTTTGCCTTTATCTGTGTCTCATTGTTCAACGTTATCATTTTTAAATAAATTCTCATAATTTTAGTCGTGCAAAGATAAAAAACCATTTTAAACTTTAATTAGTCACACAGTTATTGCCACTGACAACACTGCCACCACTATTCATTCGTTTGAATGGTTAACAAATGGAAATTTTTTCAAAAATTTTTTAAGACAGGGTGGATTATTAACATATTCCAAGATATTCAAAACATACATACATACGCACACTATCTATGTGTACATATGTATGTATAAATAATACGTATGTACATATGTATGCCATATTAAAAATTGACACACATTTTTAATAAATATAGTCTCTGTAGAAAATTAAATAAAATTAATTAATTATGCCAACAAAAATACAAAACAAGTACGAATTAATACACTTAGGGCCATTATTACAACTTGCCGTTAAACTTGGGTTTAGTTAAAGGTACCTTTAGCTAAAGGAAACTGTAAAGTTACCTTTAACTGATTTTCGTTATTACAACTTACAGATAAAATAAAATTAACATTTTCAAAAATATGGCAGTGCCGGAGCAATGTCGATAAAACTGCTCAATTAAACAAGTTTTTTTTTTTAACGCAGTGGCAACGAGGGGCTTCGTTTTTTTGTTGTATATGATCATTTTGTTTAAATTTGAAGTTGCCATATTGAAAATAGTATATGATATGCAAGTTCAAACATAAAGTGACCTTTTGAATTTTAAAGGTAGGATGATCTTCACTTTAGCTTAACGATCACTTCTATCTTATTGGGTACTCATAATAATGAAAAACAATTTATCTGCCCGTTCAAATCCTCCCTTTAGTTAATGGCAAGTTGTAATAATGGCCCTTAGAATGCTTTTAGCGAATAATAAAATTCTGTGATTTGTTAAATTTAAAGCAAATTAAGCATACAAAATCTGATCAATAAAAAAAAACTTCTTTAAGGCTTAATAGAGAATATGATAACGTCATAGAAATGTGAAGATAGTACGCGAACGTACGAATTATTATAAGTGATCTAAAGGACGACTTGGCGTTAGGGAGCTAATAAATTAGGTTACAGCCAATCTGGCCTATCGCCCATGGCCTATCGCACGTGGCATACATTTACTCTTCTTATTTTATTTTTGAAAAGTATTGGTTCACGCTAGTTGTGAATTACAGACAAAGATAAGGGCAGGCTGAAGAAAGAATTCAGTCTATAATGCAAAAAACGATGCATCGATATTGAACAGCTGTGATCTACGAGACAAATAACCGTAGATCGAGCCTTAAAAAAACTTCATAATTCTAGCTTATGTATCACTTTTGATACATACTTGTAGCACATAGTATTTTCACGATTATTGATAGATTTTGTTAAAAAATTTTAATATTTTAATTTATTTTAATTCATTTTAATAAAACTAATTTATATTATTATATTTTATTATCAATTTTATGAAATTTACGCCAAAATTTTTGACTTGCAGTATGGTTTTTTACGTAAAAATCAAACACTTCATGTCAGATTGGTTTTATTTTTATCTAAATGGCAATAATTTGGAATCTAGCACACGTACTTGCGGCAATTTATAAGTTTTCAATTGTTTAGATGGGGCAGCTTATTGTCTCTCGGATCAGTAACACTCTCAATTGAGGGCTGGCTGAAACCTAATGGTACAAACCAATTTTATATTTCGTTAGAAATATTTGTTTTCAACGTCATGTGAGGTAAAAAAGTTTCCCGTAGCAATAGAACATCAATTATTTCAGTAACAATACCCTCTCCTGGGTTCCTCTCTGGTTTCCCGGATACGGGATTCTACAAATACGGCTGTAAGTAGTTGCTACGGACGTAGCATGTACTTAAATGTAAAACTGCCAATTCGGTTTCGGTGTACCGCGTAATTTATATCGACCATAAAATTCAATTAGTTACTAATCTAGAGCGACAAAATTATTGGGATTATTAAAAGCTGAAAGACTTTCAGCTCATTTTTCAAAAAGGCATAATAGGTGTACATTTTTCATCACTTCCGAGTAGCACATTATCAAAGCGAATGATTCTGTTATCTCATACGTACATAGTTGACCGAAATATTATCCTTCTGTAATATCAATGAAATAAAACATAGGAGGAAATACTTTTTTATAATGTTTGTCGATCACGTGAGATAAATATGAGAAGTGCAGTAAGAAAGACTCTACAACATTTCTTGAAATCTGCGTGAAAATTGTGAGTATTTTCTCTTCCCAAACTACTAAAGTAGTACAATATTTGGCTATAAACATCCAATTGTAATGTTTGTTGCTGACAATACTTTCATCAGTTCATAAGACGAGCTTCTGTTTTCTTCTTCTTTAGAGTCTTCAGCAGCAGGAATATTACATACATATATGTATATATAATCGGTCATTAGAACCTTTCGCTGTAAATTGGAAATAACTGACCTGAGGTTTGAACCTTGGTCTGACATCTAATAAGCTAACACGCTACATACTAGACTACGACTACTGCCGTCAATATCAAGGATATATCATAAACAGAAAATTCAACCTTTTGACTTTCATCCAACACTTAACTTTCAATTCCTTCTCAAATACCATAAATAATTTAGTATTTACGATAAAACTTCACAAAATCTTTGAAACCCTAAAAAAATTACATGCACAACACCAAAGAATTGCTAGGAAAGTCGTATGTATCAAAAATGATACAAAGCCAGAATTATGAAGTTTTTGATTTTTTTCACCCCTGTTTGAAATTTTCTTTTTTTATTTGCTTTAAAATAATGACGATAACAATACTAACGAATTCAAAAAATATCACATGTCTAACTTTTTCTGAATTAAAGTTATATAGTCTCAAAAATTGAAATGTATCATTTTTGATACAAAGCTCGATCTACGGATAAGTACGACATAATGTAAAAGTACCATATAAGTTCCTTTACTACAAAATATCACAATGCGTTGTTATGTTATTGGATACCCTAAGAACTTTCGTTTTCACATGTCTTATGTCGAGAAACCTACAAAAAGAATGGCGCTATCTGATAGCGGTGTCGTGGCAGATATAGATAGCATTTATGGTAAAATCAGATGGATTGAAGTACTTCTTCAACTTGAATTCTCCTAATATTACGACGTATTTCAGTCAAATGTTTCATTCAATTTGAAGGGCAACGTAAAAAGTAAACAAAATATAGTGATGAAGAACTTATAACGTGCAGATCCACCTTTAAAAACTGGTGGCATTAATTTCTCTTTGAGTATGACATAAAAATAGCAAAAATATTGAACTCTATAGTAAGAATTTATCAAAAAAATCCCTATGATACTTAAGAGATTCGATATAATTTTAAGGGCAATTTTTAAGGGAAATTCTTAAAGAAAAAAGTTTCCAAACTTACAGTATTTATAATAAAGTGTCAAAGGAAAAATTGATTTTAGAAGGACAATAAAATTTTTAATTTTTTTTTATTTAATTGAAAGACCGTAGAAAGTTTTTAAATTTGAATTTTAATATTTAAGCAGATTGGTTTTTGTGAATTTATTTGATATACACTTTAAGATTATTTTAGAAAACTTTCCACTTTTGAAATGTTAAAAATAAAGCACCGGTTCTGATAAAAAAAAAAGAAAATAAACAAAAAATAAAAAAATTTGTTTAAAAAGCAAGATTTTATATGAAAAGCTATTAAAACTGTTGTTAAATGATTTGTAGAATCAAATAACTTAATTGAATTTAAATTTTTATACCCGCTACAAAACATATGGTTCATGGGGATACGTATGTATATAGTTTGTCACCCTTTACAACACTTTTATTATACTAACATCATCGAGTTGGTAACACTGTTTTAACAGTATCTTACTAACAAAGTTAGAAAGTTCACCCGTATCCAAAACGTACTGCATGACATCTTGTATGTGGGGACTTGACCGACTTTTAATTTTAGAAATGTTTTCAGACTTCGTATTCATTTTTTTTCCAGTAATTTTTATTTCTGTTGAATTTTTAATTGCAATTAGATAAACATGCTCACTAACACACACCAATGCAAACACTATAGTGATTAATTTATGATATTAGCAGTAATACATACAACAACAACACTTAAAGCACTCACACACACACACACACTGTATATTCAACAACAAATTGAAAGCAATTAAACAACCTTGTTTTTGTTTATTTTTTTGCTATTATTTTTGGAATAATTATTCTAAAAATATTGTAGAATTTTTCGTAATTTCTTTTTCACGCCTTTTAATTTATCCACAATAAAACAATAACAATAATTTTAACGGAATTATTTTACACGTTAAAAAACAAACAAACAAGTAAAAAAAATAAGCAGCACCTTTATTATTTTGATCAATACCGGTCAACGTACTCAGTACAACTGATCGTGAGTATTTATTTTAATAAAAAAATTGAAAAAAAAGAGTTAAAAAATACTCATGCATGTGGTTAATGCATAGGTAAAGAAGAAGAAAAAAATAAAACAGCAACAATAAAACAGCTGAAATTGCCTTCAAACAAAAACAATTATAACAACAACACTTTAGATAAAATAAAAAACAAAAACAAAAACAAGATAAACAAACAAAAACTTGTACATTTTTGGCATAAAGAAAAAAACTGGTAAAAGTAAAACAAAGAAGAGCACAACGGTTTTGTTTCCTCATTTCTCTTTGAGTAAGCGAGCTAGTGATGCCAACTTTTGGGAATATTTGTGAATTTAACATTGGAAAGCACTGAGTAACAGAAAACTAATAAAATATAAAAGAATTTCAATTTAGGAAAGGATTAAAAAGATTCGCTTCTTAAGTTCAAAGTAGAGATGAGCGATATTTTCAAAACTTTGATTTAATCACGGTGATTGATAATTCACTGGTAACTACAGTGATTGAAATTGCCAAATAACAGTTACTAATAATGTCGTTCTTTCAAAATTGTTACATACTCAAATTTATTTCATTTTATTTTGAGCGAGGCAGAATTACTATTAGATGATGCTGATTATTTACTTTTGTCTTTTATACATGAACTTTCTGTGAAACTTAATTGTCAGACTTCATATAAAAAAAAATTACATTAAAAATAATAACATTGATGACACCACTTTGATTTTGTTTAGTAGTCTTTTCGTAGTATATATCTAGTTATCTCTTTCTTACGACTTAATAAAATACATTATTGTCATTACTGTATTATTGCAATACTGTGATCACAATCACTGTTTTAAAGAACAGTGATTAACAAATCACGTTCACTGAGAACAACGTTCTTCAAAAATCACTGGATCGCTCATCTCTAGTTCAAAGTATATGTGAGAAAATTTTACTTGGCATAGTTTTAACTTTAATAATCCCCTTTGGATCAAGTGTGAACAATTTTGTTGAGGCTTTAAAGATCCTATTAGCAGTTCCTAACGCTATTTATATTTACTAAAAAATAATTGGTTCGATTTTGGCTGTAGAGTATATGTAAAGAAACTTTTTAAATAAGTTTCTTGGCGCATGATACTATCCTTGAACAGTTTGATAGTTGATAGGGAACATCAGCCGCCAAAGACTTTCGCCCGTAGTAGATTACCTGTCGATATTATCAAACAGTCAAAAAAAAAAAAGACATTTTGCAGACTGAATGCTGGCTAGACTTTCATATGCGATACATTTGTCACTGTTTTCACTTGGAAAATTCCCAAATTAATTGGACCGCAACACTGCCGTCATGTGGCGAGACTACCTTTAACGCGAAGTATGTATGTGTTTTATGCTCAAGTAAGTTCAAGTGCTAGATTTTTTCAATGTTGCTGTTGTTTTTTTTTTTATTGTTTTTTTCTTCTTTTGTTTTTGTTATAGAGACGATGGATCCAAAACATATATGTAAAACAACGAACCGAATCATGAAATATTATTTTTGCGAGAAAGAAAAAAAAAATCTAAAACAAAAACAAAAAAGATAAAGCAAATATTGTTACGAAAATGAAAAATCTAGATACTGGTGTTTTGCTTTTACATCGCTTAACATTAAAATTATAAACAAAAATACAACAACAAACACCAGCATCAAAAATGGTAAACAAGTAAACAAAAATAAAAATCATTTCAGCGATGAAATCCATTCTTTAATGAATGGTTATGTGAATAAACAAAATTGTCGACTTTGGGACAATACGAAGCCACATGAGACCAAGAGCGACCAATGCATTTGAAAAAGTCAGATACTAACAACACTATAAGTATAAATAAGTCTCGAACATACGCCTTCAAGAACATTCATCAGACTGTGAAATAACGAGTGTTATTTTAAGAAAACTCTCTTGTGGAAGATTGGTAAATAGGGGTTGAAAGGAAGTGTACCAAACTTCCAGAGAGAGTTGCGATTATAATTACGCGATGTAATTATAATTAGGGTTAAATGGGAGAGAAAAGTAAAGAATTATTAATTTTTCTTTTAATAAGAGTAAAATATGGGGAAATCTTACCTTATGTTTTGTGTTTGTAGATTACCAATGAGAATGGAGAGGATGTGTTGATTTAGTATTTTAAGTTTAATAATTTTTATGTAGGTTTTTACAATAAATGATGATGATTTAATGATCGTTCAATTGCAAAAGGAAAAGTTAATGTTAATAGTTCAAGTGCAAAAGGAGAAGTGAATGTAAAAAATGAATTTATCCTTTAGGATAATTAGAAGTTTATCTATATCTGTAAACCTATATATACAGATATAAATAATCTTTTAGAACTTAAGGACTAGTGTTAACACATATAATTTTAATTCAATTATATAATTCAGAAGTTTGAAATTCATTTATAAGTTTATTGTAATTAAGATAAACTTTTTGGAATTGGAATAAATTGTTATTTGGAAAGACTGTTTACGTTGCCATATAAAAGGCAAGGCAAAGCAGCCGAGTGAGTTAGTAAAAGTTCAGTCAGTCTTCTGTAAAGACGCGGTGTGTTTGAAGATAGTAATCGTGGTTTAAAGATCTCCGTTACAAAGATCAATCGAACAATTGTACAGTAATTGTTATTGTTTATGCAAAGGGTGTAAACAGAGGAATAATAAACAAAGTAATTGTTGTTGTTTACCTAAAGTTGTGAACAGTGGCACACAGAATTGTGCGAATAATAAAAAATTTTAATTAAAACTAAACACAAATTTATTTTTATTTTATTTGCAATCCACGAGCTTGTATTTTAAACTTTTTTAAAAAGTAAAAACGTAACAATATATTCCATTCCATTAACACAAACGATGTCAATGTTTTGACAAAATTACTAAAAATTCATGAGTTTGATCTTTCGATTTTGCTGCTGAAAATTTGAAGCTGAAAATTGTTTGCAAACACTTGAATAAGTCTGGATATATGTAAATAAAGTCAGATGTAAAGTTTCATTGGGTTTTACCAAAGAAAATAAAGTATAAAGAATGTGCATCTTAACATATTTTGGAATATTTTTCAAAAATATTTCATGACGCGGGGGGGAAAAGATAGGAGGGAAGTAAACAGAAACGAAGAGCGTAACAATGCGTTGCTCTCATTCTTTGCTCTCATCGCGATGAGATCAAAGACTATAAATATATGAAGAATTTGTCGATGGCAGTACGGCTACTGCCACTTATTGTACTCAGAGAATTTATTATACTCAGAGAACGTATTGTTCCCTTCTCTAATTTATTCTCATATGCGTGTATACGTGTGTGCTTGTACATTGCCAAATAAAATAATAAACAAACTGAAAGATGTCTTGTTTTCACAAAATGTATGTGCAAATAGCCTGTGGAAAAGAAATATTACCGTTTGTTTTATTGTAGGGTAAGAATATGTGTTTTATTGTTGTAGAAATGAAACTATATCGATTCGCACCGAAATAAAAAATCAATATTTTGTGTTGACATTTGAAACTGAAAAATTGTTTTATAAAAAGTGTGAATTAAAAATTGTAGTGCATGATCAAACAAAACGTTTAATAAATATAATATATAATTAAAATCATAAATCATATTTTTAGAAGATATTGATAGGATTGGAAATATATCAGAAAGTACCCATACCCCTGATATAGATGTCGCAGATATATGTATACGATGAAAATAAAGAATATTTTAATGAAGGCACCGATTGTTTTACGTCCAACAATGTGCCAATTGAATTAACATCAAGTCGATATTTTGTTGGTTACATAGCTCAACGAATATCATGCGTTAAATGTCGTGTGGATATAATAAACCAGCGCAAATTTTGTCATATCCTTCAGAAATGTTCGTTCATGCAAATCCATCGCTCCATCTGATTTATTTTTTGAAGTTTGCAAAATTCATATAAGTCTTCGAAAAAATTTTTTTAGAAAATAAATCTATAAAAAACATAAAAACATTTGTAGTTGGCCAATGCGTAAGTTGCACAAAAAATACAATTTATTCCTTTTGGTTTGATGAAAATAACGAATGTTATAAACACAGAATGGAGATGCTTAATTTACTAATTGTTGTTTTACTACGGAAGCATTCAACATGGGAAACATACAAATTCAAATTATCCAGTATGGAAAAAGTTAAAATTTTGAACCATTAAAATGATAAATAAATTTAATAAATACTAAACAAAAAAAGCATTCGTTTTATTACAACTTCATTCTATACAAAAATAGACACATATGGTAAATATGTACATACATAATTGAATAGTCTAAAAAATAACATTATAATTCGGTGCGAATCGATATAATTTCATTTCTACAACAATAAAACACATATACTTACCCTACAATAAAACAAACGGTAATATTTTTTCCACAGGCTATTTTCACATATATTTTGTGAAAACAAAAATTCTTTCAGTTTGTTTATTATTTTATTTGGCAATGTATGTATACACACACGTATACACGCATATGAGAATAAATTGCTTAGAGAAAAAAACAATACGTTCTCTAAGTATAATAAGTTCTCTGAGTACAATAAGTGTACTGAGTCTTTTTTGTTTTCTTTCTCTCAGTTAACATGAGAGTGAGAAAGACAATTTAGCTTTCCCTGTTACCTACCCCCTCATCATAAAGAAGCACAAAATTTTGTCAATTTTAAATACACTGTGTGCAACATCTTTACATATTTATAGTCTTTGGTCACACAATAAAAACGATCATACATACATAATCGTACATACACATATACATACGTACGATGAGAGCAACACATTGTTACGCTCTTTGTTTGTGTTTATTTTTCTTCTGTCTTCCCTCCCTCACAGTGTTGCAAAACTGAAATTTTGAAATGGTACTGAACTATGACTGAAAAAGTACTTTTTTGCATCAAATGGTACTTTTGTAAAAAAAAAATGCACGCATATACGTACAGTGTTGGAAAAAATAATAGAAACGATTACTAGTTTATCATTAAAATATTGTATACTTTTTCGTAATAAACTTTTATTGTTGGAAATCGCTGTTAAATTCTTGCTAATGTAAATGACAATGGGGATACTTTTAAGTTTATATATATACCTTTTTTTATTTACTTAAAGATAAATAAAAATTTAAGGAAATAATAAAAATTTGATGCGTTTCTATTATTTTTTCCAACACTGTATATAATTGGTCATTATAACCCCTCAATCAGGATTATATTCTAATTTTCGTCACACCATTTATTTTGTGGTTGTTAATTTTATACATTTTATACTATTTAAAGTTGACTCCGAACGACAGATTTTTGAGAAACTTTATCGTGGCAATTTTATTTACTATCAGAGTTTTTCGCCGGAGAAATATTTTTTCATATTTAGTTTTGATGTAAATGTCTGCCATGGGTTTTGAACCGTGGGCTCACGTCTAGTAAGACAGCAAACTATCTACTAGACTATTTATTTATATTAAATACACATACAGGATAAAAACAGCTGATTCGGCACGTAACAAAACGTAAAAGCCCCGTTTAGTCAAACGTCGATGGAACGTAATGTGACATACGTTCGTTTTTAGCATATAAAGAGCAATGCAAATGCTTACCGATATTACATTACGTTTCGGCAAGCGTTCTTTTTGTTCTTCGTATTCTAAAAACGAACCTACGTTCCGTGGACGTTTGGCTAACCGGGGCTAAAGTTTAATTCTACCTTTAGCATGATAGCTAATGCATTAATAGTTGCATTAGTGTAGTCTAGCAGTTAGTGGGTTGACTTATTAGACGCGTGCCCTGTTAAATTAAATTGTGATATCGAATTTTATGTGCATTCTTTTAAAATTCTGCTAATATAATAAAATTATTTATAAAATCGCCGCAGCTTAGTCGGTAGTGTGTTGGCTTATTAGACGTGAGGCTACGGTTCAATCTCCAGGTCAGACATCTCCAGCAAAACGAAAGACTAAAAAATATTTTATTGGCAACTGCCCCTCAGCAGATTTCTGACAAAAGCTCTGAGAGTAATTGAAATAAAAATAACAATAAAACAGTACTGAAAGCGGCGCGGGGGTACTGCGGTATTTTTGAAATGAAAAAGTACTGAAAAAAGTACTAAAGTACTGAATTTTTCAACACTGCTCCCTCATCAAGAAATGATTTTTAAAAGAGATTTTGGTGAGAGCGGGTTTTACTGGTACATCCCGCCATAAGAAATTTTACTTCTACATGATGCGCATTCTTTATATCCATATTCTTTGGTTTTACTTTCGACGAAGTTAAGCAAAAACGAATATTTAAACACGATTCACCTTCACGCAAGATTTCAAATTTAGGGGTTAGTTTGTAACTTTCGATTTGATACTGACCTTAAGGGTATGGGTAATTGTAAATTAAGCTTTACTGGAATAACATTTCGTTTAATTTTATCGGTCAACCTATAAAAGACATGGGCAAATATTTTAATTTTAATTTAGATTTAGATTGGTTCCGAAATGCAGGGCTTAGTTTAAACGAGGCGTGTGGCAAAGCGATTAAAGCATTAAGATTTTTAAAATACTTATCCATGCATTAAAATATTAAAAACGACATCATTGTACAGAAAATGTCTGTATATAGAGATATAGAATTGGTTCACAATCAGAATGATTGACTGATGAAGCTAGAAACTTGAATTGTTAGAATGCGTACATCCGATGAAAAATATCAAAGAAAAATCAATCACAAACAACTATAAGGGCCATTATTACAACTTGCCGTTAAACTTGGGTTTAGTTAAAGGGAACTGTAAAGTTACCTTTAACTGATTTTCGTTATTACAACTTAAGCCCTAGTTATGCTACCGTAACGGAATGTAACAGTAACGTAATGTAACGTGTACGGAACGTAAAAATGTAAGTGCAATTATAGATCGTAAAAACGTGTCATATGTTTTTATGTAAACAAAACAAAAAAGAAATAAAGAAAAACAAATTAAGAAATAAAAAATGCAAAAACTAAAAGACAAAAATTCAGATATGGATGTAGAAGTCATGTTTTTGGGTTTGAGTTTTTATTTTATTATTTTATTATTGTTTTTTATACAAATTTAATATTAATTTCAGATTTTAAAAACTTTGTTTTCACTCTTTTATCACTTTCAATATGGCGCCTTTTGTTTTGCTTTAATTCAGCTATTAACCAGTGTTATCACTACAGACTTTTTAGGTTCAATTTAACGATTTTTTTTTATTTATTTAAAGGTACTTATTAAAAGTTTTATGAACTGTTTCTGTAAGCCAAACAATTTCACTTTCACACAAACACACTCAATTTAGTTTGTGTTTGTTTGTTGAGGAAAACACAAACACAAGATTTAGTGATTTTGTTTCTATTTTGCATATAAATAGACGAGCAAGTGAAATTGTTTATCCTACAGAAACAGGTCAGGTATTTCGGAAACCAAATTTGTACGAAAGTTAAAACATTTTTATCTTCTCTAGTAAAAGTTAAATGCAAATTAAATAATTAGTTTAATTAGTTAAAAGTCGATAACTATATTTTTCCAATTTAAAATAAAAATAAACACCACCTACATAATGTAATAGTAAAATAGTGTTTATTTTTATTTTAAATTATAAAAGTTAATAATGAAATAAATTATAATTTGGGTTTTTAAAATATGTGAAGTTTTATTTAAAGTGAATACCACATACAGACAAACATAACATAAGTAGAAAATTTAAATTCTGTTTATAACTTCAATTTTCAGTTTTGGTGGTTTTTTATACATGTTGTTAACACTGCTATACAGATGTCACGTAAAAATGTAAGAAAATTCTATTTTTTACAGATTCTTACGTTCCGTTCCGGTTACGTTACATTTCTATAACCGTTCGTATTGCTTTATACATAACAAAAACGATCAGCTGTTTCTTACTGTTGCGGTTACGTTCCGTTACGGATGCATAACTGGGGCTTTACAGATAAAATAAAATTAAAATATGGCAGTGTCGGAGCAAAGTCGGTAAAACTGCTCAATTAAACAAGTTTCTTTTTAACGCAGTGGCAACAGCGGGTTTCGTTTTTTTCTGTTGTATATGCTCATTTTGTTTAAATTTGAAGTTGCCATATCGAAAATAGTATATGATATGGCAAGTTCAAACATAAAGTGACCTTTAAATGTTAAAGATATGATTATTTTTCCTTTAGCTTAACGATCACTTCTATATTATTGGGTACTCATAATAATGAAAAACAATTTGCCCGTTAAAATCCTCCCTTTAGTTAACGGCAAGTTGTAATAATGGCCCTATGAGTTTTGATGAGGTAAACTTGGAAAATTCGAATTTTTTCATATTTTTTCAAGTTTGCCCATTCATAGTAGCAAACTTTAATAAAAAAATATAGGATAAGTGATAATATTCTTAAAGTCTGTTCTCTTGTGAAGAGATTGAGTCATCATTTGATCAAATCGGACAAAAATTACCGTAGTTATTATTTAAAGAGTCTAACAGTCGAGTGATATTTTTTATATATGTCGTCTCATCAAATGAACTTTTAATGCAAAAATTTTCAGAATTTTTGATGGATCTTGATTGTTTATTACAAAATGTGTCAATTTCACGTTTGCACGACTTCCAGAAGTCGGCTAATATTTGTGTTTTTGGCAAATATTATTATTTCTCTTTGCGCAAACATTGGCCAACTTCTGGTGGTCGCTCAAACGTGAAATTTTAAATTAACTTTCCTGTTCAACCCATAAATAAAAATTAAAAACACACCTAAATAAAGTCTTCATTTCATTTTTGTGTAAGGTGTAGTGAAAACCCACAAATAAAAAATATTCTACAGATAAACAGATGACCTAAATTATCACACTCTATGAACACAATAATTATCTTAGAACGAGCGATATTTTTTTTAAATATTTACTTCAAATATTTACAAAAGACTTCATCTCCAGTTTCTAATGATTGATATTCTTTTCTTTTTTCTTCTTAAGAAATAAAAATATTTAAAATTATTTACCATTTGCTGTCAAAATACCATGTGAAAGTGATCATTTTTTATAAAAATATTTATTCAAACCGTGACAACAAACCTCAGTTGATGGTCGGCGTACTCGTACGGCATGTACATATGTACGTACTTGAATAATAAAGAAATTAAACAATAAATATTCCATTATTATGCCGAAAATAATAAATAAAATCATACAGTTTTTTTGGGGGGAGGAGATCTATAGAAAGACAAATTATTTGTTTATTATGAGCTTTTCTTTTTTTTTATTGTGGATCATTTCAAATGCCAGTATATTTTTTATTATCAACAATTAACAATAGAAAATAATAAATTATTTTCCTCTTTTATTTATTTTTTCTTTATTTGCAATGTGTCATCAATTATTAGCAGAGTAGCAGAGTGTATGACAATAACAGCCGTAATTGTCATCGAAATTTAAGCAATTGAATGTGCCGATAACAAGTACTTGTACTTTGAAAAGTAAAACTGACAACTATTAGGAGTGAGAAACTTCAAAACTTTTCATTGGATTACTTGATACACGTTACTCTACACCCAACATAAGTACGGATTTCACGAAAATAGCAATGAAAGTTACCAGATTGCTTATTTCAGATATCGATCATATCGACGCCTCCATTCTATAACGTTCTAAGTCTACTTAGAACGTTTTTAATGTTCTTGCATTTTTAAATTCTACGTTCTCTAACTTAAATACTGTCAAAATTTGGTTAAGATGGGCCGATCCGTTCCGAAGTTATAGGGAAAAATCTACTTAGAATACACATATAGTCATATGGCGCGTGAAAACTTTGAGAGCTCATAACTCAAAACACACTTTTTCGACTTAGAATGTTATAGAACGGAGGCGTCGATATAATTGGCATCCCAATTCACCGTGTTTACAGAGGAAGATGAAAGCTTTCTAATAGTGCCTTCTAATATAGCAGGTGAAATCATTGATTCCAGACGCTGTTACTGTCCTATGATGTCCAAAACTAGAAATAGGTTTTTTGGTAGAACCCTTTTAATGTATCTCACTTAGCACATATCCATTAGTGTATAGGAACACTCAAAAAAAGAATCAAGCCATCCGGGCTTGAATCAATCCATATCGGTCACAATAGTACGGTAAATACGGTTTGGCTTGAATCAAGTACAAAAGAGTTGAATCAAGCCCGAATCAGCCAAGTACAAAAGTGTTGATTTTAGCGCGATTTAAGCCTTTTTGGGATCAAAGTGATCTCATCATGTATTTGGTTTAAGCATATTTTTTCTTGATTTAAGATCGAATTCGTACTTGATTCAAGAGAATCAGAAGTTGAAGTAATCCTTAAGCGCACTTGTTTCAAGAACTATAAAATTGATTTAAGCTAGATTTCGTACTTGAATTAACTTATAAATGGGATCGAATTGAGGCAAATCGTACTTTATTCAAGCACAATGAGCTTGATTTAAGCCCTAAATTGTACTTGATTAAAACCTAAATTTATTCAAAAACGAGCTTGTTTCAAGAATTTTGAACTTGATTTAAGCTCGAACTCGATTTAATCCTAAAATCGATTGATTTGAAAAAAATGCAAGTCATCTACCCAAAAAAAATACAAGTCATCGACCGGAATAATCCAAGTCATCTACCAAAGAAATGCAACTTGCGAAAAATACGACATTTTGTTGGATATACATATATTGTATAAATACACATGAACTAAATGAGAATTATTAAATTTTTACTTTTGAACTTAAAACCCACAATTCCATAACTCAAATAACAAATAACTCAAAATAACACTTTTTTAAATAGATTTGAGCTTTTTAGTGTTGATTTTAGTAATATAAGATTTTTGAGAAGCCTTTCATGGCAATTTTTACTCTCAGAGCTTTTGCCAGAAATCGGCAGAGAGGAAGTCGCCGAAGAAATATTTTCATATTTTCGTGTTGATGTCTGACCTGGGATTTGAACTCGGGCCTTTCGTCTAATAAGCCAACACACTACCTACTAGACTACGGCGACTTCTGAAATGTGTTTACAACAATTTCAATTTGATTCGGTAGTGATTGTGTTTATTTCTTAGCAGTGTTGTTGCTCAACGATCATTCGCTCTGTCTGTTCCTGAACACTTTAAATTGAATTTGTAACTTTTCATTCTTACACTGTCCTATACATGTAAATCATTTCTCGGACCTAACCCTAACCCAAAAGGTAAATATTGCTGCCAATAAAAAAGTAAATAATCACCCTTATTCTGGTTGTCGTCGTCGTTTTTGTGTCTACATCATTTTCTATCGTCGTCGACACTGTTTTGGTATTCTGTAACAGTACTGTGTCGATGTCGACTGTTTATTGAAAATTGTAATAACACAAAACACACATCTCTAATATTTAAGTCAGCTGATTCATTTTATGGTTTATTTAAAAAAAAAAAGTTTTTATTTCTGTGATACGAGCGTTATTTTTTAAAAATGTTTTTTATTTGTGATACAAGTTCAGATTCGAGTGATGAAAATAATAAAGAAAACTTAATTTTGCAAAGAAAACTACTCAGATTAAAGTCCTTTCTAATTCACTTTCGTGCAGTTCCTCCTCTCTTTTAGCTCTTTCTTCCATTTTTTGTTTGTTTTTAATTGTTTTTCTTCTATGGATAGCATTTTTTTGGATTTATTTAAATCTCGGAGACTGTATTTTCTGACGACAAAGTGTTAGATATATCAGTCAAAAGTTTTATCTGCTTATCGCTGTGCTTTTCTAGCAATTCATTGCGAGCATCAAAAACCAAATACAACGTTTTTGAGGTGGAACTAGTTTTTTTCCTTTTAGTAGTACAATATGGTTGTTGATGATTGGAGCTTGAAGGCATTGAATCTAAATTGTTTTGTGATGATGTTCCAGGTAACTCTTGGTTAATGGGGGCATCAATTGTGTCCAACTCAAAACCGTTAGCCATTCCTTCTTCCAAATAACCGTCTGACACTGAGGCCTCAACATTATTAGCCTGAATTTGAACACCTTGTACAATACCTTCCGGATTAATATGTTCACCAAACTGCAGCAAATTTGCTATATCTTCCTCCAAAGGGGTAAATGCCAACTGCTTAAATCTACCGCCACCTGTGGCATTACACTCACTTTTGCCATCCATCAGAAAGTCTCCTGGGTGGGCCAAGAGCATTTAAAACTTTGGCAATATCTTCGCATTGTGCTTCAAAATTGCTCTGAACGTTACCTCTAATAAATCCTCTTGCGAGAGATGGATTTTTCTGCAACTCTTCCAAAAGCTTCTCAAATTGTTTTGAATTTGTCAATTTAATTTTTTAATTTTTTTCCATTTTGTTATATTTTTTTGTTTTTTAACTTTAAAACAAGAACTTGTCGTTACCAAAAATGACGTCGACAAAATCAGGGTCGACACAACATAATATCGACGGCGTATTGACTTACAGAATACCAAATGTGTGTCGACAGTCATCGATAACTGTCAATAACGACAAACAGAATATCAATTTTAAACTGTCGACGCAAGACGACGTCATCTTGCGTCGACGACGACAACCAGAATAAGGGTGAATATTTACAACAGTAAAGTTTACTTTTAAAAGAAACCAAAAAGTATAGGGTTCTTGAAAGAATTTTTAAAATTTTGATCTGTAATCATATGGAACTATATTCTTATGGTGTTACAAATATTAGCACAAACATATACATATGTACACCTAAGGGGGTGTGGGGTATTAAAGAAAGGTTGTGATTAACGTTCATTTGTTTACTTTAAAGTAGAAGAACAATTTATTTAATTTTGGATAAAGGCAGAGAGAAAGGGAGAGAGAGAGGCATAAAGTATGGAGAGAAAAAATTATGTATTCAAGATAAAAACGAATAAAAAAAGTACAGTGGGTTAGTAGAACACATCTGCTATACTACTATACACTGTAGTAGTAGTTAATCTATTCATATTCTTATCTTTATTAAAACGACAATTTTAAAGATAATTTTTATCAATCTTTTTTGATGACACCTAGTCGTACAGTGTATTGTCTTGGTCCTAGAAAAAGTAGTTTGTAGAAGGAATCTATTTACATTGTAAATGAAAAAAGAAGAAACCATACTTAATTAAAACAAAGTATATAACCGGTTAAGTTTTAAATTCATCCATTTACCAAGAGAATACGATAGAACTCTTATTTGTTAAAAGAAAACCTTATTAACCACAAAACAAAAACAAAAAAAAAAAAAATAAATTACTATGTTACTGAGATTAAACGTGAGCTGCTTATCAGTTCCTTATATTGTTTGTGTATTAAAATAAACTAAAAATAAAATCCTGCATTATACAATTCAATCAATAAACGTCTCAAGTCACAACAAATAACACAACAAATTCAATAATTCAAATCAAATTGATAACGAAAAACCTTAAATGTGGACTGATTAGGAATCAAAACGTTTTCCCAATAAAGAATTTAATATTGCAAATCAAATGAATTCATTCAACCGCAAAAAAATATAAAAAATTAATAAAAAAATAACAATATTATTAATAATAAACAATTTAAAGCACAAAGGAACACAATTGCTTTTTATTTATAAACATAAGCACAAAACATAGGGAAAACAAAACAAAAAACACATAACAAGTCGACTGAATGATAAGAAAACGAAATTGACGCAATATTTGCATTTTCGTACTCATGTCATAAATACCCTACACTCCGGGAATTAAATAGCACAATATGGCTTAAGAAAATGTCCGTATTTTATGTACAAAAAAATTGCTGGGTAATTTCCGAAATTCGATATTCAATAACGAATGAAAGAAAACTTTAAAAGAGTGGTGCTATATGTCACAAGTTTAAAGCATAACTTAATTATTCAAGTACTTATGGCAACTGTGGCAATTAATTGCCAAAAAAGGTTCAAACATAAGTTAGTGATTGCCAACTAAAATATCTAGCTGGCAATATAGTATAACAGAATTTCGGTTGTAGGCGAGTATTTCTATTGTGTAACGTAGATTGCAAAAAACAACTTCCTGAAGCCTAAGTTTGTTACTAAAACTGAGACCTTGAAACTAGCCTTTAACCATAAAAAAGATGAACGAAAATAATAAAAGAAATAATCGAGAAAATAATGTTACGAAAATTGAAAAATCTAGATACTGGTGGTTAGCTTTTACATCGTTTAACATTAAAATTATAAAAAAAAAACTACAAAAACAATGAAATGGTTTGCAATATACCAACAAACATCGGCATAATAAAAATGATAAACAAGTAAACAAAAATACAACAACAAACACTACAAGAATAAATGTAAACAAAATACACAAACAACAATAATGAAACAACGATGTTTACATATATAAAGAGATCTCGAGAACATTCGCCTTCAAGAACATTCATCAGACTGTTTACGTTGCCATATAAAAGGCAAGGCCAGGCAGGCAACTGAGTTAGTTAGTAAAGGTTCAGTCAGTCTTGTATGCATTTGAAGAGTGTAAAGCCCCAGTTATGCATCCGTAACGGAACGTAACCGCAACAGTAAGAAACAGCTGATCGTTTTTGTTATGTATAAAGCAATACGAATGGTTATAGAAATGTAATGTAACGTAACCGGAACGTAAGAATCTGTCAAAAATAGAATTTTCTTACAATTTTACGTGACATCTGTTTAGCAGTGTTAACAACATGGCAATATAAAAAACCACCAAAACTGAAAATTTAAATTATAAACAGAATTTAAATTTTCTACTTATGTTATGTTTGTATGTATGTGGTATTCACTTTACATAAAACTTCTCATATTTTAAAAACCCGAATTATAATTTATTTCATTATTAACTTTTATAATCTATCTATATATATATATATAAATGAATGTATGTTTGTATGTACCTTATAGAATCGTAAACTATGCATTTCATCATGTTATGATCTTTAGCAAGTTGTTGCGCATGAGCCGGGGAAGGTTTCTAGATTGGTATGACCAATTTCCGACAGGTGGAGCCACTGAAAATGACTAAAAATGAATTAAATCGTAAACTATGTATTTGATTATGTTATTATCTTTAGCAAAGTTGTTGCGCATGAGCCGGGGAAGGTTTCTAAGTTGGTATGACCAATTTCCGACAGGTGGAGCCACTGAAAATGACTAAAAATGAATTAGATCGTAAACTGTGCATTTGATTATGTTATGATCTTTAGCAAAGTTGTTGCGCGTGAGCCGACGAAGGCTTATAAGTTGGTATTACCAATTTCCGACAGCACTTCAATAAATGTTCACAATCGAAAACCTCTACATTTTTAAAGTTTATGTTAATTTTTTTTTTTAAATGAACAAAATCAATAAAATGATTCAAATTTGTTTTAGTTGGAGGCGTAGCAACGCGCGCAGGGTACAGCTAGTTTAAAATAAAAATAAACACTATTTTACTATTACATTATGTAGGTGGTGTTTATTTTTATTTTAAATTAGAAAAATATAGTTATCTAAATAAAGCGTTCGACAAGCTGGCATTTGACTTTTATTAGAGAAGATTAAAACGTTTTAACATTCGTACAAATTTGTAAAATTCGAAATACCTGATCCGTTTCTGTATGATAAAGGATTTCACTTGCTTGTCTATTTATATGGATATTACAATCAAAATCACTAAATTTTATGTTTGCGTTTTCCTCAACAAACAAACACAAACTAAATTGAGTGTGTTTGTGTGAAAGTGAAATTGTTTGGCTTACAGAAATAGTACATAAAACTTTTAATAAGTACCTTTAAATAAATAAAAAATCGTTAAATTGAACCTAAAAAGTCTGCAGTGATAACACTGGTTAATAGCTGTATTGAATCAAAGCAAAAGGCGCCATATTGAAAGTGATAAAAGAGTGAAAACAAAGGTTTTAAAATCTGAAATTAATATTAAATTTGTATAAAAAACAGTAATAAAATAAAAACTCAAACCCAAAAACTTGACTTCTATATCCATATCTGAATTTTTGTCTTTTAGTTTTTGCAATTTTTATTTCTTTTTTGTTTTGTTTACATAAAAACATATGACACGTTTTTACGATCTAAAATTGCACTTACATTTTTACGTTCCGTACACGTTACATTACGTTACTGTTACATTCCGTTACGGTAGCATAACTAGGGCTTAATCGTTGTTTGAAGATCTCCGTTACAAAGGTCTGACGAACAATTGTCTAGTAATTGCTATTGTTTATGCAAATGGTGTAAACAGAGGAATAACAAACAAAGCAATTGTTGTTGTTTACATCAAGTTGTGAACAGTGGCACACAGAATTGTCCGAATAATAAAGAAATTTAATTAAAACTAAAAACAGATTTATTTTTAATTTATTTGCAATTTACGAGCTTATATTTTAAACGATTTTAAAAGGTAAAAACGTAACAATATAGTAGTATTATCATACTTTGTCGATTTTTACAAAATAGTATTATCACAAGGTAAATTTTTCCTAGTGCAATACTTCTAAAAAAAATAAAAATTTTGAAAATATGTAGGGTGATCTGATACCTCTTCTGTTGCCCTCCTATTTAAGACAGTTGTTTACAAAATTGAAATTCTTTTGAATTATTCAAGAAACAAAAAATAAGAAAACAAAGTTAATCGGACGAGGTGCACATGCAAATACCACCTATTGAGCAGCAGGCAGATCGTTGAACTTGATAAGAATTATTTTGATAAGGTTGTACATACATACATATGTAATGTAGGTAAATATGTGAACATTGCATTTCAAATAAATTCGAAAACAAAATAAATTTCAAATTTATGAAAATTAAATATTATTTGAAGGCTCTGCTTTAAATACAATAATATGGAATGAAAGGAGTCGTTAAATTCAAATACCAAACTAAAATATGTTAAAAAGTTAGAGACGGGTAAGCAACGAATGGTTTTTTGTAGGTTCTTGAGTAAAAATTTAGGCAATACAGTCGAGGTACCTTACCTGAATAATAGAAGAAAATGTCTGTCAAAGTCTAATGCGAATACATACATACTTTAAGGCAAACGAACGAAATTGTATCGCGTAAAATTTTATAGACTTGATATCATAGCGTATTGAAAAATTATTTGGTCTGAAAATATGCAGTCCTTCGTTCATTTACGATCACAGGAGACCTTTATCCTGCAGGAACGAACCACTATTTCTATCAAACCATGTGTTGATGTGATGCTTACTTATGGTGTTTTCTTTTCTACAAAGAAAATGCCACCCTCTTACAAGGTACATTAAAATAATTGCTGACCAACCCTGTTATAATGTAATTTTTTATTTGAGAACAAAACACAAATTTTAAAAAAGGGTATGCCCTGTGTTTACCACTTATTAAGAAAATGAATGAGGAAATGCCAATTTGTTCAAAAGATGACGAAGATGAATCTAATAACTGATTTATTTCAATTTTCGCAAATAAAATAGATGCAGCAATATTCATATTTAAAAATTTAATTTAAAAATATGAAAAAGTTGTTGCCAGATCGCTAATTTTTCGACTTAATTTTTTGAACACTTTTTTTATAACAAAAAAAAAAATTTAACACTGTTCTAACACTGAATACAATTTTTTTTTATATTACTGACCATGTAGCTTTAATAATGTAATGTTTCCTTAATGTTGCTCCACAAAACAATGAAAAAATTAATTTCAAAATTGGATAACGATACCAGGCGACTTTTATTAAATTTCATCTGGTAGCCCTATAAATAAACAAAAGTCATCTGCTTTGCAGGGCATTATCAGCACTCTCGATTTATACAGGGCATAAAATGCAATGCCCTCCACCATTGGCAAGTGCAAATTATTTAGAATAAAACATACCACCCTTTCAGAGGGCGAAACATTTTTAAGAAACAAACACAAAATTGCTTTTTTTTTAAAATAAAATGCACATTTTTTGGTAGAAAAGAAAACACCATTAGTAAATCAATTGATGTCACAACTGTAGTACTTGGTAATGGAGCCGGCAACACACATTAAAATGAGCCTCATGACTACGGCGATGTCTATTCACCCATAACTATTTCAATATGCCTGCCAAAACTACGAAATACATCAAATAATGGCCGTTAGCTTCTTACAAACTAACGTCAACACTACAAAAGATATGTAAGTTAATACATTCATTCATTTGAATACTTCGTCTCGTTATTACTGCTAAAGAGTAAGTTCTGGAATTATAATTCAAAAGGCTTATGCCCTTACATATATGCGTACAATTTACAGCAAGCATACATACATAATTGGTCATTACAACCCTTCAGTCAGGATTATGACCTAGTTTCTCACACCACTTATGTTGTGTGTGTTAATTTTATACATGATTGGTGGGACCTACAGTTTAAAGTCGACTCCGAACGACAGATTTTTGACAAACTTTTCATGGCAATTTTATTTACTCTCAGAGTTTTTGCCAGAAATCTGCTGAGAGGAAATCGCAAAAGAAATATTTTCTCATATTTCGTTTCGATGTCTGACCTAGGGTTTGAACTGTGGCCTTACGTCTTATAAGCCAACACACTACCTACTAGACTACGGCAACTTACACCGTAAGTATCTAATAAATCATAAACAAAAAATACCAAATAAAGTTTCCAATAGATTCTCTGAAAAAAGCGGTTGTAACTCAATATTCAAAGAAATTTTGGGCTATGTATCCAGCAAAGTGTCAGTTGGCTGAAACTCTGAAGGCAGCACAAGAAGAAATAGATCTGTCTGAAGAAGGCAACAGTGAAGACTTGATAAAACAAATCCTTCAGCAATGGGATCATAGGTATCAATATACGGTATACATAATTGCGTAGATCTAGCCAGTGCCATAGAGAATCGATTCCCATATTCAATTGATAATTTTATATTTTTAAAAACTAGACATTGTTTTCCCTGTTTTAGTGCTTTTTGAAAATCAAAAGTTGACACCACCTAGCGGCACAAGCTAAAAGAGAGAAACAAATGAAAATAAACTTATAAAGCACTCTTAAATTTGGGAGTGCGTTAATGACTAAGAGGCACGATCATTATTTCAATTGTGCCGACCACATATGGTTCTGTGACGTAAAATAAAGTGGTGGTGCTAGACTTATCCCCCTTCAGTTTTTTTTTTTATTATTCTCTCTGTGAATGCCTGCAATATTAGGAAATATTTCTTTTAATTTTTCTCTCTTTTCTTTTATTCATCAATTGCATATGTATGTACGCCATCAAAGTGATGACGACAATTGAATTGAAACGTTATTTGCTACACTGAAAGAAATTTAATGTCTATGCATATACTTAAACTGAAACCAGGGACCGAAAATAACTGTTATTTTTGAATTTTTGATTAAAAAAAGCAACTGCAAGGAAATGTCGGAGAACAAAACCAAGTATACCATTTTGATTGTCTTGAACACAATTTTTATAAAATGTGATGCTTTTTAAAAATCTGATTTTTATTTTTTAGAAAAAAAAATAATAGTTATTTTTTGATTTTTATTTTTTCGAGCAAAAATAACAGTTATTTTTGACTTTTATTTTTAAGAGCAGGAATAAAAGTTATTTTTTGACTTTTATTTTTTCGAGCAAAAATAAAAGTTATTTTTGACTTTTATTTTTTCGAGCAGAAATTAAAGTTATTTTTTGACTTTTATTTTTTCGAGCAGAAATAAAAGTTATTATTGTTTTAATTCATGATGAATTCATAATATTTATTAATATTTATAGCAAAACTTAATTCTAATAATTGTTTAACATAATTTACTTTAATTGTTTTAAAGAATTTTTTAATACATTTTATGAATTCATCATGAATTAAAACAATAATAACTTTTATTTCTGCTCGAAAAAATAAAAGTCAAAAAATAACTTTAATTTCTGCTCGAAAAAATAAAAGTCAAAAATAACTTTTAAACTTGCTCGAAAAAATAAAAGTCAAAAAATAACTTTTATTTCTGCTCGTAAAAATCAAAGTCAAAAATAACTGTTATTTCCACCCGAAAAAATAAAAGTCAAAAAATAACTTTTATTTCTGCTCGAAAAAATAAAAGTCAAAAAATAACTTTTATTTTTGCTCGAAAAAATAAAGATCAAAACATAATTATTATTTTCTGACTTTTACGATAAAAGTTATAACAGTTACGGTCCCTGACTGAAACAATTCTAAAATTTTGAGAAATGGAAACAACTTACCTATGAGCAGCTTTGCGGTAATACTTTTTCACCGGCATATTGGTGCCATTGGGTGAAGTTGGGGTAAGGCATTCGAAGGATTGTTCTTGCATTGAGTAATTGAACTGGAAGAAATAATAAAAGTAATTAAAATGGAACACTTTTAATACACAATTTGAATAACAAAATTAAATATTTACAATTCCACTTAAAGTACATATGTATGTATGTACGAGTAGTATGTATGTTAGTTACAGTGTATTTTTTACATTCTATTATTGATTTATTTTTATTTGCTGTCAATTGAATTCTACATCGTATATATGTACGTGTATACTTACAATGTTAGCATCATGGAAATAACGTTTTTGTGACATGATGATGAATTCGTTACTTGTAAGATTTATGCTGATGCTGCTGATGCCTGTTTGGATGCTGTTGACAGAACTGCTGTTGTTACTGTTACTGTTACTGATACTGGCCGTTCTAAAGTAAAGCTTGTGTTTTTTTACATTTTTTGTAGCATACAAGTCAGTGCATAATTTAAGGGAAAAATTTTGAAAAACAGTTTTTTGATTATGATTATTTAAACGATTTTTACAATTATTCGAGAGCACATTACGTAAAGCATACAGATGTAAAGCCATTTTTACAATACAATTTTAAAAAAGCATTTAAATACAGGATGAAAAAAAAATTATTATTTTTTTTTTGGTGTGGCAATGGAAGAGAACAATTGGGGGTTCATGGGTGTTTATGGTGCAGTTGTTGGTGGATACATGGAAATAAATTTGTTGGAAAGAATAAAAGAAAAATAAAACAAACTAAACTGGTTTTAGAATTATTTTTTAAGAAATAATAAAGAAATGCTAAGAGATCAAAAAGATATTATAAGCATAACTTGACATACTAAACTAATAAATAAAAAAAACTATGTATATTTAATAAATAAACTCTAAATATTTGCCAAAAAATTATTTGGTACTAGCAGATTGTACCCGGCGTTGCGCGCGTTATGTAGTTTGGATTAGTTTAAAAAATGAAAAATGTTTTTAAATTTAAGACAGGCATCGTTTGGGAGGTTTTTCTACAAAAGAGGTGGCCATGGGACACCCTATTGTATAATTTTTTTTTTAAATTTAAAAAAAAAAATATTATTGGGTCATTTTTGCATTAAAAATAACAATAAATAAAAAACCGCTTTATCGGTTTCGAAAACGGTTTTGAAACCGGTTTCTTAAAAAATGCAATTTTTCAAATTATTCGGAAACCGGTTTAACAAACAACCCAGTTTTTTTTTTGAATACTCTAATGGTGTTTTCTTTTCTACCAAAAAATGTGCATTTTATTAACGCAAAATGCAATTTTGCGTTTGTTTCTTAAAAATGTTTCGCCCTCTAAAAGGGTGGTATGTTTTATTCTAAATAATTCGCACTTGTCAATGGTGGAGGGCATTGCATTTTATGCCCTGTATAAGTCGAGAGTGCTGATAATGCCCTGTAAAGCAGATGACTTTTGTTTATTTATAGGGCTACCAGATGAAATTTAAAAAAGTCGCCTGGTATTGTTATCTAATTTAAAGTTAATTTTTTCATTGTTTTGTGGAGTAATCTTAAGGAAATATTACATTATTAAAGCTACATGGTCAGCAATATAAAAAATTGCATTCAATGTTAGAACAGTGTTAAAATATTTTTTTTTTGTTATAAAAAAGCGTGCAAAAAATGAAGTCGAAAAATTAGCGATCTGGCAACACCTTTGAACAAATTGGCATTTCCTCATTCATTTTCTTAATAAGTGGTAAACACAGGGCATACCCTTTTTTAATATTTGTGTTATGTTCTTCTCAAATAAAAAATGACATTACAACAGGGTTGGTCAAAAATTTTTTTAATGCACCTTGTAAGAGGGTGACATTCTCTTTGTAGAAAAGAAAACACCATAAGTCCTAAATATAAATGCACTCAATTTGCCCGTTTTTCGCCCCTTTCCCCCTTTTTGGACCCCTTTTGGTCCAACTTTATAAACGGAACATCTCCAATAGCTATTTGGGAAACTTAACCAAGCTAAATTGTAAAAAAATATCCTTAAAAACAGATAAAATACAGCATTTATGTATAAAGTACTAATTTTTGGCCATTTTTTTTCCCCATTTGGGTCAAAATTTTGAAAAGATTTATTGCCTATAACCTGCACCGACAAAAGCTCGCTCAATATCCCAAATTTCAAGAAAATCGGTCCAGGCGTGATTGGCTATGCACTCAATTTGCCCGTTTTTGGCCCCTTTCCCCCTTTTTGGACCCCTTTTGGTTCAACTTTAGAAATATTTATAATATATATTAGGATTAAATGATGGTATGGATGAAATCTATTTTCTTAAAGTAAAAGTATCATTCTTGGACTTATACAAAATAAGAAAACGATTTTAGACAATACTTACGAAGTTATAGAAAAGTATATGAAAAGAGTTTCAAAATATTGTCTACCTGACAAAACTATGAAATAACTTCTGCACCTCAGGCTGAAATATACAGAAGAACAGATTTGTACACTGAATTAACCCCATATCAACTGAAAATCCCAAAATCTTGTGATCTCTGTGCAGACATACTCACCCTTATTCTGGTTGTCGTCGTCGAAGTCGTCTTGCGTCGACAGTTTAAAATTGGTATTCTGTTTGTCGTTATTGACAGTTATAGATGACTGTCGACACACATTTGGTATTCTGTGAGTCAATACGCCGTCGATATTGTGTTGTGTCGACTCTGATTTTGTCGACTCTGATTTTATCGACATAATTTTTGGTAACGACGACGACGACGACAACCAGAATAAGGGTGAGTATCAATTCCACAACCTTGAAGACCGAACGTTCTTATACACAGACTGGAATCGAGATTGTTCTCATAATTGAAGACTTTGATTATTTCAGTCTCTACTGTTTTAACCACAAACTAACAGAAACTGTGGTAGTCATCTGTTCAAAAGTATCTTAAGAAGGTGAAGGTAAGAATAATTTTTTTCTTTATGGAAGTGTTCAAAGATTTTTCTTTTTCTTTATTATTCAAATACAGCCTAAAATTATGCCGAACATTTTACAAACTGGTTGTCTATATTTAAAATTTTAATATAAAAGTAATCGTGAAACTAAAAGAAAACCAAAAAAAAACTATAATTTAAGTAAACAAACAAACAAATTAAATATTTAAGCAAATAAAAATTAATAACTTATTATCGTGTTAACGTAAAAATTTGGTTTCTTTTTTTAGTAAATAGCAATACAAATAAACAAATAAAGAAGAACGCATTTGTTGACAAAAATTAAAAAAATGTTTTTAAAATTAAAGGAAAAAAACAAACTCAATTTCAGACGTCAAAACAAATTTTTAAAAATAGAAATCAAGGCACATCCAATAGGTAATCTCATGTCAACAGCTGACGCGTTTTTAAATGTCAAAATTTTGTTGTTTTTTTGTTTGTTTTGTTTCGATAATCATTTTCGCATTTATAAACCTTCATATGTACCGGATGTATCCTTAACGATACGCACTCTAGAAATTCTTCAGGATTACTATTTCAAAGCCAATTTTATTAAAATTTTTGCAAGATGATTAATAATATTTAAGTCTTTAACACTAAATCCATATATCTTTTAAACTACAACCTAGATTTACTATATTTATATTTATTTAGACGAGAGTGATGACCCAAACAAGATTTCGGTATCTCCAACTAAGTGCCAAAACTATGACCAATAACAAATAACGTTAGCATCTGCCATTTTTATCGATGGCCATATAAAAACATGTTCTTTAGATAAAGTGGAAATGTTATTGACTGCATGGAATAATTTTTTTTTTAATTTATAGGTGCCCCACTATTGCGTAATTAAGCATGACATAAAAATCAAAAGAAATTTCAATATATAAAATTGATTTAGTTTTTTTAATTGCTTTTATTAATTTCCTATAGAGGTTTGAGGGTTAATTTTTTTGACATTTCGCGTACGCTTTAACAAAAACAAAATGCCTGTTGTTTTTGCATTGTTGTACTTGTTGTACACTTGCGGTTACCTGTTAGATGTGCCTTGTTCTGGATGTTCTAGCACAACTTTTGTTGTAGAATCCGCTTTTATGCTTCCCAGTATCCCTCTGAAGGTCGTCATACCTTAGTGGTAGCGCAAATCAGCCCGTATTTAAAAAAATTTTATTTTTAAAATTTTTTTATAAACAAAAAGAAACAAAAGAGAAATAATGACACAAAATAACAACTTTATGTCATTATATGGATTCGCCTTTGTCATTTCTGGCTTACGGCGAATTTCATTTGACATATGTGTGTACCCACAAACAACAGAAAATACATGTTGTTTTTGTTAAAAAACACTGCGTATTGAGTTGTTGTACTATTGCCATCACCTATTGAGTTCGCCCTGAATCAATCCAATCAATTTCGATTTATCCATGATGCAACTAATAAGGTGACAGCACAAGCACAGCTGTCAAATTTGTCAAAATTTGTTTACATTTCCTACCTTAAACATTAAAAATAACATTAAGAACTTAGCGTACCAAAAGAAAATATACAAGAATATAATGGATTTGGTTAAGTTCCGTCATTTGAATGAATATTGTACTCACTGTAAAACTCAGTCATTGAATTTTCATTGGTATTAAGAGCTCTTTGAATTACGAACTGTTTTTCTGGCCCATACCCATATGTTTCACATAAGAAGAACCAGTTTATTATCATCGAAATTTCAAATTCTTTCGCACATTATTTTTTGCTGGGAGTTTACAAATAAAGTCACTTTTTGATGCAATGATTAGGCCAAAATATTTGAATTTGTTAAAAACATAAGCAAAATTGTTTTACATTGAAAGGATGGAATTCATGGCATTAAAATGTATGTGAAATGGTGACGATGGGATTTGTTTCCCTTCAACATGTGTTTCAGCTTTGTCTGAAATTCGTGAATGAAATTCCGTATACATTCCGGAATAATGTACATATGTGATGTGGCGGAGAGAGATTCCATCAGGATATATAAAATATGAAGAACATCAGGGACCAATGATATTTGGCTGAATCTAGTTGACGGCCAAAACTATTTCACTGAAAGCCAAATATGTACATATCTCAAACAGTTATTTGTTTTAATTTACATATATATACATACATACATAATTCTTGAAGTCGCCGTGGTCTAGTAGGTAGTGTGCTGGCTTATTAGACGAAAGGCCCGAGTTCGAATCCCAGGTCAGACATCAAAACGAAAATATGAAAATATTTCTTCGGCGACTTCCTCTCAGCAGATTTCTGGCAAAAACTCTGAGAGTAAAAATTGCCATGAAAAACTTCTCAAAAAATCTGTCGTTCGGAGTCGACTTTAAACTGTAGGTCCCGCCGCTCGTGTATAAAATAAACGCACACAACAGGAGTGGTGTGAGAAGCTAGGACGTTGTACAATGGGTCAGTTCGACCTCCGGGTACTGTACTTGTCACAGTTGACAAGTACACGTCCTCTAACCTAACCTAACCTACATAATTCTTAATTTTTTTATATTTTTCAAGAATTATTTAGTCTTTTTACTTAAAATTTAATTTTCTTCAAAACAAATGTATATTTTTGTTGATATTTATTACAAATTTTCATTTACAAATGACAGCTGATTTTGACAAACGTGCGAGAGCTTCACAAAAACAAAATGCATGTTGTTTTTGCCTTGTTGTATTTGTTGCCGAGGCGCTGTCACCTTATAATCAATTCGCCTTGGATTTATCCAATTATTTTTGTATACTTTTGAAGACAAGAACAAACGTACCCCAACAGATGTTTGCTTTTTTTTTTTAATTTAAAAAAATTAAATAATTTAAATTTCGAAATCTATTTAAAATTAAAAGCAAACCAAATTAATATTTAATGGAAAACAAAACAAAAAAACATGAAATAGACTGATAGTAAGAAATAATTTATTGCAGCATGATTGGGGGAATTCGTAAAACGAAAATCTTGGAAATCGGCCAAAAACTCTTTAACACAAAAACATGTACCAGGCACATGTTCTCTCAAACAAACAAAAGAAACAACTCAACGACAAAGTATTGTGTGCCGACGACACTCTAGCTAAAAAATGACATGACACCATCGGTGCAAGAATCGATGGAAATTTTATTTGTTTTCGGGGTGTTTCGAAAACAAAATACCTGCCGCCATCCAAAAACAATCTCCATAAAATAGGAATTTAACCACGAAATATGAGTTCAATACATGACAGCCCCACTGTCATTGCGGCATAGGCGACACTTTGGAGCACAAAAGACAAATTAATAAAAAACAATAAAAACAATAAAATGACTACTCCATCAATCATCACAAGACTGAAAGGAGAGGAGAGGATAGTTTGAAAGCAAAATAAAAACAACAACCAAATAATGATTATGATTATTAAAACAAAACAAAAGCTTACAGACAGGAGAAAAAGATAAGAAGAGGCAGTAAAAAAGCAACAATTCAAAAGTAAATGATAAAAAAAAGACACAGACACACCACACTCAGGAGTATTTAATTAAGCAATATCCACTTTTTATAGTTCGGAGTCAAGAAAGTGATGGAGAAGAGTTTCTAAAAGCGAGACCTGAAAAAAAGGTGAACCTAACACAAGATAGGGTAGGTAGGTTGAAGTGCTGGCTTTGATTACCAAAGCTAACTTCTGCAAACAGACAAGAAAACTCTCGTGTCGCAATGACCTGTACTTTGCGTTCAAGTTTAAGTCCACGGTTGGTACGCCTTCCTCCTACCCATTGTGAGCCAAGTTAGTCTGGCAATGGAGCAAGATTCGTCAATGACCTAGGATAGCTAAGCATCCCGAAAGAATTTTCGCCTAATTGCCAATTTAATCGAGACGATTGTCGAGGGTTTCAGAAGAAGTATACCTGCTCGGGGTAGCTCATTGGCCCTACAGTTGCCTGGAATGTCCCTGTATAGAGGAATCCAGAAAAGTTAGTCGCTGAAGCGCCCAGAGAGAACATCGAGGCAACGCCGACGCTCTCTAACGAGTTTTTTTACTCGATCACAACGCCCGAGAGGGATCTAATATTGGCTAATATTGGCTTGGTACGCCTTCCTCCTACCCATTGTGAGCCAAGTGAGTCTGGCAGTGGAGCAAGATTCGTCAATGACCCAGGATAGCTAAGCATCCCGGAAGAATTTTCGCCTAATTGCCAATTTAATCGAGACGATTGTCGAGGGTTTCGGAAGAAGTATACCTGCTCGGGGTAGCTCATTGGCCCTACAGTTGCCTGGAATGTCCCTGTATAGAGGAATCCAGAAAAATTAGTCACTGAAGCGCCCAGAGAGAACATCGAGGCAACGCCGACGCTCTCTAACGAATTTTTTACTCGATCACAACGCCCGAGAGGGATCTAATATTGGCTTGACTATCAGAAAAGATTGATACGATTGAAAGAAGCACCGTTCATGAGGATTCAATGAGCAGCCTGGTAAATAAATGGCCACTACCTTTGCCTGAAATACGCTACAGTGATCCAGAATGAAAGCAACGCCAATAGGAGGTAAATAAAACCTATAATAGATAATGAAAAAAAATCCGTCAGTTTATTGCAATTATAAATTGATACATTTATTTCATAGCTTCTAATAAATGTGGTGCTCCTACTAGAAAACTGGGCAATTTCTGCTCATAACTTTCTTTAGCGGATACAATGTTGTGAATGATGGGTGAGATTTTTTTCGCTTTTAAAAAAACTTTGTCTTCTGTAGAACAAGGAAAGAAAGGTTCGTAGGGGGAGATACTCTTTGAATTGATATGGGTCGTTGGAAGGCTATACGGTCTAAATAGGCTTTGGTTATAATATTAGTTTGTTCTATTTAGATTTAGTCGGCTCTCCTTGGAAATACTATGTATTTTTTTTACTAAATTGGACAGCAGCACTTCAGTGCAATAAATCTTTTCCTACTACATACGTCATGCTGACTGAGATAACATGGTGGACTTCGGGATCTTTTACAAACTTTTCCTGCCCCTCATGACTAATCTAATAAACTTATATGCCACGAATTTTGTCTGGTGCCTTTAAGGCCCTACCTAATCAAACAAAATTTAAAACATGTTGTTGTTGTTGTGTGTTTAACTAAATCACCCTGAGTTGTTGAATGGGTGTAAATGGAAAAAGATTTGTTGTTGCTTGCTGCCATGTTGTCGTGTTATAATAAAAAAAAAAACAAAATTTACAACACCAATAACAACAAAAGAAAACATGAAACAAACATGGTTGACTTAATACCTGCGTATGTATGTGAGACTCACTTGGTATTATTTATTGTATGTGTATGACTTCACTTCACGTTAAACGCACTTTTTTTTTTTTTTGCTGTGATTTTCTATCGAAAATCAATTCCGGGCGGGTTTTTTATAACAAAGAAAAGGCAGGAGCTTCACTTTCTGTTGCTTTAAAACGGTCACTTGCGTAATTAATTTATTAACTAAACAATCTGTTTTTTATTTATTTTATTTTCTGTTTATTTTTATTCAAAAGAAATTCCGAATTTATTAACACACACACACTTTGAAATATTGGAAAATTTAATTTTTTTTCTCAATTTTTTCTTTCTAATTTTCCTTGGTTCACTAATTAATAAAATGGAACAAATAACAAACACACACAGCGTAACCTCGGGGAATTGATTGAATACCGACGATGGTTTTTAATTTTTTCAATAAATTTGTGTTGTTGTGAAATTCCAGTAATATTTCTTAATATTTTTCTTGTTTAAATTTTATTTCATTTAGAAAAATTTTCTTTCTTTTTGCTTTTGCGTCCACTGCCTCAATTTAAACTTGTCACAATGTTTCTTTTTTTTTTGTGTGGAGAAAATGAAAAAACTGACAATTTTGGCGCAGACGCTTCTCATTAGAATGTCTTCTTCTTGTTGTTGTTCTATTTGTTTTCGTTTTCCCTTCGCTTTAAATTGTGCCTGGTTGACGTTAGGTTTTGTTATTGTTTTGATTACAATAAACAAGCCGCTTTCCTTATTATTTTTCTTGTTGCCGATGAATGTCAAAGTAATAAAAAGCCGGCACACAACGTAAAGCTTTTTAATTTGTTTGTAAACAAACCATATACGACAAGCCAGGCAGTCAGTCACATGAACGACCAAAACGAAATAGGAAAGAAAGAAAATTAAAGATAAAAAAGCTTTTTGCAAATGTTGGTTGCCAGGTTGCCAACTTCTGAAAAAGAAATTAACAAAAGGGGATGGATAGCAACATTAATTTTATTAGTTCGTAGTTTTTTTTAACTTTTTTCAATTAATTCTTCCTGATTGATGTTAAATTTTCGTTCATAAATTTTTTCATCAAATTGTACCGTTTTTGCAAAGCAGATTTGCAGATTGTAGACACTTTTAGTTATACAAATTAAATGTTATCGTTATTTAGTTCCAATGTAATCTGACTATCAAGTCTTAATAAAAGAAAAATTGGAAATTAGTTAGTCGAAAAGAAATATTCCTTTGCAAGTTTAAAAGAGTAAAAAAATTTATTCAAAATTTAATTACAAATTTTATAAATTTTATTTTCAATGCACAATCATCATATATATTATTTCTAAAGCACTTTTTTTTGTCATTTGCAAATATCTCCCATACCACCGCATCAAATTTAATGAATGATATCTCATTTTAAAGCTTATATCTAACACTAATGACGAAAAATAATTAGAAATTGAAAAATTAATATTTTCATTGATAAAAATTATATTTTAAATAGAACTGCATGATAATACTGTTGTCATTATGATTATATGTTTTTGTTCAAGTGTGGTAATACAGGATCGCTTAATAGTAATGCAATTCTACATAATATAGTATGTATTAAAATCCATTCTGGCAATACCGCTATTTACTATAATGCCGTTTATTACTAAGTCAGTTATATATAATATGCATATTAAATTGTAAAAAGCTGTTTTGGCAATACTTTGCAGTAGTTGTTAGATCAAGTGCGATAAACAGGGTCCCTTAATTGTAATGCTATTCCACATAATATATAAAGTTGTAAAAGCCATTTTGGTAATGTCGTTATTATCATGGCATTGTTTGTTTTATGAAGTGTAGTAATACGGTGTCTTTTAATATATACATATATATATAGTGTCAGCTGATATTTAACAGTTAAAAAGGTTTTAAGAAAAACAAGGTCAAACCCTTCAACAGGTAGGATTGTATTTACCAGAACCGGTCTTTTCACATGGGCAGTTATACGTGGCTTTTTCTCGATTGCGTACGTTTAAAGATATTTTTGTTTGTATTAAGGATTCGTACGGGCAAAAAGTTAACGACGATCATGTCATTACCTCTAACATTGTATTCAAAGAAGTATTATAAAAGCATTTAAATATTAATTATTTTCATTTTATGTTACAAAAATGACAACTAACGGTGCGAAATATTCGCACGAGTCATCTCGTATTCTTTAATTTTAATTTTTTTTAAATTTCTGTTTCGCAACACAATTGGAGGGTTTGTGGCTCGGCTAATGGAAGGTAAAACTACTTATTCTAGGCACATACCACTGATCGTACAGGGGTATACGGTAATACAGTGACTAAGTAGAATAACGCTACTTTATTGATTTTCAATTTTATTCACCACACCGGACAAATTCACTACACTTTGAAAACTCACCACTCTGGAAACTCACCACATCGAATAAATTCACCACGTCGGAAACAAGAAAAAAAAAAAATTAATTTTGAATCAATCAATCCAGCTTTAGCAAACAAACGCAACTTTATACCTAGCACACATACACAGAAGCAACACACACACGCTTTCTTCTTCTTCTCCTCGCCCAATGACGCACACACAAAAACGTAAGATTATCAAAGCAACAACACAAACAAGCAACGCACACACATATCATCATTCCTTTTGGGCATTCCTTTCTTTTGGAGATTAATCCTCAATCCAGCCACATCTAACTAACATCGATTATCTTTCTTTCAGAATATTATTTGGACAGGAGTTTTAATTTTTATGATCATGATCATCTCCCCGGATAAAATCCCTTTGTCTGAATCAGTTACGAAGGCGAAATAGGGTTATCCTATCTGGTCAAGAGAGAATAAGTACATTCTCTTCTCAAACCACTTAGGTTTGAGGCAATTTAAACTTTTACGCGGCAATTACAACAGAAGTGAATTTAAGACATGCATAAAATTAGTGCAGGAACGGGGCTTTTGACAAGCTAGTGAAGATTTAAGTAAAGCACAGCTGTTTAAACGGGGATAGTCGTGTCGATCACGGCAATGTAGACTATTTGAGGATGAGAATAAGTTATCATACATACTTGAAACATGCCAGGAATTAAAGCATTTCAGAAGGAAACACCCGAGTGCATAAACAGTGGCCAGGTTTGTCCTTGCTGTCATCGAGTAGTATTTTGAAGTCTATCTGGGTTTATCGCCGTAGTCTAGTAGGTAGTGTGTTGGCTTGTTAGACGTAAAGCACGGGTTCGTATCCCAGGTCAGGCATCAAAACGAAATATGAAAAAAAAAAAATAGTTCTTCGGCGACTGCCTCTCAGCAGATTTCTGGCCAAAAACTCTGAGAGTAAATAAAATTGCCATGAAGAGCTTCTCAAAAATCTGTCGTTCGGAGTCGACTTTAAACTGTAGGCCCCGCCACTCATGTATAAAATTAACGCACACAACATAAGTGGTGTGAGAAGCTAGGTCGTAATCCTGACTGAAGGGTTGTAATGACCAATTATGTATGTATGTATGTGTGTATCTGGGCAACATTATAGGGGTATGCAAATGTGGTACCAATCAATACACATGAATCAAATTGACTGACTGGTTTGGTAGCTATAACTAACTATGTGCTATGCTATAAATAAATAAATAAATAACTAACTATGTGCCTGCCTGCTGGCCTTCGTATCAGTCAATTTTTCAATGATTGAAAAAGATCCCTGTGGACAGAAGAAACTTAGATCAGAGGGGGCTTAATTTTGATGTGAGATTAACTTCCGATTGCGCATTAGCGCCTCGAGGACAGCGCGCTCTAGTACATTGCGAAAGCTGGACGTTAAGAAGCTGCGATCATAAAGGACAGCTGAGGCGTTCTCCACTCAACTCTCGGATAAGCTCCGTGGATCCTCATCCAATCTCAACGACATTGGTGGACTGTGGGCAAATATCTCCCACTCCTTGCGCACTACTGCGGAAATAGTCTTTGGTTTCGAGCGCCCACCCCAACGAAATCAATGGTATGATGAGGAGTGTCGCGAGGCAGCTGCAGCGAAAAACGCCGCATACAAGAAAACGTTGCAGTCAGCCGCTACACGAACTATTGTCGAGAACTACAGAGAGAGGAGAAGGGAAGAGAGACGCCTTTTCAGAAAAGGGAGCAGGAAAGGCGTGAGCGTGAGGAAGTCGAGATGCATATATGTAGGAATGACGCTCGAAAATTCTATCGAAAGGTTAAGCGTCTAACCGAGGGTTATAAACGCGGAGCGTCTTCCTGCAAAGACGACAACGGTAACTTGGTAACAGATCCGCAAGGGGTGCTGAGGTTCTGGATGAAACACTTCTCTACTCTGCTACAAGGCGATGACGAAACCAATACCGCCTTTAGAGATGTTGTTCCGAACCCGATCGATGATGACGGCGTGGAGATTCCGCCGCCTAGCCATGAAGAGGTCAAAGTAGCGATTATGCGGCTTAAAAACAATAAGGCGGCAGGTCCTGATGGCCTTCTGGCTAAATTGTTTAAGACCGGATGTAATGAGTTGGTAGGGCGCATGCACCAACTAATTTACAAAATATGGCTAGAGGATAGTATGCCCAACGATTGGCACCTCAGTGTCCTCTGTCCTGTCCTGAAAAAGGGAGACCCTACAATATGTGCCAACTACAGGGGTATAAGCCTTCTCCCTATCGCATATAAGGTTCTTACAAGCGTATTGTGTGAAGCCACTCGTCAAAACACTGATTGGACCTTATCAGTGCGGCTTCAGGCCTGGCAAATCCACCATCGTGCCAAATCCTGGAAAAGGCCCACGAAAAACAAGTCGACACACACCATCTTTTTGTCGACTATAAGGCAGCCTTCGATAGCCCCATAAGGGATTGTGTTTTTACCGCAATGTCTGAGCTCGGTGTACCTGCGAAGCTGATAAGTCTATGCAGAATGACGTTGAGCAATTCCTGCAGCTCCGTCAAGGTAGGAATGGATCTCTCCGAACCTTTCGATACCGTGCGAGGTTTCAGACAAGGCGAGCCCTTATCATGCGACCTCTTCAACTTTGTCATGGAGAGTGTTCTGCGAAAGGCAGGAGTGCATCGCAATGGCACTATTTTTCAAAAAAGTGTCCAATTGCTTGCGTACGCTGACGACGTCGACATCATAGGGCGTACCAAACGAGATTTTACTGCTGCCTTTAGTGCTATTGAACGGGAGTCTAAGAAGATGGGTCTGTCAGTAAATGAGGGCAAAACAAAGTATATGTTATCGACAAGTAGAGACGTGCGGCGTATTGATTCTCAGATTACGGCCGATAACTATACTTTTGATACAGTCAAGGAATTTATTTATCTTGGCTCCGCCGTTACCACCAAAAATGATGTCAGTTTGGAGATCAAACGCAGGATTACTCTTGCCAACAGGTGCTACTATGGTCTCAATAGGCAATTGAGTAGCAGAGACCTCTCTCGTGCGACAAAACTAATACTCTACAAGACGCTCATCCTACCCGTGCTTCTTTATGGCGCAGAGGCATGGACCCTATTAAGAACTGATGCAGCAGCTTTGAGAGTATTCGAGAGAAAAGTCCTACGTAAGATCTTCGGTCCTGTGCGAGTTGGCGATGATTTCCGCATCCGAACCAACAATGAGCTGTATGAGCTCCTCAACGACATAGACGTTGGAAGGACCAAGTCGAGGAAGCCCTGTCATCGATTGGTGTGACCAACTGGCGTAGGCGCGCAAAAGCAGAGGCGCCTGGAAGGATGTGTTGCGGCAGGCCGAAATCCGTTAATCGGGTTGCTAATGGCCAATTAAGTAAGTAAGTAAGTAGATTAACTTGCAAGTTTACTTCTATTTGTATTATTATAAATGCTTACCCGTATTAAATTATGCTTGCATTTATTTGTTCATAATATGGTTATGGAAATCCATCCTGTTAAATTACAATTTACCACCTGCCTATTAAAATAACTGGCCATACGAGATGGAACAACAAAAAATGTTGCCCTTCAAAATTGATTTCATTGTTAATCCACATGGCTTTCCAATAAGGAGTGTTGACTCCAACTGTACAGCCAAATTGAGGTGAATGTTACATTTCCGCTGATGAAAATTTCCTCCATAATGGGGAATTTCCGCTGCCAAATGATTATTTTCGTTGGAATTCGAAATGCTATTAAAAAAAAAATACTGAAAATAAACGGACAGACAAAGAGACAAACATAAATAGACAAAACATTTGTTAATGAAATCCTGTTTATCTTTAAATGGCATTGAACGACAAACAGAAGAAGAAGAAGGAGAAGAAGGAGAAAAAAACAAAAGTAACAAAAGCAAATTGAAATTATGAGGACCAGTGGCCCCGAAAAAGGGAGCATAAACGAAACCAGTTTATTATTGTCAACCCAACCATAATATAAGCAAGACATGAAATGGGTTTGAAAGCACTTTAAATGAGCTTAACACGGTTCATAAAATACAGTGGCACTCACTCACTCAGTCAGTCTCTCATTTTGGTTGTCTTGTAATTACAAATTATTTGCTTTGTTATTGTTGTTGCTGTTTGTTATTTGAATGAGGTGGAACATGATGAAATGGAAAATGGCCGGATGTTTTTCTCTAAAATGGTTATTTTCTTTGATTGTCAACTATTGTTATGTTGTTGTGTTGTTGCTGTTGTTGTGTTGTTTTGAAAAATGTCTTATTGTTGTTACTTGAATGAATTACAACTGATTTCCTGTTGATCATAAATTTACGCACTACACTGGTGCTTGGTTGCTTGGATATGATGTGTTTGTTGTTGGTAAAATTTGCGATACCCTAATCAAACTGTAGTTTATACTATGTTAGCACTGTGCTATATTTGTTTTGGCCTTTTATCCAGTAAATGACGCTATTTGCAGTCCTCTTTGTTTCCAATTTTCAAAGACCGTTTAAGTGTAGTTCTGGAGCTACAGGTCACTTGTAATATAAATAGAAGGGCAGTTGAGTGGAATTTCGTAAAATGTCTTCAGTATAGAAAGTATCTCTTCCCACAGATAGGGCACTTTGGAATGGTGGAGTACTCCAGAAGCAGAAAGGTATACCCATCTTCACAGATGGGTCTAAGTTAGGTGGAGGTACAGATGCTGGGGTTTTCTGTAGGTAATTCAGTCTTGAACTTCACTTCAGTTTAAAGGATGACTGTAGCGTGCATCAGGCAGAGATCTTCGCAATCTTAAAGGCTATCGAGGCTATAGCTGGAATCTTATAACGACGCCTCCGTTCTATAACATTCTAAGTCGAAAAAGTGTGTTTTGAGTTATGAGCTCTCAAAGTTTTCACGCTACATAAGACTATATGTGTATTCTAAGTAGATTTTTCCCTATAACTTCGGAACGGATCGGCGGATCTTAACGAAATTTTGACAGTATTTAAGTTAGAGAACGTAGAATTTAAAAATGCAAGAACATTAAAAACGTTCTAAGTACACTTAGAACGTTATAGAATGGAGGTGTCGATATAAGCTTCCAATGTCCATCCTTGATAGAGTGACAGTGAGATTATCTCCTTCCTTATCTTACCACAGAATGCTAGGGAGTTAGCCAAGAGGTAAAGAACAGTTTCCTCTTCTTTCTCGTCCCTACAGCTCCTGTAAAAGTCATTGGCCATGAGGCCAAGACCAACAGATACCACATGAATGCAATGTCCCAGAATTCAATGCTCAATAATGACAAATATGCTAAGCATTCTGCTTTTGAATTTGTGCAGAAGTTACTTTTACTTTACTACAATCCTGAGCCATCAGTTTCTCAATAACGTCGCCAGTGTAGAGAACTCATCCCAAAATTCGATGTTTATGCCATATCTGGCCACCAGTAAGACTATCTACATATTATCTGCTTTCTTATCTTAAGGCAGAATGCTGGGGGATGTACTCAAGAGGTGAAGAACAGTTTCCCTTTATTTCTCATCACTACTGCTACTGTAGAAGTCATTGCCTATATGGCCAAAATCAATGGATGTCGTATGAATGCAATGCCCAAGAATTAAAAGCCCAATAATGCTCTGACAAAAATGTTAAGCGTTCTTCTTTTGAATTTGTGCAGAAGTTTACGAACTCTCTTACTTTATTTCAATCCTGAGCCATCAGCTTCTCAATAGCGTTCCCAGTGTAGAGAACTCATCCTAAAATTCTATGTTTATACCATATCTACTCAAGAGGTAAAGAACAGTTTCCTTTTATTTCTCATCACTACTGCTGCTGTAAAAGTCATTGGTCATGTGGCCAATACCAATGCATATCACATGAATGCAATGTCCCACAATTCAATGCTCAATAATGACTCTGACAAATATGCTAAGCGTTCTTCTTTGGAGTTTGTGCAGACTTTCCATGCACCTTTACTTTGATTTATCAAGTCTGAGCCATCTGGTTCTCAATAACGTTCCCAGAGAAGAGAACTCATCCGAAAGTTCAATGTTTATGCCAAATCTGGCCAACTTATCGACAAGAACATTAAAAACGTTCTAAGTACACTTAGAACGTTATAAAGGCGTCGATATGATCTTCGTTGACAGACAGGCTGCCCTAAGGGCCACTGCGTCAGTCTGGTGCAAATCACGGCTCGTACGCGAGGGCAAAGAGTCGTTAAGGACTCTTGGACCAGACCGAATCCGTATAAGCTGGGTGCCAGGTCATAGCGGAATACTCGATAATTAGACGGTGGATGCTCTCTCTATAATAGGTTCACTTTCTGAGAGCGATGTGATAGTTCGTCCTGATCCCCCAATCTGCCACCTCTACGGTCTCATCAATAGATGGGTCACGGGGCAAGAGCAGAGGCGTTGGGGGAATGGATAAGGTGGATAAAGCCAGCTTAAGTTTAGTTATTGGGTTTATTACGGTACACTGCGAGATTAGATCGCGCTCTCTTGTGTGTTTGTTAGCCTGTGTATTCCTCGTTTTCCTTATTCTCCCTTTCCTAATTCCTCTCCTTTTTCTCTATATCCCCTATTATCCTCTCCCCCTTAAGGACTTTGTACAATGGGTCAACTGGACCACCTCCGGGTACAGTAGTTGTATCAATTGGCAAGTACACATACTCTAATCCAGGGATGCCCAAAGCTAACACTGTGCGAGAGAGAACTGCACTGAAAGAAAAGTTGTGTAAACTGAAATAAAATGTACGGAAAAAATTCAAAGCACTTTTAAAGCTATATGGTTGATACATTTTTCAAAATTTAAGTGAAAGAAGTGAGATCTCTCACTCGTGGAACTTCATTTACGTGTTTCCAAAATTTGTTCAATCAGTGACTATAGAAAAAGACTAGAAAAACAAAAAAAAAAAAAAAAAATATATACAGGGTTATTTCTTTTATTTATATTTTAATAAAATAACACTACTGCGTGAAAATGGAAGATTTTCGATAATCTTAAAATTAAGTTTTTGAAAACTTTTATTTAAAATTTTTTTAATGAACTCCCCATCAGAAAATTGTCTACCATGCCTAACAATATCCAAGCTTATTAAGCTTGATAACTCCATTTTTAAAATTTTATTTTCTGATGTTTTTTCATTGTTTTCTTCTTCAAGTAACCACTCTTTCAATTTTTCCAAATAAATCTTTTTTTTCCCCATCATTAAAATCATCCATATCACTATGATAAGAACAATAGTGCCTTCTAAAAGCATGTTCTCTACATTCCTTCAATATTTTATAACATAAAATGCATTGAGCATCACCAAACGCATTTTTCATAAAATATGTTTCGTAAGTCATAGTAAATTTTTTTCAGTGCTTTAAGCAAAAAATATTACAAATAAAATCGTACACCCGCTACGCATGTGCATTCGTCGCTGTCTGAGTGACGACTAACCAAAGAGAATAAGAATATGTGTGTTTTTAGCTTGCGCAAAAGCACTATGAAATGGGCATCATTGCTCTAATCTAAACCTAAACCCATTTCCGTTTCTCTTGCTATTTTTCAAAGCGGTAAAGTGTAGAGTATTTAGGGCATTTATAGTAATGCTTTTGACCGTTTCCTTACCAGTTATTGTCTTCATTTAATATGGCAGCAATTGTAGGCACATGCCATCACAAAAACCACTTGTGCTGCAATGTTCGTTCGTTAATTCATTTGCCAATAATTGCTACAGTTTCGAATAGGGAAACAATTCAAAAATATTTCATTAGTTGATAAAATCATTCATTCATTCATTTATTCCGTTCATTAATTTTATCCAATAAACCATTCGTCGAACCATTTGTTAGTCAGTCAGTTAGTGAGTCAACAATCATTCATTAATTGTGTTCCTCGAACATTAATCGCTCGAAAACACAAACTGTTGAATGGAATGCAAACGAAAACATTAGCCATTCATGTGGCATGCATGCCCAACCACGTCAAGTGGTAGGAAAATAGCAAAAAAACAGTCAGCATCTGAAATATGATATCGAAACTCGTGGATACATGCAACATATCAACACACAACAACAGTCAAATCATAATTGTTGTTAATTAAGATCCTAAAAATTGTTTTGCAGTGATGCGATTAAAAAGATTGGAAAATGGAGTTTAAACTACTCATAGGGAAGCCAATATGAACGTAATACCCTCCAGATAATGTTAAAATGATGTTAGAAAGGGTCCCACAAATGAAAAGGGGTTAGATTTCTAAGTAGACGTTCGAAAATTTTGCCTTTAGGACGGACGTAACTATTGTTATCAGTTTTCTGTGTTGGCAGTGACAGAACAAGACACTTTTTTTAGTCCGTTTTAAAAATTATTCGTTTAATATTTTATTGCTTGTTAAGTATCATATAAGAAATATGCCAATTTAATTTACTTTTTTTTAGATATACGAGGGTCGACTTAAAAGAAAATTCAAATGTATTTACCACAGTTCATTGCAGCGTGTTCCAGGCGGAGGTAATGGCCATCAAACCGGGCCGCACAGTGGATCCTCGCACACGGAGTTCCTTTCACTCGCATCTCAATCTTTCCTGATAGCCAGGCTGCGATAAAGTCTCTATCGAACGTTGCGGATAATTCTAGGATCGTCAGGGAATGCCACAGCTGCCTCAACCTTCTTTCTGGGCGATTCAGTGTGACACTTATCTGGGTCCCCGGACACTGCGACATTCCGGGAAACTGCAGAGCAGACGAGCTAGCCAGGGCTGGCGCACTTCTTCCGGAATCCTCTTCAATCATAGCGCGGAAATTTTCCCGGGACGCCAACCTATCCTGGATCAATAAGCAGGAGACCTGCTCCCCCGCTACGCTCACTTGGCCCTCAATGGATAGAAGGCACACCAACCAGTTACTTGTACTTGGTCGTAACATCATCTCGAACACAGTGGCCATGCTTACAGGTCACTGTGTTATGGGTAGACACGCGGAAAGAATGCGACTCCCATTTAACGATTTCTGTCGTGGATGCAGATCCGCTGAGGAAGAGGAGACTGTTATCCACTTTCTATGTCAATGCCCATCTCTTGAGAGATGCAGATATAGATTATTTGGCTCTCCAACCCTTGTTAGCTTGACGGAGCTATCGTCCATTGACGTCAAAGACATAGCCTCGTTTATCGTTTATCTCCCTCATTGGCTCGGAGGAACTTGGTCAGTACAGGGACTGCGTTCACCTGTGGCGCCACAACGGGCCGCTATGCGTGCTCAAGTGAGCTTTTGGTATAAAGCTACCACACTAACCTAACCTAACCACATTTCAGTAAACTTCCAAACTTGTCTTGCTAGACAAGTATTTTATTAGTTTAAATATTGTCTACAAACTGTACAACTGTTGAATCTTACTGAACTTGTAAGGATGAAGGGTAGAACATCTTAACTTCAAAGTTTTTTTTAGGGAATCAATAGACAATTTTGTGATCACTATAAAAGAAAACATTACATTTGTATTTGATATTCGATTTTGGTCAATTCAAGGCCAAAAAATCCTTACTATGGCATAAGATAAACTGCGTACAGTAGTCTTAGATATTATTTATTCTTATAGTGGCATAACCTCACTTTCTGGAATTTCAAATTTTTACGTTTTTACCTTTTAAAAACGTTTAAAATATGAGCTCGCAGATTCCAATTAAATAAAAATAAATTTGTGTTTAGTTTTAATTAAAATTCTTTATTATTCGCACAATTCTGTTCACAACTTGATGTAAACAACAACAATTGCCTTGTTTGGTTATTCCTCTGTTTACAATTTATTTACAATTATTCGACAGATTTTTGTAACGGAGATCTTCAAACCACAATTACTCTCTTCAAACGCAACGCATCTTCACACAAGATTGACTGAACTTCACTAACTCACTCGCCTGCTTTGCCTTGCCTTTTATATGGCAACGTAAACAGTCTGATGAATGTTCTTGAAGGCGAATGTTCGTGACTTCGCCTTCTCGAAACCTCTATAAATGCAAACATTGTTGTTTACATTCATTATTGTTGTTTGTGTATTTTGTTTACACTTATTCTTGTGGTTTTGTTGTGGATTTTTGTTTGTTGTCTTGTTTATAATAACTTCATAGTTGTCATAGTCATAGTTGTATTACTCCTCTAGTAGATGTTAGTGAGAATGTCAGACAGGCCTTGGAGAATGGCGATGTAAACTTTTTAGTTCTCTTGGATCATTCGAAAGCTTTCGATACGTTCGATCACAATATGCTTATTCGGAAACTTAAATTCTTCTTCGGATTTTCTAATACATCTGCCAGACTTATACTCGTACACTCGTATCTTTACCAACGCATAATCTGTTTTTTTTGAGGGGCAAATGGTCTGATTCTCTACCTTTGGACAAAGGTGTGCCTCAAGGCTCTATCCTTGGACCACTTTTTTTCTCCTTGTATGTCAATGATTTAACTGGATATCTTTTGAATTGCAAAATCCACTTAGATGACGTGCAACTTTGGTTAAACAGCCCGGTGGACGATATTTTACGTGCCGTTGATTGTTTGAATGGGGAACTTGCACGGATCTTCTTATGGGCAATTGCTAATGGTCTCTGTTTTGAAGTGTATTTTATTGCATAGAAGAAGTGTTGTACCCACAATTTCTAGGGATGTTATGATGAATGGTGAGAAGATTGAGATGGTTCATGCCATGAGGAATTTAGGAATAATTTTTAATTCCAATTTGACGTGGGATAATCACATAAATTCTCTGGTAGGGCAGACGTATATTAATGGTGTTTTCTTTTCTACCAAAAAATGTGCATTTTATTAACGCCAAATGCAATTTTGCGTTTGTTTCTTAAAAATGTTTCGCCCTCTAAAAGGGTGGTATGTTTTATTCTAAATAATTCGCACTTGCCAATCGTGGAGGGCATTGCATTTTATGCCCTGTATAAATCGAGAGTGCTGCTAATGCCCTGTAAAGCAGATGACTTTTGTTTATTTATAGGGTTACCAGATGAAATTTAAAAAAAGTCGCCTGGTATTGTTATCCAATTTGAAGTTAATTTTTTCATTGTTTTGTGGAGTAATCTTAAGGAAATATTACATTATTAAAGCTACATGGTCAGCAATATAAAAAATTGCTTTCAATGTTAGAACAGTGTTAAAATATTTTTTTTTTGTTATAAAAAAGCGTGCGAGAAATTAAGTCGATAAATTAGCGATCTGGCAACACCTTTGAACAAATTGGCATTTCCTTATTCATTTTCTTAATAAGTGGTAAACACAGGGCATACCCTTTTTTAATATTTGTATTATGTTCTTCTCAAATAAAAAATGACATTACAACAGGGTGGGTCAAAAATTTTTTAGTGTACCTTGTAAGAGGGTGACATTTTCTTTGTAGAAAAGAAAACACCATAAGTGTATTTTATTGCATAGAAGAAGTGTTGTACCCACAATTTCTAGGGATGTTATGATGAATGGTGAGAAGATTGAGATGGTTCATGCGATGAGGAATTTAGGAATAATTTTTAATTCCAATTTGACGTGGGATAATCACATAAATCCTCTGGTAGGGCAGACGTATATTAAGTTACGCGCTCTCTGGTCAACGCAAATTTATATACCTTTGAGGATTAGAATTTTAATTGGGAAAACTTATTTGATTCCCTGCTTACTGTATGGATGCGAGCTGTTTGGTAATTGCGATTCTAGCAGCAAACGTAAGCTGAACGTTTTATTTAATAATATTGGTAGATATGTCTATAATTTGAGAAGATATGATCATATCTCTGTGGCAGCTAAGAGTCTTTACGGGATGACCTATGATAATCTTCTGAATATTTGTGTACTTTTATTTTTGCATCGAATTGTGAACAAGCGGATACCGAGTTATTTATTTGACAGGCTACGTTTTGTCCAGTCACCCCGTAGTAGGAATATTATAGTTCCTCGGCATCGATACCTATTTTCCGAATGGCAGTTTTATTTACATGCTATTCGTCTCTGGAACATTCTTCCACAACATCAGCAATGCAACACCAACGCTAATAGCTTCAGGAAATTTTTGTTTCAATATTTTCGTTGATTATTTTTTTTTCTCTTTATACCCTGTCGTACACTCAGTTGACTTTAAATTAACTTAAAACCAACTATTTCTCAAGCAGTGGTGGTTGACACTTGGATTACTTTTATATGGAAATGACTAACTATTTTAACATTGCGATGTCCTAGGAAATAGTCAATTGTCCGACTCTGCATTACTTTTAATTAACTTAAAAATTTTGTATTGGTCCAAATACTTTCGCACATTCACTTATGTGCAAAATACTATGTACATTATAGGATAAGCTGTCTTCTTTAAAAACCAAAGGGAAGTTCTCCACGAATAGTTCAAATAGCACTTGAGCATTTTCCAAATTTTTTTCATATGTTCTCGGGCAAGATAACATTCTGGTAGCACAATGAAGGAGAAGGAATTCATAATATAAGTCTTCATGAACTCTGTCCTTTAAGACCAGTATACCTGTATAATATAAAAATTGACGGAATTCAGTGGCTTTCCAGTTACATAGCTCTTCCAAACCTCTCGGATATCTTGAAAATTCTTTTGGAGTGTATTTTTTTAAGGCTTTTAAATGATTAGATATATCCTCTTTAACTTGTTTACAAATTTTAAAGTTAGTTTTATCTGTATATAATCGAGCCAACATTTTTTTACAACTCCGAGATCTATCAAATGCATCGGGTCAAGGGGAACTTGAGTTATCATACCAAGCCCAAGCTCTTCAAACGGCGATTGATTTGAACGAAATTTTATTTGGTGATGGTTGGGGTATTTCCTTGATGTAAAATTAATTGAGTTCTCGAACTTTTAAACAACGATAGGCCACCAATATTTACATCTATAATAATTTTTTGGAAATCCTTTATAATGTTCGAAACTCTTAATAATTGCTTTTTTGCACCGAAATGGCAATAAAACCCCGGAGACACATTTCTTACACATAATTTTTCGCATTTCTTAACAAAAGAGTTCGCACTTAAGGGCACTTCTATGTTTTCTTCAACCAAAATTTTTAACAAGTTTTGAAAGCAATCGCGGGACGGCCTGTATTTGAAATACCATTCACCAAGCTTTTCTCTTAAAGTTTTTCTTTCTACACATTTTTCACTGACTAATGGGTTGACTTGTACTTGGCAAGTCAACAGATGGGCTTATAGATTCTGAATTAACAACAACAACATTGCACGGCCTTAGCTTTGTGGAATACAAAATTCTTTCTTTTTTATAAAGCCTCCTCAAATGTCTTTTGCTTGTACCTTTCATGTTTTTAAACAATTATTAACACAACCACACACAACAATATCAAATAAATTTCACTTTACTTCAAATAAAAACACTTCTAACCTTTCGAATTTATGTATTTTTTTAAATTTGTGTATTTTTTTTTAATTATTTTACGCAAACAATAAATTTTTAACCAAAAATATAAAGCGAAAAGATGACACGCGGTTTTGTTTATTAATCAAATGTCTAAGACGTTAGTTATCTATATCCAACGGCGTTAAGAATTGGAGTGTTTGTATACACTTTGGTTAATGTAAATTTTGCATTGCGTAATAGTTGGCTTTAAGTTAGCCTATACAAGCAAACTTAAAGTTAGTTTTTTTTGTAGTTAGCTACTCATTTGACGGCAGGGTATATATTTGCAAATTTGTTATTTCTTTTTTCTTCCCTTTTTCTATTGTGTTTTTATTCCCCTTATTGCTACTTGTAATTATTCAGTTATTCATTTACTATATTAAGTTAATTATTATTTGCATATTACGTTCCTGTACTTTAAATATAAGATTTTCATCTTGTTGTACACGATTTGGACAATGATTTCATTAATAAATAAATAATAACTTCTGACGGAAGGAGTAATTATTCAATGAAAATGGTTGTTGTCTGATAAATAAGTCAACAAAGTGGACTAATCTAACTTAAAAGTTGGGAATTGCTTTAGGTGAAATTAATTTTGAAGGTCTTGCCAGATCAGAGTCCTATTATCCGGATATCATAGTGAATTCAAAAACTGAACTTCACTTTCCATCGCAAATGTTAATAGCTTATTGCGTATACTTTGATAAATAAAAGATCGTTTATTTTAGTTTCTCCTAATTTAATAACAAACCCTCGTATAAAAATGCTTTGTGATTTAATCTGCATTTAAGATAAATTAACTCTGCTTACATAAGGATATAAAAAAATATTACGTTTGATTTGTTTTGATTTAATTTTCCGTCTGTTTTTCTATAAAATTTTTGACTTGTTTTCGATGTCTGTCTGTCTGACTGACTGACTGTGTGCTTGACTGCTCCTCCATAGCAAGCAGCCTGAAAAAGAATGTTGTTTCTAACATGCACTTTGTTGTTGTCTGCACACAGATTGTTTTCTTTTTTATTTTAGTCATCCGTCAACAAAACGGCTGTTAAAATTTGTTGCCTTAAAAGTAAAACGCTCGTGCGTTATTCATTATTAATGCGCGTTTTTTAATCATAAATTTAGACGCACATTTTTTTGCGGCACCCCACTGCTCCGCTCCACTCTATTATTATAAAGCTAAAGAGTGAAATAATATTTACCAGCTGGTAAGATACTCACTTGGATTTGGTTAAAAACTAACAAAATAGACAGACAGACAGATAGACAGACAGATAGACGGACAGACAGTTACTGTGTATATTAAATAATTATAACAACTGAACTGGTTTAAATGACTTGTGGCTGCAGTGGTGAATAGAGATGAGCGATCCAGTGATTTTTGAAGAACGTTGTTCTCAGTGAACGTGTTTTGTTTATCACTGTTCTTTAAAACATTGATTGTGATCACAGTATTTTCAAAAGAAACGCATTAAAGAGGAATAAGTGTAAATACAGTAATGACAATAACGTATTTTATTAAGTCGTAAGAAAGAGACAACTAGATACATACTACGAAAAGACTACTAAACAAAATCAAAGTGGTGTCATCAATGTTATTATTTTTAATGTAATTTATTTTTTTTATGAAGTTTGACAATTAAGTTATACAGTAAGTTCATGTATAAAAGACAAAAGTAAATAATCAAAACAAAATGAAATAAATTTGAGTATGTAACAATTTTGAAAGAACGACATTATTAGTACCTGTTATTTGGCAATTTCAATCACTGTAGTTACCAGTGAATTATCAATCACCGTGATTAAATCACAGGTTTGAAAATATCGCTCATCTCTAGTGGTGTATGCCATTAAAAATATGGGCTGGGACTGCCAACAGCAGTAAACAGCAGTTTTGTATCCCTGTGTAACAAACGCAGAGTATTCGTAGCAATTCTTTATTGTTCCACTCTTTATTTCTTTTTTGTTTGCCACCTTCCTTCACTAGCAAAAATACAATTGACAATAGATAGACGCATTCTGGTTTCAGTTATAGTCGTCGTCGTTGTTGTTCCTATTATTTTTTTTGGCTCTGGCAGTTGCAATCTAATCAATGATTTTCATTTGAAAGTATCGATTTGCTGTCAATTCTCTTGCCTATGCGGTGGTCCTGTTTGTTTCCATGCCAGAGCCGTTTAGATTTGCGGTCATTGGCTTTTCGTAACACATTTTTTGCCTTGATTTTATTGTCATTTATGCTACACAAACAAACACTTGCCACATTTCTGTTTTAAAACAGCATTCGCAGTGGCTTATGAATGAATACAATAGAAAGGAATGGCTATGGAATTGGTATTATAACCCATTAACCCGAAATTATTATTTTTTGAATACCCTATAACAACGTACTTCCGAGTCCATTATAACTTGCCATTGAAACAGTGGCCTTAAACCTGTAGGAAATACTTAGAAAAATAAAATATTTTTAATCGTTTTGCATTAGAGATCAGCAGACGTCGGCACCAATGTCTCCTGGGAGCCGAACAAGTTCGGCTTTTTACACACATAGGACACGAACATCAACAATATTCGTTAAAATGAGCGTAAAAATGCATTCAGTTGCTTGTCAGCATTCAGTGAAGCAGGTTCTCGTCGCTTCTTTCTGAAATTTTTTTGTGTATCAATTATACACCCAAAGAAAAATTCAATTAAAATGTGAAGAAAAACTGGGAAACATAATTTGTTTGCTTAAAATATATTGAATTTCAGGTACCTGAAATATGTAATGATGACTCTTGCTGCAAATCCATAAAAACTTGTACGAAAAATACCAATGGCATTAAAATGCTTAATTTTTGTTCGAACACTGTTTGAAACAAAAATTAGTAACAATTTTCCTCTGGGTTATACACATGCTTTTCACAAATACACTCACATTTTTATCATGTTCTCTTTGTGCCGACGTCTGGACATCAGCAATGAGTATTCAAAAAGATGAGTAGAATCGAATTATACTTATACACATTCATACTTATTTTAATATCATTGAACCTCTACTCACATATTCAAAGTTTGAAGTACTCATCATATTCATACTTAACAACACGTATGATGTTATTGATTTCGACTCTCCATAACTCAACATCATACACGAATCACAAACTAAGTATTAATCGGGTACAAACACTAAAATAGTCATTAGAAAAGGTTGTATGTTTGCTCTGCTTGCTGCTCTGTCTTTTTTCTTTTGTTGTAAATGCCTAACAACTAAGACTGTAAATTTCGATGAATGATTCGAGTCAATCAAGTCATTTCTAAGTATTATAAGTAATTTTCTTAAGTTATTAACCTAAATTAGTAGGCTTATGAATCAGAGATCAGCAATGAATCGTTTTTTCGCTACTCATAAGTACTCATGAAATTTTGAGTATGAGTGAGTGAAGATTATTGAAATTCAACTACTCTGATTCATTCGTATTCGCTACAACATTGATTTATAAGTACAGGTTGCAATGAGTATGCGTACAACTTTGACATCAAACCCATAACATTCGAAATATGTTTGATTCATAAGCCTACTCATTCAGATTCATAAATTTAGAAAAATACTTATAATACTCACGAATGATTCGAGTGATTCGAATCATTCATCAAAATTTACAGTCTTAGTTGTTGTTGCATTTAAAAACAAAGAAGAAAGAAAAGCCAAAGACAGCAAGCAAAGCAAACACACAACCTTCTTGTGACTATGTGGTGTTCGTACTCGAATCATACTTATTTTGTGCTTCGTGTATACGTTGAGTCATGGAGAGTCGAAATCAACAGCATCATACGTATTGTTAAGTATGAGTACGATGAGTACTTCAAACTTTGAATATAAGTAGTAGGAGTATGATATAAAATAAGTATGAATGCGTAAAGTATCTGAAATTATAAGTATGACTCGAATCTACTCATCGTTTTGAATACTTATTGCTGTTCTCTGTTATGAATCAAACATATTTCGAATGGTATGAGTTTGATGTCAACATTGTACGCATACTCATTGCAACCTGTACTTATAAATTAACGTTGTAGTGAGTATGAATGAAAGAGAATACATAGTTAAATTCCAATATTGTTGACTCACTTATATTCAATATTTCATGAGTGTTTATGAATAGCGAAAAAACGATTCATTGCTGATCTCTGGTACAAATATCCTACTACAACCAAGAGCTTTCAATATTCCTTCTAGGCTTCTGCAACTTATAACATCCAAAAGTCACCATCTAACTGGCTGAGTAACATCTGTCTAACTCTTTAGGAATATAGGGTATTGGGTACTCTTGCTTATCTTACCGGAACACTTTAATAAGGAGTGCGCACAAAAAAAAAATGGGCCTACTTTTAAGCTTATAACTTTTATCATAATTGAAAAAAATGAATACCGTTACATTGTTTTTGTTAGTCATCTGTTTCAAAATCCACGTGCTAAATCTCATTGCAATAGCAAAATTTGTTTTTTGAAAATGGGCACCCAACCAGAATGTCGTAAAAAAATAATTGAAATTTTCAATGTAAAACCGCGCCGCTTACAAAAAACGATTGCTAGGCTCGCAGGTGTTAACCAAAAAACAGTTTCCAAGGTAAGAATAAAACAATATAAGGAGTCTTTAAGTATTGAGAGAAAGCGTGGAAGTGGAAGAAAAAATGGATTTGCCGACCAAAACAAAGCAAGTAAAATAATACGTATTTTTCAAAAAACACCCTAACATGTCTGCAAGAAAAGTGGCTCAAAAAGTTGGATGCTCTGAGACGTTTGTCAGAAAAAAATTTTATACACAAAAGAATTCAAATATTATTTACTTTAATTGAAATATAAAACGAAAAAAATCCGCCACTTAGTTTTATTTCTATAACGAAAAGTGTAAGTCCAGTTTTTTTCGTGCACACTCCTTAATAAAAAAATAATTGCCAAAAATATGTGCCACTTTTAAAGCCACACAATAAACGCTTCATTATCCAGTTAAACAAAACTTAAACTGGAGCAATTTTAAAAATATTAGAAAAAAAGGAAAGAAATAAATGGCGTGTGTATCCTATAGACGATCGAAAGGCAAAGTGAATGCAAAAACCAGTTGTTTGTTGGTCATGTCAGTTGGCCAGAGGTTCTCATTGTGCGTATCGGTCAGGTTTTGAATACACCGTGTGTGTTTGACTAAGTGTTTGCGTTCCTTTGACGGTACTTGGCATGGCAATGTTTTGGAATTTTTTTGGTGTGTCGTGGCGTGGCGTGGTCATGTTTGGATTTCGTAATAAACATTTGAAATTTACGTACAATAACAATAACAACAACAATAACATTCTCATGCTCATTTATGAGAATGAAAATTTATAGCATTTTTCTTGTTGTTTCTGCCAATTTGTGTGTTGTGCGTTGGCAAATATTTAAACTTAAAATTCGTTGATTTTGGTTTTTAATACCGTGTATATCGGCGGAACAAAATCAACAAAAATAAAATCAGATTTAAATCGCATTTATATCTACACACTACATATACAATTATATGAGCCGTTTATTTAGAAAGTGGTTTAAGTCCATTTTTTCTTATATTGAGATATTTAAGGGTTTGCGTTTGAATTGTTTCAAAAATATTGTTAACTGGTATTAAGTTGTTTTTATGGCTTTGTAACCTTAAACATGTTAGAATATATAACGTAATACTTTTTTTAAACTTTACTAGAAAAATAAGCTGTGTTTCAGAACCTAAAATGGACTTAAACCACTTTCAAAATTAATAAAATGACTTTTTTGTTTGTGAAAGAGAATAAGTCCACTTAGTGTTCTTTGTTTAATATTATTAATAACACGGTGCGACAGTGAAAATACACCCGAGTAACTACATAGTCCATGTTATTATGTTAGTTGAGTAGAATTCAAACTTGTTTTATTTGACAAAAACTGTTTTTTTCGACTTCACGCACAAATTTCTTGATTACTTAAACATTTCTGATCCGATTTCCAAAATTTAAATCTTGTTGGAAAGGGGAGAGATGGACCTTTAAAACGGTGTACATATAACTATTATTCGTCTTAATATCCTATGAGTTTTGATGAGGTAAACTTGTAAAATTTGAATTTTTTTCATATTTTTTCAAGTTTGTCCATTCATAGTAGGAAACTTTAATAATAAAATATAGGATAAGTGATAATACTCTTAAAGTCTGTTCTCTTGTGAAGAGATTGAGTCATCATTTGATAAAATTGGATAAAAATTACCGTAGTTATAATTCAAATAGTATAACAGTCGTGTAATATTTTTTATATACAGTGGTGGCCTTATAATTAGAAACGACTTAGCAACTTGTATGTTTGCTAATTTATTTTCAAAAGTTTGTTACTCATTTTAAATTAAACTTAAAGCTAATATTTTGTATTGTCTTTTTAACTATTAGTTTTAAAATGAGTAACAAAGTTTTGAAAATAAATTAGCAAACATACAAGTTGCTAAGTCGTTTCTAATTATAAGGCCACCACTGTATGTCATCTCATCAAATGAACTTTTAGTTCAAAAATTTTCAGAATTTTTGATGAATCTTGATTGTTTATTACAAAATGTGTCAATTTCACGTTTGCACGACTTCCACTTAGGAGTTGAAATGGGACGTACATTTTTGTATAGTGGTGTTAATTTTATTTTATTGAAGTTCTTTAGTCTTCTCCGACAAGGTAATAAATCAAGTATTTTGAACTCTGTATCCACTTTCATAAATTCTTTCTAAAATATTTTATAGGCTTCACTTTTTATAAATTGCATCCAACATATCCTTAACTAATTTACAGGTTCGCCGCTAATGTTTTTTAATCTTTTATGAAAAAAATTATTTCTTTCAATGGACTTAAACCAGTTTCAAAATACAATTTTTTTCCATTTCGTTAACTATCGAATTTTCAAGTGCCCCAAATCATAGCAATTTTAATGATACTAGACTTAAATTTTTTATAAAATAAAATATTATATAGGATTACGATTATTGTTATCATTAACTAAATTTTTTAAAAAAATGGACTTAAACCACTTTCAAAATAAACGGCTCATATGTATGTACACGTACATACATAGTATTTTGGCCAACGTTATTGGCCATTTAATATTGACCATGTGATTTCTAAAAATTTTGTCATTTCAAACATTTCAACATTTGTTGTTGTTATTTTGGACAAGAATTTATTGATGGCGTGGCTGAAATAGAAATCGAAAAACGTAAAAATTAATTGATTTTCAAATAAAAATATGGTTCAGCTATACATAGATAACAATTAAAATAAATTAAATTCTTAATCAAAATGTAAAATACACTGAACGAAATGTTGTACATACATAACATAACATAATTGGTCATTACAACCCTTTAGTCAGGATTACAACATAGCTTCTCAACGCATTTATCGGGTGATTTTTTAAGAGCTATAGGAAAATTTTTCAAAAAAAAAAAAAACATAAAATTCAGAAAAGTGCATGAAATCTTTATTTGAATCGATAGTACGGTCCATTTAATTTAATGCTTGAATATTATTTCATGCAAATGTTGACCGCGACTGCGCCTCAAATGGGCCATGAGTGGCGGGACCTACAGTTTAAAGTCGACTCCGATTGACAGATTTTTGAGAAACTTTTCATGGCAATTTTTTATTTACTCTCAAAGTTTTTGCCGAAAATCTGCTGAGAGGAATTCGCCGAAGAAATATTTTTTTTCATATTTTCGATTAGATGTCTGAACTGGAGTTTGAACCGTGTGGCCTTACGTCTAATAACCAAACATACTACCTACTTGACTGCGGCGTCTTCAAATGAAATGTTGTGATAAAGAAAAAAAAAAAAAAAACGAGCAATAGCGGCGGTTAAACCTCGCTCAATAATTTGTTAAAATATTTACTTAACTCTCTATTTGGCGACGATAGTTTTTACCTGACATTGTCAATTTCCTGCACTTACATGTCACTCTTATATTGTCCACCATTATTAACCTTCCTATACCCGCGCGTTGGTCTGTGAGACCGATTTTTTTATTATTGCGATTTTTTTTTGTAAAAAAGTAGTGCCAGTAAGTTGATATCACTGGTAGCTTCATTATTCGTAATAAGCTTCGTTTTTGGATCAAAAAAATTTTTTTGAAATAGTACCAAGGATATAGGATTTTCCATTGTCGGTCTCACAGACCAACGCGCTGGTATTGGTGTTTCACTTTTTGGCGCGGGTATAGGAAGGTTAAAGTGGTTCCAATTGCTGTTTTAAGCCTTGTTTGGTTTTAATTGCGAAAGTCAATCAAACTCGATGTATTATCGATTGCATTTTTCCGCAATGGACATAAGCACTTCTAATCAGAACAAGTTGAAATGCATATTTTAATTAGCCCAAGTTTTGATTTTAGTTTTTAAAAGGAAAATTTTAATTGTAGATGTAGAATATTTCCACCATTTCAGCCACTTTTTCTTTATGCTCCTACCACTATCGTGTACAGTGTTGCAAAACTGAAATTTTGAAATGGTACTGAACTATAACTGAAAGAGTACTTTTTTGTATTAAATGGTACTTTTGTAAAAAAATTCATACATACATAATTGGTCATTATAACATTTTAAACCTAACTTTTCTAACCACTTATTTTGTAAGTGTTAATTTTATACATGAGTGGCGGGACCTAATCTTTAAAGTCGACTCCGAACGACAAATTCTTGAGAACCTTATCATGGCAATTTTATTTGCTCCCATAGTTTTTGCCAGAAGGAGATCGCCGGAGGAAAATTTTTTCTTATTTGTTTTTACAGTATTCCCTCGATTTACGTCGTAGAATGTTCCGGAAAAAGGCGACGTAAATCGAAACGACGTAAATCGAAGTTGAAGGGAACAAAATTTTTGACGACGTTAATCGAAACAACGTAAATCGAGACGACGTAAATCGAGGGAATACTGTATTGCAGATGCCTAACATGGGGTTTGAACCGTGGGCTCATGTCTAGTAAGTCAGCACACTATCTACTGGTCTATTTATTTATTTATATTTCATACACATACGGCACGGAACAAAAAAACTAACGACTTATTCATGTCCCTTACATACAAGACAAAAACAGCTGATTCGGAACTTAACAAAACGTAAAAGCCCCGTTTAGTCAAACATCGATGGACGTTATGTAATGTAACATACGTTCGTTTTTATCGTTTACCGAAATTACATTACGGTTTGACAAGCGTTTTCATTGCTTTTCGTATATTAAAAACGAACTTACGTTCCATGGACGTTTGGCTAACCAGGGCTAAAGACTAATTATAGCTTTAGCATTACGTTGAAAATGTTGCTAATGCATTAATAGTTGAAAAGCGCAAGACATAAAATATGTAATAGTAATAAAAAAGTACTGAAAGCGTCGCGGGGGTACTGTAGTATATTTGAAATGAAAAAGTACTGAAAAAAGTACTAAGGTACTGAATTTTTCAACACTGATTGTGTATCCTGACGTAGAAATTGTTTCCAACTGAATTACACGCATTTCTCTCCCTGTGTGTGAGAAGAGAGAGGGAGATTAAAAAAAAAAACAATTGCCTGCGGACTCATAAAACACAAAAATTTACCGTTAATTTTATTATCACATACATACATATACTCACACATAGTCACATGCGTGCACACACGATTGCATTATTAGCTGATTATTTATGAAGCATAAAACTGTTTTTGGTCAAATATCCATATCATGGTCATGTTTAAACAGTTAATACTAACGGTTTTTAATATTATATCTACAACTAACGGTATTTTTTTTGGTATATTTGTTGTTGTTATGGGTTTCTTTCATTTTAAAATGAATTTTCAATTTAATTCAACATTTTTAATGCGAATATTTTTGACATTTTTGACGGACACATGGTGTTTGGAGGCAATTTTTGTTAATAAATTGGCTACAATTTTTAGTTTTTTTTTTCTTCGTTCTAAATTCTACTTTTAAAGCTATGTTAAAAAAATTTAAAAGGAAAAATTGTAGAAATCATAATAATTATCAAATGAAATTAAAAATTATAAATTACAAGTTCGCCACTGTTTTAAACTTCATATTGGTATTGAGGCTAATTTCGAGTTGCATTTATGGCCAGTTTTAATGGAAAATATTGGCAAAAAAAAATTAATTTACAAACAAAAATAATTAAAATTAAAGTTTAAATTTAAAGAAAAATAACAAATATTGGGTGTGTAATTTAAAAATTAAAAATTAATTAATAATATTAACTTTGTTGTGGAATATTAAAACAATAAAAATATATTTAAAGCATTGGCCATTGTCAACGATGATCTTTTCTCATATTTCTGGCAAAATTAGGTCATTTTCTGAGGTCAATAATGCATTAAGAAATGTTCTGCGCTATTTGGAATATTCTGTTCTGAAGCGTACGCCTACAAGAAGCGTGTTCCTGTTCCAGCTGTTTTTCGTTCAATATTTGCTTCATATGCAAAATTTGTATTTCATACATAGGTTCCCTGTGATAGTATGGCCACCAAAGATGCAGAACATAGCGGAATAGTCTTTAGATCGATAGAAATTTCTGCACTGAAAACTGTCATTCCAAACAATTGCTACTTGAAAAACCCTTTTTACTAATTCAGTTCTTTACTCATTATTTAATACGTGAAACGGCCAATGTCTGTGATATGGGTTAGGGTTTAACTTTGTTGGCACTGAAATATCTTGTCATAGACCCTTGTTATTCGTTTCCCATTTATTTCAGCACTCTTACACAAAAGTTTGACAACTTGATTTTAGCACATAATGACATACGGTTGGGTTTAAAAGTATGTTCCCGCTATTAACTTAGGCCTGTAGTTTGTAATCGTCCACCCTCATTATACTTGTAATTCAAACACAAATTGATATTGTTACGAAAAAGAAAAAATCTAGATACTGGTGTTTTGCTTTTATATCGTTTAACATTAAAATTAAAAGCAAAAGTTACAAAAACAAAACAATGAACTTGTTTACAAATTATCGCACTGCGTAATATAACAACAAAGACAGGCATAAAAAATGCTAAACAAGTAAACAAAAATATACCAACAAACACCAGCATAAAAAATGGTAAACAAGTAAAAATGCAACAACAAACACTACAAAAATAAATGCAAACAAAGTACACAAACAACAATAATGAAACAACGATGTTTACATTTATATAGATCTCGAGAAGGCGAAGCCACGAACATTCGCCTTCAAGAACATTCATCAGACTGTTTACTCTGTCATATAAAAGGCAAGGCAAAGCAGACGAGTGAGTTAGTGGAGTTCAATCAGTCTTGCATGAAGACGCGTTGTGTTTGAAGAGAGTAATCGTGGTTTGAAGTTTTTCGTTACAAAGATCAGTCAAACAATTGTCTAGTAATTGTTATCATTTATGCAAAGGGTGTAAACAGAAGAATAACAAACAAAGCAATTGTTGTTGTTTACATCAAGTTGCGAACAGTAGCACACAGAATTGTGCGAATAATAAAGAATTTTAATTAAAACTAAACGCAAATTTACTTTTATTTTATTTGCAACCTACGGGCTCATACTTTAAACGTTTTTAAAAGGTAAAAAATATGGTAATTGCCGAGGGAATTGAGATGAAAGACTGACTAATTCACAGTTTAAAATAGAAGAATGACAATTCTCAAATTAGTTTATTCAGTGCTGGTAAAAGCTTCCGTGAATAGAAGAACTGAAGCAGCTTAAACACCTCCACACTATAATGCCTTTTGAATGCTTCAAACAAAGTAGATGGCTGACGAGTGTGTGCGAATACTAGATTAAGCATGTATCCCTTGGAAACAACGAAGAATATTAACCTGGTGGGCCACAAACTAAACAGATGTTTTTGGAAATGGTGTTTGTTTCAGGCATTGACCCTTCTTTTACAAATTACTTCAATAAATCTGATAAAGGTTGATTCATAGTTGGAGAAACGTTTTCTGTGCCCTTTAATGAAGAAATTGAAAACAAAAGATTCATAAATTTTGTAAAGCGTTTCCCTTTAATCTTCGTTAGTTACGAACGAAGGGAAGCAAAATCTCTTACATTTTGTGTAGAGTTGTGTAGAGCTTAACTGTATAGCAAGTGGTGGACATTTCCTTATGACACTCGCTGTCATTATTTATTCGTTACACTTTCCGTTTTACGAATTTTGTTTAATTTTTACCGAGAAATGAAAACTTTACTTTAGTCAAAGAAAATGAACTTTTTAATCCTTTTAGACCAATTTCGCCAAGGTTGTGAGTGGTATTATAGAGGAACCCTTGAAAGGGTGGGGAGATACAAATTAAAATATTTTCTTAAAAAATGTTCAAAGTCTTCAAAGATAATCGTCACGTAATTTTGCTTGAAAATAAACAGAAGAAAAGCAAAAGATTTAAGGATAAGGATAACAAAGTGTATGCCAAGTATTTAAAGTAGGGATCCGATGAAAATGAACATTTTTATGGTTTCCCTGCACAAAAAGGGTTTCTTTGTTGTCTACATACCATAATAAAAAAAATAACTCATATTGTTAACTAATTTGGTGATTTGGCAATCGGTTAATTAAAAAAGTATCCAATTAATAAAAAAAGGACAAAAAATAATGACCATAGAAAACCATAGAAATTCATTGTCCTCTCATCTCTTTTGTATCTTTTGTTTCTGCAATAATGGTTGGCTTTTGAATTTCAATTTTATTTTTATATTGAAATCTGAACAAGAAAATTAATGATGATGTTAATGGCAATGAAGATGGAAAAGATTTCCATGGAAATATACGATAATTTAATTGCAATAAAATTAGATTCCATTGTATGGATGGCAGTTATCCAGTGTGTTTTAGGCATGAGTGAGTAGTACGGATGCTGGTTGATGGATGCCATCATTTCATTCGATTATCAAGATACGAGTAATATGGGCAGAAAAAATAAAGGAAAATAATCGAAAAGTGTGTTTTGGAGAAGAAAAACAAAACAAAAGAGAGTGAGAGAGAGAGAGAAACTGAAAATAAAAATTTTGAAAATTATTTTCCACTCAAGTGATTTATAAACAAACGATGGCAGGCAATGAATGGCACGAAATACTGAAGAAAAATTCATTTCATCTCCAGTGGCCAGTCCAAATATTTCACATGAATTGCCTTTCAATTGGTTTCCTTGGTGCTCTAATTTGCCAGGATAAACAGCAATAATCGTTGAAAACAATTGAAACAATTGCTGTGACGTGGGAGCAAAAATTTTATTTTTATTTTTCGATATTGAACAGGGGGGGCTGGGTGATAAAAAAAGGCCACCTGCTAGGGTTATACATAGAAAGAAAATATCATTTTTCTTTAAAAATGAATCAAATAGATTTTGAATAGAATTAGAAAAGTGTGTTGCATTGTAATCATTTTGATTACATTTACTGTCAATTTGTAGGCAACAAAATAGAAAATTAAGAAAACCTAAAAATTTTGAGAAAAGGTACGAACATTTTACAAAGTATGTACCACATTTAAATAAAAAGGTACTAAACTGAAAAAGTAGTAACTGGAAAGAATTAAATTTAATTAAATGAAATATATTTCGAATATGATACTTTAAATTCAAATATGTATCTTACGTTCGTTGTTCAAATTATTTTTTTCAAAAATATTTTTTATTTTAAATGCTGCCGTAAAATAAGCAAAAATTGCGTAATAAAAATTAATGAACCATGAAAATAGGTCAGCAAAAAAGGCAAGCAGTAATTTACAACAACAGCAACAAAATGTAAAAAAATTGGAATACAAAATCCAAAGGCAAATCCAAAATAAAATTTATCATTAATGCAAAAATTTTTGAACAAAATTTTTGAACAGGAAATTGATGTAATTTAAACAAAAATTTCAAAAAAATTTTTGAATTTTAAATTAAAAATAAACAACAAACAAGCATTTCAAAATATGTGACAATATCCTGTTGCACCAAAAAAAAAAAAAAAAACAAAAAAGAAACGAAAAATGTTTAAGGAAAACTGTGATTAATTTTTGTCTTTCTTTTTTATATCATTTTTATTGTTTAAATAAGCAATTCTTGGAGCAATTTATTTGACGCTTGATATGGTTAGACAAACAAAATTGTCTTGTCTTACCAAATTAGTGGGCCAAAGTAACGCCTTTTGCTTGCTCTGCCATACTAACGAACAACAACGCATTTCCAATGAATTGAAAGCCCGCCACATAGAATGTTTAAAACCATGGAATAACAAAATTGTTGGCGATTATTGTGTTGCTTTTTTAAATTTTTTTTTATTAAATTTTGTGTAAAAAAATACTTGAATTGTAATCAAAAGAATTAAATGCGCCTATTCACGCATACACTACATATGGGTGAAACACAATGAAAGCGTCTAGGCGACATAAATGTTTAATTTTTTTCATTTTTACATGAAAAACAATATTGGATTGGTAAAATGACTTCTTATTGTTTAGAAAAGATCATGAAGTTTTGAATTTTTCTTATAATTTCCATTATAAGAAATGGAATTATGGATTACGATCCACTTATTATTCTTGAAAGAAATATACTGATTTGGACGGTGGCAGCAAAGAGCTGATGTGCGCATGCGCAATATATTGTTATATTTTTATCTTTTAAAAACGTTTAAAATATGAGCTCGTAGATGGCAAATAAAATAAAAATAAATTTGTTTTTAGTTTTAATTAAAATTCTTTATTATTCACACAATTCTGTGTGTCACTGTTCACAACTTGATGTAAACAACAACAATTGCTCTTCTTTGTTATTCCTCTGTTTATACCCTTTGCATAAACAATAACAATAACTAAGCAATTATACGACAGATCTTTGCAACGGAGATCTTCAAACTACGATTACTCTCTCCAAACACACCATGTCTTCACACAAGATTGACTGAACTTCACTAACTGGGTCGCTAGCTTTGCTTGCTTTTTTATTGCAGTGTAAACAGTCTGATGAATGTTCTTGAAGGCGAATATTCATAACTTCGCTTTCTCGAAATCTCTATTATTTTTATTTATTATTATTGTAGTGTTTTTTGTGTATTTTGTTTACATTTATTCTTGTAGTATTGTTTGTGGATTTTCTGTTTACTTGTTTACAATTTTTTTATGCTGGTGTTTGTTGTTATATTAAGCAGTACGATAATTTGTAAACAGGTTTGTTTACTGCATTGTTTTGTTTTTGTAGCCTTTGTTTATAATTTTAATGTTAAGCGATGTAAAAGCTAAACACCAGTAGTAGACATAAGTCAAGTACATATTTTCAAATGGTGCTTTTAATTGCGTGCAACCCACTAGTCAATCCGAAATTTATGATTAGGAAAATTAGAAAAATTATGCTGTCTGTTGGGGAGATTGGTTATTGACTGAGATTATCACTCTATGGTCAAAAAAGCCTTCAATATAACAACATTGATTTCTATTTACTTTACCTTTTTTTTTTATTGGCTTGTTGTCGAAAATTATGTACTAAAGTCTGGTGAAGAATTTTGTGATTAAAAAAAAAAATAACGTCTGTCGCTTCTATTGTACTCAACATAATAAGATTAAGATCTGCGATAAAGTGCATAAACAATGAGTTGCTTTAAAGCCTTTTAACAAATCCATAGTATTTGTGTGTTCAGGCTGAAAAGTAAAATTTTAATGGCTTTCCGACACTAACGAGTACAAGATTTTCTTTGAAAGGTTTTTGCGATTAAAACGCCAGTTGACGCCTTAAAATTTTTCAAATATTCGCTGCAATTTAAATGCAACAAACCAACACGCATTGGAAAGAAAAACCCCAACAACAAGAAAAATAAAATCTTAATTGTAACAAATAATAAAAAAAAGATGAAGAAAAAAACATGAGAAAACAAAAACACGTCTAGAAAAAATAACTTGTTATTCTCCTCAAATGAAGGCTAAAAAACATAGAAACACAGAACTTTGGCTTAAATTACGATTTCGTTTTTCGGTTTTAAAGGCAACCAAACAAAAGTAAAAGGCCGTTTGCCAGTGTAACGCAGACTAGGCCTATGGTTATATAAAAAGCATACAAAATCAATAGAAAAAAAAAACAAAAAATTTTATATTTCTTAGAACTTTAAGAAAATCAAGTCAAGTGCCTATACTGCGAATAGATTTCATAATAAATTTTTGCGAAAAAAAAAAAAAAAAACAATTTTTCGTACTGAATGAACACTCGCGTTTATGTTTGTCTAGCTTTAATATCAGTTCACAATTTCTGACATTTTCTATTGATTTATTGGGAAACTTTAACACATTAATTCTGTATCAATAAAAAACGAAAAATTCAGTTTCATTTGCATATGCAAACATTTTAGTTTTTCATTTTTAAAAAGGCATGTGGAACTGCCTTAACTATGATGAAAGCAACGGGTAATAAGAAGAATTTATGTCCTGGAAATATGTAAGAAAAATCGAAAGATAATTCTAATTTGAAGAGATAATTTCATAGCAACAACACTTATTCTTTACAGTCATGGCCTATTTCCTCTCCGATCGAACAGATTCGATCTTTTACATCAAACTGCAAAGATAATATTGTTACGTTTTTACCTTTTAAAAACGTTAAAAATATGAGTTCGTAGATTGCAAATAAAATAAAAATAAATCTGTGTTTAATTTTAAGTCAACTTGTCTGCACACAAGTCTGTCTGAATTATAACTCGATCTCGTAACTTCACACACCACTGGTTGAATTCTCACTCAATTCAACGCGACGTCGTCACACGACTAACTTAACTCGAACTCCGAGAATCACGTGTGTTCATACATGAGTGACTGAATCCCCGTTGCTCGCTTTATCTTGCCTTTTATATCACTGGATCAACAGTGTGATGAATGCCCTTAAAGGATGATGACGACCTTCGGGAACAATCCATAAATGTAAACAACTTGTTTCCACTTTTGTTGTTCGTGTATCTTGTTTACTTTCGTCCAGGCAGAGTTGTTGTTGTTTTGTTTGTTTATCTTTCTGCTATATTTTTTTATATACGGACGTTGTTGCTATATTTTTGTTTATTCATCGATCTTGTAAACAAGCCTGTTGCTTTTGTTGCTATATGTTTACTCATTCGTTGATCACGTGAACAACTGCATTGTTTTGTTTTTGGAGCTTTTGTTTATCATTTTATGTGTGATCAAGTACATTGTATTGTTTTTGGAGCTTTTGCTTATTATTTTAATAACACCATTTCCATTTTCGTAACAATATTAAAAACATAGCCCTTCTACTTTCCAATGCGCAGGGATTTATTTCTTTTCAACAAAACAGCATGATGAAGTCGTCGTAGTCGTTGGCTTGTTAGACGTGAGGCCGTGGTTTAAACCCCAGCCCAAATATCACAAACAAAACGAAATATAAGCAAATATTTCTTTGGCGGCTTCCTACCTGTAGTCTTCTGGTAAAAACTCTGAATATAAATAAAATTGAAATCAAAGGTTTCCCGACTTCAAACTGTAGATCTCGCCACTCATATATAAAATTAACACAAGGATATTGTGAGAAGCTATGTCGTAATACTGTTTAGAAGGGTTGTAATGACCAATTAAGTAAGTAAATGTCTCGTGGTGGTAAATATTGACCGAAAATCAGAAACACATGCATTAGAAAAATAAGTTCTATTGAGCTGAGAGGAGATTATGTTGAAGAATACGGACTTTTTTCATATTTCTGGGATAATTTGGAAACTTTCCTCGAGTTATCGGTTCATTCCTTTGAATACAACAAAGATCAGCAATGAGTATTCAAAAAGATGAGTAGAATCGAATCATACTCATAATTTCTCATACTTATACGCATTCATACTTATTTTAATTTCATAGAACCACCTTTACTCATATTCAAAGTATGAAGTACTCATCATACATCATACTTAACAACACGTATGATGTTGTTGATTTCGATTCTCCATAACTCAACATCATACACGAAGCACAAAATAAGTATGATTCGCGTAAGAACACTAAAATACTCACTAGAAAGTTGTGTGTTTGCTCTGCTTGCTGCTCTGTCTTTTTTGCTTACAGGGTGGCTGATATATAATGCAACAAAGTAAAGCGCTATATTTTTTAATTTTTTTTTTAATTTTATTGTTCAAAAGCAAAAAATGTTGGAAATAACATCAAATTTTAGAATCAGTTTAGATTTGTTCAAATTGGCCACCTTTGGTACGAATTATGGCCTTCAAACGGCCGACAAAGCCATCACAGGCTGTACGAAAGTGGGTCTGCGGTATTTTGGCCCATTCCCGGCGAAGCGCCGTCTTGAGATGATCGACACTTTGGTATTTTTTAGTGAGAACCTTACTCTCCAAAATGATCCAAGATTTTGGTGGCCATTGTGCGGTAGAAATGAAGCGAGGAACCTCCTTTTTAAGCCATTCTTGGTTGACGCGTGCTGAGTGCGGTGGGGCTGAGTCCTGTTGGAATGTCCATGGTCTGCGGACGAAATGTTTGTCTGCCCAGGGCTTCAATACTGTCTTTAAGACATTTTCCCGATAATATTCGGCATTTATTTTGAACCCCACGGTCGATGAATACGAGCGGGGAGCGACCATCGGCCTTTACGGCGGCCCACACCATTACCATCGGCGGCGCTTAAGTTCTGGTGGCCAATCGCAGGTGTAAATTTTCAGCTGACCTTTTTGGCAAGTAAACCCGATCATTTTGTTTGTTCACAAACTGCTCAATTTGGAATGGCTTCTCATTGGAGAAAACCAAATTCGGTAACTAGCCACTTTCGTGCAAGCGAAGTAACTCCTTGGCTCTTTCCAGTCGAACTTTTTTTTGTCCATCGGTGAGCTCTTGCACTGTTTGGAACTTCAATGGCTTTAGTCCAAGCACATTTTTCAATATGTGTTGCATCCGTTCTCGCGATATGTTTAGCTCACGAGCAATTTTTCTACACTGCGGCGTGGATTTCGATCAAATCTGGCCTTCACTTTTCGGATCATTTCTGGTGTTGTTACCGTTTTTTTTCGTCCACTTTTTGGACGCGATGCAACACTGCCAGTATCACGGTAACGAGCAATGGTACGAGAAACAAAAGATTTATTCACATTTAAATGCTGGAGGACTGTAACGATAGCCACCTGTGGTTTTCCAGCCAAATATAAAGCAATCACACTATCACGCTTGAATTCCATCACGAATAACTTTTTTCTGAATGCAATAGATCAAAATGCTTTTTTAAGCTTGTAAATAATAAAATGAACTGTCACTGGAATAAATGTGTCAGCTGTCAGACGAGCGGTTTACAAATGATAACAACCTGAAGTTGGTTGCAATACATATCAGCCACCCTGTATGTGTTGTTTTCTTTATTTTTTTTGTAAATGCCTAACAATAAAGCTTGTATGTTTTGAAGAATGAATCGAGTCAGAGTAAGTATTTTTCTAAAGTTATGAATCTAAATGAGTAGGCTTATGAATCAAACATATTTCGAATGGTATGAGTTTGATGTCAACGTTATACGCATACTCATTGCAACCTGTACTTATAAATCAACGTTGTAGTGGGTATGAATGAATCATAGTAGTTGAATTTCAATTCTGTTGATTCACTCATACTCAAAATTGCATGAGTGCTTACGAGTAGCGGAAAAACGATTCATTGCTGATCTCTGGTATGAATGAATCAGAGTACATAGTTAAATTTCAATATTATTGACTCACTTATATTCAAAATTTCATGAGTGCTTATGACTAGTAGTGAAAAAGACGATTCATTGCTGATCTCTGGGATACAAAGAAAATTATTTAGTATAGAGATTCAAAAGCACTTAATTATTGTATGCGTTCTTTAGTCATAATAATATTTTTTTCAAACATTCACTAAAAATTAATCAGACAGTCTCATGCATGTTGGTGGATTTGCAACATTGAAGGTGTGTTAAAGTGCGTTCAACTGCAGGTTGCATAAAACGTGTGTAATACAGTGAACAATGATGGGGTAAGTGTAACCAATTTGATAACCATTATTGCTACCAATTTCAATAGATTGTTTAAACTCATTTTGTTTCTTATTTTGTTTTATTTATTGTATTCCAATCGCAGACAGTGTAGGATGTTTTGTTTAAAAATCGCAAGAGAAGCTCATGTTAAATTGTTTATCATTGTTTGTAAATTTTAATTTAAAGGAGTGTGTTTAGAAACAAATTAACAACAATAAATCTTGTTTTTATGTTTTTGTTTTGTTACGTTTTTTTTTCAGGTTTTCTTTGTCTGCGTTAAGGTTACATGTTGCCATTGTTTGTTCAAAAGTCAAGTATGAAACGTCTACACGAAGACAACAGTTTATGAAAAATTATTTTTTCATAATCATTGTTGAACAAAAAACAAAATAACAACACAATAAATGAAAAAAACAAAAGAAATATAGAAGTTCTACAGCAACAGGATCTAAACAATTTATTATAAAGCAATCAATTTGTAATTTATCATTTTTCCGGCTTTGGGCAAAGCCGAAGAAGGCTTTGCCCTTCCAACACTTTGCTTGTGAGTGTTTGACAGGGGGGCATATGTAAGAGTTTTTAGGCCATTTGTAGTAAATGCTTGCAAACGCTTTGCAGGCATTTGGCAATTGTTTGTCTGCATTTTGTTTTTCATCAAAATCTTTTCATTAGTCAGATTGGTGTTGCAAAAGTGATATCATAATGTGAATCCAATATTTATATCGTTTAATTTTATATTGTTACGTTTTTACCTTTTAAAAACGTTAAAAATATGAGTTCGTAGATTGCAAATAAAATAAAAATAAATCTGTGTTTATTTTTCAATCAATTCTTTATTATCTGCACAACTTTTGTGCCACTGTTCGAACTTATCCCACTTATACAATGATAAGTTTCACAATATGTGCTTGTTCGTGATATTTCTCTGCTTACAACCTTTTTTATAAGCAACAACAACACTTGTTAGCTATTCTTCTTTGCTCACAACCTTTTTTTTGTAAGCACAACACTAACAACTGTTTTCTTCACGCAACTTGTCTGCACACAAGTCTGACTGAATTATAACTCGATCTGGTATCTTCACATACCACTGGTTGAATTCTCACTCAATTCAACGCGACGTCGTCACACGACTAACTTAACTCGAACTTCGAGAATAACGTGTCTTCATACACGGCTGACTGAATTCTAACTGAATCATCGTTGCTCGCTTTATCTTGCCTTTTATATCACTGGATCAACAGTGTGATGAATGCCCTTGAAGGATGATGACGACCTTCGGGAACAATCCAAAAATGTAAACAACTTGTTTCCATTTTTGTTGTTCGTGTATCTTGTTTACTTTCGTCCAGGCAGAGTTGTTGTTGTTTTGTTTGTTTGTCTTTCCGCTATATTTTTTTATACACGGACGTTGTTGCTATATTTTTGTTTATTCATCGATCTTGTAAACAAGCCTGTGGTTTTTTGCTGCTATATGTTTACTCATTCGTTGATCACGTGAACAACTGCATTGCTTTGTTTTTGGAGCTTTTGTTTATCATTTTATGTGTGATCAAGTCCATTGTGTTCTTTTTGGAGCCTTTTGCTTATCATTTTATGTGTGATCAAGTCCATTGTGTTGTTTTTGGAGCTTTTGCTTATTATTTTAACAACACCATTTCCATTTTCGTAACAATATGTATTTTAGTCTGAAATTTCATGCTTTATTTTTTGTAATCTTTTATCAAACAAAATGCGAGAATCCCTGTTCGTGAAATCTCTAAACATATAGGGCATTAGCATTATATAGGGTCCGCCATCTAACTTTTTTTTTTTCCAACTAGTGCTTATTTCGTGAATGGTAACACTTAGCTCATGTCTGATTTGACAGATAATTAGTTTTATCCTTCCGCTGAACGAATATGGTTGTGTATACGCTTGAACAACGCTGGGAAATATTGCGACATTACTTTGAAAATCATGGTAATGTTGCAGAATGTGTGCGAAAATTGCGTATGGATTTTGGAAGAAGAGAAGCACCGTCAGCTCAGTATGTTCGTTATCTTGTGAAAAAAGTGAAAAAAACTGGCATCCTCATCGATAAACCAAAGCGTGAAAAGCCAAAAACAGTGCGTACACCCGAGAATATTGCTGCTGTGGCAGAAAGTGTGCGTGAAGCGCCGTCAACATCAATTCACCGTCGTTCTCAACAATTGAACATTTCGGAGACATCATTGAGACGAATTTTGCATAAAGGCCTTGGTATGACGCCATACAAAGCTCAATTGGTTTAGGGATCGCCGTGGTCTAGTAGGTAGTGTGCTGGCTTATTAGACGTAAAAGCCAGGGTTCGAGTCCCAGGCCAGACATCAAAAAATAAAAAAAATACAAAAAGTATTTTTTCGGCGATTTCTTCTCAGTTTCTCAAAAAATCTGTTGCTCGGAGTCGACTTTAAACTGTAGGTCCCGTCACTTATGTATAAAATTAACACACACAACATAAGTGGTGTGAGAAACTGCGGGCTTCTTGGGGACGATTGCATGTAGACTGTCTAATGGTGAAGGTATAGCACTGGCCATTTTATAGTCACCTAGCAGCAACTCGTTTCCTTGCCGTTCGAATCTTCCCCCTTTCCACCTTTCCTAAAAAAACCTGCACAATGCACTGCATGAGTAGGGGCCATCCCCTGAGTGCTGGTTTAATAAAAAAAAAAAAAAAAAAAAAAAAAAAAGGAGTTGAGGCCAATTGACCATCCAATTCGTTTTCGCTTCGCTAAGTGGGCCTGCGATCGACTTAAAGAAGATGCCGATTTTGGCAAAAAAATCATCTTTTCAGATGAAGCTCATTTTGATCTTGGCGGGTATGTAAACAAGCAAAATTGTCTGCATTGGTCAAAAGAACAGTGGCCCACAGTATGGTGGATCGACGAAATAAGGTTTAACTTTTTTGGCTCTGATGGTACAGAATGTTGTTTATTTACAGAATTGTTGTGAATATCTCTGTTTTGGGGGCCAACGAATGTAATTTAACCCATCAGAGCCAAATAAGTTAAACTTTGATTCTTCGCTTCACAAAACTTTGGCCCACTGCTCTTTTGACCAATGCAGATACCGTCTAGCAAAGTTAAGCCGTTTTTACTTATTAACTTTTCTTATAAGTGGCTTCTTGGTTGGTCTTCTAGCTAATTAATTTGCCTCTCTTAATCGATTTCTGGCTGTGTGGAAGCCAATAGAAACCCCTCATTGGTCGTTTGCATAATTAGTAACATCTACTACCGTTTTCCGATGATCAATTTTTACTATTTTTACCATTTGACGGTCATGGCGGGCAATAGATTTACGAGGTCGATCACTTCCTATTTCTTTCCACATTATTTGTTTGACGATATCGCGATGAAATCCGACAAACCGTTGATTTGTTGATATTAAATTGATGAGCAACTTCATTCATTGATTTGCCTTCTTCCAGAGCCCTTATAATGGCAAATTTGCTATCTGCTGACAGCTGTTTCTATTTTAAAATTCACAATTTGCAAAGTCTTCATTAAGCTTTTATTTTAATTACTCTAGTTGATCTCCTTTTACCTTTAACACATTCCGTTGCATTTTTTTTTCTCGCTAAATTTTTTCACTTTTTTTATAAATCTAAAAAAATTAAGTAGAAAGAGAAGCAAACAACGCTTAATGATACTTTTTATTAAAATTTAAACATCAACGAATAAAAAAATCAAAAATGGAGCGTAATTGGATAACGTTATAAGTTTCGAGCCTCGATTGAATATCATACGACATAGCGTTGCATTTTTTTTTCTCGCTACTGTACGTATATGTTCTGGCAAATTAATGTTTTCATTTAATATGCAAATTTAATTTTTTGTTGAAAATACGGCCTCCTTTTTAAATAAAAGTTCTCTACCCATATGGCTTAACTTTTGCCTAACTCTGTACAGATAATGTGCTTAAATTGTTTTTCTTCTTTCATAACTTTTTATAAATTTGTAAACCGCAACTTGAAACAGCCCCCCCCACCACCATTACCCACGATTTCAGAGGAAAGTAATAAAAATTAAGCCTTAAAAAATAGGCTGCTATTGGAAACATATATATGGGCAATTTCGTGTCAAGTGACCCAATTTTTAAAGTCGATGTCTTCCGATTTGGATGAAAGCAAAAAAAAAAAAAAAAGGGCCCAAATTGAAAAAAAAAATAAAAAAAAATTTTTTTAAAATTAAAAAAATTATTTTTGGAAAGATTGAAGAAATAGCTATCTAATATCCTAAAATTTTTGCTAGGACCAATAGGTAGAAAGTTACACACTTTTTAAAAAAAACCCTGTATGACCAAAATGTCCAACTTTGACGCCCCCTAACTCCGGCAGTTCTTGACTGATAGAGCTGAAAATTTGTGTCTGGCCAACTATCCAATAGTACTAACCTTGGTGCAAATTTCATCCAAATCGGAAGACATCGATTTTAAAAATTGGGTCACTTGACACGAAATTGCCCATATGTATAAAAAGCCTTAAAAAGAATGTAAAAAAAATAAGCAACGAAAACACAATTTAAAAATGTTTAAACAAATTATACTTAAATACTGTAATTAAATAAAGAAACAAAACAAACCAAAAAAAATAACAACAAATTTCCATAGCAAATTTAAATTAATTCGTTTTAGAACAGAAACGAACAGAAAGTTGCTTCACATGAATTTTTTTATAGCGAAACGCATAAAAAAAAATACTGCTTAGCACATATGCGTTGCCAAGCGTAATATGTAGGGGGGGAGGGGGGATATGGAATTTTTTTTTTGTAATTTTTATGGTTTTCTTTTTAGGCCGAAAGCTAAAATCAAATTAAGTTTTTGTAAAACACATAATTGTTGCCTTAAGTGGTGTTTAATTTAATTTTTAAAGCAATTCTTAAAAGGAAAAATTTATTGAAACATAAAACATAAAACATGTTGCGGAGACAAACATACAAATAATGGATTTTAATTGTTGTTCGACTTGGATAGTAAATGGAATGTATGTATAGAAGACAGCAGTGAGTAAGGATATGTAAATGAACTACAATTGCAGAGATTTTCTAGGACTCGAGCCCAGCTTACGCCTCAATTTTTACTTTTGCTTGTGCAGGAGTTTTAATTTGTTTTTTTGCGGGCATAATGGTTAGACTTGAATCAAAGAAATTCCATTAAATTTTGTACAGGGTGGGGCAAAAGTCGCTAAGGGATTTGAAAAATTAATAACTTTTCTAATTTAATTTTTTTTTATTTTTCTTTTTAGAACTTGTAAAATAAATCTGGGAGATTAATTACACTATGCGACAAAATAAAAAAAATTAAATACACCCGGCTAATGACATAGTGTAGGTTGTGAGTTTTGTTGAATAGAACTCAAAAATATTTTTTTTATATTTCTCGAACCCTCCAAACTTTTTTTATTTGACAAAAACTGTTTTTTTTGGACTTTCCACACATATTTCTGGATTATTCAAACATTTCTGACCCGATTTCCAAAATTTAAATCTTGTTGGAAAGGAGAGAGATGGACCTTTAGAACGGTATACATATATCTATTATTTGACTTAATAGGCAATGGGTTTTGATGAGGTAAACTTGGAAAATGCGAATTTTTTTCATATTTTTTCAAGTTTGTCCGTTCATAGTAGCAAACTTTATTTAAAAAATATGAAATAAGTGACAACATTCTGAAAGTACATTATCTTGTAAAGAGATTGACACTTAGTTTGATCAAATCGGACAAAGTTTACCGTAGTTATTATATAAATAGTATAACAGTCGTGTTATATTTTTTATATATGTCATCTCATCAAATGAACTTTTAGTTCAAAAATTTTCAGAACTTTTAATGGATCTTGATTGTTTATCACAAAATGTGTCAATTTCACGTTTGAGCAACCACCAGAAGTTGGCCAATGTTTGCGCAAAGAGAAATAATAATATTTGCAAAAAACACAAATATTATCCGACTTATGGAAGTCGTTCAAACCTGGAATTGATACATTTTGTGATAAACAATCAAAATCAATCAAAACTTTTGAAAAACTTTTTTTAACTGAAAGTTCATTTGATAAGATCACATATATAAAAATATAACACGACTGTTATACTATTTAAATTATAACTTCGCTAATTTTTGTCCGATTTGATCAAACGAAGTGTCAATCTCTTCACAAGATAATGTACTTTCAGAATGTCATCACTTATTTTATATTTTTTAATTAAATTTTACAATTAAGGATAGCTAAACTTGAAAAAACAAGAAAAATATTATATTTTCCAAGTTTACACCATCAAAACTCATAACATATAAGTTTGGATAAAACGTTTATGTATACCGTTTTAAAGGCTTATCTCTCCCCTTTCTAAAAAACTTTGGATTTTTAAAATAGGTTCAAACATATTTGGGTAGTCAATAATTTTGTGTAAAAAGATCAAAAAAAAAACGTTTTTGTCAAATAAAACAAGTTTGGAGAGTTCGAGAAAAATAAAAAAAGTATTTTTGAGTTCTACTCAACCTAGTAAATAACTTAGACTATGTAGTTGCTCGGGTGTATTTTCACTGTCGCACCGTGTTGTGGAAGGTTACAACGTTATCCAGCGAACCAAAATCATAGAACTTTACTTTGAACATCATCGATCAATAATTCAAACTCAACGAGCCTATCGTCATCATTTTAATGTGCGGAATTCTTCTACTAGTGTGAACACACTACTAGTGTGATGTGTTAGCTAGTTTGTTGTCGATTAAATCTAATTCTGTTGGTGCGGATAACATTAATCCAAAATTTCTTAAAGTCCTTCTCCCTTCATTGCTTCCTTTTATTACTCTTATTTTTAATAGAATTCTTACGAGCAGTGAATTTCCTTCGAATTGGAAAATAGCTAGAATTGTACCTGTACCAAAATCCAGTTCCGAGTATAGACCAATCGCCATTTTACCATTTCTCTCCAAGGTTTTCGAGAGAATTATGCATAAACAGATGACACGTTTCCTCGATCAGAACAATATGATAACGCAAACTCAGTCCGGCTTTAGAAAAAATCATGGATGCATAACAGCGTTAGTTGATGTTGCTGAAGATATTCGAAGAGAAGTGGATGATGGAAATACTGCCTTTTTGGTCTTGCTGGACCACTCCAAGGCTTTTGATACCGTGGAACACAATATTCTATGCTTCAAATTACAAAACTTCTTCAATTTTTCCTTTTCTGCCACCCAGCTCTTGTCAACTTATCTCTGCGGAAGATACCAATACACTGAAGCACATGATGGAAAATCTCGAGCTCTTCCCGTGTCAAGAGGAGTTCCACAAGGTTCTATTGTCGGTCCTCTTTTATTTTCGATGTACTCCAACGACTTTCCAACTATAATAACAGATTGTAAGATAAGGATGTATGCAGACGATGTCCAACTTTATACTAGCTGCAATAATGCAACGATTACTCAATGTATAAGTTCATTGAATCAACAGATGCATCGTATTCAGACATGGGCTTCTGCTAATGGTTTGGCAATAAATCCGGCAAAATCAAAATGCATTGTTATTCAGAAAAGGCTTGCACAATCAATAAGTGTTCCTGATATATGTATAAATGGTCAAAAAATACAAATAGTAACATCAGCAAAAAATCTGGGTGTTTATTTCAATAAAACCCTTACGTGGTCTGACCACGTCAACTATACTTGTGGACGTTCTTTCTCTATGCTAAGAACTATGTGGTCATCTCACTACTGCACACCAATGAGGATAAGAATACTTCTGGCGAAAACATATTTAATTCCCACTTTACTTTATGGATGTGAACTTTTTTCTAATTGTGATTCTTCTAGTAAGAGAAAGTTAAACGTTGCCTACAACAACATTATTCGTTATGTATACGGCTTAAACAGACGCACCAGAATTTCAATGTTCGCAGCTCAATTGTACGGAATTTCTTTTGATTGCCTGCTTAAATTAAAAGTTTTGGTACTTATGCACAAGATAATTTATACCCGCCAGCCGGAGCATCTTTACAATAGACTCTCTTTCGCAAATAGCTGCAGAGGTAGAAGAATAAGATCGTTTGGGTACAAGAGCCTTATCTCTAGTTGGCATTTTTACATATTTGCAACAACTCTCTGGAACTCGATCCCCTACAGCTGTCAAGTATTAAGTAACGCACGACAATTTAAAGCACAACTTATGAAACTGTTTTCAACGTAATAATTTTCTGAAAGTCTACTAAATGTTTGTATTTATCATGCATGTATGTAAATTTTGATCTCTAAAATTGTTATACTATGTACAATTTAATTTATATTGTTATTTAATTGTATGTTAACATTGTTTCTCTTACATGTTAATTAGTTTCATACTGCAATATAAGACATATGGTCTTGTGTATGGAGCTTTTAAATAAATAAATAAATAAAATAAAATAAAAATAAAATAAATAAATTCACCATCCGAATCAATGATTCGACGCTTAGTGACACGTTTTCAGGAACAAGGCTCAGTAAGGGATCTTCCACAAAGCGGAAGACCACATTCTGTAATTAATGAAGCAAATATTCAACGCGTTCTGGAGAGTGTTGAAGAGAATCCTGAAACATCAACTCGAAGGCGCTCTGCTGAGCTGCAAATGTCTCGGCGGTCTTTACGCAGAATATTAAAGGGAAATTTACATCTTTTCCCATACAAGCTGCAGTTAGTGCAAGAACGATTAATTTATGCAGTTCGCTTCCAAGAATTGGCCAGAGAACATAATGATTTCGTGACTTTTGCCCCACCCTGTATAAAGTGCAGCGTAGATAGTGCAGCTGAGTGATTCTGAGTGTATATCTCGTTTGCTAGAAATACCATATGCCCACTCACCTATAATAACTTCAATAAGTGGTACTCTTATCTCCTCTTATCAAACAAACATGTGCTTCTTTGTTTTTCTAGTATTATTTTTTTCTAGTTTTTTTTGAGATCCTATACATATGTGTATAAAGATGGTCAACCATCTTGTTTTACTTTTTGAGACCCACTTAGTTAATTATGTTTGAGATTTCAAAAGCAGTTCATTTTGATTTCGCCATTCAATTAATACGCAAATCTGAACGCCTAATAACTTTGTAATAGCACGTTCACATATAGGAAGGTTAGCAAGGTTATCGTGGTTATCGAGGTTATCTTCGTAACCAAGCCACAAATGTATGAGGTTAGCCATACAATTTGTATATGAAAGATAACCAAGTTCATCTGTAGGTTACCTCATAACCTAGTAAAATACGCAGTATTTCATTGAAAAGTACTCAATAAAATACTCAAAAATACAACGCTTATATCTATTGTGAATATATTTACTAAAATTTGACAGCAACAATAATAAAAAAATTCAAACAGCTGTCAATTTCTGTCATTCTACCATATGTTTTAGGTTACATTTATCATATGTGAACGCCACAAGGTTATCTCCAAGGTTAATTTTAGATAACCATAACCTTCTTATATGTGAACGTGCTATAAGACTTACTATATTCCTATCAAACCCTTATGCCTTATGCGAGAAATGCCGCACAAATCTACACCGATGGCTCCAAATTAGAAGGAGCCGTTGGTATTGGCATCTATTCGAGATCAATCGGAATATCCAAGTCTATGAGACTACCAGATCACTGCAGTGTCTTTCAGGCGGAAGTGTCGGCTATTCAAGCTGCGGTGAAAATTGTTGCGGACAAAAATGTTCGCAAGCGAAGGATCATTATACTTTCCGATAGCCAAGCGTCCATCAAGGCGCTGGATTCTAGTGTGATAAACTCCAAGACAGTATACGACTGTCGCAGATGTCTCAATGAGATGGCGAACCGATGTGATGTTTGTATCCCGGCAACTGCAGAGCGGATGAATTGGCCAGAAGGGGCACGACCATCGAGCTCTCTGATGAATTCTCTACATTGGGGATCCCTTTAAGTACCAGTGAGCTTATGATTAACAATGCAATCGTGGACCTTGCCAACAGTAGATGGGCAGCTTCGGATAAGGGCAGAGCGGCGCAAAAAATCTGGCCAAAGCTGGATAGAAGGCGCACGACGACTCTGCTTAAGCTCCAAAGAAGCAGGCTCAAAGCTGTTATCGGGGTTATTACGGGGCATTGTATTATAGGAACACATGCGAGGCGTATTGGTCTTGGACACCTTGCGAATGACTTCTGTAGAAGCTGTGGAGATGAAGAGGAGGATGAAACTATTCTTCATCTACTTTGCACATGTCCGGCACTTGGTCGGAGGAGAAAGAAACACCTGGGTGCCTACTACATGGAGGACGTAGATGAACTGTCATGCGTGGATATTGGCAGTCTAAGTCGCTTCATCGGAAGCTCCGAGTGGTTCCTAGAATAGGGGAAAGATGAAACTGTGGTATCACAATGGGCCCTGTATGAGGCCTAAGTGTGTCCGCTCATCGGGTGGACAGCCACTTCTACCTACCTACCTACCTATGCTTGGTTACTTATTAATGCATGAAACCAAAGAAATACATAATTGCTGACAGACTATCTTCAATATCAAATTTCGTTGCCCAGAAGGCTAAACTGGTTTCTCACATGACCCAGGTTCTGTCTATTGACTTCGACTGACAGATTTTTTTAAACACTTTTCATGGCAATTTTATACTTATACTCTCAGGGTTGATGCCAGAAGACTGCTGATAAGCCGACGTTTACTTACTAGACTACTTGGACTTCACATATAAGATCCACTTTGGACCGTAAATCCGTTATACTCCCCGTTATGACCTTGACAGCTTTTTTCATAATGGTACGACTCTATATGGGACTTTTTTTGGAAGATAGATAGACATTGAGGGATTTATGCAAGGCTATAGTAGTTGCAACATATACATAGGCATCTCGGAATATGCGCAGCACAGTTCTCCATTAAAGTTCTGTACTCAAATAGCAGCCCACTAGGGTCTCCGAGTTTTATTGTAGATTTACTTGTCAAGATTGTAAAAGAAGTACCTGAAATACATTTTTCCTAGACAAGCGTTCTCTTTATGTCAAGACAGACCGAAAATTAGTAGATGATGAATAGGATTTCTGATTCATTATACCCTACCGTACTACTTCGGGCATCTGGTATGTAAATTGACTTTATTAAGTCACACTTACCATGTTGGTATTTACCACTTACATATATGAAGTAAAAATCCTAATCTATTATATGGTCTAGATCAGAGATCAGCAATGAGTATTCAAAAAGATGAGTAGAATCGAATCATACTTATACGCATTCATACTTATTTTAATATTATGGAACCCCACTACTCATATTGAAAGTTTGAAGTACTCATCATACATCATAATTAACAACACGTATGATGTTACTACTTTCGACTCTTCATAACTCAACATTTATAAGAATCACAAAATAAGTATGATTCGCGTACGAACACTAATGGTGTTTTCTTTTCTACCAAAAAATGTGCATTCTGCATGTGCAAAATGCAATTTTGCGTTTGTTTCTTAAAAATGTTTCGCCCTCAAAAAGGGTGGTATGTTTTATTCTAAATAAATCGCACTTGTCAATGGTGGAGGGCATTGCATTTTATGCCCTGTATAAATCGAGAGTGCTGGTAATGCCCTGTAAAGCAGATGACTTTTGTTTATTTATAGAGCTGCCAGATGAAATTTAAAAAAAGCCGCATGGTATCTTTATCTTTTTGTGGAGTAACCTTAAGGAAACATTACATTATTAAAGATACATGGTCAGTAATTTAAAGAAATTGCATTCAGTGTTAGAACAGTGCTAAAAAAAATTTTTTGGTTATAAAAAACAGCGCTCAAAAAATGAAATCGAAAATTTAGCTATCTGGCAACACATTTTTCATATTTACATATTTTATTGAAAACAAATCGAAAAATACAACATATTTTTAAATCTAAAACCTTAACGTTAATAAATATAAAACATTTAATACGTACAAAACACTTTTTTTAAATTAATTTTAAATATTATTACTGACATTGAACGACTTTTGAATAAATTGCCATTTCCTCATTCATCTTCTTAATAAGTGGTAAACACAGGGCATACCCTTTTTTAATATTTGTGTTATGGTCTTCTCAAATAAAAAATTACATTACAACAGGGTTGGTCAGAAATTTTTTAATGCACCTTGTAAGAGGGTGACATTTTCTTTGTAGAAAAGAAAACACCATAAAATACTCTCTAGAGGGGTATGTTTTTGCTCTGCTTGCTACTCGGTCTTTTTTGCTTATGTATCTTTTTTCTGTTTTTGTAAATGCAACAACAACTGAGGCTGTAAATTTTGATGAATGATTCGAGTCACTCGAATCAAACATATTTCGAATAGTATGAGTTTGATGTCAATGTTGTACGCATACTCATTGCAACCTGTACTTATAAATCAACGTTGTAGTGGGTATGAATGAAAGAGAATACATAGTTTAATTTCAATATTCTTGACATGTCAGAAGGTTCATCTGAATGGTAATATTTCAGATTCGCGTAATATTAGTAGAGGTGTTCCCCAGGGATCAATTCTGGGGCCTCTATTGTTCTGTATGTATATTAATGATCTACCGGATGTTTTGGTTGACTGCCGTGTTCATATGTATGCTGATGATGTGCAGATTTATACCAGTACTCGTAAGGAGAATATTGTTTCTTGTTTACACTCTGTTAACCGTGATTTGGATAGGATTGACAGTTGGGCTTCGGCAAATGGACTATGCATTAATCCCTCAAAGTCCAAATGTATAGTGCTTTCGAAAGCCAACATTTCGGTTGCCATACCGGGCTTGAGTATCAGGGGAAATAAAATTGACTATGTCAAGTCTGCTACCAATCTGGGTATTGTATTTAATGACAGATTATCGTGGTCTGGCCATATAAGCGTTGTTGTTGGCAGAATATACAGCATGCTTCGGAACTTATGGGCGGTCATTGATTCAACTCCTTTTGCAATTCGTATGCAACTTGCTAAAACTTATTTAATTCCTGTGCTATTGTATGGGTGCGAAATCTTCGCAAATTGCGATAGTAATTACAACCGCAAACTAAACTTGGCATACAACAATATAGCAAGATACGTGTTTCTTAAAGATCGCCGTGCTCATATTTCTCATTTAGCGTACCAGATATCTGGTGTGAAATTTGATAATCTTCTGAAAATTAAATGCCTCATTCTATTCCATAAGATTATTAATACGGGACAGCCGGAATATTTATTGGGCCGAGTCAAGTTTGCTGGGTCATTCCGGGGCATGAAGATTATTCAACAACGGTACAGGACTCTTCTGTCACAGCGTCAGTTTTTTATACACACCACAAGTCTCTGGAATTCCCTACCGAATTACATACAAAAGTTAGGCAATGCAAATGCGTTCAAAAAGGAGTTATTTAAATTATTCTCTTAATGAAAAATATGTTACTTCCTTAGTATGGTTACTATATCGGTTAAATATTTATCCTTACTTTCTTAGTCTGATTTTTGTAAATATTTCTTTTTTATATTTTTATAATTCTTTATTTTTTTAACTTTTTTTGTTATTTCTGTATTATTGTTGGTTTTCTAAATTGCTTGAAATTATATTTCTACTTAAATTTAATATTTTTATTAATTTGTTTCTTGTATTAATTTGCTATTGTTTTTTTTGCTTAATTTCTTATACTTTACAATTATTTTTATTTTTTTTATGTTTTATATCTTATTGATCCTAAGCATAGCACTATAACTTATAAGATTAAAATCTTGTTGTGTTATGTTAATTATAATAAATAAATGAAATGAAATGAAAAAAAATGACTCACTTATATTCAAAATTTCATGAGTGTTTACGAGTAGCGAAAAAAACGATTTATTGCTGATCTCTGGTAGGTACCCCTTGTATGAAGTAAAAAATCCTATAGTCTCCATGCACTTGTTATTCCATAACACTTATGATATGACAGAATTTTGAAAGTTTTTCATATTGTTTTCACTATATGGATTGAAATGTTCAAACCTGGTATACAGCATTCCCTCGATTTACGTCGTAGAATGTTCCGGAAAAAGGCGACATAAATCGAAACGACGTAAATCGAATTTCATATTGCTCATACTACAAAGTAGTATGTTTTTAACAAGGAACTTAAAAAAGTTACAGTAATTTTTCGATTTACGTCACGGTTGGTTCCAAAAAAAAGGCGACGTAAATCGAATGACAACGCAAATCGAAGTTGAAGGGAACAACATTTTTGACGACGTTAATCGAAACAACGTAAATCGAGACGACGTAAATCGAGGGAATACTGTATTTAGTTCATCTAAAAATGAATTATTATAGAACGACCCTCGTATGCTTAAAATTCTATCACATTAGTTAGAATATGTAGAACACAATTTGAACAAACAAAATGTATGTTGAATGCAACATATTTGAATAATTTACGTGTCTACAGGGAATTTATTACTATTGTTGCAGAAACTCTTTTATCATCTACAAAGTGTTACACACATTTACTGCTACTAATGCTAATGCTATTGCTACTGCTACTGCCACTGTTGCTACTGGTACAACTGGCACTGCTATTACTGCCACAGGCTTTCGTATTTCATTTTAGCCTAAATAACAACTTCATTTCATATTTACCTCCTCATACCTCATGTGTTCGTTCTAAATAAGTGGAAGAACCATAAAGAAAAATAGAGAAAAAAAATTGCTACAAAATTTTCTGTAATCAAAAGGAAAAAAGGATGAACATGAAGAGACAGACAGAGAGAGAGGGAGAGAGAGAGAGGGTGGTAAAAGAGCATTCTAAAGTGGCATTTAGTAATGCGTTCACATTATATTTTAAAAGATACAAACACTCATACAGGCAAATAGAACGCAGAATTCTATTTCATTCTTCCATGCAGATGAAGTTGATTATGAGGATAATCTAGATGATGATGTTGGTGCTGGTTTGGTACTGTAATGCTGAGAGCATCGTTTTTGGGAACTGAATTTAGAGAGGAGATAATTTATGATGAGTTTTTGTATATGAAGATGACGATGTTCTATTCTGTGGCAAACAGTGTAAGTGTGTTAAAAAATGAATCTTGTATTGGATTTCATATGACAAAGTCACAAAGGAGTACATGGGGAATATGGAGTAATTAGATCATGATTATGATACAATTTAGAGTAAATGGAATAAAAGCACTACCATCACTACTACTGCTATTGTCACTGTTATTCGATTAGAAATAACCATTAACTTAAAATGTTGCATTTTATTATGGCATTTGCTTTATTATTATTTGCGTAAAATTGTTTTAAAATTTCATTAATGTAATGAAAAACCAATAAGAGAGTAACAGCAGAGTAAGGATGACAGCAATTCATTGAAATAATATTTATTCAAATAATATTTTAGAAGCCAAAATGATAAAGGACATAGGAAAGCATTAGCAAAATCCATTATAAATGACAGATAACAGGGTGAATTGAAGTTATAGGGAAGATTAACGACAATCTGAAAATATAAGGTTCTTACGGGCGTATTGTGTGAACGACTGAAGCCACTCGTCAAAATACTAATTGGAACTTATCAGTGCGGCTTCAGACCTGGCAAGTCCACCATCGACCAGATCTTCACACTACGTCAAATCCTGGAAAATACATACATACATACATAATTGGCCATTACAACCCTTCAATCAGGTTTATGTACCTAGTTTCTCACACCACTTATGTTGTGTGCGGTAATTTTATACATGAGTGGCGGGACTAGGGTTGCCAGCCTGGCTGGACTTGGCTGGATTGTCAAGCTTTTTTCATGCTTGTCCAGTTTCAAGCTAAAATTTAATTTGTCCAGCTAAATAGAAATTTTTTAGTACACTGCGACAACTTGGGCAATAATTTTATATATATACATATATATATATAGGTAGGTAGGTAGGTACAGGTGGCTGCCCATCCAAGAAAAAGTCCTTGGATGGACTCACTTAGGCCGCACTGGGCCCATTGTGTTACCACAGTTATCCGTTATCCCCTAGTCCCGGAACCACTCGGAGCTCCTGATGAAGGGATTTAGGCTGCCAATGTCAATCCTTGACAGTTCCATGTAGTAAGTACCCAAGTACTTCCTTCTCATTTGGGCATGTACCCAGTAGGTGAGAGACAGTTTCCTCCTCTTCCTCATCTCTGCAGCTTCTGCAGAAGTCGTTAGCATGGTGTCCAAGACCCATAGTGCAATGCCCCGACACCGACAACTACACTTAGCGCGCCTCTTTGGAGTTTAAGTAGACTCATTGTGCGCCCCTCATCCAGCCTTGGCCAGATTTTACGAGCCGTTCTACCCGTGTCCGAGGCCGCCCACCTGTCGTTGACGGAATCGACGATCGCATTATCAAGAGTTCGATGTTCATCAGCTTTGCAGTTACCAGGAATGCCACTGTGCCCCGGTACCCATACGATATGGATACCATATCGTTCCGCTATCTCGTCGAGATATCTGCGACAGCCATACACCGTCTTGGAGTTCATCACGTTAGAACTCAGAGCCTTGATAGCCTGACTATCAGAAAGTATGGTGACGTTCCGCTTGGAGACCCTTCCGTCCCCAATAATACTCGCCGCAGCCTGTATTGCCACCACCTCCGCCTGAAAGACACTGCTGTGGTCCGGCAGTCTTAAAGACTGGGCTATTCCAATCGATTCCGAAAAAATTCCACTGGCAACAGCTCCGTTCAGCTTAGAACCGTCGGTGTAGATTTCTACGGAGTCTCTTAACAGGCTCCGTTGTCTGGAACCGATGTCCTGAATATCCTTGTGAAGTCGTATCGCGGTGTCATATAGTCACTGCTCCCGACAACTCCAACTTCCCTCAGGATCCTTGCGTGGCCGATATTAGAGTCATGCCACTGTCCAGTCGCCCAGAGACGTTTACTTATTTTTGCAGCCACTCCCCTACAGAAGAGGTCAAGCGGAAGAGGCCCAAAATTATCTCCAGTGCCGACGTAGGTGTAGAGCGCAAGGCACCACTAATGATAATACAGGTAGATCTCTGCAGTCGCTGTATTAGTTTCAAATTAGTCTTCCTACCTAGGGATTCCCACCAAACCAGGCATCCATAGGTCAGGATAGGTCTGACCACCGTTGTGTAGATCCAGTGAGTCATCCTAGGTCCTAGGCCCCATTTCCTCCCCAATACTCTGTTGCAAGCATACAGGGCAATGGAAGCCTTTTTAATTCTGTTAATGATGTTCGATTTCCAAGACAGCTTCCTATCCAGAATGAGTCTTAGAAAGTGTGCCTCCTGTTTGAGTTTTAGTTCCGTCCCCTTCAGTTTCAGTGGACGAAAAGTCGGTGGCTTGTACCTTCTCGTGAAGAGTACTACTTCCGTTTTCCCCGGGTTAACACCCAATCCACGATCAGATGCCCACACGCAGACATTTCTCAGAGCCAGCTGCATCCTGTCCGTGATAGTGTCGACAAATCTTCCGGAGATCACAAGAACAATGTCGTCCGCATAGGCAATTGCCTCACATCCATTTTGTTCCAGTGTCACTAGTAGCTCATTCATCACCAGATTCCACAAAAGAGGAGAGAGTACTCCACCTCGTGGAGTTCCCCTCCCTATAGCCCTGGTCGTTTTTGAGCCCCCATATACATATATGTATATAACATATATATATACATATATATGTTTATAACAATGGATATTTTAATAAAAATTATTTATACAAAAGCAAAATTAACATTTTCTCAGTATTTTTTTATGTCCAGCTTTTTTTGTTATGTCCAGCTTTTTAAAACCCAATGTCCAGCTTTTTGCGAATCGGAATCTGGCAACCCTAGGCGGGACCTACATTTTAAAGTCGACTTCGAACGACAGATTTTTGAGAAGAACTTTTCATGACAATTTTATTTTACGCTCAGAGTTTTTGCCAGAAATCCGCTGAGAAGAAGCCACCGAAGAAATATTTTTTCATATTTTCGTTTTGATGTCTGAACCGAGGCCTCAAGTCTAATAAGCCAACACACTACCTACTAGACCACGGCGACTTCCCCGTGTAGTTTCTTTCACATTTAATTGGTGTTTAACTAAACGCAGGAATATTTTTCTTGTTTTTTCTTTTTAATTTGAATAAAACTTTAATTCTTTGAAAATTATTTGAATTCATTTCTCTCTCCAGTGTTAGTTTTTCTTAATGTACAGCATATGCTGAAAATATCTTTTTCCCTCTTATTTTTGGAAAACTTTAACTTTTAAATGAAATTATCTTTAACAAGTTGGAGACACAAATTTTATTTCTCATTTTTATTGTCTCTCTTTCTCTTGCTGTTTTTCCACTCCAAATGTCTTGTTGCATTGCAGTCATTTGAGTTCATTATTTACTTTTCTTTTTGTTGTTGCCGAATTTTAAAAAGTTGCAACAGAAACATATTTTTGGCCAAAACAAAATCCCTTTTGCAGACAGAAAGAATCAGCAGCAGCAGCAGCAGAAGTTTTCAAAGGCATAGTTATCAAACAAACGTTTTGCATACGTACGACTGCATATGGATAATGAGAGACAAGATATTTTGTTGTTCAACACGAACATACAGTGGAGGACAAATGTTATTGTAAATTCCAATTTTTTTTTTTTGTTATAAACAATTGTTTACAGTAAAACAATTCAGTGAACTAAGGATTACATTTAAATTTATTTTATTTTATTACTAGTGTATACATACTTTTATCGCTAACTGTTGTTTACTTTTATAGCTCTGTGTATCACATAAATTTTTTTTAGTAGAAAAACAACATGAAATGCTATACAATGCTAATGTCTCTTTACTTTGAAGTGGTTGTAGGCAGCAGTTTTATTATCAAATTGTCTCCATCAAATGCAGAGCCGTAAATGATTGCATTCATGAAGGAAGTTGTTGTTTTATTTATTTATTAACTAGCTGTACCCTGCTCGCGTTGCTACGCCTCCAACTAAAACAAATTTGAATCATTTTATTGATTTTGTTCATTAAAAAAAAAAAATTGACATAAACTTTAAAAATTTAGAGGTTTTCGATTATGATCATTTATTGAAGTGCTGTCGGAAATTGGTAATACCAACTTATAAGCCTTCGTCGGCACATGCGCAACAACTTTGCTAAAGATCATAACATGATCAAATGCATAGTTTACGATTCTATAAGGTACATACAAACATACATTCATTTTTATATATATAGAAGATTACAATACAATTACAAATTATATTTTAATTATATACGAGCTGAGTAACTTCGACCATGTGCTTGGTGTAGTGTCACAGACCAGAGTCTCTATTGGGAATCGAACCCACGACCCTCACGCTAATAGTCTAGCACACTACCCACTAGACTACCAGGGCACTCTGTTCTTTCAAGTTAATTAAAATGTTTTTAGAAGAAAAATGGTAAACAAGAAAACAAAAATACAACAACAAACGCTACAAGAATAAATGTAAACAAAATACACAAACGACAACAATGAAACAACGATGTTTACATTTAAAGAGATTTTGAGAAGGCGATGACATGAACATTAGCCTTTAAGCACATTCATCAGACTGTTTACGCTACCATATAAAAGGCAATGCAAAGCAGGCGAGTGAGTTAGTGAAGTTTAGTCAGTCTTGTGTGAAGACGTGGTGCGTTTGACGAGAGCAATCGTGGTTCGAAGATCTCCGTTACAAAGATCTGTCGAACAATTGTCTAGTAATTGTTATTGTTTACGCAAAGGGTGTGAACAGAGGAATAACAATGTAAGGCAATTGTTGTTGTTACATCAACTTGTGAACAATGGCACACAGAATTGTGCGAATAATAAAGAATTTTAATTGAAACTAAACACAAATTTATTTTTATTTTATTTGCAATATACGAGCTCATATTTTAAACATTTTTAAAAGGTAAAAACGTAATAATATTCACATACATAATTGGTCATTACAACCCTTCAATCAGGATTATTGACCTAGTTTCTCACACCACTTATGTTGTGTGTGTTAATTTTTTACATAAGTGGCGGGACTTACAGTTTAAAGTCGACTCCGAACGACAGATTTTTTGAGAAACTTTTCATGGCAATTTTATTTACTCTCAGAGTTTTTGCCAGAAATCTGCTGAGAGGCAGTCGCCAAAGAAATACTTTTTGTATTTTGTTTTGATGTCTGGCCTGGGGCTCGAACCCTGGCTTTACGTCTAATAAGCCAACACACTACCAACTAGACTACGGCGACTTCACGTAATAATATTATGGCTGCATAATCTGTGTAAGTAACTTTTTGTCTTTTATTGGTATACTCGTTTCGACTATCAGTATAAACAGGGCAGTAGCGAGTAGAAGAATTCTAGTGGGCTGCTCGATCTGAATATAGCACAATATGGGTAAAACTGACTTATGTGGTTTCTGCGAAAATTTTAAATGGTTGCACTACTTTCTTCCGGAGATCGAATGTATTTCAAGGGTAATCTTTGATGCCACCATCAGTTATGTCAAAAATACTGGCAGCTGATTCCATGCTCTTGCGAATTTTGAATGTAGAGATAGATTTTGTGTTTGATCGGAGTCGAAGGTGCTTATAGCCTGCGATTCTAAAGCTTTTAAAAGCATTCTGCTCATCTAATCTTGATTCTCAGTAAAACAAGCGAATATCAGAATACTTTAGCTAACAAACGTTTTTGGTATTGTAATTGGAAATCTCTAACCTCCACATTGCTTTTGATTTGTCGGCTTCCTGTATTAAAATACATCAGCACGAATGCATTCTTTTAAATTGCTGTTTATCGTAAAGTTTTGTAAATTATTATGGCACACCTAGAGACATTCAAGTACATTCTATATAAACTGCAGAGTCTAAAGGAAAATAATGAAATTCAAACATACATCATGTCCGTCTGAAAAATCCTGATTCAGCTACAGATTCTCATAATTGCCAAAGCTATATGGCAACCACCCTTCACTTTACCAATAGGACCGTATATGTGCATGTGTTTTTCGTATGCGTGTGTATGAGGGTGTTCGTGTGGAAACAACATAAAGTGTGTATAATGGCAACATGTTGTTTACAATCTATGAATAATACTCCATCACATGTTTATTGCTTCTGCTGTTGTTGTTGCTGTTGTTGTTTTGTCGCAGTATAATATATGTTTGTTTTTTCTACTGGGATTGCAGTAAATGTTGTTGATTCTTAGGCTGCTGCAGTTGCAGTTGCAGCTGCAGTTGCTGTTATTATTGCTTTTGTGTTAGTGTTTGTAGGAACTGTTTGGAAATTCTTTAAAAATTATGATCCTTAAGAAAACAACTGCATTAGGTTGCCTTATATGCGGAAGTCTTAAAAAGAATTCCTTAATAAGGGAGGAGTGGATGAATACCGTAACAAAGTATTTTTTGAAATCATTTAAACAGAAAACTTTGGTTAGTTCGTAAAGGAAAAACTATCAAGAGAATTTATGTTGGTCCTCTTAATTTTTGTTCTCTCTCCCTCTCTCTCTCTCTCTTCGTAATAATGAAGAGACAATTTAAATGTAATTTTTTTGATTAAAATTCATATGAAAACTTTGCCTAACTTTGTGCGTCTCTTTGTCTGTGTGTATTAGAGATGAGCGATATTTTCAAAACTGTGATTTAATCACGGTGATTGATAATTCACTGGTAACTACAGTGATTGAAATTGCCAAATAACAGGTACTAATAATGTCGTTCTTTCAAAATTGTTACATACTCAAATTTATTTCATTTTATTTTGAGCGAGGCAGAATTACTATTAGTTGATGCTGATTATTTACTTTTGTCTTTTTATAAATGAACTTTCTGTGAAATTTAATTGTCAAACTTCATATAAAAAAAATTACATTAAAAATAATAACATTGATGACACCACTTTGATTTTGTTTAGTAGTCTTTTCGTAGTATGTATGTATCTAGTTGTCTCTTTCTTACGACTTAATAAAATACGTTATTGTCATTATTGTATTTACACTTATTCCTCTTTAATGTGTTTCTTATGAAAATACTGTGATCACAATCTCTGTTTTAAAGAACAGTGATTAACAAATCACGTTCACTGAGAACAACGTTCTTCAAAAATCACTGGATCGCTCAACTCTAGTGTGTATGCTTAAGTGCCTGTTGTCTTTTGAACTTGTATGGAAGGCATATGCGTGTGTGTGTGTGTGCATTTTTTATGAGTAAATATTTTAATGAAGAAAGTTTTCAAATAGATTGTCTACTTTTGTACATATTTTGTATGAATTTTTATTATCCAAATACGAGGTTCGACAGGTTTGATTAATACTTCGGAACTAATTAAGCCTACTTTACACGGTCCCACAAGTAATATGATCTGTCAAAATTTTGTGATCGTCTAAACCAATGATGCCCATTTCATAGTGCATTTGCGCAAACTAAAAACACACACATTCTTATTCTCTTTGGTTAGTCGTCACTCAGACAGCGACGAATGCACATGCGTAGCGGGTGTACGATTTTTTTTGTAATATTTTTTGCTTAAAGCACTGAAAAAAATTTACTATGACATACGAAACATATTTTATGATAAAAAATGCGTTTGGTGATGCTCAATGCATTTTATGTTATAAAATATTGAAGGAATGTAGAGAATATGCTTTTAGAAGGCACTATTGTTCTTATCATAGTGATAAGGATGATTTTAATGATGGGGAAAAAAAAGATTTATTTTGTAAAAAAAAAAAATTTATTTGGAAAAATTGAAAGAGTGGTTAATTGAAGAAGAAAACATGAAAAAACCTCAGAAAATAAAATGTTAAAAATGGAGTTATCAAGCTTAATAAGCTTGGATATTGTTAGGCATGGTAGACCATTTTCTGATGGGGAGTTCGTTAAAAAAATTTTAAATAAATGTTTTCAAAAACTTAATTTTAAGCTTATCGAAAATCTTCCATTGTCACGCAGTAGTGTTATTCGTCGCACTGATCAATTGGGGGCATCTTTAGAAGCCGCCATTGTAGAAAAATAAAAAAACTGTACTTTTTTCTGTTTGTTTTGATGAAAGTACAGATATTAACGATCTTTTTAGAGGCGTTGGAGGAACGGATCAGGTTGTTCTGTCTCTAGACGTCTATGGCCTGCTGTGGACAGTAAGAGAACAGATTGGCTGCTGGGCTTGGTTAAGGCCAGCGTAAGGTTGGTTGTCGGTTTTATCACAGGGCACTGCGAGATTAGGTCGCTGACGGGGATCTGGAACAGATCCCAGCCGGACTATTGCAGGGTATGTTGCGATGAGGAGGAGTTAGAGACTATCGAACACCTCCTCTGTAACTGCCCAGCCCTTGGTAGGTTGAGGTTGAGGACCCTTGGTAGAGCCTTCTTTGAGAGCTTGAGTTCTGTGTCGAGAGCCGACATCAAGGCTCTCCACAGATTCATTAGCAGTTTGAGCTGGTTGAGAGGTGCTAGGGCTTCATAAGTGTAGTCGCGCGCTCAACCCTTGTATGTGTCTGTTTCTTTCTGTGTGATTCCCATCCTCCCCTTACCCTTATGCCCTCCTTTCATCCTATTCCCTCTATTTCCTTCCCTCTCCAAGGACGTTGTACAATGGGTCAATTTCGACCTCCGGGTATTGTACTTGTCTTAACGGACAAGTACACGTCCTCTAACCTAACCTAACCTAACGATCTTTGTCAACTCTTTATTTGTATAAGATGCGTAGACAAGAATAACAAAGTTTTTGAAACAATGTTTTCCCTTGAAACTTTTCATGGGAACGTGACTGGAAAATTACTGTTTGAGGTTTTAAATGTAAAACTCTTTTCTGTGGTTGTCATAAATAAATTAGCTGGAGTATGCATGGATGGTGCTAATGTAATGAAAGGTAAACATGAAGGTTTTATAGGACAATAAAAAAAATGAAATTTCTGTCCACGCCTTTCATTGCATTATCCACCAGGCCGCCCTCGTATCGAAATTTTTGACTGACCACCCCTCAATGAAGATTGCAGAAAGAATTATAAACAAAATACGTGGGGGCATCACTCACTCACCCACATAAAAATTAGCATATAATTAATTTAAGATTGTAACTTTTCTTGAGAAACTATACATATTTTAGTTAAATAATATGGACAAATTTCTATTCCAAATTTTATTGTAAATTCCGCTTTTAGGATTTTTTCCGTACATTTTATTTCAGTTTACACAACTTTTCTTTCAGTGCAGTTCTCTCTCGCTCACCAATACTACTACAGTTTTAGCTTTGGGCATCCCTGGTCTAAACCAAGGGTTACCAAAAAATTTTTGGTTATGTATTAGTGAGTAAGAGAGAGAAAATAAGTGAGAGAATTTTTTTATTTACAGCCATAGAAAAGTGTTAGTAATATACGCTATTTTGATTTTCATTTCATCAACATACATAAAACTATCTATGTTCGGCTTAATAATTTTAGATAAATAAAAATAAAAAATCCATTTTTTACATATTAACATACAAAATGTCTTTTAAGAACATATTCCCTACATTCTTTAAATGCTTTATAACATACATATAAGGCATTGAATATTAGCATCTTTTAACATAAAATATTTTTTGAGTGTCATTCAGAAATAAAATGCTAATGCATCCGCCGCACATGTGTTCTTGTCGCAGTCTGATCGACAACTAAATCATAAAGCACAAGAATGCGTGTGAGTTCTCTCCGCACAATTGTGCTATGAAATGGTAAACACTGGTCTAAACGTACTATGTAATGAAACCATCACACATTGAGAGAAAATACGGACGAAAAGTTTGACAGTTTGGAATGATTCAAAAAACAAGCAATTCGCATTAGATCAGGGATGTATTTTTATGTAAACACATAGAAAAAAGAAGTGTAACAGCTGTTTTCATTTTACTTTGTTATTGTCTTATACCGATCATGTAAACGCAAAAAATATAAATCATACGACTTTTATTCTCTTTTTTGTCATACGGATGGAATTTCATTTTACTTTCTCATTAGACTTTGCGTACGTAAAGTATTACCGTGTGAAGTGGGCTTTAGAGGGGACGTCTTGCCCATGAACTACAGGCTTTTTATTATTCTATGGAGCTCCACTAGCATATCTCTTTTGTAGCTACTATAAAGCTATGGTTTGTCAACGTCAATGTGTTATTAGAGGAATCAGCTGGCACGATGGGCAATTATCAATAAATTTTTATATGTGAGTGATTTTGAGTTGGAGGAATTAAATATTCTGGGAAAGTTTAACGTTGCAATAATAAGAAAACAACATTCGATTTTTGGCTAAAAGCAAAATAAATTATTCGAAGTATTCAACATAAAAAACGAATTTTTTTCTGTATTACAGGCTTAGCAAGGAGAACTCTCAGTATTAGAATATGCTTCGGTAATATCCAGTGGCTAGTAATATCCAATAATACGATACATACATACATAATTGGTCATTACAACCCTTCAGTCAGGATTACGACCTAGCTTCTCACACCACTTATGTTGTGTGCGTTAATTTTATACATGAGTGGCGGGACCTACAGTTTAAAGTCGACTCCGAACGACAGTTTTTTGAGAAGCTTTTCATGGCAATTTTATTTACTCTCAGAGTTTTTGCCAGAAATCTGCTGAGAAGAAGTCGCCGAAGAAATATTTTCATAATTTCGTTTTGATGTCTGACCTGGGATTCGAACTCGGGCATTCAGTCTAATAAGCCAACACACTACCTACTAGACTACGGCGACTTTCCAATAATACGATAATATCGCTTAAATTAAATAAAAAAACAATGAATTTATTTGTTATCTTTAATCCTTTTTTGTTGTTTTCTTTTGCCGCTGCCTAGTGTAACTTTGTGAAGTGCACAAATTTCTTACAAGACCCTCGTACATATACATAAAAACTAATTATATCGTTAATAAAATTCCATTTTAAACGAAATAAAACCTCAGAAATTTGCCACACTTGAATTTTCATATGAGTTTGTTACCATTTTTATACACTACATTACCAAATTGCGTATATGAGCTGCACTGCTCGTATAAACGGAGAAATAGCCTTCAAACATTCCTAGTTAATGATGAGAATTTGAGTCTGTACACTTTATAATGGACAATATTATAATGTTGCTGTTATTGTTATTGGTTTTTACAACTGAGAGAGGAATTTTGTACAATGAATGCTAATGGACGAACGCTAACGTTGACGTACGCAAAGGACTTAATAGAACTCTGGTGGTCGGAGTACAAGCATTGTACAGCTACACGTATCAGACAACCAATGCGAAAGTCTACTGTCAGAATGTAATATATACATCACAGTCAATTCTATCCATTATTTTAGAGCTGTTAAGAGCATTGCTTGCAACCCGTGGTATATTTTTTTTTTTTTTTATTTTTTTTTTATTTTTATTTATTATAATGAATGTTTTCCTAATGCAACAAGATTAATTATCTTATAAATTCCAGCATTAGAATCAGATAAGTTACATACCGTTTACCGTTTTAAAATATTTTATGAATTTCTGTAATAACTACTTAACAAGTTTTTGAATCGCGCTGCGTTGCTAGTAAGTTGAATATTTGGGGGTAGATGGTTCCAGAGATAAATGGTATATATATAAAACTGGTGAAAAGAATCACTCTTTCGGTATTTGAATGTTCGAATATTATTGTTCCTCGCAAACGATGTGAATACCAATTTGTCATAAAGAGAGTCAGGCTTTTTTGTAGTTATTATTTTATGCAAAAAAATAAGATTTTTAAGCTTCAAGTAGTCATCGAGGTGCATGCCAAGGACATGTATTAAATACGGTGATATATGATCAAATCGTTTCAAAGCAAAAACATATCGAACAATATTAGGTTAGGTTAGGTCGGAGTGGTAGCTCTGATGTCACAAAGCTCACTTGAGCACGCATAGCGGCCCGTTGTGATGCCACGGGTGAACGCAGTCCCTGTACTGACCAAGTTCCACCACAATCAGGGAAAAGTAAGAAGTTGGTCAGCGCAAGGGCTGCACAACGGAAGCACGACTACCCCGCACTGGAAAACCAGCCAGAAAATTTGATGAACGAAGCTATATCCTTGATATCAATGGATGATAGCTCCGTTAAGCTAACAAGGAATGGGGAGCCAAATAACCTATATCTACACCTAGCAAGAGACGGGCACTGACAAAGAAAGTGAATAACAGTCTCCTCCTCCTCAGAGGACCTGCATCCACGACAGATCGTTAAAAGGGAGCCTCATTCTTTCCGCGTGTCTGCCCATGACACAATGACCCGTAAGCACGGCCACCGTAGTCGAGATGACGTCACGACCAAGACCAAGTAATTGGTTGGTACGCCTTTTATCCATCAAGGGCCAGGTGAGCCTAGCGGTGGAGCAGGACTCCTCGTTGACCCAGGATAGGTTGGCGTCTCGAAAGAATTTCCGCGCAATGGTCAATTTGACCGAGGCAAGTGGTATACCCAATTCAACAGAAGAGGATTCCGGAAGGAGCGCACCAGCTCTGGCGAGCTCGTCTGCTCTGCAGTTACCCGGAATTTCACTGTGCCCGGGGACCCACACCAAAGAGACACTGGTGAAGCGCCCCGAAAGAAGGTCGAGACAGCGACGACATTCCCTAACGATCCTAGAGTTAATCACGAAACCCGATAGAGACTTTATCGCGGCCTGACTGTCAGAGAAGACCGAGACGCGAGTGAAAGGAGCATCGTTGACAAGGATCCATTGAGCGGCCCGGTAGATCGCCATCACCTCCGCCTGAAACACGCTGCAGATCGAACAATATTATTAAACGCTATGTTGAGCTTTCGTTTCAAAGTCATATTGCATCCAGCAAAAATCTCAGAGGCATATAAAAGAGAAGGAATTAAATATGTTTTGGCAATCATCATCCTTATCCTCATGGGTGTAAAGTGTTGAGTCTGCCATAGAGTTCTAATCTTCCCATAAATTATGCCATATGTTATTAAAAGTAACGCCCAAATTTTTGGCTGTATTTACCAATTGAATTTTAGTCCCATTAAGAGAAATATTCAAATTCCCTCTTAGTACCGCCGGAATTTTGCCAATTGTTAAAAATTTAGACTTAATAGGATTAATAAGTAGTCCATTAGCAGATGCCCACTGATAAATTCAATCTAGATCAAAATTTATTTCATTAATAGCAGAATTTAAAGCTGTTTTTGAACAACTTAAATATAGCTGTACGTCATCAGCATACATTTGAATTTTAGACTATCTGATCTGCAAAGGAAGGTCATTTGCATACATGGAGTAAAAAAGTGGGCCAAGTATGGATCCCTGCGGAACACCTCGGCTTGTAAATAAGGGTGAAGAAACAATACCACCATTAACAACTATCTGTGATCTACCAGTTAAATACGAAGATATTAATTTTGTTGCGGTTGTAGAAAATTTAAACATATTGCCTAGCTTCAATAACAACATTTGATGGTCCACAGTGTCAAATGCCTTGGAGTGATCAAGTAAGACCAAAAATGTTAACTTATTCTCATCTAGATTGCCACGGATGTTCACAACCACCTCGGTTAATGCTGTAGTGCAGCTGTGTTGAGGACTAAAACCAGACTGACGGTCTGTTAGTAAATTATTGTCGAGTATGTGTTTATAAATATGTTCATGAAGAATATGACAACAAAAGTCTCTAGTTCGACTGTCGAACCGAATCTGTCTGTGGTTTTCTACGATTGCTGAATGTTTGCCACAAGCTTAGCCATATGCTTCAAGATAACATAGCAGGACATCCTTTGTATTATAGCAAATAAGTTGCACTTGGAGTAGAGTGTACTATTGTTTATGATAGCAGACTGTTAGAGTACCCTATCTATCAGCTTACAATAACACTGATTTTGTCACAGGGTCCTACACACGTTAGCAATATAAAGCAAAGTATTGTTACGTTTTTACCTTTTTAAAAACGTTTAAATATGAGTTCGTTAATTGCAAACCAAGTAAAAACAAATAAGTGTTTTATTTTAATTAAACTCTCTTTATTGTCCACACTTTCTTATATGCCACTGTTCACACTTAACCGATACAACAATAATTACTTGCTATTATTCACACACAACTATTGCTCGCAACCGATATCTTCAAACACGAATATTTAGTTCACATGCAACTTCACTCAAGACTGTCTCAATTACAACTAACTTATTGCTTGCCTTGTCTTGCCCTTTTATATGCGAACGTCTTCAGTCTGATGATGGCTCTCGAAGTGGAATGTTCGAGGTTTCGCATTCTCGAGAATTCTTTTGCGACTATGTTGTTTGTTGTTGCGTATGCTTACATGTCCATCCCTTTTGCTCTCATGCTTGTTGTTGTTCGCTTATTTAGAAAATGTTCGATGTATTTGTTAATGGGTATTGTGTACACATTGCTTCTTGTTGTGTTCGCTTATGTTGCGTTTGGGTTATTCATCTCTCTCATACTCATACTGTGTTATTGTTGCTTTATGTATGGTTCGGTGTACATATGTGTTAGTGTAGCTGGTAGCTTTTGTTTATTGTTTTTATGTGAAACGATATTAGGTCGTTTCGATCTGCGTAACAGTATGTAGACTTTCGATAGAACCAAACCGTTAATCGGGTTGTTAATGGCCACTTAAGTAAGTAAGTTTAGTAAGTTTTTTAAGTTTACCAGTAGTTCCTCCATATTACATGCCAGAAGAGAGAGAGAGAGAGAGTAAGCACCGGGTTTTTAAAAATCGTATTTCCAAATTTGTAAGCATAGGGCAAGGCATATCCAATAGGTAGCATCGTCTCAACAGCTGACGCTTTTTTGAATGTCAAAATTTTGTTGTTTTTTTTGTGTTTTGTTTCGATAATCATTTTCGTATTTATCAACCCTCATGTGTACCGGATGTATCCTTAACGATACGCACTCTAGAAATTCTTCAGGATTACTATTTCAAAGCCAATTTTATTAAAATTTTTGCAAGATGATTAATAATATTTAAGTCTTTAACACTAAATCCATATATCTTTTAAACTACAACCTAGATTTACTATATTTATATTTATTTAGACGAGAGTGATGAATTACCCAAAGAAAGATTTCGGTCTCTCCAACTAGGTGCATAAACTATGGCCAATAAGAAATAACGTTTGCAGCTGCCATTTTTCTCGATGACCATATAAAAACATGTTCTTTACATAAAGTGGAAATGTTATCGATTGCATGGCATATTTTTTTTTTTAATTTATAGGTGCCCCACTATTGCGTAATTAAGCATGACATAAAAATCAAAAGAAATTTCAATATATAAAATTTATTTAGTTTTTTTAATTGCTTTTATTAATTTCCTATGGAGGTTTGAGGGTTAATTTTTTTGACATTCCGCGTACTCTTTAACAAAAACAAAATGCCTGTTGTTTTTGCATTGTTGTACTTGTTGTACAGATGCTACTACCTATTGGATATGCCTTGGCATAGGGTATCTTACTGTCAGTTTTGTGTGACTGAAACTTTCTTACGAACTTTAATCCTAATATATATTATAAATCTTTCTGTAAGTCTGTTTTTTTGTTTGTTTGTTTGTTGGTTTGTTTGTTAGCCAATCACGCCTGAACGCCTGGACCGATTTTCTTGAAATTTGGGATATAGATCGAGCCATTGCCGGTGCAGGTTATAGGCTATAAATCTTTTCAAAATTTTGACCAAAAGGGGGAAAAAAATGGGACAAAGGGAGAAAAAATGGGCAAAAATTAGTACTTTTATGCATAAAATCTGTATTTTATCTGTTTTATAGGTAATTTTTTACGATTTAGCTTGGTTAAGTTTCCCAAATAGCTATTGGAGGTGTTCCGTTTCAAAAGTTGAAAAAAAGGGGTCCAAAAAGGGAGAAAGGGGCCAAAAACAGGCAAATTGAGTGTATAGCCAATCATGCCTGAACGCCTGGACCGATTTTCTTGAAATTTGGGATATTGATCGAACTTTTGTCGGTGCAGGTTATAGGTAATAAATCTTTTCAAAATTTTGACCCAAAGGGGGAAAAAATGGGTCAAAGGGGAGAAAAAATGGGCAAAAATTAGTACTTTATGCATAAATGCTGTATTTTATCTGTTTTAAAGGTATTTTTTTACGATTTAGCTTGGATAAGTTTCCCAAATAGCTATTGGAGGTGTTCCGCTTCAAAAGTTGAACCAAAAGGGGTCCAAAAATGGGGAAAGGGGCGAAAAACGGGCAAATTGAGTGCATTTATATTTAGGACTTAGAGTATTCAAAAAACTGGGTTGTTTGTTAAACCGGTTTCCGAATAATTTGAAAAATTGCATTTTTTAAGAAACCGGTTTCAAAACCGGTTTCGAAACCGATAAACCGGTTTTTTATTTATTGTTATTTTTAATGCAAAAATTACCCAATATTTTTTTTTAATTTTTTAAACTAATCCATACTACATAACCCGCGCAACGCCGGGTACAATCTGCTAGTTCTCTTATAAAATTATATGGCATCTGATGTTTGGTTCTCACCGTTAATTTATTGACCTTTTATTACAACAACAACAACAACAATAACAACAAAATAAATCCCAACTAAAACAGAAACTAAATGCTGATTTTATTTCTATTGTGAACATTTGTTTGACATTTAACGATATTTTCTTAGTTTTGTTTCTGATTTCTTCTTTGACGTTGGTATGAATGTCTTAAAAGATTTATTTAAAATAGAATACGAAAGAAACGTAAAAAACTTATACAAAAGAAATAAAAGAAAAAAAAATTTAAAACAAAAAATATTGGTCAAGAAAACAAAAGAGGCATTGTGTTGCCAGTGTAGACCACAAAAATTCATAGAAAAGCATACAAAAAAGCAGCATAAAATCAGCAAAATAATCGCCATCAACTTTAGCTTTAAAGGAACCACACCCAACAATGAAAAGCTAAATCGTATCAATGAAGGTCCTCGTTGACGATAAATTACACAAATGAGCTGGAAAAAACGGTGCACAGAATAGATGGAATGACTGTGTTATATAACCGCTCTCAGTTTCAAAATTCAATGCAGTTGAAAAAAACGTCTTAAAACGTAACCTACTGCCACAGTAATGGCAACAAATTTGATTTTTTTTTCTTTTTGAATGCAAAAATAAAAAAAATTTATGACACCTTTTTTTTTTCTATTGTGATCGCGCAATAGCTTGACAATCATTATTGGGAGCGATGCACAATAACTACATATGCTGCAAGCAATAGTTGGAGGTAAAAATAGCGTGTAGGAATTGTGTAAGTGGCACACAGGCACAGGCACAGGTCGTAGATTCAATTTGAATATTGAATGTAAACGAACATACATAAATTTGACAAGAAAAACAACACATTTAATGTGGAAAATTTTATACAATTTGGGTGGAAGATTTAAACATCTGGAGCAGGTGATTAGAGAGCATCAGGTTAGTAGGTAAGACACTCCTGAAAATACATTATAAAACGGCATTGCAGACACAACTAGTTTCAATGAACCTTAATAGGTTGCATATACGTAGTTTAAGTACTAAGTTTGCTTTTGTTCTGCCTAAATATTAGGTTTCTTACACCAAGAAGTTAAATATCTTCTCTTTAGAACTCTGAGTGCAAGAGAAATTTTAAAAATTAAATGAACGAAATATAAACAAAAACATCGGTTAAATGGAACAAATATGAAATGCTTTAAAAACTTTTAAAATATGAGCTCGTAGATTGCAAATAAAATAAAAATAAGTTCGTGTTTAGTTTTAATTAAAATTCTTTATTATTCGCACAATTCTGTGTGCCACTGTTCACAACTTGATGTAAACTACAACAATTGCTTTTCTTTGTAATGCCTCTGTTTATACCCTCTGCATAAATGCCAGTATTTCTGATATAACTGATGGTGGCATCAAAGATTACCCTTGAAATACATTCGATCTCCGGAAGAAAGTAGTGCAACCATTTGAAATTTTCTCAGAAACCACACAAGTCAGTTTTACCCATATTGTTCTATATTCAGATCGAGCAGCCCACTAGAACTCTTCTACTCGCTACTGCCCTGTTTATACTGATAGTCGAAACGAGTATACCAATAAAAGACAAAAAGTTACTTACACAGATTATGCAGCCATGATATTATTACGTTTTTACCTTTTAAAAATGTTTAAAATATGAGCTCGTAGATTGCAAATAAAATAAAAATAAATTTGTGTTTAGTTTGAATTAAAATCCTTTATTATTCGCACAACTTGATGTAACAACAACAATTGCCTTACATTGTTATTCCTCTGTTTACACCCTTTATATAAACAATAACAATTACTAGACAATTGGTCGACAGACCGTTGTAACAAAGATTTTCAAACCACGATTACTCTCTTCAAACGCACCGCGTCTTCACACAAGACTGACTGAACTTCTACTAATTCAGTTGCCTGCTTTGCCTTGTTTTTTATATGGCAACATAAACAGTCTGATGAATGTTCTTGAACGAATGTTCGTGGCTTCGCCTTATCGAAATCTCTATAAATGTAAACGTCCTTGTTTACATTTAAACATCCTCGTTTACATTTAAACATCCTTGTTTACATTTAAATATCCTTATTTACATTTAAACTCCCTTGTTTACATTTAAATATCCTTATTTACATTTAAACTCCCTTGTTTACATTTAAATATCCTTATTTACATTTAAACTCCCTTGTTTACATTTATTCTTGTAGTGTTGTTTGTGGATTTTTATTTACTTGTTTACCATTTTTTTATGCTGGTGTTTGTTGTTATATCAAGCAGTATGATAATTTGTAAACAGGTTTGTTTATTGCATTGTTTTGTTTTTGTAACCTTTGTTTATAATTTTAATGTTAAGCGATGTAAAAGCAAAATACCAGTATCTAGATTCTTCATTTTCGTCACAATATCCTTTGAAAACGGTGACTGATCGGATTCAAACCAGCTTTAATTAAGGTCCAGTTAATAATAAACTTTGCGTTTCAGCTGAAAGAGCCCAAAGTCCAGATAAACTTGTAGTTGTTAATCAAGTTAGCATACATGATTATGATTTCGACATAAGGAAGACGTAAATCTGTTAAACGAATATTATTTTCCGGTTTTAAGGCTGTATATGGTAATTTAGTTTAAATTTTACTTTCAATCCAAGTCAAATTTTTAAAATTAAATGGACAAGAAATAAATGGAACAAATAAGAAATGCTTTTAAAATATTCTCATAAAATTACATGAAAAAGGAAAGTATATCTGCCACACCATTTGTGTTTTCTTGTGTTTTTTTCTGAATTATTTATTGTGTTAATGGCTGAGTCTAAGAATTTTAATTCCTGCCTTATTTTTAAGGCCATAAAATGCACAATAAACACAAGAAAATAAAAGAAAAGACAACACGATAAAAGTTTCCCTTTAAAAAGGAAAACAAATGAAAACAGCCATTTAACACTGGCTGAGAAGAATACAAGAAAAAAAAAAAACAGAAATATTGTTTCTGTTCTTCCGTATGTGCAACTGCAACTCAATGCTTTAAGGCAATCATGCGAATATTTAAAATGTATTTCGAGGCACTCTACTACACTCGTACTCTTTCTTGTATGTATTGGCAAAGTGCCTATAAAATTATGTACTTATGTATACCATACATACAGGCATTCATACATTCATTCGTTCATTCATTCATTCATTGTACTCTGCTTGTATTGACTATGGACGGACAATTATAATGATTCGCATTATCCAGCTCTGCTTGACACAGTGACAGTAAAATTTTTCAGTCAAAAGTTACTTCTTAATATAAACGCACACACAACACACATTGCAAATGTAATAAAAAACAGGACAAAAGTTCATTTGAATCTGAATCTGCATTGAAAAGGATTTTTTTATCTGCCATTTTGAAATGTTTTTCTTCTTGTTGTCAGATTAAATTGGCCAGATTTGTATTCTGGCCGGTTGTTGGTCAGGCTTAAAGCAATCGATATTGAGAATTAAAAAAAAATTCTTTTAATTTCCTATTCCCATGTATATGTGGCACATTCAACATGCAATACATACATCTGTACCAGTGTTGAAAAATTCAGTACTTTAGTACTTTTTTCGGTACTTTTTCACTTCAAAAATACCGCAGTACCCCCGCGACGCTTTCAGTACCTTTTTATTATATTACATATTTATGTTTTGCGCTTTTAAACTATTAATGCTATTAGCAACATTTTCAACGCATTGCTAGAGGTAAAATTAGGGTTTAGCCCCGGTTAGCCAAACGTCCACGGAACGTACATTCGTTTTTAGAACACGAAAAGCCATCAAAACGCTTGCCAAATTGTAATGTAATTTCGGTAAGTATTTGCATTGCTCTTCATATGCTAAAAACGAACGTATATACGCAATGTAATGTTCCGTCGACGTTTGACTAATTAGGGCTTTTACGTTTTGTTACGTTTCGAATCAGCTGTTTTTTGTCATGTATGTGAGAAACACGAATAAGTCGTTAGTTTTTCTGTACCGTGCCGTATGTGTATTTAATATAAATAAATAAATAGTCTAGTAGGTAGTGTGCTAGCTTACTAGACATGAGCGCCCGGTTCAAATCCCATGTCAGGCATCCCCATCAAAACGAAATATGAAAAAATATTTCTCCGGCGACTTCTTTCTGGCAAAAACTCTGCATATAGGCATATCTTTCAAAGAGAAAGTGGCCTGTGAGAATCGCAATAGTGCTATAGACGGTCAAGTAATTCGAGGAAAAGGGCAATTAGGTTCTCTTCTTAACCCAGATTAATTCAGCGTCATTAGCAATACTGTACTGCCATTATGTTGTCAACGAAGCTGAACTGATGCAATCAATACAGTAGAAGTCGCCGTAGGTAGTGTGTTGGCTTATTAGACGTAAGGCCACCGTTCAAACACCCGGTGAGACATCTCGAACAAAATGAAATACGAAAAAAATTTCTTCGGCGGCTTTCTCTCAGCAGATTTATGGCAAAAACTCGGCGAGTAAATGAAGAAATTGCCATGTAAAATTTCTCAAAAAATCCGTCGTTCGCAGACGACTTTAAACTGTAGGTCCCGCCACTTATAAATGAAATTAACGCACACGACATAAGTGGTGTTGAGGAGCTAAGTCGTAATCCTGACTGAAGGGTTTGTAATGACCAATTATATACGTATATGCGTGCATTTTTTACAAAAGTACCATTTGATGCAAAAAAGTACTCTTTCAGTTAGAGTTCAGTACCATTTCAAAATTTCAATTTTGCAACACTGATCTGTACATACATATGACAAGTATTCTCGTCTCAATTGTAACTTAGGATAAGTGACCGTAATGACCTAAAATTTCAATTTCAATAGAAAGAGAGAAAGAGAGAGAGAGAGAACAAAAGAAGAGGCTAGAAGAGAATAGAAATCTAATTTGACTTTAATGACATCATTTTGTCTGTTTTTGTTTTGTTTGTTTTTGTAAATCACCCGGTCTATTTGGGCTAATGAAAGCATAGAAAAATTTACTACAAATTATTCCCTTTAGGAATAAAGACTTTAATTTTGATTTTGTTACAGTTTAATGAAATGTTCAGTGCATTATAAAACTATGTAACTACATAGGCGAACAAGCAGTTCCTATTGTTATGAAAATGAAGAATCTAGATACTGATGTTTTGCTTTTACATCACTTAACATTAAAATGGTAAACAAGTAAACAAAAATACAACAGCAAACACCAGCATAAAAAAATGGTAAACAAGTAAACAAAAATACAACAACAAACACTACAAGAATAAATGTAAACAAAATACACAAACGACAATAATGAAACAACATTTATAGACATTTCGAGAAGGCGAAGTCAAGAACATTCACCTTCAAGAACATTCATCAGACTGCTATATAAAAGGCAAAACAAAGCAGGCAACTGAGTCAGTAAAAGTTTAGTCAGTCTTGTAAGAAGACGCGGTGTGTTTTGAAGAGAATAATCGTGGTTTGAAGATCTCTGTTATAAAGATCTGTTGAATAATTGTCTAGTAATTGTTATTGTTTATACAAAGGTTATAAACATAGGAATAACAAAGGAAAGTAATTGTTGTTGTTACATCAAGTTGTGAACAGTGGCACACAGAATTTCGCGAATACAGTCAAAGCTCGGTATAACGAATGATATATTGACAGGCCCTTTCGTTATAGTGAAAAATTCGTTATATCGCAAAGTTTTTTTTTTTATCAAACTTTTTATTAAAAAAAAAAAGAAAAGTACATATAATTAATTTTATTAAAAATATACAGACAAGTCCTTAAAATAACGTTTGATAATCAATAAGTGAGTAAAGAAAGTGTTAAAAATTATTTAAGTTGGTGGAAAAAAAATCATTTATAGACGTTAGTTTACAAGTAACTCATTTGAAGAGCTTCTTCCTGTATTTCTCGAAGTACTAATTGTTTTTGGATTTAAATTTGCTTACATTTGGAAAAATTGTACTTAATAGTCTGACTCCACGTCTTATACACTGTACTTCATCCCCTTGAAAAAGTCTAGAAAGAAAGGATCTCGTCCTCATCATCAGGCTCAAAATTTTCCAAAAATAGAATTTTTTTTCCAACATTTAGCTAATGCGTCCTCCTTAACATTGTTCCAAGCGAGACCAATCATACAGGATGCATCATAAAGAGAAAGACTTTTTAAGAAATTTATGATGTCATCTGTTTCAGATGCCACTATTTTTGAAAGGAGGCTATTTCTGTAGGGTAATTTGAGTAAGCGAATGGCGTTTTGATCCATTGGCTGGATAAGAGAAGTCACGTTTTTTAAATCATTCGTTATACTGAGCTTGAAAATTATAAAACATTCGTTATAAAAGGTAGTCAATGTAAGAAATTTACTCATTCGTTATATCCCGAATTCGTTAAAGTGAGTATTTGTTATACCGGGCTTTGACTGTAATAAACAATTTATTTTTTTTTATTTGCAATGCAAATTTTTAAACGTTTTTAAAAGGTAAAAACTTAACAATCTACCTTTGCTCTACCATATTAAGAACGTTACCTTGTAGCAAAGAATATGGATATAAAGAATGCGCATTATGTAGAAGTAAAATTTCTTATGGCGGGATGTACTAGTAAGACCCGCTCTCACCAAAATCTTTTTTAAAAATCATTTTTTGATGAGGAGGGAAGACAGAAGAAACATCGAATCGATATAGTTTCATTTCTACAACAATAAAACACATATTCTTACCCTACAATAAAACAAACGGTAATATTTCTTTTCCACAGGCTATTTGCACATACATTTTGTGAAAACAAGACATCTTTCAGTTTGTTTATTATTTTATTTGGCAATGTACAAGCACATACGTATACCCGCATATGAGAATAAATTGCTTAGAGAAGAGAACAATACGTTCTCTGAGTATAATAAGTTCTCTGAGTACAATAAGTGGCAGTAGCCGTACTGCCATCGATAAATTTGGCACTGGCAGTACCAAGATGTATTTATACAAGGTGGGATAAGTATTACAATAAGTACAACAATACAAAAACAACAGGCATTTTTTGTTGTTGCGAGTTGATCATCTTGTCAAAAACAGCTGACTAAAGAATGACGATGGGAAGAAAAAATAAAAAATAAATTTACCACTCGGGCATAGTATTATAATATAATTTATAACTTCTACTCAATCCTTCAACAATCTATTAAATAATTTCGTACTCAGCTAAAATTTAAAACAATCAAGCAACGTTTACGTTGTCCCGTGGCCAACTAAACTAAAGCAATATAGTTTCTATGATACCACCGCTCAACCCTCAGCCACAGGTATTGGCTTTGGTGTAACTCCTACAGCAACATCAACTGTTTCCAGTGCCACAACAGTAACAACAGCGGCTTTTCTGCTTTTGCAACCCCAGCAGCTAGCACATCTACTTCTTCCGCTGCGCTAGGGACTGCACCAACCACAACTACTTCATCCTTGCCTGTTGAACGTTCACAGACATATTTGATGGTGGATAACTTGGATACACAATTGAAACAAATGTACGAAGACCTTAAAGAAATTATAGATAATTTGAATGAGTCAAATAAATGCCAGGATAATTCGGATCTCATTATACAAATTGGCAAAATATTAAATGCACATATGAGTTCTCTGCAATGGATTGAACAAAGTACTTCATCTATTGGCAGTAAATTAGAGGATATTACAAAGATGCATGAAACATTCAAAAGGGATTCGGAGAGATCTTTCCGCTCCGCTTATTACAATCAATAAATAATTCAAATTGTTAATTTAATAGAAAAGAAAATTATTTTGTTTATTTGTAAAGAAAGAATAACTGAAAACCTAACGAGGGAAATAACATAAACACAATTATAATATTTTTATAGTTTTTATTTTGTTGCTTGTACAAAAGGAAAAGAAAAAGAAGAAAAATATACAAACTTCTGACACAATAAGAAAAAACGAAATTGTTTATCAAAACAAAATACACAAAAAACAAAAAAATTTTGACAATATTATTTACATCAGCTGGTCTAACGCTCTCACCTTGTATAAATACATCTTGGGCAGTACAATGTATGGCAGTGCAACATCTTCATATATTTATAGTCTTTGACAGTGTTGAAAAATTTAAATTTTGAAATGGTACTGAGCTATCACTGAAAGAGTACTTTTTCGCATCAAATGGTACTTTTGTAAAAAAATATATACATACATACGTTACAATCCTTCAATCAGGATTATGACCTATCTTCTCACACCACTTATGTTGTGTGCGTTAATTTTATACATGAGTGACGGGACCGACAGTTTAAAGTCTGCTCCGCACGATAGATTTTTGAGGAACTTTTTCATGGCAATTTTATTTACTCTCGCAATTTTTGACAGAATGAGGTCGTCGAATTAATATTTTTTTCTTTTTTCGTTATGTTGGAGATGTCTGACATGGGGTATGAACCGCGGGCTCACATCTAGTAAGTCAGCACACTAACTGCTACACTATTTATTTATTTATTTATATGTAATACACGTACGGTACGGAACAGAAAAACTAACGACTTATACGTGTTCCTCACATATAAAACAAAAACTGCTGATTGTGAACGTAACAAAACGTAAAAGTTCTGTGTAGTCAAATATCGACGGAACGTTATGGAATATACTTTCGTTTGTAGCATATGATGATGATTACCGAAATCACATTACGGTTCGGACAGCGTTCTCATTGTTTATCGTATTCTAAAAACGAACGTACATATGTTCCGTGGACGTTTGGCTAACCGGGGCTAAAGACTAATTCTACCTCTCGCATTACGTTGCTAATGCATTAGTAGTTGAAAAAAGCGCAAAACGTAAAATATGTAATAACAAAAAAGTACTAAAAGCGTCGCGGGGGTACTGCGGTATTTTTGAAACGGAAAAGTACTGAAAAAAGTACTAAAGTACTGAATTTTTCAACACTGGTCTTTGATCTCATCGCGATGAGAGCAAAGAATGAGAGCAACGCATTGTTACGCTCTTAGTTTCTGTTTACTTCCCTCCTATCTTTCCCCCCGCGTCATGAAATATTTTTGAAAAGTATTCCAAAATATGTTAAAATGCACATTCTTTATACTTTATTTTCTTTGCTTGTAGTCATAGATTTTTCGTTTTTATGTTGATTCAGTTCATCGGCTGGGATTCATAAAGGTTTTCTTACGCTACTGACTGTTGTAATCGGCAATAATTATTTGCTTCAAACGAGATATCTTTTAATGGCGTTCGTCTTTCAGTTTGTGCAAAAGATACACCTGGGAATAGGGAGAAGGTAATGAGAGGCTGTATCCTCCTAAGGCCTAATACAATAAGAAAAATTGTGACAAAAGTTACTAAGATAGCTTGGACGGTATACCTGTTATATTGTCTATTGAACTTCGGTCGGCGGTTCTTAGAGTTGTAAACTGCTCTCCATTCAATATTATCTCTATTCACAGAACGAAAGGTTTATAATCGAATTTATTTTCCAATTAATTGTAAATTGGATATTTTGATATGTGGAGCGAAAATTTTGATTACCTGGATGTGGATATTAAATGCTTGCAATTTGCTTTAGATGATGCAACATAGGAAAAGTTCCTTTGAGTAAACTTACATGCTTAATCAACAGATTCTCATTACTCATTATAATTTCATGGGCCATTACTTTTAGTACTCACTGTAAATTTAATTTTCTGTTCGGTAGTCTAATAATCCATTCTAAAAAACCACTTAAAGCTGGAAGAGATTTGCCACATGTGCAGAGACTGTAAAGGAAATTAGTTTCCTTCTCTGTTATTTTCCAAAATGTAATTCAGCCACTGCAACAGTGGAAAACCCAATTGCGGCATTAATTACCGAATGCATTACCGGTAACAGAGATACTAGATATTCACTTCTACGAAAAATATACTCTTAGTGGCGATGGGAGAAATGAAATTGTCTCTAAGACTTTAAATTACCAATAAATGATACCCTACAGCAAGTAAAAATCGTATTATTTGCCATAAAAATTTATGAACAATATCTTTGGTAGAAAATAAACTTTGAGGGTCCCTTTTCAATAATTGAGAAAATGAAATTTTTTATTTTATTTGTGAGTGAATTTACACTCATTCTGTACTTAAAGTGTGCTTAAAAGACATCCAATTTTTTGTGTTGTCGTTGTCAAAGACTTCCAGCTGTTATATGTGAATGTGGTGATGCTTTGGTGGTTACAATTTGAGTCTGAATTTTGGATTAGTTTGTCTGAAACATGTAGAGGATTTCAAAAAAAGCAACAACAACAGAAAACAAAATATGCTGTTCTTATCCTGATATGGGTTTCTTGCTGTGCACATGACTTTTAATTGTTTAAAACAACACAGGGTTTTTGGTTTTGTAAACGTATGTTTTTTTTTTTTCGTTTCATAGTTTAAGCAAAACTTTTTTGCATAAATCCTTTAAATATTCAAACTGTATGAATATGTTTCCATATCAATACCAACAACAACAATATTTAATTAAAACTTTTAACACACAGTAATTAATTAAAAGGCAAATAATAATTAATCATTACAATATGAAGATAATGAAAATTTATGTACATACAGTGGGTAGTAAAACATTTTTATTGGTAGGAACTAGAGTTTCTAATTTCCCGAACTTTTTCGCCTCCCGGGAAATGAAAAATAAAATTTCTTAATCCCGGGAATTCCCGGGAATTTGAATTAAATTTGTAAAAATAAATATTAGCTAAAATTTAAACACTCCTTTTAATAAATAAACCCACATTTAAACAAAAATAAACATTTTTATTCAATTTTTAAATAAAAAACAATAAATAAAGAAAAAACAAATATTAAAAAAAGGAAGCGTGTAATAACGTAGTGAGATTAGTAAAATTTTAGGGATTTTAATTATTTTCCTTTCAAAAAATAAAATTTTAATTATTAAAGCATTCAAAAGTTCATCAGATGTTCTATTTCTTATTTTTGTTGATATGTTGCCTGCTACAGAAAATACTCGTTCACTCTCTGTTGATGTGGATCTCACAGATAAATTTGTTGATAATATGTTGTTTTTACTTTCCAATTCTTTATAAAGCGTTTCAAGGATGATTTCTGCAATCAGTAAATTGCAATCTCTTCGCCCAAAGGCCTCTACAGCTATCTTAGCTGGGTTTAAAACTTAGTATAAGTCATCCAAAATCGATATGTATTCATCTCTCCACATGTTAATTAAATTGATATCTATCAAACACTTCTTTATACAATTTTTGGCCTTTAAGAAATTCTCAACCATAGATATAATTGAATTCCAACGCGTTCTTACATCGCAGCCCAAATGAATTTGTTTTCCTATTTCTGATTTAGCATATTGTTGTAACGAAGCCGTTTGAAGTGAGCTCATTTTAAAAACTTTAAACTTAAAAATAAAAATCATTTAAAATTCCCGAAAATTCCCGAAGAAAATTTCCCATAATTTACCAAAAAATATTTCCCGGGAATTCCCGGGATTTTTTTCCCGCTTAGAAACCCTAGTAGGAACTGAAGTGTACATAAATATATTAATCGAAATGTAATGGGAGACCATACATTTATACCATTACCATTATAAAATACTGTTACGTTTTTAGATTGCAAATAAAATAAAAATAAATTTGTGTTTAGTTTTAATTAAAATTTTTTATTATTCGCACAATTCTGTGTGCCACTGTTCACAACTTTATGTAAACAACAACAATTGCTTTGTTTGCTATTCCTCTGTTTACACCCTTTGCATAAATAATAACAATTACTAGAAAATTGTTCGACTGATCTTTGTAACGAAAATCTTAAACCACGATTACTCTCTTCAAACACAACGCGTCTTCACACAAGACCGACTGAGCTTCACTAACCCAGTCGCTTGCTTTGCCTTGCCCTTTGTATGGCAGGGTAAACAGTCTGATGAACGTTCTTGAAGGCGAATGTTCGTGGCTTCGGCTTCTCAAGATCTCTATAAATGTAAGCATTGTTGTTTCATTATGGTTGTTTGCGTATTTTGTTTACATTTATTCTTGTAGTGTTTGTTGTTGTATTTTTGTTTACTTGTTTACCATTTTCTTATGCTGGTGTTTGTTGTTATATTACGCAGCGCGATAAAACAAGTTCATTGCTTTGTTTTTGTAGCTTTTGTTTATAATTTTAATGTTAAACGATGTACAGTAGGACCTTGATTATCCGTGATGGTCGGGACCGGAAGCATTCCGGATAATCGATTTTCCCGGTTAATTGAGTACCAATTTTGACTAGTTTTTAATAGATATTTTTATTAGTTAATAAATGAATATGTACATATTTATATAAAAACTAAATAATTCAAGTATTTTATTAAACATAAAAAATCTAAAAAAAAACAATAATTTTGTCAGAAAACAGTGAACAGTAGATAAGGATTTCATGTACTAAAGAGGTAATTCCCCTTTTTCGCTTGTTTGTCCAAAATAATAGAAAAAAATTTTTCTTATAATCACGGATAATAGAGGTAATCACGGTTAAACGATGTAGAAAAATTTAAGTCGATCCAAAATAAAATTAAGTCGATGCAAAAAATTTTCTTTTTCCATACCGGATAATTGATGTTGTCGGATAATCGAATCACGGATAATCAAGGTCCTGCTGTATCTAAATTTTTTGTTTTCGTAACAATACAAACTGCATCTCCTGAGAGTGGCAATTAAACTGTCACCTCTGAAGCAAATTGTCAAATGTTATATGTAAGCCAAATTCTGATGGTGCTATGCAATGTTTTCCAAGTTTTTAAACAATGTTCTGAACCTAGTCTTGTGAGATGACCTTGGGGAATAATGCATAATGTCTGACAATTAATTACTTTTGTCACCTACTGTATTTTAAAATAATTATCATATCCGTTGATTTCATTTAAATATTTTTCATTAAATTTAACCACAAAGTAATAATGATTAGCAGAGAATTAACAAAAAAATAAAAAAAAAAATAAAAACAATCTGCAAATTAACTTGTTAAAATACTCATAATCACGGCAATTATCTGGCTGAGGCAAGTCAAATAAATCATAAAAAAATATTCAGAATCAAGACATTTTAAAACTATTTAGACAAGCGTTTAATTTCTTGCCTAAAAAAACCAGACGTTAATAAAACTTTTTATAAGAATTTGGAAAAAATATTTATTTTTGCTTGACGATATAAATAATTTGTCTTTAAGATATGAAATGAACGCAAAAAAAAAAATTAAAAAACGAAATAATAAAACACTTCAGATACCAAACACTGAGTGCGTACAAGTGAATGTCTGCTGCTGCAGCCTCTTTCATGGCTGAACACTTTGCAACCATAAATCCGCAGAGCAATGCAAGCAAAAAGTGGAAAGAATGGAGGAAACCTTGAAATGCTTTGCTTTTTATATCATCAGCTGGTGGTTTATGGATTTTACACGCTTCGTATGTGATCAGAATGTCCTGCTTATTTAGAGCATAACGCTATGATTAAAGGATGCGGTTGTTGAGTATGGTATATTGCCACCAACAATAACAGTGGCAGCAATAGTACTTGCCACACACTAATGCCAACATGGTCATCGATAAAAGGATTTTTGCGTTCAACCTTGTCGTTGTCGTGAAAAGAAAAATAAAACATTTTCTCTTTTTTTTTTGATTTTAATTTTATCAGAAATTTCTTTGGGGTGATTTAAAGCAGAGATTAAGTTTAAAAATTACAAAAAAAAATTTTCGATTACGAAGAAATGTTTGTTATGGCATGGTGTCATCATATCGAGAATTTTACGTTGACATCGATGTTTTACCGCATTCTACGATACTCACCTATGGAGTAGGATCCACATGACATGGTAATACACTCCAAATAAAATTGTGTTTCATGGGCTCCATATAAAATTGGGTTTAATGGTGTCAAAGTCGTTCCCAAATTCTATAAAAGTCAGAACTTGACTTTGCATTATTATGTTTAAGCCGATAATATTGTTACATTTTTACCTTTTAAAAACTTTTAAAATATGAGCTCGTAGATTGTAAATAAAATCGACACCTCCGTTCTATAACATTTTAAGTCGAAAAAGTGTGTTTTGAGTTATGAGCTCTCAAAGTTTTCACGCTACATAAGACTATATGTGTACTCTAAGTAGATTTTTCCCAATAACTTCGGAACGGATCGGTGGATCTTAACCAAATTTTGACACTATTTAAGTTAGAGAACGTAGAATTTAAAAATGCAAGAACATTAAAAACGTTCTAAGTACACTTAGAACGTTATAGAATGGAGGCGTCGCAATAAAAATAAATTTGTGTTTAGTTTTAATTAAAATTCTTTATTATTCGCACAATTCTGTGTGCCACTGTTCACAACTTTATGTAAACAACAACAATTGCTTTTTTTTGTTATTCCTCTGTTTATACCCTTTGCATAAACAATAACAATTACTAGACAATTGTTCGACAGATCTATGTAATGGAGATTTTCAAACCACGATTATTTTCTTCAAACGCACCGCGTCTTCCCACATGACTGACTGAACATCACTAACTCACTCACTTGCTTTGCCTTGCCTTTTATATGGCAGAGTAAACAGTCTGATGAATGTTCTTGAAGGCGAATGTTCGTGGCTTCGCCTTATCGAAATCTGTATAAATGTAAAAAAGGAGATCTTCAAACTACGTTTACTCTCTTTAAACACACCGCGTCTTCACACAAGAATGACTGAACTTTTACTGACCCAGTCGCCTGCTTTGACTTTTATATGGCAAAGTAAACAGTCTGATGAATGTTCTTGAAGGCGAACGTTCATGACTTCGCCTTCTCATCATCTCTATAAACGTACGTAAACATCGTTCTTTACGTTTGTTATTGTAGTGTTGGTTGTTGGTATATTTTTGTTTACTTGTTTACCTTTTCTTTATGCTGGCGTTTGTTGTTACATTAAGCATAAGATAATTTGTAAACAAGTTTATTGTTTTGTTTTTGTAGCTTTTGTTTATAATTTTAATGTTAAACGTTGTAAAAGCAAAACACTAGTATATAGATTTTCGTAACAATGCGATCAATTCAGAATGTGTACGGCCATAAGTCTAGTTAGTATAAGCCGGGAGATTGCTGCTCCTATATAAATCTATAATTGAATTCGGACGAAAACATTCTTTTAGAGTGAAGTTTCCAGTAAAATTTTTTGTTCACAATTCTGTAAAATTTTCATGTTTAATAGGCCTGGCATAACTAATTCATTTTGCCAGTCATATTGTCACCAAATTGTGCAATTTTTAATAAAATTTTGTTAATTTTTTTTCAGTTTTTTTATTTGCACTTTTGCTTTCAAAATTCTGAAAGTTACAATTGTGTCCATTGGAACATGTCACATGTATGTTATGGTTGCAGTTGTTGTTTCTTTAATAAAATTCATTCATTCAGTCATTTTATGCATTCATTTATTATATAAGAATTTTACGACATGAACATTTTTAAGAGTCTTAAATCAATCAAACGTTTTGGTTTTGGTTTTGGCTTTTTAAAAAGGGGTTGTATGAAGTGCTTTGAAAAGCTTTGTTTTTTTTTTTTTTGTTAATACACCTTTTCTAGTATTTTTTTTTTTTTTTGATTTTTTGATATATGTTTTGTAGAATTTGTAACACAGTTTTAGGAATTTAAATTGTTCAAACACAAAAGTGGTCTATTGTAGGCCCAATGAAATTGATACGCATGCGCTATGGAAATATCTGTTGCGGCTTTGTCTCTGCATATGTATGTGGTAACGCATATGATTCTCGTTGAGGTGTTACATTCGGTTGTTTGATTGTAATTTAGTATTTAGTGGTGCCAGCAATATATACATACAGTGTGTTTGAAAATTGAAGCATTATTTCATCTTATGAATAAAACAATTAAATTGTATGTTTACTTTATGAGCCCAATGTTGTTATTACCATTTTTTTGACTTTTTAATAAAGAGAGAATATTTTTTTTCTTCTTAATAAAATTGTTCGCAATATTTTAAGGTGTGTAGAGACAATTTTTTTTTTATAATTTTGAATATGATTTTTTCATATTTATTTTGTAACTTACGACACCAACAGAGGGCTGTAATTAAAGTTCATAAATTTTAAATCGATTTCATTATGAACTTAAAAAAGAAAACAAAAAAATTCTTATAAAAACATTAACGGGAGGCGTAAGTTTAAATATGTTTTGTAAAGTCTACAGACATAAATAATTATGAAAATTTATAAAAATTGTTTGTAAAATTTTAAATAAAACTTCTTTTTAACTTTTTTTTATGACTCGCACATAACAACAAATTTTAAAGTAAAATTCAATTAAATTCTCATAATGCATAGAAATACCACACCCAAATGTATGTATGTATGTATCATAGTACTGAACAGTAGACATACTTTGTAGCATTTTTTAAAAGCGTTTGAATTTTTCTAAATCGTTCATTACGTTTTAATTTTTCATAACAACCTGGAAAATATAGAAGAAAAATGTAATTCTATTGATTAATATTACATACATACATACATAATTGGTTATTACAATCCTTCAGTCAGGATTACGACCTAGCTTCTCACACCACTTATGTTGTGTGCGAAGCTGTCAGAGTTTTTGCCAGAAATCTGCTGAGAGGAAGCCGCCGAAGAAAATAATGTCTGACCTGGGGTTTGAACCGTGGCCTTTACTTCCATTAAGCCAACACACACTACCTACTAGACTACGGCGACTTACATACTTACATACATACATAATTGGCCACTACAACCCTTCAGTCAGGATTACGACCTAACTTCTCACACCACTTATGTTGTGTACGTTAATTTTATACATGAGTGGCGGGGCCTACAGTTTAAAGTCGATTCCGAATGAGAGATTTTTGAGCAGTTTTTATTTATTTTATTTATTTATTTTTATTTTATTTATTTATTTTGCCTATGGAAATGCACCTTGCAGGCAATTAAGTAACATTACAATATTAAAATACTAAAAAACTAAGAATTTAAATATTTAATTACATTATTTTTTATAACATTATTTGATAATGAAAAATCAATTATCATATACAATTTATTAAATTCATAACACATTCTCCTTATTGGATCAGCACCAGCATAGTTGGATTTAAAAAATTGAATTGATAATGGGGAAAAATGACGTGACGGACGTTGAGGAACATTAAATGAGATGTTATGAAAATTAAAAAACTGGAGCCAATATCACCAGTAATTACATTGAATATGAACGAGATATTTAACATAGTTCTGCAGCTTTTAAGTGTCAGATGTTTGATTAACATCTGACTGGCAGAATAAGATGGTAAACTTGTGGGATTAAAATTCAGTCCCCGGAGACAAAACAACAGAAATTGCTTTTGTACAGATTCGATGACGTCGGAATATTTTTTATATAGAGGATCCCATATTATGGATCCATACTCGAGTATAGGCCTTACAAGAGATGTGTAGAGCGACTTAGTAACATAAGGATCGTTAAATTCTTTTGCCCACCGTTTTATAAAACCAAGTACACTCCTAGCTTTATTTACTGTCATAGCTATGTGCGGAATAAAATTTAGTTTCGGATCAAGTAGAACTCCTAGATCCAGGAAGTTATCTACAAGCTCAAGCTCATATCCATCAAATGCATAGTTTGCAGGAATCGGATTCTTTCTTACAAATCTCATGTATTTACATTTTTTGAGATTAAGCTGCATTAAATTTAAATTACACCATAAATGAAACGAATTTAGGTCTTTTTGAAGAAGTTTTTGATGGGAAATTTGGCGATAACTTAGGAAAATTTTTACGTCATCAGCGTACATTAGGATGTTGGAATAGTAAATAATATCAGGTAAGTCGTTAATAAACAATGAAAACAGAAGCGGTCCAAGATGACTACCCTATGGTACACCAGAAAGGACTTCAATACTTCTGGAGCTGCAGTTTTTGAAAAGTACGGTTTGTTTTCTGTTGGTTAAATATGAGTAAATCCATTTTAAACTAAGATCAGTAAAACCCATTAAATAAAGTTTCCTCCTCAAAAGTATATGATTGACTTTATCAACATGGCCTATTTTTTTTACTCTCAGAGTTTTTGCCAGAAATCTGCTGAGAGGAAGTTGCCGAAGAAATATTTTTCATATTTCGTTTTGATGTCTGACCTGGGGTTTAACCGTGGCTTTACGTCTAATAAGCCAACACACTACCTACTAGACTACGGCGACTTCAATTAATATTCATGGCGCTAAAATCTGATTCTATTAAGAAAGAGAAAAGAAACCAATTGCTGGAATCTTGAGGGCGACAATTGAGACGGCGCAATTCCAGCGAGCTTCTTACAAATCTTTCCTGATTTTCCATGGCTTGTATTATGGATTAATTAGAGTCTTAATTAATCCACTTTTAAGTCGTCTAAACCCCACTGTGATCTAGTTGTACCAGCTAAAGCATCATGTTCCAGACTGCTGTCAGAAGATGATTGGCAGTAAAAATAATAAGAAACACAGTAAAACTATTCCCATTTTGAACTCTTTGGTTAGGTTTTTGGTTTTTAGTAGGTTTTCTGCATCCAACCAGTGTGCCATTCCTTTGAGTAATTCAGTTGCAAGAATTAATTGTTTGTAGAATTAATTGTTTATTACGACAATTGAGTGTTGCACACGATGGGCAATTATGAATATGCCTCATAAACATAAGAATATTTTAATTTAAGTTTGTTAAGTTCCAAAAAAAAAACTTTTTCAACCCATACAACTTCAGACGAAAGTCTATTAAAGTCATGCTAAGTTTTCATAATAAATTATTTCGAACCATTTCCGTTGGGTTCTTTCTAAGAAATGCCTTCTAGTGCACTGGAGCGTATGAGTATTTTAATTAAATGAATAACAAGTATACGAAGACGTTTGTATAAGGAATCCTTTTGTTAAAGAAAACCGTAATAAAATTAAACATTTTTTTATAGCAAGTTTCACTCGTAAATTACTTAAACAAAAATAAATTTTAAATTTCAGTTACAAATTCAAAAAAACTTTTGGTTTTGTTTTTAATAGAACGAGATGTGTTCAGTCAGAAGGGTTGTAATGACCAATTATGTATGAATTTGTTGAAAAAGATACTTTGGATTTTTTATTGTTGAGGGTCTACAAAATATTTAAAATATTTACAAGGCAGTATTAAGCGTGTGGAGTTTTCAAAAAAGTCGTCAATGAATCAGTTCAAATACAGAAACTATTAAACGTTGAAGAAGTGAAAGCATTGGCAGCGGTCTAGTAGCGAAATTGCTTATGTACACAATAATTCCAAGATTATGAGTTATTGTATACTTACGGTGACCATTATTTCCATGAGAAAAAAGCGGACAAATATTGAAATTGAAAACATTGAAAATTTAAAAACCAAAAAATTAATTTATTATATGTAATTAATATTTTATATAAAGATTTTAAAATACAGACATAAATAGATACAAATAATATACACATGCATACATACATATGGATGTGTTTAAATTTACATCTGATATTTCTCTACAAAATGTATTTTTTTAAGTATTGGGCCTGTGAGATAAAAATGTTTTATATTCCGAACAGTCCATTTCAAAATTGTATTTTATGGTCAAAAGAGATTCTAAAGTTTCCAGTCCCATTTGGGATTTTTCGGAAAACCAAATATTTTTAGATATGGGAAAAACTATTTCTGTTGGTGCGTTGGACGCTGGCAAAGCAGATGAGAAATCTAGTAATTTCAGGATATTTTTATAAGGAATATTTTTCGCTTCGAAAAATTTTAAAATTTCAACCCACTTTTTATCGGGGTTTAATGCTGATTGTTTCCACATTTCTATTTGTTCAGCATTTGCATAATTTTTTACATAAGTGAATTCATCACAAATTTCGTTAATATTTATATTTAAATCATTTCTAATTTCTGTTACCTTTATTAACGACTTTTCAACTAAATTCCATCTACAACATAGACAAAATATAGAGTTTCCAACTCAATTTCATGTGTAATTCCAGCTAATATAAGCGTTTTTACCGAATTAGTGAAAAAAGTGGACAAAAGCGGACATTTTGGAAAATAAATACTTTTTAGAAGTTACGTGTGGTAAAATAGTGGACAAATAGCGGACGCAAAAATAATAGTGGACAAGAGGCCAAAATAGCGGACTGTCCGCTATAATAGTGGACGGATGGTCACCGTATGTATACTATATGGCTTGTATGTTTGAAGTAGGGATGCCAATCGGGAAATCCCGAATCTCGATATCCCGGGATTTTCGGGATTCACAAATCCCGAATCCCGTAATTTTTTAAAATTTGTCCCGGGGTTTTTCGTGATTTTCGGTATTGTGAATTCATATGTACTTTGACCTTGTAAAAGGTCGTGATTTCTATTCTATAAATATATATGATATATTCTATATTCTATATATGATATATTCTATATCACTCGACTTCGATAATAGCATCTCAGATGAGATGAGAACCCTACTTCCATTGTTAAAAAGTTATTTGATGCCATCGAAGAATGCAAAAGCCCTATAAAATCATTTAATAGGGTTACTGATTTAGATACTCAGCTGTCCAAAGAAATAAATTTATTTACATCAGGAGGTGGTAGAGGTGAATATTTACAAGCTGCATATAGCTAAGTATCTTGGAACTATTTTACCAACAAGTGTTGATTGGGAGAAGTGTTTTTCAACGTCAGCGTATGTTGATAACAAAATTCGTTCAAGGCTACCAGATCACATGTTAGATGCTTTAATATTTTTAAAAAATTATTTAAAACAATAATAAGCTTATTTTGGAATCCAATAATTTTCTTAAAACTAATGCATTTGCTTATGTATGAATAATTTTTATTTTTGTTAATTTATGCTTTTTTGTTACTTTTTGTTTTGTTTTTTATATATTTTATTTTTATAGACATATAATTCTGATATAATTGGAATAAATATAAATGAAATTGTTAACAAAATATGTTTCTTTCATTTTTATTATTAAGAGAAAATCGTGAAATCCTGCAATTTTTCGGGATTTTTGGATCCCGAATTCCGGGATTTTTAAAAATCAATCCCGTTTAGCATCCCTAGTTTGAAGTCTGCGTAGTCTCGTAGATAGTCTCTGTGTAAACGTGAGGCCGTGGTTTAAACTTCAGCTCTGACATCTCAAACAAAATGAAACATGAGAAAATATTTCTTCGGCGACTTACATACATACATAATTGGTCATTACAACACTTCAGTAAGGATTACGGACCTAGTTTCTCATATCTCTTATATTGTGTGTGTTAAGTTTTATACATGAGTGACGGGACCTTTAGTTTAAAGTCGTCTCCGAACGACAGATTTTATGAGAAAGAGTTTAAGAGTTTTTACCAGAAATCTGCTGAGAGGAAGTCACCGATGAAATATTTTTTTTATATTTTCGTTTTGGTGTCTGACCTGGGAATTGAACCGTGGCCGTTAATAAGCCAACAGCAAAAACTTCGTCTCATAAAAGCTCTGCGATTGAATAAAATTTTAGTAAAACTCTGTCGTTCGGTGTTGATTTTAAACTGTTTGTCCCGCCATTAATGAGTAAAATTCAAACACACATAACATGAGTGGTGTAAGGAACTACGTCGTAATCCTTATTGAAGGCTTATAATGCCATTTAAGTAAGTAAGTTATATGGCCTGCATACAATGCAAATTTATTGCTTGAAAACTCCAACAATAGAATGGAGGACAAAATATTTTCACTTATGCGTTGAAAACTCTGCAAAAATTTTTAATGCCAAGAATATTAAATACAGAGTAATTTGAGATTAATCTTTGGATGCAGAATAATTATTTTTTAAGCCTTATTAAACAGTTTTTCTATAGGAATGATATGTTTGAACGTATTTTTTTTTTTATTTTAAATAAGATAAAAACAATACGAACTGTAGTCAAAAGATCACATTTTTTATGTTGTTACTCAAGTTAAACTTTTTAACCCCAATTTGATTAATTATCACAATAATTAGCGATTGTTGGCTGAAAATTATTCTAAAATTTATAATAAAAAAAAAGAGGAAAATATTGTCATTAAATTCGCTTTCAAAATTATTAATAAATACAACAACCAAGACACCAATAAATTAAAAACGTTTTAAAGTGTTTTTTATTATTTAGTTTTAATCGCTTAATTATGGCATTTAATTACGGAAAATTAAAAAAAAAAAAATCACACATGAAATGAAATTAAAATCTGGATTGGATTTTTTTTTTTGTTTTTAATCAGCAACTAATTCAGTAACACAGGAAAGCCATTGTGGCCATAATGAAACTGAAATCAGCAACGCAAACGAAATGCTTCATGTGCTTATAAGAGTTAAATTCGAAATGAATTGTTAAAGAAAAAATAAAGAAAACATTTTCAAAAAAAAATCATTCACAATAACTTTAAAAAATATACGAGGGTATAAGAGATTTGAAAACAAAAAAAAAAAAAAAAAAAAAAAATAATAAGAAACGAAGAAAATTACGTGAATTTGAAATTTTTCTTCGTGCAAAAATCGAAAGAAACTGAAAGAAAAATTAAATCATGTTACAGACTCGACTCAAATAAAAACTAGTTTTTCTAAACAGCCAACATGATCTTTAAAATATGAATTTTTTTTTTTTTTATTGTTGTTGTAATTGTGGCAAGTACATGTGTGCAGCATTCGAATTGAATTGTAACTGCAAGCATTTAAGCTGTTGTTTAAGCGGCTAAAAGTATAAATAAAGAGCCAGAATTTCATTAAAAGACAGTCTATTTAACGAACTCCAAATAAAACGGTGCCAATTGATTTCTTACGAAAGAAAACTTTCAAGAAAAAAGAAAATTTAAATTTTTTATTGTTACAACCAAACTAAACAACAACCACAAAATAAAAATGGCTTTCAAGGTGCGTAAAAAAATGTTAAAGAAAAACCCAAAAAAAAAAATAAAAAAATAACCTAAAGAAACTGTGTTGAAAAGGATATTCGAGAGAAAACTATAAATTTTATACAAAAAGGACATTTTTATGTGCAGCGAAAGAAATAAAAAAAACAAACCGCCAAAACCAATTGTTTTTAAAGTTTTATTTATAGGCGAGTGTACATATGTATGTACTCGTATGTATGTAAGCTAAGGGCAGTCTATGTATGTATGGCATTCAAAAGGATTTGATAAAGGATTTCTTTTGTTCTATTTCTACTGTGTTAGTTTTAATTAAAAGTTTTATTTTCATCTGCAAGAAAATCGAAAATAAAAACAAAACATTTTTTAAATTTATTTTATAACGGTTTTCGATTTAATTTATTTTTTTTTTTATTTAATTAAAAAACAACTTCAAATTAAAAGGAAATAGAAAATAATTTTTCTTTAAAAAATGTTTACCTACAACAAATTTAATATTAAAAAAAATGTTACGTTTTTACCTTTTAAAAACGTTTAAAATATGAGCTCGTAGATTGAAAATCAAATAAAAATAAATTTGTGTTTAATTTTAATTAAAATACTTTATTATTCGCACAATTCTGTGTGCCACTGTTCACAACTTGATGTATGTAAACAACAACAATTGCTTTTCTTTGTTATTCCTCTGTTTATACCCTTTGCATAAACAATAACAATTACTAGACAATTGTTCGACTGATCTTTGTAACGGAGATCTTCAAACCACGTTTACACTCTTCTGACTGACTGAACTCCACTAAGTTCGATTTTTTTTTATTTTCGATTTGAAAAGAATGAAGTAAAAAACAATTAAAAATTAAGCTAAACTATGGAAGAGTTTGCTTTGTTTTTTTTTTTTGTAAACTAAGCGTATGGTTTTGCGTAAAAGTTTCCACAGATTTCCCCTACGCTAAATGGCTATTTTTTTTATGAAACCAGCACTCAGGGCATGGCCCATACTCATGCAGTGCATTGTGCAGGTTTTTTAGGAAAGGTGGAAAGGGGGAAGATGCGAACGGCAAGGAAACGAGTTGCTGCTAGGTGACTATAAAATGGCCAGTGCTATACCTTCACCATTAGACAGTCTACAGGCAATCGTCCCCAAGAAGCCCGCAGTTTCTCACACCACTTATGTTGTGTGTGTTAATTTTATACATAAGTGGCGGGACCTACAGTTTAAAGTCGTCTCCGAACGACAGATTTTTTGAGAAACTGAGAAGAAATCGCCGAAAAAATACTTTTTTTTATTTTTATTTTTTTTATTTTTTGATGTCTGGCCTGGGACTCGAACCCTGGCTTTTACGTCTAATAAGCCAGCACACTACCTACTAGACCACGGCGACCCCAAAGGTCATTTTGAAAAAAAAATGATTTTCAAAAAGAAAAACTTACTTTCGCTTACTGTTTCCCTGTGCACAGAAAAAGTATTTAAATGGTGAAGTAATTGCAAAGCAGCGCAAATAAATAAAATGCAAGGAAAACTAATTTAATGTAGTGAAGGTTTTCTTAATTTTACTGCAAGTGTATGAAAGTAGTGGGGAAATGTGGATGTAATTTAGTAATTAGAGCAGAAATAGATGCCATATTTAATAGAAACTTTTAAAAACAAAAAAAAAAAAAAAAAACAAAAATTTTATTTTTATATTTTCATTATAAATACGTCCTACACTTTGGGGTTTGCCCCTATTAAATCCGAGCTTCCAGCAGACAGTGTGTTTATGTAAATAATAAAGCCTTTACCCTACTTTCATTATTACTTGTTAGTTCTTAAATTGTTGCAACAAACGTTGTATGAATTGTAAAAAATTTAGAAAAAATTTCTCTTTCGCTCTTTAAAGAAAAATGGGAAAGAGGCAAAGGAATAAAAAGTTTACTTGAACATGAAACACAACAAGTTGCATCAAAGAAAAGTCCGTTTCTTGTTTTACTTCTTAAAGTTTAGCACTCCATTATTTTCTTATTTGTTTGCTATGTGTTGCTGCAGTTATTTTTATAGTCACCCAGCCCTAGCAAATGTTGCATTATTGTATTGCTGTTTAGGGAGAGTCAAAGCCAATGCAGCTGCTGTTCAGGCATAAGACCTGAGCAGCTATAGCCTGTTACTTCTAGAGAACGTTTGTGTTTTTTATTCCTTTTCTTTGCTATTTTTAACACGTTGATGTGCTACTTTTTAGAAAATTTCCTCATTTTTTTCATGGTTTTTTTTCTCTATTTTTTGTATTCAACATCAAAAGAAGTTGATTTGGACAGAGTGATCTAAAAAGTTGCAGATTTTTTCTATTTTGTTTTTGTTTTTCTTGTTGCATTTATTTTACGTGTTTGTTTTTTTTTTGTATTATTAAAGTCACAGCTTGTCTTTGAGCAGAGGTCAATGAGTATTTATGCTGCTTAAGGGAGTTAAGGGAATATAAAAAAAAATTGTTCAAATGTTTTGTCTTATTTTCTGTGTTTATTTCTTATGAAAGTGTTTCACAATGTTTAGGAAAAATGAAAGAAAGGAAAATGTGTATTATGAAAAGTGGAGCAAGACAAATGTACCCTTTTTCTAGCAGTAGAAATACAATAAAGTGCGGCATGAAAGTACCCTACATTTTATAGCAAATTAATAACTGCTGCTAATAAGGTTTGAATTTATAAAGTTTCAATTTAAATTCTAATCGTATATATCTAGACATTCTAAGGAAGCAGCCAAATTAATGTAAATACCGTTATTTACATTTATTATTGTAGTGTTGTTTGTGTATTTTGTGTTTACTTGTTTACCATTTTTTTATGCTGGTGTTTGTTGTTATATTAAGCAGTACGGTAATTTGTAAACAGGGGGCTAATTCTCGCAGTCGATACCGTGCGAAATTTACTCGAAGTTGAATTTTTTTTTAATTTTGGGATTCTCGCACTCGCTATCGAGTAAGTTGTATCGAAATTTCTTATGATGGCACTCGATAGCGAGTTTGCGATCGAATGTAACCGTGTGAGTCTTATTCGATACCAAATTTGGTGTCGAAATTTTATTTTTAAATAGTTCGTTGGATAACAAGTGTTTATTTAAGATTTTAATTGTTATATTAATTAATTATTCGTATAGATTTTCGTACTTTTTTGTATTACTCCCTTTTTTTGCACCTTTGTAAAGGAGTTTTTACACAAACTCTAACGAGTAACTTAACAGTTTATTGTTTTTGTTAAAAAGTAAAAAATAATTATTCTTGTTTGAACGCTTTACAAGTGCCACAACAGTTTTTTAAAATTAACGACATTTTTACACGTAATTTTTACAAATCAAGGGGATGTATACCAGAGATCAGCAACGAGTATTCAAAACGATGAGTAGATTCGAGTCATATTTATAATTTCAGCTACTTATACGCATTCATACTTATTTTAATATCATACTCATACTACTCAGATTCAAAGTTAGAAATACTCATCGTACTCATACTTAACAATACGCATGATGTTGTTGATTTCGACGGCAGTTGCAGTGTGGAAATGGCAGTTGCAGTGCGAAAATGTTAGTCTAAAAGTGTAGTGTAAAAGTTGTAGTCTAAGAGTGTAGTGTAAAGTGCAGTTGTAAAGTGCATTACTAATAGTTAGAAATAAAGAAAAAAAAACAAAAAAAAAAAGAAAGAGTTTTTTTTATGAAGAATAAATAAAAAAGACTCTAACTTACTTACTCATGGTTTGGCAAGCCCAATGGATCACTTGTTACTCGGATTTTCCTTCTATTTGCATTTATATCACACTCACTCTCAGACTCTGATGAGGAAGAATAAAAAAATAAAATCCATGACCGCGATTAAAAAAGGAAAAACTTTCAAAATTATAAAACAAATTCGCAATTCTTTTGATAAATTATTTAATTTTCTTTATAAGCGTATGTTTTTTGTTTAGATATTTGTAGTGTTGGTTAAGGTTTTTTTTATCTTTTACAATACTTTATTAAAAAATCGATTCGCAAGGTAACGAGTGCCATCATCAGAAAAACTCGCACGATCGAAATTAATTTCGATACGAATTTATTTCGATCACGAGTCCCGGAATTAGCCCCCAGGTTTGTTTACTGCATTGTTTTGTTTTTGTAGCATTTGTTTATAATTTTAATGTTAAGCGATGTAAAAGCAAAACAACAGTATCTAGATTTTTCATTTTCGTAACAATATGTATATAATTAAGACCTTATACTGGTTATTGAACCTACAATCTTTTCACTGACACACTAACATAATATGCAGTAGACTGCCAGGGCAGTACTTTGATCCTGTACACATTTAAATGAATATCGCATCTTTCCCAACAGTGCCTTTTACTTTTCGTATATAATAAAATCATCCACTTGATGATGAATATTTAAACTATCAAATGCTTTCAAAAGTTCTACTACCACCTACTGTAGAGTATTTATAGCAGTTTGCAATTTAGGGGAGTGCAACTGATGCATCTACAAAAAAATGTTCATTTTTCTTCATTTGCAGCTGTACTCAGTTTCATTTTATTAACATTTAAACAAATAAGGTCAGCGTAAACATATTTCGAATGATTTTTCCATTTTTCTGCATTTCATATTTAGTTTCAACAAGTAAAAAAAACTAATCTTGATTGACATTGTAAAAGAGCTCTTTTAATGTTTGCAACATGCAATCATCAACATCGCCATCATAGTCAGCATGATGGAGCACAGTACAGTTATTTAAAGTTTCGCCATGATTTTAATACGAGTTGTAATTGAGTCAACATAACATACGTACAATAAAATACAGAGTTCCCTTCTCTCTCTTTCTCTCCCTTTGTGTATTAAAATAACTGTTAATACACAGGCTGATGATGATGATGATGATGATGCTAAAGTGAAACAATTTGAAATTGTTTTAATTGCGTTGGTATTTGAAAAAAACTTATTAAAAAAACTGCTAAAAAAGAACAACAGAAAATAATTATAATCTGATTATTGTTTTTAAAACATTTTATGTTTGCGAAAAGGTTAATAAAATTATTTAATTATTTAAACGAGCAGACTTGAGTGGCCAGGTAGCAGAGATCAACAATGAGTATTCAAAAAGATGTGTAAAACCATATGATACTCATAATTTCTGATACTTATACGCACTTAGTGCCCCTTTTTCGCAACACCTACAAATGCTTACCTACTAAGCTTCAGGGTCCCTTGAGGGCTCTGTTGCAAACCAGATGCAAACCAGAGATCAGCAATGAGTAATCAAAAAGATGAGTATAATCGAATCATATTCATAATTACTGATACTTATACGCATTCATACTTATTTTAATAAGGGGTGATTTTTTAAGTGCTATAGGAAAATTTTTAAAAAAAAAAAAACACATAAAATTCAGAAAAATGCATGAAATCTTTATTTGAATCGATAGTACGGTCCATATAATTTAATGTTTGAAGATTTTGGTCCATCCCCACCCATCAAATGGTCCATCCGCTTAGTACAATTTTGGCATACTCTTTCCAACATTTCGGCCGGTATCTCACGAATAAATGCTTCAATGTTGTCTTCCAATGCGTCAATTGAAGCGGGCTTGTCTGTATAGACACAAAAAATAGTCTAAAGGCGTTAAATCGCACGATCTAGGCGGCCTATGGACCGGTCCCGAACGTGAAATGTCCCGAACGTAAAATGTTCACCGAACTCGCCTCTCAATAAGTCCATTGTTACGCGTGCTGTGTGGCATGTGGCACTGTCTTGTTGAAACCACATGTCATGCAAGTTAAGCTCTTGCATTTTGGGCAAAAAAGTTGGATATCATCTCACGGTAGCGCTTACCATTCACAGTTACGTTACGATTCGCAGCATCTTTGAAGAAGTACGGTCCAATGATGCCAAATTCAATGATTTGCAAGCGTTGTTCGTTTGTAAGACGATTCATGGTTAAATTATAGACCAAACTGAAGATGTTTGACAGTGAAACAAAACACGAAACGTGCCTGAGCTGTTTAAACCAGTGTTGCCAAAGAGATAATAGCTAAAAAATCACCCTTTATCATGAAACCTCTACTCATACTTAATGTTTGCTCCGCTTGCTGCTCTGTCTCTTTTCATTCTTTGTTAATGCAACGACTGCTAAGATTGTAAATTTTGATGAATGATTCGAGCCATTCGAATCAATTATAAGTATTACAAGTATTTCTCTAAAGTTATGAATCTAAATAAGTAGGCTTATGAATCAAACATATTTCGAATGGTATGAGTTTGATGTCAACATTGTACGCATACTCATTGCAACCTGTACTTATAAATCAACGTTGTAATGAGTATGAATGAATCAGAGTACATAGTTAAATTTCAATATTGTTGACACACTTTTATTCAAAATTTCATGAGCGCTTATGAGTAGCGATAAAAATGATTCATTGCTGATCTCTGTCAGGTAGTGTGCCCAAAACAATTGCAATAGAAGTTCAGAGAAACTGAGAATTTGATTTCAAGATGCAAGTTATTGATGAGTTAAACTGACTTTGGGATGCTTTAATGAAAAGTAATAAGATGTTCGCAAAATCTTAGCCTCAATTAATTTAAGCTGCATTGAATAATAATTTTGGCTTAAAAACTATTATAGGAAAGCTATTTTAATAACTGCCTACTCTTTAAATCCAATAACCTGACGCAAATTTTTTCAGCTGAAACTAAAATAAGAGATATTGTATACCTGGTCACCTTATATGCTGTGTGAAAAATAATTTATTTGCGGTGCTTATTTGCTGTTTTCCTTGCATATTTTATGTAAAAATGTTCGTATTTGAATAATGTATTTTTACCCGGAACAGAATTTTTTTTTTTCATATTAAAATAGAAATTAAATTGAATTGAAAATTCATTATTAAACAAATAATTTTATTATGTACGATATTTTCTGCTTCATTAATTCTTTAACGATTTATTCGTATTTTTTTTTAAAGGATCAACTTTAATGGAAATTTTGTTTTTTCCTTTGGGGTTTAAATTAATATCGATGCTTGAATTTGTTAAATTCTGTATGCAATAAAAGCAAATTTCTCTATTTTTGTTTCGCACACCGTTCTACCGTTTTTCTAAAATTTTCAAAGTCTTTTGCTATCATATTGGAAGAACTGTAGACCAAACTTTTTGTTATAATTTCAACTTGTCTTGGCATATGCCATGTGGAGTTAACCTTAATAATCTTATTTCTACTTAGCTGGCTATAATACAGGGTGGGCCAAAAGTCACGAAGGGGTTTAATCGTTTAATCGTTCTTGGGAATCTCGTGGCTTTAGTTCTTGCACTAACTGCAGCTTGTATGGGAAAAGATGTAAATTTCCCTTTAATATTCTGCGTAAAGACCGCCGAGACATTTGCAGCTCAGCAGAGCGCCTTCGAGTTGATTTTTCAGGATTCTCCTCAACACTCTCCAGAACGCGTTAAATATTTGCTTCCTTACATTACAGAATGTAGTCTTCCGCTTCGTGGAAGATCCCTTACTGAGCCTTGTTCCTGAAAACGTGTCACTAATTGATTCGGATGGTGAATTCCGCACATTAAAATGACGACGATAGGCTCGTTGAGTTTGAATTATTGATCGATGATGTTCAAAATAAAGTTCTATGATTTTGGTTCGCTGGATAACGTTGTAACCTTCCATAATTAATCTCCCAGATTTATTTTACGTCCTAAAAAGAAAAATAAAAAAAAAATTAAATTAGAAAAAAGTTATTAATTTTTCAAATCCCTTCGCGACTTTTGCCCCACCCTATACTAACAGTCTAAAAAAGCGTTTGCAATTACTAACGTATATCTGGGTATATGCTCTGTACCCTGTAACGACGGATAATTTTGGTTTTTGTTCAATTTTTATATCTAAAGATTGAATTGGCGTCCGTTAATGTATACTAATATATAGAGATTAAGTCACCGTGGTCTAGTAGGTAGTGTGTTGGCTTATTAGACGTGAGGCTTCGATTCCAACTCCATGTCAGGCATCTCCAGCTAAACGAAATATGAAAAAATATATCTTCGGCGACTTCCTCTCAGCAGATTTCTGCCAAGAACTCTGAGAGTAAATAAAATTGCATTGAAAAGTTTCCCAAAAATATCTGTCGTTCGGAGTCGACTTTAAACTGTAGGTCACGCCACTCGTGTATAAAAATTAACTTATGGTGTTTTCTTTTCTACCAAAAAATGTGCATTTTATTAACGCAAAATGCAATTTAGCGTTTGTTTCTTAAAAATGTTTCGCCCTCTAAAAGGGTGGTATGTTTTATTTTAAATAATTTGCACTTGCCAATGGTGGAGGGCATTGCATTTTATGCCCTGTATAAATCGAAAGTGCTGATAATGCCCTGTAAAGCAGATGACTTTTGTTTATTTATAGGGCTACCAGATGAAATTTAAAAAAAGTCGCCTTGTATCGTTATCCAATTTTGAAGTTAATTTTTTCATTGTTTTGTGGAGTAATCTTAAGGAAATATTACATTATTAAAGCTACATGGTCAGCAGTATAAAAAATTGCATTCAATGTTAGAACAGTGTTAAAATATTTTTTTTTTTTTTTGTAATAAAAAAAGCGTGCAAAAAATGAAGTCGAAAAATTAGCGATCTGGCAACACCTTTGAACAAATTGGCATTTCCTCATTCATTTTCTTAATAAGTGGTAAACATTTGTGTTATGTTCTTCTCAAATAAAAAATGACATTACAACAGGGTTGGTAAAAAAATTTTTTAATGCACCTTATAAGAGGGTGACATTTTCTTTGTAGAAAAGAAAACACCATTAGTTTTATTTCTATAACGAAAAGTGTAAGTCCAGTTTTTTTCGTGCGCACTCCTTATAAAAATTAACTTATATTGTGTGCATAAGTGGTGTGAGAAACTAGATTGTAATCCTGACTAAAGGGTTGTAATGATCAATTATGTTTGTAATATAGAGGGAATCACAAACATCATATATTTAATGCTAGGTTCAAGGGCTTTTCTAAGATTGCCTTCCTCCATCTAAGGATGAATATCGTTTTGATGATCGTTTGTAAATGTTTACAACTACAACTGCTCTCACATCAAGTCTTTGGAGGAACTGATTACATTTTTTTGAAAACAACACCCACAGAATACCGTACAGTGTAGCAATGATCACATTGTTGGTCTCTAGATATGTTGGAAAATTTTACTTTTAATACAACATCATTCATAATGATTGCATCAAAGTGTTGCAAGCATTATACCTCTCTTATAACTACATTATGCGGTTGTTAGGTGACTTTATTGTTTAATTATTTTGTAGTTAATTTTACTTTTAATTTCCCATCATCCGTAATTTAAAAGGTCAGCTGTTGAGTTAGCATTTTACAGAACTATATTGTTAAATTTGTTGTTGTTGTTGTAAAAAAACTGATACTTGTCAAATTAATTACACTGTAAGACCAAGACAAATGCCAATAAAGAAAATATTCATGCATTAAGGCTCATAAAAAAAAAAATATGTTTGCCATGCTCTTTAGAATCTGTCATTTGATTTAAACAAGACACGATTAAACCATTGTTTTCTGTTTTAATAGTTTTTCAATTTCAATTTAATTTCCATTAAATTTTTTTCTGTTTTGATTTTTTAAACGAAACTAATGTTTTGACATTACAATGCTTCCGATTGTATATTCATTCTCTGCGCCATAAATTTTTCAGCTTTTCGTTGGTCTTCTCACAGTTTCAACAAAAATCCACTTGAAACAAGTGGCATTTAAGTTTGTGTTTCTTTAGCACACATAAAACCCCACTTTTATTCGCCTCCACCGTTTGAGGCATGAAAAGGAAAAAACATTTATTCTAACGTGAACGAGATGACAATGTCGATGTTGCAGAGAAGAAGATGAGATTCAAGCAACAATATTTGCAAGTGTTTGAAGGCAATTCTGTGCAGGATATCAACTGGTGGTGGTGGATGTCGTTGTTGTTGTCGCTGTTAGTGTTTGCCCAACACAAGAGGACATTGAAGCCAAATACTTGGGCTAGTTTTACTAATGCCAACATCTTCTGTATCTCCTTCACATGTAGATGTTGTTGTTCTTGCAATATCTTTAAATATTTTTCTTATTCTCATTGCTCTCTACCTTTTGTGTCAATTGCAGGTCATCATTATTTTAAGTGTTTGAAGAAATTAGTTCTGTCAATAGAACAGAAGTAGACGAAGAAGGAGAAGCACAAGACCTATCACTTAAATACTTGGCAAATATTTTTTAAATTTTTGTTTTTTTTTTCTACAAAACTCTTTAAGTGCTAGAAATTATTTATCAAAATATTTGCCTAGTTTCAGACGTTTAATATATTTTTTTTAAATATTTCTCTATGCAGCTCTTAAAGCCCACAAAAGTTTGTAAACATTTTCTGTTTGTGTTTGAATACAGTCGAACTTCTCTATAGTGAACTTCTATACAATGAAGCTCTCCCTATTATGAATTGATTTCGAACACACAACTTTTTCCGTTCCAATTTCACCGTTTTTGATCTCCTTATAATGAATTTCCATACAATGAAGTTTTCTATACAATGAAGCAATTTTGCAGGTGTAATATTTGACTCACATGCGTTTTTTGTCTCCATATAATGAATTTTTCAAATAATTTTCCGTTACGCATACTAACAATTCTGTGTACCGAGAAAGATGCCACATATAATAAGGGGATTCCCAAAAGAGGAAAATAAGAACAAAAAAAAAAGAAGAAAGCCACATCAATAACAGTTTTGACATCAGTTGCCGGTGTTCAGTGATCGGAAATGACGTAGCGAAGTAGCATTTCTCTTGAAAAAAATTATTAATAAAGTTGAAGAAGGATTAAAAAAAAAGATGTGGCTAGGCAGTTTGGAATTCTTCCCAGCACATTATAAAATATTTTAAAAAACAAGGCTGTGATTCTAAAAAATGTAGAAGACGAGCATTTTGAGGATATTGATGAAGCAATGCTCAAATGGGTAACTGCCGCACGTGGTAAGAATCTTCCTATATCTGGGCCATTAATGAAGCAAAAAGCCAAAGAGTTCGCTGATGCATTGGCGCACGAAGATTTTGAAGCTAGCACAGGATGGTTAGACAAATTCAAAAAAAATTTCTGTATAATAAAGTTTCTATATAATGAAGTGATTTTCTGGTCCCGTCAAGATTCATTGTAGGGAAGTTCGACTGTATTTTTAATAATTTTGTAAGTAAATATTTTGCTGTAAATATTGTTGCCTATTTTTAGGTTTTCATATTTGTTTTTCTTTCAAATAACTGAATGGCAAACATATTATGTTTACTTTCCTACAAATGCATTAAGTGTTGGCCCAAACGCATCGGGCATATGTTGCTGGCCATATTAAATTCAATGTTTTCCTACGAAACCTACATCTATACATCTATACATGGTATGCTCTCCTTCGTACAGAGATATAAATTTTTATTGATTTCATTACATGTTGCCCTTTAATTTTAACAAATGCTTCTGAATGACACTGAATTTGTATCGTTGAGCTTTAAATGGGGGTTCCTATTATATTAAGTGGGTCATCAAAAAAATTGCTATTATTGTAATACCCTACACTAAACACAAAGTATATTCTGTTCATGTAAACGTTTGACATTTATGAGCATGCCTAGATGTGCACCAAAATGTATCGTCAAGGTACACAATAATATCATCAGATTTTTTCTTCGGTTAAAACAGTTAAAGTTTGATTGCTTAAGGTTATGCTCATGCTATACCAGAGTATGTAGGAGTAATATATCATCAGTGTCAACTTACAGAAATAATTTCCATGGATTTCTTTAGGTGGCAGCTGCATTTAATGAGTGTAAATATGATATGATAAAAATAGACTCTGATATAAAGAATAAATATTGACATGTTTTAATATGAAATTTCTTTTTCACCAGGAAAAAAAAAAGATTAGGTTGGCATGTAGTTATAAAATATTTTTTCTACACTCAATATTTCTTTTCATATTGTTACGTTTTTACCTTTTAAAAACGTTTAAAATATGAGCAAATAAAATAAAAATAAATTCATGTTTAATTTTAATTAAAATCCTTTATTATTCGCACAATTCTGTGCCACTGTTCACAACTTGATGTAAACAACAACAATTGCTTTGTTTGTTATACCCTTTGCATAAACAATAACAATTACTAGACAATTATTCGACAGATTTTTGTATCGGAGATCTTCAAACCATTGTTTACAAAAGACTGACTGAACTTCTCTATCTCATTCGCCTGCTTTGCCTTGCCTTTTGTATAGCAAAGTAAACAGTCTGATGAATGTTCTTGAAGGCGAATGCTCGTGGCTTCGCCTCCTCAAAATCTCTAGTCATCATCGTAGTTTCATTATTATTGTTTTTTGTGTATTTTGTTCACATTTATTCTCGTAGTGTTTGTTGTTGTATTTTTGTTTACTCGTTTACCATTTCTTTATGCTGGTGTTTGTTGTTATATTAAGCAGTACGATACTGCATTGTTTTTAAAATCTTTTAAAATATTATTCAAATGTTTTTCTTTAAAAGCTATAATTTATTCTCATAGATTAAAACACAATTAGCCTATAGTTTAAAATTAAAAAAAAAAGCCGGAACTATATATACACCCCTAATAAAACAGTCTGTTTGCATGAAGCAATTTTAAACAATATTCCTCTGTTTTCTTTAACGTTATTACCACTCATAATAATATAGACTTGAAATTGAATTCCAATATAAAATTTAAACATTTTTCTGTCATAAAATTAAATCAAATAAAATAGAAAAATCAATAAATTTGTTTTAACATTTAACATGGCACGAGGTTACAATCACTGTCTATCTACAGGCGTTATTTCTTTGTGAAATACTTAATGGTTGGCAGTTTGAAGTCAATATTTGTACATAAACACAGAGGCCTTCAAATATCTGTTTTATAAAAGGTGTATATAAATTAAAAGCTTAAATAAAATATCACGTAGAAATAGGCTCCAGTGTTATAGGAATTAAATTCTATTGATTTGAGTTTTCTATTCGACCCTATTTGGAATTAATTAATTGAATCAATTATATTGTAGGGCCTCTCAAGTTGATCTCACTGTCTATTCTTTTTTTTTCCTTTAATTTCTTTAGGTTTCTTTTCTGTACTAAAATATAATTTCAATTTGTTGGAGCCTTAATTAATTTGTTGGCCATTTCAATTAATTATGATCCTTAAAAAACAGAACAACAAAAAAAAAATTTTTTTAATGCCCTCAAATGTATGATGATGGTTAGATTAACAAAAATTATGTATGCTTAACCTTTGGCTATGCAAATATGCCACATTTTAATCTATTTGCCTGTAAGTATGCCGTAACATTTCATGTCATTTAACAGACAAAGTGTGTGTGGTTTAATCTTTGAGATAAAAACTGTACTGTAGGGTTCTGTATTAAAATGGAATTTAAAATTCTACTCAAAACCACATAAAGAAAAAACAAAAACATTTTGTAAAGCGTGTTTTGGTTTTTAAGCTCCTAAAACTATACTACAATATAAGAAAAAAAAGTTGTGTTACAATGGGTTGTCATAATCGCCTTGTTGCTGTCTCGATTTACAATCCCATGCATTGCCGGTTTCTCACGTTTCTTTAGATATTAAACGGAAATTAAGCATTTTATTTGTTGAGTTTTAATGCCTAAAACTATGCTTCAGTTTTCTCTAACGATTTCACACCAGCCAGATTGCTTTATGTCATGAACTATCTATAACAATTTCTTATATAAGCTGAAGGGGAAAAATATTTTCAACAAAGAAATATTTATTTTTGAAGTAATTATTACTGTAGAACCTTATGGCAGACAGAATATATACAGTCTGTATTTGAAATCCTAAACGGATTAAAATGAAAACAAAAAAAAGAAGAAATACAGAAATTACTTTGTCATAAATATCTGTGTTTCGTCTTTTTTCTTAATGTTTTAAGCCATAAGCAGTAAAATAAATCGTGTTCTTTACAGTCAATTCTCTTATTATAGCCATTATATGTTTATTTATTGTTATTGTTATTATTTATTCATCTCTCAGTTAATAAAAACTCATTTAATATAAATCACAAGCCATTTAGAATAGAATGGCAAGAAGGCAAATTGGTTTAAAATTTAAAAAAAAAAATCTTTTAAAAACAAATCATAATTTTTATGTCTGTGGTATTAAAGACAATTTCATAAATCTTTTTCAATCCTTATAACGATACTTGATAGTATTAAAAGAAAATTTAGTGCAGCTTTAGTAAACAGAAAAGTTTTTAGAAACTCACGAATTGTTTGCAGTGTTTATAAACACATATTTTATTATTATGCCTGTAGTTATACCGTACACACCGAAGTTTTTATACAAAACTATGGACATTAAATGTATTGAATTATTTAATTTTTGCCCTAAAATTATGCTTTAATATGTTTAACACTTGTAGTATTAAATCGATTTAAGGAAACCCCTTGAAATAGACTTCAGTTGTTAATGATAAAATAATGCAACAAAGCTATAGGACCTTAATTTGTGCCCTATTATAAAATCAATTCAAATATTAGGTATATGCATTAATTTTCTAAAGCATTGCTTAAATATAACTAGTCTTGATTGAGAGTTTCTAATATTTTATGAGGTGATATGACTATTGGTTACACCTAGAGGGCTATCTTCACACTTTTTTATATGGCTGTGTTGCTCCCTATTATTCCTCACCTTTTAATGCCCGCTGCGAGTTGAGTTAAGTTAGGTTGGAAGGGAACTGGCCTCCCTAACTAATCTAAATCATAATCCTTGTAAAATTTCACTAAAGTAAAAACCTTTTTGGAATCGGAGTCGACTTTAAACTGTAGGTCCCGCCACTTATGTATAAAATTAACACACACAACATAAGTGGTGTGAGAAACTGCGGGCTTCATTGGGACGATTGCCTGTAGACTGTCTAATGGTGAATGGTCTAATGGCCATTTTATAGTCACCCAGCAGCAACTCGTTTCCTTGCCGTTCGCATCTTCCCCCTTTCCACCTTTCCTAAAAAACCTGCACAATGCACTGCATGAGTAGGGGCCATCCCCTGAGTGCTGGTTTCATAAAAAAAAAACCCACTATTTGAATCTAAAACTATAATATATTAAAAAAGAAACAGCATTACTTCCAAATCTCATTGTATATCAAAATGCTTCATGGATGTAATCTTGCATAAAACAAGAGAAATCAATGCCTATACCTAATATTTTTCTATTGCATAAATTAAAATCACTTTCAATAACTACGTGTGGCTTTCATCAATACATATGTATAATACTAGCAGTAATATTTCAACACCTTAGATTATGCACTAAATTTCCATAAATATTGCATATGTGTTGTCATACTCGTACATACATATATATTTTATTTTAATTAAAGCAATTTATTTACATAAAAATAATAAATTCATAATTATAATGATGATTTATGTCTCTATCATGTTAGTTTGCATATTCTATCAAATATTTTCTCGAAATTCAAGTAAAATAAATAAATTTTATAATATTTTAACCTTAAAATATGCTACAAATATTATGATACTTTTTTGTATCACTTAAACAGGCTTTAATAATTAAATATTTAATCCAATTTGAATTTATAAGTTGTAAGCAAATTCCATAGCAATATGCTAACGTTTATTTTTGTTATCATTGTGATTTTCAGATTGTCTTTGTTTTGGCTGCTTTAGTCGCCTGTGCTTATGCTAGACCTGGTGGCCCTGCTGCCTACTCCATTTCTGCACCCAGTGCTGATCACGCTTCGGTAGGCCAGTCACAGGAGCATACTGTCAAGGGTCATTATGGCCAATCCTCACAGTCAGACTATTCGAGTGCTGTGCAAACAGCCCATTCACAATCGCATGTCCAACGTTCCAGCACTAGCAATGATGCCGGTTATGCTGCTCCCGGTAAGTATAAGAAAAAAAAAATAAAAATAAAGACGAAATCAAAAACGAAACAAAACAAAAACATTTAAAACAAAACATAACAAAAGTAATTGAAACCAAATCAAATCGAATGAAAAACCAAATATTTTAAATTTATACAAATACAATATATTCGAATACATATACAAGCACCATTTCATTTAAATTTCCAAAATGCACAGTAAATTTGTTCAACCCCGATTAAAAACGTCCTTGTAATCCTTGTACTACTCCTATATCACCATATACTTTATACTTTAACCCACTAAACTCGTAATCATTATCACAGTATCTGTTCATGTTTAATAAGTATTAAGAACGGGTAAAACTATGCAACTATTATGTATGAGTATGAGTATGTCAAAACTAACCGTTTGTGTGTATAAAATTCATAAAAAAAAAATTAAGCTCATGTAGTAGCTGCTGCTCCTGTAGCCCATGCTTTAGCTGCACCAGCCGTTGTAGCGCATGCAGCTCCAGCTATAGCCCATGGCATTTCTTATGGCCATGCCGCTCCCGCCTTCTCCTACGCTCATGCTGCTCCAGCTCTATCGCATGGTTATTCGTATGCTACTGCTCCTGCTCTCTCACATGGTATATCAATTGGTCATACGGCTCCTGCTATTTCACATGGCATCTCTTATGCTGCTCCAGCCATCTCACATGGTATTTCTTATTCTGCTCCAGCCATCTCACATGGTATTTCTTATTCTGCTCCTGCCATCAAATATGCTGCTGCTCCTGCTTACGGTAGGTTTTTTGGTTTTTTTTTTTTTTTGAACAACGAAAAGGTAAAATAAAAATTAAACCAAAAGAAAAATGCTTTTAACGCTTTTTGTACTATATGCACCGATTTATATCATTTACTATATATCTTGCACCGATTTTTTAAATAGTTTAACAACTACAGTAGCTATAGTATACAGAATAAAAATATCTTATACGTATGCGTAGTAGTATGTTTGATGAATATATTAATTATCACCCTTATTCTGGTTGTCGTCGTTGACGTCGTCTTGCGTCGACAGTTTAAAATTGGTATTCTGTTTGTCGTTATTGACAGTTATAGATGACTGTTCGACACCCATTTGGTATTCTGTGAGTCAATACGCCGTCGATATTGTGTTGTGTCGACTCTGATTTTGTCGACATCATTTTTGGTAACGACGACGACGGCGACGACGACGACGACAACCAGAATAAGGGTGTATATTTATTATTTATTTAGTTATTCTAATTGATTAGTTTGATATACAAATTGTTTGATGATTTGATTTGTTTTATTTATTGAAAATTCACTTAAGAATTTCATCGTCTTATCATAATAGTTATTAATTTGATTAATTTATTTGTTATATCAATTAAATATGTTTAATTGAACGAATCAAATTGATTGAATTCAATTAATTTCATCAAATCATAATATTTTTAATATTTTTAATCAAATAATTTTTTTGAATAGTTGATCCGACAGAAGATAATAGGGAACCTTATAGGAAAAATAATCTAATTTTTTATAATAATTAGTCATTACAACCCTTTAGTCAGGATTATTGACCTAGTTTTTCACAGCACTTAATTTTTATACATTAGTTTCGGTACCTACATACATTTTAAAGTCAACTCCTAACGACAGATGTTTGAGAAGCTTTGCATGGCATTTTTATTTGATTTTAAAATTTTGCCAGAAATCTGCTGACTGATTTTTGAGCCGTTTTCATGGCAACTTTTTTTTTAGTCTCAGAGTTTTTTGCCAGAAATCTGCTGAGAGGAAGTTGCCATAGAAATATTTTTTTCATATTTTCGTTTTGATGTCTGACCTGGGGTTTGCACCGAGGCCTGACGTCTAATATGCCAACACAGTACCTACACAGAAAGAAAAACGGCGTGCTAAAATCAACTTTTCTATTCTCAATTAAGCCAAAAAACGTGCTTGAAAAATTAAGCCCGTTTTGGCTATTGTTTGCTTAAAACAAGCAAAAAACGGGATTGATGTGAAAAACTAAACCTTATATTACTAAAATCAACACTAGAAAGCTCAAATCTATCTAAAAAAAGTGTAATTTTGACTTATTTGTTATTTGAGTTATGGAATTGTGGGTTTTAAGTTCAAAAGTAAAAATTTTAATAATTCTCATTTAGTTCATGTGTTTTATACAATATATATCCAACAAAATGTCGTATTTTTCGCAAGTTGCATTTCTTTGTTAGATGACTTGGATTATTCCGGTCGATGACTTGCATTTTTTTGTGTAGATGACTTGCATTTTTTTCAAATCAATCGATTTTAGGATTAAATCAAGTTCAAAATTCTTGAAACAAGCTCGTTTTTGGATAAATTTAGGTTTAAATTCAAGTATAATTTAGGGCTTAAATCAAGTTCATTGTGCTCGAATAAAGTACGATTTGCCTCAATTCGATCCCATTTATAAGTTAATCTAGCCTTAAACCAAATACATGATGAGATCACTTTGATCCCAAAAAGGCTAAAATCAACACTTTTGTACTTGGCTGATTCGGGCTTGATTCAACTCTTTTGTACTTGATTCAAGCCAAACCGTACTTACCGTACTATTGTGACCGATATGGATTGATTCAAGCCCGGATGGCTTGATTCTTTTTTTCAGTGTACTAGCCTACATAAACGTTATATTTCGATGTGCTGAATAAACACGATATCTGGACATCAGATATTCTCCTTAATAATCTACCTGGCCAAGCTGTAGTGGTTAAATAAACACAAGCAATCTAAATTCAAATACCATAGAAACACTCTCTCTAAAGATTTCTTTTGTATGTTATCGTTTGAGTTCATGATTATCAATAATTTTTAAACTCTCTAAACTGTTCATTATCGTAATATCATGCGATTAAATTCATTTCAAGTTCCCCATGCTTTATGTATTGTCCTAAAACAAATTTCAAATGCGTTTCACACAACAATAGCCCATTTCTGACAATCTGAAACCAATTCAAGGAAATGCTGCATGTGCCACAAATTATAGATCATCTCCATCAAACATAAAATATCATTAGCCCGTAATGCTGTGTACAAACCAGTCCATCCTCAAACTGGCCTTATAATTTCCTCAATTATAAGAATGTCTGTTGGAAATGGTCATCATATTGTATTGGACTTTTAAGTCAAACTGCTAATATTGTTGCTATTGTTGTTGTTTATATTTATTAGTTGCATTAATGTCATCTCACAGTCAATATTCTTATTGAAAGTAGTTGCTGTCATCTGAAAATGTGTTTATGATTGATGCCGCACTCTTTATTGTTGTCGCTGCAATTGCTGTCAAAGTCCTTGCTTAAGGATTCTCTTGATTGTTTTACAATAATGACTTGAGTGCATTGCAATTCATAGGCAAAATACATGCACACATGCATACATTTCATAACTGTATTGTACTCGTATTGTATTGTGGCGGTAAACATGTCAAAATGACATGTCATTGTGCACAACTAAAGATTAATTAAGTTATGGTAGGCATAGGGTGAAGAATACTTGTTAATAGTACCTCAACCTCATCTACCTCATATCTTATATTGGAGCAAATAATAATACATTTTAATTTCACAGAGGTAACCAGGCTTTCTCTTAGAGTTACTTGCGAAACTTGAGGAGGATTCATAGGTTCAAAACAGATTTTTCCAATTTACGATATAAAATTTATTGAGTGTCATAAATAGACACAAGATTGGATTGCTGATTCAGCATGTTTCTAATTTAGTAGCTCTTGCTATAAGCCCTACTTAAAAATCAATAAAAATTGTTATTGGTCACGAAGGCATTTGAACTTATCTCTCTAAAAACTTTATAATCATTGTATGGATCACAATTTGTGTGTTGTGTTTCAATATTTACTTACCTTACTTAATTAGTCATTGCAATCCTTTAGTCAGGTTTACGACGTAGCTTCTCGCATCACCCATGTTGTGTGTGTTAATTTTGTTCATTAATGGCGGGACCTACAGCTTAAAGTCTACTCTGAACGACAGATTTTTGAGAAACTTTTCTTGGTAATTTGTATTTGCTTTCAGAGTTTTTGCCAAAAATCTGCTGAGGGGAAGTCGCCGAAGAAATATTTTTTTATATTTCGTTTAGTTGGAGATGTCTGACCCGGGGTTTGAGCTCTGGCCTCACGGCTAATAAGCCAACAAACTACCTACTAGACTATGGAAACTTCACAGTTGCTACTATACACCTGTTAATCTTCGTTAAATGCTCTCGCTATTATATCGGTTGAAAATATTCTCCATATTTGATGACCCAATTCAGCCACTATCGGTATTTCGTATTGTAGTGTTGCCATGTTTTCACGCTCTTGTTTTCCCCAATTGCGATTGAACAATCTGCAGATAATTATCGCCAATCAATATAAAAAATTGAGAAGAAAATGTCACTCACACGCATACTCACATACTGGAATTGAATATGCCAATATGTCAATATATTCTATGAACATACAGACAGACAGACAACCACATATGTATGTACAGGCAAACAAACAAGTTGTTGTTAAATTTTTGATTGATGATTAAACTTTTACCCGCCAATCGTTCTGTGAAATTGAAATCAATTTGAAACTGATAACCTTAGTGATGGGAGGTGAGGCGGCGAGACTGCAATGAATTGGAAACCAGAAACAAAACTTGCATGACAGAGTATTTAAGAGGAATATATAAACACAGTTGAGTTGACACTTTCAATGTGTGAGTAAGTGAGGCAATGTGATGTGCATGTGTGTCAAATAATAATTGATAAAGTCAAATGAACACTTATGATATGTACGCCCGTTATTTGGCCTCTTACTGTTATTCGTTATAGCACGCTGTGCACACATATACACATATATAGAAGGGATTTAAAGTAAACAGGATAATTGATCCTGTGTTATTTTAAGCACTATTTCACAAGGCAAGGATTATTATTCATTTTTTATTCACTTGCACGAATTTAATTGAAGGTGGAAAGGAATAATAAGAAAAGAAATTGAAACTAAAATTAACTGAACTGTAGTTAAGGGAGCATATCGAGTTTGTATTGACGTTTATTTATGGTAAACAAAATGACAACAAACATATATGGTTTTAAACACAACACAATAAACCAAAAAAATTAAATCATTGTCCAGATAATGCATATTTTTTATAAGATCAAAAATTTTCACTGTTTTTGTGAAGAATTGGTTGTCTTCAACACGCGGGCCAATCTCTTATCGTCTTTGGCGTTTTGATTCGAAATTTTTATTTATTTATTTTTATTTATTTATTTATTTATTTATTTATTTATTTAAGTCAATGGACGAATTCCTTACTGACTAATAACAAAAATAGGTACGAAAAAAAAATTGAATACAATGACTAACAGTTTCAAAAATACAATTAATTATTACAATAAAAATATAAAGAGTTACGAATTGAGAAAAACAATAATTTTACGTTTTATAACACAAGAATTTAAAGAAAAATCAACAAAGTCTGACAAATAATTAAATTGACGGCAAATTCTAGTAAACGGATCAGCAACAGCATAATTAGTTCTGCAGAATGGAATATAAATAAGATTATAACAGCGGAAGTTACGACATGGAACATTGAATTTAACCGATTTTAACAGAAATTCACAGCAAATATTACCATTTATCAGGTTAATCATAAAGGATACATTTAGCATTGTTCGACGACTCTTAAGGGTAGGCAGTTTTATTAATGCCAGTCTGCTAGTATATGGAGGCAAATCTAAATAATTCCATCCAAGGCCACGCAAACAGAAGAGAAGAAATTGTTTCTGCACAGATTCTATGTGATCGCTGTAAACATTATAGTGAGGATCCCATACCATGGATCCATACTCCAAAATTGGTCTGACAAGTGATACATATAGCTGTTTCATAATATAAGGATCAGAAAATTCTTTTGCCCAACGCTTTATGAAGCCAAGAGTGCTTCTTGCCTTATTTACAGACAAAGTGATATGATCATTAAAGTTTAATTTTGTGTCTAATAGGATCCCAAGATCAATAAAAGAGTCAACATTCTCCAATTGATGACCTCCAAGCAAGTAATTAACCGTGATAAAATTATTTCTTGAGAATCGCATACATTTACATTTTTTTAATATTCAGCTCCATCATGTTGTACTCGCACCACAAAAAGAAATTATTGAGATCATTTTGAAGATACATATGCTCAATGAAATTATTAAAGGAGAGAAAAACTTTTACATCGTCAGCATACAGCAAGATATTGGCAAAATTAATTATGTTGGGAAGATCGTTTATAAACAGCGAAAAAAGAAGTGGACCAAAATGGCTGCCCTGAGGAACACCAGATAGCACATAAATATACTTAGATAAGCTATTGTTCACACATACGGTCTGCTTTCTACCAGTTAAATACGACTCTAGCCATCTTAAACTCCTATGATTTACACCCATTAAATCCAATTTAGTTAACAGTAGTTTGTGATTCACTTTATCGAACGCTTTGCTAAAATCCGAAAAAATTACATCAGTTTACTTCTGTTGAGAAAAGGCCGCATTTACCATGGATGTTAACTGAAGCACATTAGTCGTTGTTGAGCAGCCCTTTCGGAAACCATGTTGATGAGGTGATAATAACGATGAAGTGTGATGAACCAAAAAATCGGCAATCAGTTTCTCGAACATTTTTGGAATAGCACTCAGTTTTTGAATTAAGTCTCAGAGAGTAGTGGATAAGAATAGGGCGGGTCTAAGTCATCGTCATATATGGTGTTAAATACAACATATTGAACCGAAAAAATTAAATCCTTCTCCAGGTAATGTAATATTTTTTTTTGTTTTGATATTTTAAGGTTAAAAATTTTCACTGGTTTTGTGAGGAATTGGTTGTTTTCAACACTCGAGCCAAGCTCATATCCTTAATTAAAAATAAATAAATTATGATTTTGTCATTTTGGTTACAAATTTAAATAAGTAATCTTCTAAAAAAAATCTGAAACATTTACATCAACTTTTATTTGTGGTCGTAAATGTTTTTGTATGTATTATGAACTTTTAGAGTATCGAGAACATTCCTCAAATTTGTCAAATCTACATGTAGTGGAGAAACTTTTTAAAGCAACCAAACAATTGGATTTGAAGACTGTAGGAATGTTTTTGTATGTATATAATCAAAAACCTTTTTGAATGCAACCCCTTCGGTGTTCTATTAATGGTTCATGAAAAAATTAAACTCTTGGATCCAACTTCAGAGAGAATATTTAATTAAAAAAAAAAACCTTTTAAGCTTTATTAAATGAAAACAACAAAAACTGAATAAAACATACTTTTAAGGGGAACCAACATATTTAAATATTCCTTTTTGTCATTAAACCCCCGTCAAATACTATTGAAATATTTACGGCCTCTAAAAGAGCAATACAATTTATTAGAAAAAATTCCTTTTATGGTATTGAAAATCACAGCAGACTTTTATGTTTTTTTAATTACACTATGCGACAAAATAAAAAAATAAAATACACCCAGCTAATGACATAGTGTGGGTTGTGAGTTTTGTTGAGTAGAATTTAAAAATATTTTTTTTTTAATACTTGAACCCTCCAAACTTGTTTTATTTGACAAAAACTGTTTTTTTTTTACTTTACGCACAAATTTATTGATTACACAAATATTTCTGTACCAATGTCACAAATTTAAACTTTTTTTTGAAAGAGGAGAGATGGGCCTTTAAAACGGTATACATATATATATTATTTGATTTAATATTCTATGAGGTTTGATGAGGTAAACTTGGCAAATGCGAATTTTTTTCATATTTTTCAAATTTTTCCCTTCATAGTAGCAAACTGTTCGAACTTCTTCCACTTATACAACGATAACTTTCACAATATGTGCTTCTTTTCGTTATATCTCTCTGCTTATAACCTTTTTTTATAAGCAACAACACTTGTTAGTTATTCTTCTGTGCTCACAACCTTTTTTTTGTAAGCACCACACTAACAACTGTTTTCTTCACGCAACTTGTCTGCACCAAGTCTGACTGAATTATAACTCGATCTCGTATCTTCACACACCACTGGTTGAATTCTCACTCAATTCAACGCGACGTCGTCACACGACTAACTTAACTCGAACTCCGAGAATAACGTGTCTTCATACACGGCTGACTGAATTCTAACTGAATCATCGTTACTCGCTTTATCTTGCCTTTTGTATCACTGGATCAACAGTGTGATGAATGCCCTTGAAGGATGATGACAACCTTCGGGAACAATCCAAAAATGTAAACAACTTGTTTCCATTTTTGTTGTTCGTGTATCTTGTTTACTTTCGTCCAGGCAGAGTTGTTGTTGTTTTGTTTGTTTGTCTTTCTGCTATATTTTTTATACACGGACGTTGTTGCTATATTTTTTGTTTATTCATCGGTCTGTTGTTTTTGTTGCTATATGTTTACTAATTCGTTGATCACGTGAACAACTGCATTGTTTTGTTTTTGGAGCTTTTGTTTATTATTTTAACAACACCATTTCCATTTTCGTAACAATATTTTTTTTCTAAAGAACTTTCAAAAATTTCCAGAATTTTTGATGGATCTTGATTGTTTATTGGAAACTGTGTCAATTTCACATTTGAGCGACCACCAGAATTTGGCCAATGTTTGCGGAAAGTGAAATAATAATATTTGCAAAAAACACAAATATTGGCTGACGTCTGGTAGTAGCCCAAACGTGAGATTGACACATTTTGAGCTAAACAATCATCAGGATCCATCAAAAGTTGCCATAGTTTTAGGTTTAGGAGTTTTTAAAATTCCTAAATTATTACTTGTACTTACTTTATTTATTTATATATTTTATTTTTATTATCATTAATATGTGTTTATAGCCCACGGTGCTATTTTAGCTGGTCATGGTTATGGTTTAGCTGCTCCTGCATTGGGTCACTATGCTGCTCCCGCCTTGGTCAAGTAAGTACAGCAGAATTCTTTTACTTTCCAGTTTTTTTTTCAATATTTTACCTATATTGTTAAACATTAAAAAGAGTAACTTTTTTAAAAAAATTTCCTTTGTTTCCGGCATATTTTTTTTAATGCATTTTTATCTTGTATGTTTACCTCCCGCAGAGCTGCTGTAGCTGCACCAGCTTTAGTGCATACATCCGTTGCCGGTCATGGTGTCCATTACGGTTACTAAACACATCACAGAGGGGAAATAAAATGAAGAAGAATGTAAAGAAAACTCTGATGATATAGAAGAACTTCCGTATATTTTGTACATTTTTTCAACCTGCACACCAACCCCCCCCCCCCCGCCCTGATTATCTAAATACTACCACCACCAGCCACCTTTAAATGTTTTTTTTTTTTTATGTTTTTTATGTATTGAATGATTTTTTTATTTCCAACAAATTTTTGCTTATCCTTCAAATATGGATTCATTCCAGAAAAAGAGAAAAGAAAAGTTTAAAGTTAAAGAAGAAGCAGAAGAAGATGAAGATGAAGAAGAGGAGAAATAATACTTGTTTGTATTTGTAAATAATTTTACTTTTTGTTGCTTTAATGTAAAGAGAATAATGTAAAGGAAACAGAAATTAATGTGGATAGCAGAAAAAAAGAAAAAACATAAAAATGCATAAAAATACAAGAAAAATTTTATAATAATTTATAAACGAATTTAACGAAACATAGAGGGCAGAAGAGAGCAAATAATTAGTATTAAAAACACTCAAATACACTTTTATGATTCCTTTTTTCCATTAATAACTTTTGATGGTACTTTTTTCTTTTCTCCAGAAAAATGTACCAACAACCATTTGTTTAAACATGTGTAAATAATAATTTCATTTCTTTTTTAAATCAATTTATCGCGGTTAAATTTTACTATGTAAAAAACAACAACAAAAACAAAAAACAATAAAAAAATATTAATTCTTAATGATGTATTGAAATAAAGAAATAAAAAAAAAAAATAAAAAAAATTTAAAAAAAAAAAGTTTTTCAATTAAAAATTTTAATTTATTTTCCAGGGATACTAACCAAATCAATTGTTCAAATCAAGGCAATAAATTATTATAATGACAGCAGATGGCTTTGAAATCTCCTAACGATAACAAATTAAATAAATAATTGCCCTTAACCCATAGGGAGCCCTATTTTAAACGACTTTGGCTGCTTAAGTATTAAAAATATTCAAAACAAAATTCTTAAAACCTTCAGCGGCAGGAAATTGCGACAAAAATGGGAACATTGTTGATATCTACAGGTGCTAAATATCCTCTTGGCAGTATTAAAAAATGTTCGAATGTAAATTTGAATTTTTGAACATAAGTTCAGCACAGTAAACTGCCCGTGATCAGCAATTAATCGTTTTTTCGCTACTCATAAGCACTCATGAAATTTTGAATATATGTAAGTGAGTCAACAATATTGAAATTTAACTATGTACTCTGATTCATTCATACTCCCTACAACGTTGATTTACAGGGTGGGCCAAAAGAAACCAAGGGGTGTAAAAGTTTAATAACTTTTTTGTTTATTAACTTTGTTTTATTTTTTCTTTCAGATTATATAATATACAAAATGAAAATTTTTTTACACTAAGTATGAAAAATGATGTCTCTTAAATGACCACCGTTTTCAGCTTCGCACTGATGGGCTCTTTTTAGAGCATTTTCCATAACATCTTTCAAAACTTGTGGCTGTAGCGTTCGAATTTCTGCAACAATGTTTGCCTTGAGTTCAAGGATTGTCTCTGGCTTGTTCACATACACTCTATCCTTCAAAAAACCCCAAAGAAAATAGTCGGGTGCTGTCAAATCTGGCGATCGCGCTGGCCAAATAATTTTCGAGAAATTATTCGCTCACCAAAAATTTGACTTAAAAGTGCCATTGTGACTCGGGCAGTATGGGCAGTGGCTCCGTCTTGCTGAAACCACATACCAGGTCTGTTTTCAAGAGCAGGACGTAAAAAATTTTCTATCATAAACCGATTCCGCTCTCCATTTACGGTTACAGCACTTCCATCTTCATTCTCGAAGAAGTAGGGCCCAATGACATTTTCAGATGTGATCCCACACCATACTGTACACCTGATGGGGTGCAATTGGCGTTGATGAATGGCTCTTGGATTTTGAGAACCCCAGAACCTACAGTTCTGCTTATTAACAAAGCCATTCAAATGAAAATGAGCTTCATCACTCATAACCAAATTTTCAATAAAGTTCATTTCATTTCTGGCCAACTCTTGAAATTTAACTGCAAAATTTAGACGTTGACGATGATCTCCGGGTTTTAATTCTTGGACCAATTGCATCTTATATGGGTATAACTGTAAATCTTTTTTTAAAATGCGCCGTAGTGACGTACGAGACATTCCTAGCTGAGCAGAACGCCTTCTGCAAGATGTTTCTGGTGCTTCGTTAACACTTTGCTGTACTCGTTCAATATTTTCCGCAGTGCGACTTAAACGTGGTCTACCGGTTCGAGGCAAATCTCTTACGCTGCCATGTTGGTGATGACGATTAACTAAGCAACGAATCATCGCTTCGATTTTTAACGCTCTTTGCGTTAAAATAATTGATCTCTGGTTTAAATAATAAAATTCTATTGTTCCGGTTCTCTGTTCAGTTGTGAACCTCTCCATTATAAATTCTCCAAGTGTTGTCTATATAATCTGAAAGAAAAAATAAAAAAAAATTAATAAACAAAAAAGTTATTAAACTTTTACACCCCTTGGTTTCTTTTGGCCCACCCTGTATAAGTACAGGTTGCAATGAGTATGAGTACAACATCAAACTCATACCATTCGAAATATACTCATTTAGATTCACAGTCATTTAGAAAAATACTCATAATACTTATAAATGATTCGAGTGACTCCAATCATTCATAAAAATTTACAGTCTTAAGTCGTCATCAAATAATGCATCAAACTCGCCTTTTTTGTTAATGTGTTTGTAGAACTATACTCACACTTATAGGCTAAGAAGAGTTTGAAGAATATCAAAATACTTAGACATCAGAACAAAAATATGAAAAAAATATTTCTGCGGCCTGAACCTCAGGTCAGACATCAAAACGAGGTATGAAGAAATATTTCTTCGGTGACTTCCTCTCAGCAGATTTCTGGCAAAAACTCTGAGAGTAAATAAAAATCTGTTGTTCGGTCGAATCGACTTTAAACTGTAGGTCCCGCCACTCATGTATAAAAATTAAGGCACACAACATAAGTGGTGTGAGAAACTAGATCCGTAATTCTGGCTGAAGGATTGCAATGACCAATTATGTATGTATGATACTGAGCAAAGGAAACAATGCACGGTTTTGATAACAGATATGAATATGTAATATTGTTCTACAACAGCTCTCGACTGTCCCAAGATCAGTTAAAAGCGTTTTAGAAAATAGTTTTGTGGACTAGCCCAATATCGACTATCATTTTTACGACTGATAAAAAAAGTTAGAAAAAGTTATTCGTTTTTGATTTCAAAAGCTGAGAAATAATGCTCTAAATCCCATACGTCTGTGTTGTTAGCACAGATATAACAATTTAATTGAGATCCTTATAGGGATAACCATTATGACCGTGAAAGCATTTTCAATTTAAATTGTGATTGACTTCTTTCATGTTTGCGGAAATGTTTTTTCACACAAAATCAAGTGTGCTGGCATTTGATTGTTTGCACTTTTAAAGCTTAAATAAATTTTAATCTCCATTTATTTTAAAGATTTAAAAAACATAACATAAGGTCGTAAATTTTCTCATTTTTTAATATGAAACGTCATTCAGTTATTTATTTGGTCAATTCACACAAGCCGTTGTATCGTTGTATTGAGTGTATTGTTGGACGATTATACAACAGTGTATGCTTGTTGTTGATAATTTTCATGTAAAAATCCGATACACTTATACACATTTTTTTCATATGTTTTTAAAAGTTGTATTGATTTCGTGCTATCAAATTGTGTGAATGAAAAAAATGTGTATATGTTTTCATATGTTTTTCAAAAGTTGTGTTGGTTTCGTACTATCAAATTATTTGAATGCCAAAAAAATACATTTGGAATACGAAATACACAATACAGCATAGCATTGAGCGTTCACAAACAACCAAGTGTATTCAATACAACATACACGATACAAAGTCGTGTGAATTGCCCAATTGTTTATTATAGAAATGCAGGTAAATTGAAATTTTTTTCAATACTATGGACATGATTAAATAAGAATCATAACTGTAGATCTTTAATACGCTCTGACGGAGGTTTGTGGCAGTCTTAGTCCGAAAAACCTTTTATAAACTTGGTGTGTTGTTCTGTTACCCTTCTCAGAATTGATTTCTTTAAAAATCCGTGTCTTTGTTACGTTAACAAAATACTAGTACTACGGCAATGACATTTTTTTTCCATTAAACTCATAATTTGTTTAAAAAAAATCTCCATTACTGGAAAAAAAATCTTTATTATTTATTGTGGAAAATTGGAAAATAAAAACGAAAGAAGAGATTTTATTCTGTATTTTTGTTAGTCATTGTCAGCGATTTTTTAACAACTTCCTGGTGAATGTAATGGAATTTATTCGCTATTTTATGCAGCCCTAAAAGAAATTGCCAATAATAATAATAAAAGTTTTTCCACGGAAGCAGTTTGCCCAGAGGGGCCCCGTTACATACAAATACACTGGCTGACGTAAAAATAGCATAATATTGGGAATTTCAATAGAAATCAAAAGAATCAGTTTCGTTTTTAAGAAAATTTTATTAGAATTGGTAAATTTGGTGACAACCAGCCAACCAACATGCTCTTCTACCGAATTTAGATCTTTTATGTCATGGCGTACTCTCTTCCTTAATATTGCCATCAGAACATCCAAGGTATACGTTGTTTGATCTAACGACTGCAATGGTTAGTTTGAATCTCTGAACCGAAAATCCTTTTAAAATTGGTGTGTCAAAATTTGTATCATTGCTAGGGTTTCGTAAATACTTACTCGTATCACTGGACCCAAGAATAATGGATGTTCGAATGTCGCTTAAATAAAAAAAAACATAGAAGGGACTCAGAACCGCAGATTATACATACATGACATAATTGGTCATTACAACCCTTCAGTCTGGATTACGACCTAGTTTCTCACACCATTTATGTAGTGTGCGTTAATTTTGCACAGAGTGGCCAAACTTGCAGTTTTCCAAACGACAAGTCGATTCCGAACGACAGATTTTTGAGAAACTTTTCATAGCAATTTTATTTACTTTCACAGTTCTTGCCAGAAATCTGCTGAGAGGAAGACGCCGCTGAAATATCTTTTTCATATTTTCGTTTTGATGTCTGAGCTGGTGTTGGAACCGTAGCCTTACAGTCTCATAAGCCAACACACTGCCTACTAGACTACGGCGGCTTCAACCGCCATGTTTTAAAAAACAATGTTTAAAAATCTCCATCGCTACCCGAACTATGTATGGTAGCCAGAGATCAGCAACGAGTATTCAAAACGATGAGTAGATTCGAGTCATACTTATTATTTCTGATACTTATACGCATTCATACTTATTTTAATATGATACTCATACTACTCATACTCAAAGTTGGAAGTACATACTCATCGTACTCATACTTAACAATACGCATGACGTTATTGACTTCGACTCGTCTCTACTTAACATTTACACGAAGCACAAAATAAGTATGATTCGCGTACGAACACTACTATACTCACAAGAAGATTGTGTGTATGCTTTGCTTGTTGTCTTTGTCTTTCCTTTCTTCTTTGTTTGCATATGCAACAATAACAAAGGCTGTAAATTTTGATGAATGATTCGAGCCACTCGAATCACTTATAAGTATTATAAGTATTTTTCTAAATTTACGAATCAGAATGAGTAGGCGTATGAATCAAACAATGAATCGAATGTTGTGAGTTTGATGTCAACGTTGTACTCATACTCATTGTAACCTATACTTATAAATCAATGCTGTAGCGAGTACGAATGAATCAGAGTAGTTGAATTTCAATTCTGTTGATTCACTCATACTCAAAATTGCATGAGTGCTTATGAGTAGCGAAAAAACGATTCATTGCTGATCTCTGATGGGAGCTGTTGCTGTCTCCTTTCATACCCTTCAACCCAAATGCCACACTTAGTTGCCACTTTTTGAAGATGTATTACTAGCTAGGTATTTGAGTATTTATTTTACCAAATCCACAAAATTTCCAGATTTCCAGCTGCATTGACTTTCTTTGTTAATCAGTTTCTGTCCTGATTACACATACATACATACCAGAGATCAGCAATGAATCGTATTTTCGCTACTCATAGGTACTTATGAAATTTTGAGTATGAGTGAGTCGAGAGTATTAAAATACAACTACTCATTCGTACTCGCTACAACATTGATTTATAAGTATAGGTTGCAATGAGTATGAGTGCAACGTTGACATCAAACTCACAACATTCGATTCATTGTTTGATTCATACGCCTACTCATTCAGATTCATAAATTTAGAAAAATACTTAAAATACTTACGAATGAGTCGAGTCACTCGAATTATTCATCAAAATTTACAGTAGTAGTTATTGTTGCATTCACAAAAGAAGAAAAAAGAAAAGACAGAGACAGCAAACAAAGCACACACACAACCTTCTAACGAGTATTGTGGTGTTCGTACTCGAATCATACTTATTTTAAGCTTCGTGTATATGTTGAATCATGGCGAGTCGAAATCAACAACATCATGCGTATTGTTAAGTATGAGTACGATGAGTATTTCTAACTTTGAATATGAGTAGTATGAGTGTGATATTAAAATAAGTATGAATGCGTATAAGTAGCTGAAATTATAAGTATGACTCGAATCTACTCATCGTTTTGAATACTCGCTGCTGATCTCTGATACATACATACAAATTTGGTCATTACAACACTTTGTAACAATTTCTAGGTTGCTAGGGTTGTCATTGTCTGGAAAATCGAAATAGAAGGCCTGTGAAATTGTTGCCCTAAATATTCTTTTACTTTTACCGTAACCTTCTGTTGCCTTTAGCCGGATGGCTTTATTTTTTTTTTTTTTTTGTTGCTGCTCAACACTTCCGTTTTGCAAGCCAATCTTCCGTTGGTTGTTGTTTAACAATTTAACAGCAGAATACAAAATAATTTCCATTAAAAAAAAAAAAGAAAAAAAAAACTTAATTTTTTCTCCTTTTATTTTATTTTGAATATTCTTTTTAAGTTGGTTTTTTTTTTTTTGTAAAATCGCTGTAAGCGTTTTAAATCAAAAACAGGATTGCATTATTGTTGCAAAAAATTTAACGCCAAACGCCATTTAATGTTTTTCTCTCTGTGTGTGGTGAAGCGTGTGACACTATTTATGGCGATAAAAAAAAGTTGTTGCACTGAAAAGTCAGCTGGATTACCATGTTAAGATTTACGCTGCGGATTTTGGTTGTGAAAAAATTGCTTTAAACAGTTGAAATTACAAAAAATTTTTCCACCATAAGAAAAACAGGTTTTTTTTTGTTTGGGGATTTTAAGTTTACTTGTTGGCGACATTAAATAATTAAATTTTGGTTTTAAAGACCATCAAAATCCTTTAATTTTGTACAAAGCAATTGTAATCGTTAATTTTTTTCTCTTTTTCAGATCTTTGAATCTGTTATAATTAATGCCGATAACTTCTGCAGTATAATCCGATAGCTGTTGATTTTTTTAGTCGTAAATTATATTCATACTAGCAGATTGTACCCGGCGTTGCGCGGGTTATGTAGTTTGGATTAGTTTAAAAAATTAAAAAAAATTATTACTTGGTCATTTTTGCATTAAAAATAACAATAAATAAAAAACCTGTTTATTGGTTTCGAAACCGGTTTTGAAATCGGTTTCTTAAAAAAATGCAATTTTTCAAATTATTCGGAAACCGGTTTAACAAACAACCCAGTTTTTTGAATACTCTAAGTCCTAAATATAAATGCACTCAATTTGCCCGTTTTTGGCCCCTTTCCCCCTTTTTGTGCCCCTTTTGGTCCAACTTTATAAACGGAACACCTCCAATAGCTCTTTGGGAAACTTAACCAAGCTAAATCGTAAAAAAATGCCTTTAAAACAGATAAAATACAGCATTTATGCATAAAAGTACTAATTTTTGCCAATTTTTTCTCCCTTTGTCTCATTTTTTCTCCCCTTTTGGTCAAAATTTTGAAAAGATTTATAGCCTATAACCTGTACCGACAAAAGCTCGATCAATATCCCAAATTTCAAGAAAATCGGTCCAGGCATTCAGGCGTGATTGGCTATGCACTCAATTTGCCCGTTTTTGGCCCCTTTCCCCCTTTTTTGGACCCATTTTTGTTCAACTTTAGAAACGGAACACCTCCAATAGCTATTTGTGAAACTTAACCAAGCTAAATCGTAAAAAAATGCCTTTAAAACAGATAAAATACAGCATTTATGCATAAAAGTACTAATTTTTGCCCATTTTTTCTCCCTTTGTCTCATTTTTTCCCCTTTGGGGGAATAGATTTTGGTCGAATGCTATCTCTAAGCAATTTTGTGTGATATTGTGATATTGCAGCTGAAAGTTGATAAATGGATTGCTGAGGCAAGACTTTTTTAGTACAAATAACAGTGGGTGCATTCAGGAATTTTTGTTTATTGGTTTCTTGAATGGAGCAATACAAACTCCTCCTAATTGATCGCTTGATGACAATGAGTAGAACTTGAGGTTTGATTGAACTTGATATTTATATGTACGTAGATTTGGTTCATAAGATTTCTTTCAATACAGTGATTAAAATACGTTTTCAACTCATTTAGAATAATAACGGGATACTCTAGCGAATTTTTTTTAGTGAATTAAATAGTAGTTCGACCACTCCTCAGTACTAGATACGTACACTGCAAGGCTGTTATTACATTTGAAGTAGTTTTCGTCACTCCGATAGCCGCTGCCCTCTTCTTAACTCATCTGCCAAGAGTAAAACATAAATCTGTATAGAGCGTTTGATGCAAACATATTGTTACGTTTTTACCTTTTAAAAACTTTTAAAATACGAGCTTGTAGAATGCAAATAAAATAAAAATAAATTTTGTATTTAGTTTTAATTAAAATTCTTTATTATTCGCACAATTCTGTGTGTCACTGTTCACAACTTGATGTAAACAACAACAATTGCTTCTCTTTGTTATTGCTCTATTTATACACTTTGCATAAACAATAACAATTTTTTGAAAGGTAGGTCTACTGTCACTAATCTTCTTGAATTTACTACACATGTTTTCAGGGGTTTTCTTGCCAGAGCTCGGACTGATGTAATTTATACTGATTTCAGTAAAGCTTTTGATGGGGTTGATCATAGACTTTTGCTTCTTAAACTTTCATTAATCGGTATTCCTGATATTATTAATCGTTGGCTTGACTCCTACCTCTCCCTTAGGACTCAGAGGGTATTGTTTAGGAATGTATTGTCTAAGACTGTATATGTTACTTCTGGTGTTCCGCAGGGTAGCCATTTGGGTCCTTTACTGTTTTTACTGTTTCTTAATGATCTTCCTTGTGCTATTTCTGATTGTAATATTCTGATGTATGCTGACGACGTTAAATTATTGTATACTTTTGATGATGATCATGGTCAGGCTGTTCTTCAGCGAAATATTGATTTGTTTGTAACTTGGTGCGGAATTAATTTAATGGATCTTAACTTGAGAAAATGTAAATGCATGGTTTTCTCTCGCGGAGGCGTAATTTCGTCCACTTATGTGATTAATTCTTACGCTTTGGAAACTGTGACTACATTTCTTGATTTGGAAGTATTATTGGATATGGAACTGTCTTTTATTTATTTATTGTCTTGGTTTTGTGAAGAGATGGGCTAGGGAATTCATTGATCCTTATATAACAAGACTGCTATACACTTCACTTGTTAGACCTATTTTGGAGTATGCGTCTATTATTTGGAATCCATACTATCGTTGTCATAGTGATTCAATAGAGTCTGTGCAGAAGCAGTTTTTATTATTCTGTTTACGTGGCCTAGGATGGGATTATGGCAATGGGTTTCCATCATATGAGGCTAGATTAGATTTGGTGAAACTTCCAACTTTGGAATGTAGAAGGGCTGTTTTAGGGATTTGTTTTGTTTTTAATCTGGTTAAAGGTGATATCGATTCTGAGTTTTTGCTTTCTAAACTGAATTTCAGTATTCCAGCCAGATTTTCACGGCACTATCGTCCTCTTTCTTTAGATTTCTATAGAACGAACTATGGAGCTAATTTTCCTTTTCGTAGATTATGTAATGATTTTAATTTATATTATGATTTTATTGATTTTAATTGTTTGTAATATAAAACGTAGCTTATATGCTAGCATTAATTTGTAAATTATTATATAAAAATGTATTTTCGTTCTTGTCTTATGTAGTCCCGGTTTATTGTTACTTTATTCAGCTTGTGATTAAGTTCTGTAGCTGTTTTATGTTCCCGTTGCCATTACTTTTCCTTTACCCGCTACAGTCCGGACTGTAGTGTGTACGTGTCCCTACGTAATGGGGACGAGCCCTCCGCGGTCGGGTGAGGGTGGGTTAGTGTGTGGCCGGGGACGTTCGAAAAAAAAAAAAATAAATAAAAAATTACTAAACAATTATTCGACAGATCTTTGTAACGGAGATATTCAAAATCTCTTCTATGCAACTTTCAAAGCCTTTTTGCTTTTACCTCCAATGCAATGACTTCAACTCTGAAATTTTAAGAACTTCGTATATGCTTTAATGCCTGATACTCTCTTGCTTTTAACACAACTGGAAAGATCTAATTTTGAGCAGAAATTTTTAGGGAATTTTTTCTCATTAATCTGTACTACCCTAATGTTTATTTATTTCTAAATAACTTACCACATACGATGTTACTGCATCTAGTTTTATTTTTTTATTTTTTATTGTATATTAGTTTTGACATTCAGAATTCAGTTTCACTGTCATGTTTACCAAAAAAATTTCACTTCACATAAATTAGAAAACAAGTCGCTGTTTAGAAAACAACATCAACTTGTCATGTCGAAAGGATGAGGGAATTGCCATATCCATGTCGACTGATGGTATGACCTTAATCAAATCATATGATCACAGTGGTGACCACAATATATCATACATACATACATATGTATGTACATGATTAAGTATGCATGTAAAATACACGGTATATTCATTCCCATTCTAAAAAAAGTGACATTCATGGAAGGCGGTAGTAGGAGTTGTATAGTGAGAAAATTTGTAATGAACTTGTATGTATTTTATGTATCTTTCTATTTCAAACCAAGTGTCAAATTGTTTGTTTGTTTGTTTGAAAATTAAAGCTGCTCTAATATTACTGATATTTTGAAATTATCATTTTCTCATGACGGCAGTAAAAATGATCAATGCACTTAACTTTTAAATATACCACTCTAAGTGGGCGTGGCGGTTTCTACACAAACTTTCTAATAACTCGTCTACCATAGCCATAGAATTTAATTTTTGAGTGATCGTAGAAATTTTTAGTGTTGCTTCAGCCGCTGTGGTCTAGTAGGTAGCAGAGATCAGCAACGAGTATTCAAAACGATGAGTACATTCGAGTCATACTTATAATTTCAGCTACTTATACGCATTCATACTTATTTTAATATCATACTCATACTACTCATACTCAAAGTTAGAAATACTCATCGTACTCATACTTAACAATACGCACGATATTGTTGATTTCGACTCTCCATAATTCAACATATATACGAAGCACAAAATAAGTATGATTCGAGTACGAACACCACAATACTCGCTAGAAGGTTGTGTGTGTGCTTTGCTTGCTGTCTTTGTCTTTTCTTTTCTCTTCTTTTGTAAATGCAACAATAACTACTACTGTAAATTTTGATGAATGATTCGAGTGACTCGAATCATTCGTAAGTATTATAAGTATTTTTCTAAATTTATGAATCTGAATGAGTGAATCAAACAATGAATCGAATGTTGTGAGTTTAATGTCAACGTTGTACTCATACTCATTGCAACCTATACTTATAAATCAATGTTGTAGCGAGTACGAATGAATCAGAGTAGTTGAATTTTAATACTCTTGACTCACTCATACTCAAAATTTTATAAGTACCTATGAGTAGCGAAAATACGATTCATTGCTGATCTCTGGTAGGTAGTGTGTTGGCTTATTAGACGTGAAGCCTCGGTTCAAACCCCAGGTCAGGCATCTCCAACTAAACCAAATATAAAAAATATTTCTTCGGCGACTTCCTCTCAGCAGATTTCTGGCAAAAACTTTAAGACTAAATAAAAATCGCGTTGAAAAGTTTTTCAAAAAATCTGTCGTTCGGAATTGACTTTAAACACACAACATAAGTATTGTGAGAAGCTAGGTCGTAATCCTGACTAAAGGGTTGTAATGACCAATTATGTATGTATGTATGTAAGGTTGCATCAGTCAAGCATATAGAATTGTTTTCTTTAATTGAGACCAACAGCTAGGGAATGACCTTTACTCGTGCAGTACATTGTGTAGGAGTTAAAAAGGTATGTTTTCTTGGTGTAGAATTTCTTTTCTTGTCCCATGTTATCATATCTTTCGCATTTTTTTTATTTTTTTACTCAATTTGACTGAAACAAATTATTAAAGGAGTAGCGAAGCACATCTGGTTTTAGACTGTATTCCTATATTTATGGCAGAGTAAAAATTATAATGATTTTTGTTCCCACAAACAAATATGCATTCCAGTGGGTGGGTTAACATACCACGAAAAAATCAACGAAAAAAAAAAACTCACCAACATGATGTAGAGTACATTGAGAATGTCGATGTGCTTTTATGAATTGATTCATAAAACCAATATTTGTACAGCAGATTTGATTTACACGATTTGATTGAGAGAAATAAATCTATGGAAACAAAATGGATGCGTGTTATAGAAATTCCGGTCATAAATAATGCACAGTGTATTGCCTGATGAAAGGAAAAAAAACTTATATGGTTGAAGGAATATTTCAGTGTCAACTTTTCTGGTTGTGAATTTTTCACTACACTGTGCGTGCATGCCATAAATAATGTCATAAAAAATGTTTCTCTTTCCCTTTTTTGTTTTTTGTTTTGATTAAATAATTCCACAAAAATATTTTGCAAATTAATTGAAATTTTATTGTATTTGAACGCATATTTTATTATTCAAAACAAATTTAAAATTTAATTGAAATGCATTCAAAAACTATTTATTGTATGCCTTGGTATAGTATTGCATACAAAAAGGATTCTAATACTGGAGACGGCAATCGATTTTCAATCAAAGCATTATTGGAAGACGAGGCAAAGTTTAGGAAGGAGTAGCGAGGCATCATATCGCTACATCAAAAAAAAAAAAAAAAAAAAAACACAATAGTATGCCACACTGATCAGGTGAAAAAGCTCAGGTTAAGAAAACTGAAACAAAGCAAAAAAAAACAAAAACGAGAAAAATGTGTTAAATGCGTGAATCAGTTTGAGGTTTTGGAATGTATTTCAGCGGTAAAATCGAATGCGGTCGGTTCTGATGATTTGGATCCTTCATTCCTGAAAGCTCTGACTCCTAAACTTTTGCCATACTATACTCACTTGTTCAATACAGTTCTGACTAAATCTACTTTTCCTGAACATTGGAAACTGGCAAAAATCATTCCCATTCCCAAATCGAACAACGAGTTCAGGCCAATTGCTATCCTTCCGTTTTTGTCTAAGGTAATGGAGAATATAATGGCCAGACAGATCACTAATTATCTGGAGAGTCATAATTACTTTACTCTTAGTCAGTCGGGATTTATGAAAGGTAGAAGTTGTACTACTGCTCTAATAAATGTTGTTGAAGATCTTAGGTCGAAACTAGATGTAAATAGTGTAGCGTTTTTGTTTCTGCTTGATCACACTAAGGCTTTTGACACAGTCGCTCACGAAGTTCTATTGAAAAAGCTCCGGAAACTGTTTTATTTCTCAAATTCTGCCTGTAATCTTATTTATTCTTATTTGCTTAATAGATCTCAAAAAGTTCATCTTAATGGTAATGTCTCAGATCCTCTTAATATTAGTAGAGGTGTTCCCCAGGGGTCAATACTTGGGCCTCTTCTGTTTTCTATGTATATAAATGATCTACCGGATGTCTTGCTTCACTGTAATGTTCATATGTATGCTGATGATGTGCAGCTTTATACTAGTACTCCTAGGGAGGATATTGATTCTTGTTTGGATTACATCAATAGTGATTTGGTTAGGATTGACAACTGGGCCTCGGCCAATGGACTTTGCATCAATCCCTCCAAGTCTAAATGTATTATACTTTCGAGGACCGATAGATCATTTGTCATACCTGAATTGAGCATCAGGGGAAATAAGATTGACTTTGTCAAATCTGCGAAGAATTTGGGTATTGTCTTTAATGGCAGTTTATCGTGGTCTAATCATATAGGTGTCGTTGATGGTAGAATTTATAGTATGCTTAGGAACTTGTGGACTGTTATTGATTCGACTCCTTTTGTCATTCGTATGCAACTTGCTAGAACGTACTTAATTCCGGTACTTTTGTATGGGTTATATTTTTATTCCTAGTTTTTTTAGATTGATTTTTATAAATATGTAGTAATATTTTTTTTTAATATTTTTTCAACTTTTTTATTTACATCTACAATATTATTATTTTTTTTAAATTTCTTTATATTATATTTTTTTTTTCTTTATATTTTATGATGATGATATTAATTATATTAATTTTGTATTTTTTATTTAATATGTTTTGTTTCACTATTAATTTTTAAATCTTAATGATTCCAAACATAGCACTGTCACTTATAAGATTCATATCTTGTTGTGCTAAATGTCCCAGTTCGTTGTAATCATCTAAATGAAGCTACAATAGGAACATACATAACATCATTGGTCATTACAACCCTTTAGTCAGGATTATGACCTATTTTCTGACACTATTTATGTTGTGTGCGTTAATTTTTATACATGAGTGGCGGAATCTACAGTTTAAAGTCGACTCCGAATGACAAATTTTTGAGAAACTTTTCATCTCAGAGTTTTTACCAGAAATCTGCTGAGAGGAAGTCGCGGAAGAAATATTTTTTTCATATGTTCCTTTTGATGTCTGACGTAGGATTTGAACCGTGGCCTTACATCCAATAAGCTAAAACACTACTTACTAGACTACGGTGACTTCCTACAATAAGAAAGGCAATCGAAATATTTCAGTCTACTGGCTGGGACATTGAATCGCTAGAAGAAAATAAACATTATTAGACGGACTTACCAGAACTGAACTTATAAATGAATTTTATATGCGGATTTGGCCCTTAAAATTGTCAAGTTTCAATTGATACCAGAATCAAAAATACGCATTCATCGGCAATGCCGAATCCTCATTATTTGAGCCGTTTATTTTGAAAGTGTTTTAAGTCCATTTTTTCTTATATTGAGATATTTAAGGGTTTGCGTTTGAATTGTTTCAAAAATATTGTTAACTGGTATTAAGTTGTTTTTATGGCTTTGTAACCTTAAACATGTTAGAATATATAACGTAATACTTTTTTTAAACTTTACTGGAAAAATAAGCTGTGTATCAAAACCTAAAATGGACTTAAACCACTTTCAAAATTAATAAAATGACTTTTTTGTTTGTGAAAGAGAATAAGTCCCCTTAGTGTTCTTTGTTTAATAGTTTCACAATAATATTGAACAAATTATCCAAAAGAATTGTATACCTAGTGATTCCTCTAATTATTTAGATTTTTAAGATATGTTCTTAAAATTATTATTTTAAAGATATTAAATAACAAAAATTGTAAATATTTTATTTTTAATGCAAATGAATGTAATAGGAATTAATTAATTAAAATAAATAGGGAAGCTTTCAATTTAGATACAGATTTTTATATATGTAATTAGAAGAACATGTATTTAAAAATAAATATTAATTCATCTATTAAAAAATTAAACCAACATTCATTTATTAAGGAAAATATTAAAGATTTTACCACATTATTTCTCCTCATTTAGATTATGTGTGAGGTTGTTAAAATATTCATGGTGCTTAGGTAGTATATACCTTAGTAACTCCATCATATCTTTATATTTAGGAGTTGAAATGGGACGTACATTTTTGTATAGTGGTGTTAATTTTATTTTATTGAAGTTCTTTAGTCTTCCCCGACAATGTAATAAATCAAGTATTTTGAACTCTGTATCCACTTCCATAGATTCTTTCTAAAACATTTTATAGGCTTCACTTTTTATAAATCGCATCGAACATATGCTTAACCAATTTACAGGTTCGCCACTAATGTTTTTTAATTTTTTATGAAAAAAATTATTTCTTTCAATGGACTTAAACCAGTTTCAAAATAATTTTTTTTCCATTTCGTTAACTAACTAATTTTCAAGTGCCCCAAATTATTGCAATTTTAATGATACTAGACTTAAATTTTTTATAAAATAAAAGATTATATAGGATTATGATTATTGTTAACATTAACTAAATTTTTTTAAAAAATGGACTTAAACCACTTTCAAAATAAACGGCTCATTTTTCCTTTTTCTAAACTAAATTCCTGGAAATAATAATTTCACGAAATTAGAAATCAATTAGGTTAGTCGCCGTAGTCTAATAGGTAGTGTGTTGGCTTATTAGACGTAAAGCCCGGGTTCGTATCCCAGGTCAGGCATCAAAACGAAATTTGGAAAAAAAAATATTTCTTCGGCGACTGCCTATCAGCAGATTTCTGGGAAAAACTCTGAGAGTAAATAAAAATTGCCATGAAGAGCTTCTCAAAAATCTGTAGTTCAGAGTCGACATCATAAAACTGTAGGCCCCGCCACTCATGTATAAAATTAACGCACACAACATAAGTGGTGTGAGAAGCTAGGTCATAATCCTGACTAAAGGGTTGTAATGATCAATTATGTACGTATGTATGTAGAAATCAATTTAAACCCCCAATTGAACGTCTATTGCCTATGTTCTTTGTAGCTATTTCAAGAGCTCAGCCCTTTATTCCACAGAACTAGAATCTTATGAAGTCTTAAGAGACAATATACGATGTTAAGTTCATAAAAATAAAACCATAATTATGGCCACGTGTGTCAGTTATAAGTTTCATCAAAGGATGAATTGTTCTATCAAGTGTATGTCAAATCACCTTTTAGTTGTAAAGCCATACAAAAGAAACAAAAACTCAACAGCACAATTCAGTACATTTATGTACATTGTCAAGGTCTCTTTATAATTCCATTGAATTTATTTTTGGCTTCCTTTACCACTACCACATGTGGCATGGGACATAAGCTGAAAGTATCGCAAATAATTACGATGTGATTTACAGAACAAAAAAAAAAAAGGAATTTTAAATAGAAATTCTTTATTATTGTTGAAGTTGTAATGTAATACGATGTATGAATGAATGAATGAATGAATGCATGAATGAATGAAATTTTAAAATTATTCATGAAACATATGCAACAAATTTTCCATTTCATTCATGGTGAGAGTGAATAACGTCACCATAATTATGTTAATGCGCTTATACAGTGACTGGAGATAATTGGAACAAATGTTTCATCAGTGTGGAAAAGAATTTTAGAATTTTTTTTTAGCAGAATTGATTATTATTCATACACCATGTAAGGCTGTGGTTCAAACCCCAGCCTAGACTTCTGAAACAGAACGGAATATGAAAAAATATTCCTTGGGCGACTTCTCTCAGTAATCTTCCGGCTAAAATGATGGTGTTTTCTTTTCTACCAAAAAATGTGCATTTTATTAACGCAAAATGCAATTTTGTGTTTGTTTCTTAAAATGTTGCGCCCTCTAAAAGGGTGGTATGTTTTATTCTAAATAATTCGCACTTGCCAATGGTGGAGGGCATTGCATTTTATGCCCTGTATAAATCGAGAGTGCTGATAATGCCCTGTAAAGCAGATGACTTTTGTTTATTTATAGGGCTACCAGATGAAATTTTAAAAAAAGTCGCCTGGTATTGTTATCCAAATTGAAGTTAATTTTTTCATTGTTTTGTGGAGTAATCTTAAGGAAATATTACATTATTAAAGCTACATGGTCAGCAATATAAAAAATTGCATTCAGTGTTAGAACAGTGTTAAAATATTTTTTTTTTGTTATAAAAAAAACGTGCAAAAAATGAAGTCGAAAAATTAGCGATCTGGCAACACCTTTGAACAAATTGGCATTTCCTCATTCATTTTCTTAATAAGTGGTAAACACAGGGCATACCCTTTTTTAATATTTGTGTTTTGTTCTTCTCAAATAAAAAATGACATTACAACAGGGTTGGTCAGCAATTTTTTTTAATACACCTTGTAAGAGGGTGACATTTTCTTTGTAGAAAAGAAAACACCATGAGAGTAAATAAATTTGCCATGAGTGTTTTGAGAAACTAGGTTCAAATCCTAACGGAAAGGTGTAATGGCCAATAAAGTAAGTGTGTTTGTATGCTTTAAGTCAGAATATACTGTCGATAATTTGATAGAATGCATCAAGAATATAGGATTACCTGCTGTTGGAATAAAGTATGGTTGAGAAACAAAGAAAGGATATAATTATCACTGAGAAATCACTACCATTTACTAATAACACTTGAGAGTTTTGGTTTAGTTGGAAAGTGAAAATATTAAGCAATTTAATATTGCCTTTAAAAAGCGCAATGCTTCTGAAAATATAATTTTAGTTTAAGACACTGGCAAATGGCCTGGTAGGCTTTATGGACATGCATTGTTTTATATACAAGGTCCTCACCTAAATATGATAAGATCTTCAAATAGATGGAACCACATCAATAGGGAGTGTAAGTGTTGGATTTCGCCATAGTGTAGCAGGTAGTTTGTTGGCTTATGAGACTGTAAGGCCACGTTTCAGACCCCAGGTCAGACATCTCGAACAAAAAGAAATATAAAAAAAAAAATATTTCCTCGGCGACTTCCCCTCAGCAGATTTCTGGCAAAAACTCTGAGAGTAAATAAAATTGCCATGAAAAGTTTCTCAAAACATTTGTCGTTCGGAGTCGACTTTAAACTGTAGATCCCGCCATTCTTGTATAAAATTAACAGACACACAACATACATAAGTGTCGTAATCCTGACTGAAGGATTGTAATGACCAATTAGGTATGTATATATGTATGTATGTATGTGTGTGTATGCTTAAGTTTAATAAATAGAAAAAAAATTTCGTCATACGAACTATTTTATTAACAGAAGTTAACTTATGTTTCGCTACCTCAAATTGGTATATAACATCAGGATAAATCCTTTTGGAACAGTTTAAGCAATTGTTTCATCGCTTGTCACACTGTAAATCATGTATTATGCGCACAGAACACATTTCATTGTCACCATGAATAAATATGTTGTTGGCGTAAAAATAATAGAAGATTGACTGAATGATGAAATGTTTCATTCATAAACATGCAGCTCTTGAATACCATACTACCAGCACATACAGTGAGCGTAAATAGAAAGTGTACACTATGGATAAAATTCTAACAATCTCAACTCAAGTTATCCACTTAAGGAGAGTGCCCGAAAAAATTTTACAATATTTCCAAAATTTTCTAATTCTTTTCTTCTTGTTTCAATTTTAAAAACTGGCAATAAAATAATTTGAAAAAAAATTAACGGTAATTTATTAATGTATATTTTTTTGAATTGTACACTTTCTTTTGACGCTCACAGTACATATGTATATACTCTCATACACATGTTATAAGTTATTTTAACCACTGCTATCATATATGGAAGTATATTGTGTTGCTGATGTAGTCTGTAACACATCGATTTGTTATTGTAGTTGTAATTATCAAACGAATATCACTTTCTAAATTCAATGGAGTACGTGTAACTATGTAGACAAGCGGTCAAAAAAACACACCGCATTTTTGAAAATTGTTAAAAAGACAAAATCTACCAGACAAAATCTACTGCCATACACTCAAGCTACCATACATTTGACCTTCCATACAAACGCAAATGTGACACTAACTGCTTGTCATTTTTGAGCATAATCGATTATAATCGATAAATGTTTGTATGTAAACTAAATGAAGACCAACAGTTGTTTCATTTACATATTGTTACGTTTTTACCTTTTAAAAACGTTTAAAATATAAGTTCGTAGATTGCAAATAAAATAAAAATAAGTTCGTGTTTAGTTTTAATTAAAATTCTTTATTATTCGCACAATTCTGTGTGCCACTGTTTACAACTTGATGTAGATGACAACAATTGCGTTTCTTTGTTATTCCTCTGTTTATAGCCTTTGCATAAACAATAAGAAATACTAGGCAATTGTTCGACAGATGTGTGCCAGTGTTCACAACTTGATGTAAACATCAACAATTGCTTTGTTTGTTATTACAGTGCACGCGCGCTAATGTGAACTAATTAAAACTGGCGTTGTTCACTTTTGCGAATTGTTCACATTTCCGAATACCGAAAATTTTAAGAGAATTTTACCATATTTTAAACAAAAATCCTTATTTATGATTTTTTTATAATTTAAATTTGTAATTTAATCTTCACAAACTCTCTTCACAGAATCTAACGTTTCAAATTAAAAAAAAAATCTGTTCAAATTATAGGGCTTTTTACATTTTTTATCTTTTAGAGTAGCCAATGAACGAAAAAACTGTTCACATTAAGCGGTGTTCACATAATGCGGTGTTCACATTAGCGCGCGTGCACTGTACTCTGTTTACACCCTTTGCATAAACAATAACAATTACTAGACAGTTGTTCGACAGATCTTTGTAACGGAAATCTTCAAACTACAATTACTCTCTTCAAACACACCGCGTCTTCACACAAGACTGACTGAACTTCACTAACTCCATCGCTTGCTTTGCCTTGCCTTTTATATGGCAGAGTAAACAGTCTGATGAATGTGCTTGAAGGCGAATGTTCATGACTTTGCCTTCTCAAAATCTCTGTAAATGTAAACATCGTTGTTTCATTATTGTTGTTTGTGTATTTTGTTTACATTTATTCTCTTAGTGTTTGTTGTTGTATTTTCGCTTACTTGTTTACCTTTTTTTATGCTGGTGTTTGTTGTTGTATATTTGTTTACTTGTTTAGCATTTTAATGCTAAGTGATGTAAAAGCAAAACCCCAGTATCTAGATTTGTCATTGTCGTAACAATACATTCAAGCTACAATACAACGAAAATGTAACTATAACTGTTTGCAAGTTTTGAGCATAAGCGATTATAATCGATAAATGTTAGTGTTTAAACTAAATGAAGACCAACAGTTGGTCCATTTAAGGCGGGTTCACCCACAGGTTTCTGAACAAAATGGTTCGTTCAAAAATTTTTTTATATGTAGTTTGACATTTCCCTCAGAGAGCGAGAGAAATTATTTTGTGTGAACAACTCTCAGTGTGAATTAAATTAATTTTAAATTTGGTCCGAACCATTTTAGAAAAGGTTGTCACACCATATGAAATTTATGAATTCAATGAAATTTCATGGAATCGCCACTACCTAAATATATATGAATACAAAATTAAAAATAATTTTTTTAATCATTTAGATTATTACTTACCTTAACATTAAGGAAAGCCTCTCTCACGGAGTAATATATTCCTGTTTGCGAACAGGCATATCTTTTAGGTAAGTCCCCAATATTTGCAGAAGTTCATCGAAAGCCCTGGGGTCCATGCGATGAAAATTTAAACACATTTCGGAAACTAGTGAGTGAAAATACCCTTTTGGCTTCTCTTTGTTTCAAAAGTGGTCTTACAGCCGTCCTCTGGTTTATCTTTGATTTTCGTTTTTCATAAATATATTTTGCAAGTAATTTTACTGTGGTCCCTTCAATGGCGAACAAGAGTAGCAAATGATTTATATCCATTTTATCCATCGCTGAACAAGATGCTTTTATTTTTACCAAATAATTCATCACAAATACTGTTTATTTTTTATTATAAATATTAATTTTTTATTTCTTTATTTTGACACAAATATAATTACCTTTCTTAAGTTTATGCACATATGTATGTATTTACGTCAAAGTTTCTGAAATGAGTGAATCATTTGAATCAAAAATGTTTCAGAAACCTGTGGGTGAACCCGCCTTTACATATGTTTTCTCTCTAAGCCAATGCATCATGGTTGAACAATAAGTGTTTTGTAGTGTAGGATATCAAGTTGTCTGATATTAACTGCATCTCACTTTATTAGTTTCATTTCATTTTATTCTTACATTTTGCACATGCACGTGTATTTGTATAAGGATTGCAAAAACCTGTACACACACACTCTCACTCACTCACTCACTCACACAACCATTCTATAATTCAATGTCAGATTTGTGCAAGCAATTACAGATGTATAGTACAACCAAGGCGAAGGACCAAATTTGAATTGGAAACAGCAGGAGGAATGCTGTTAGAAAATATGACTTGGAAACTTAATTCTGATAGTTGTTTAAGCTTTACTACTAATATTTGTGAGAAAGAAAAATAACAATTTCAAAGTCATTTCGTTTGTCATCTGAGCAATAATGAGTTCTAAATTTCATTAAAAAAAATACGATTGTTTAAAATTTGTTTAAAAATAAAAAAAATTTTGCAGTTTAGAAATTTAAAACAATTTATTGTATCTGATAAATTCTACTCTCGGTTTTCAATTGATATCACTTGATCGACATGATGATGCAAATAATTTGTTTCACAATTCATGCAGCTGCTATTAACTGAAGCAACAATATATTTGTGTAACAATAAATTCTGAAAAAGAATGCAACAGTTTCCACATGAATATGCCGAAACAAAAACCCCGCCAGTGTTTCTTTTTTTTTTTTTTAAGTTTGATGAATAAAATTTCAAATGAAAATACTTTGAATTGCACATGAAACGAGTACAGTGGGAACTATGATTGTAAATCTCACATGCCGGGTCGAGGAATTTGTCTCCATGCCCTTACATCCTAAGTCTACTATTGCAAGCCCTATGATGATCCATTTCTTCTCTGTTGTAGACTAGATTTAATGCCCATTGTAAACATTGTTGTGGTAGTTAAGTAACTTGAGTCTTACTTTTTTCAAGACCTTCCTGTCCTTCCTATGATATTCATTGTTAATGATATACTTTCTGAGGGGTTAAGGGTCAGGATAAGCAGATTTCGTAGAGAACTTATTTGAAAGGAATTGAAACCTTTTAATATTGAATTTGAAATTTTGTTGTCTTTGACAGTTTAAATCTGGATTGTTCTGGCTTATAATCAAGCTCTTTAACCCGTAAACCTTGTCATGGTCAACAGAGATTGCATAAAAATGCGGGATGTATAGTTCCATAAAGCTTTAGCCAAGCTACCGCTCAGAGTAGTTGACGTTGTATACATTTCTTTGAAGTTTTTATAGCTTTGAACTCGGATCCTTCATGTCGTACATCAACACTCTATCCATGCCAAGACTACAGTAAGTCTGCAAAGTGCGTTTAACGTTCAAACGGAGAGTTTCAATGTTCAGACCTAATTTAGCATTTTAACATAAGGCTTGCCGTGCAAGATGTCCTCGTTTGAAGTTAATATTCCTGAATAAAACTGATCAGTATTATGATGCTTCCTTTAACTCATTGGTAGGTCAGTTGCAAGTCAAGTATAAGTAAAGGGTGATTTTTTAGCTATTATCTTTTTGGCAACACTGGTTTAAACAGCTCACGCACGTTTCGTGTTTTGTTTCACTGTCAAACATCTTCAGTTTGGTCTATAATTTAACCATAAATCGTCTTACAAACGAACAACGCTTCCAAATCATTAAATTTGGCATCATTGGACCGTACTTCTTCAAAGATGCTGCGAATCGTAACGTAACTGTGAATGGTGAGCGCTACCGTGAGATGATATCCAACTTTTTTTTTGCTCAAAATGCAAGAGCTTGACTTGCATGACATGTGGTTTCAACAAGTCGGTGCCACATGCCACACAGCACGCGTAACAATGGACTTATTGAGAGGCGAGTTCGGTGAACATTTTAATTCACGTTCGGGACCGGTCAATTGGCCGCCTAGATCGTGCGATTTAACGCCTTTAGACTATTTTTTGTGGGGCTATGTTAAAGCTCATGTCTATAGAGACAAGCCCGCTTCAATTGACGAATTGGAAGACAACATTGAAGCATTTATTCGTGAGATACCGGCCGAAATGTTGGAAAGAGTATGCCTAAATTGGACTAAGCAGATGGACCATTTGAGGCGCAGTCGCTGTCAACATTTGCATGAAATAATCTTCAAACATTAAATTAAGTATATGGACCGTACTATCGATTCAAATAAAGATTTCATGTATTTTTCTGAATTTCATGTGTTTTTTTTTTAATATTTTCCTATAGCTCTTAAAAAATCACCCCTTATAAATATATATATATATATATATATATATAATATTGTTGTCTTGACAGTTTAAACCTCGTCATGGTCAACAGAGATTGCATAAAAATGCGGGATATATAGTTCCAAAGGTAGATTTAAAAAGCTTTTTCTTGACAATTGCTCTTAAAGCTTTAGCTAAGCTACCGCTCAGAGTAGTTGACATTGTATACATTACTTTGAAGTTTTTTTTAGCTTTGAACTAGGATCCTTCATGTCGTACATCAACACTCCTCTATCCATGCCAAGACTACAGTAAGTCTGCAAAGCTCTGAAAAGTCCGTTTAACGTTCAAACGGAGAGTTTCAATGTTCAGACCTAATTTAGCATTTTAACATAAGGCTTGCCGTGCAAGATGTACTCGCTTGAAGTTAATATTCCTGAATAAAAGTGATCAGTATTATGATGCTTCCTTTAACTCATTTGTAGGACAGTTGTAAGTCAAGTATATTTATCGGGTCCGCCATCTAACGTTTTTTTTTAACTAGTGCTTATTTCGTGAATGGTAACACTTAGCTCATGTCTGATTTGACAGATAATTAGTTTTATCCTTCCGCTGAACGAATATGGTTGTGTATTCGTGTTTTCGCTTCGCTAAGTGGGCCTGCGATCGACTTACAGAAGATGCCGATTTTGGCAAAAAAATCATCTTTTCTGATGAAGCTCATTTTGATCATAGCGGGTATGTAAACAAGCAAAATTGTCGCATTTGGGGCACAGAAAACCCGCACGCGTACATTGAAAAGCCGACGCACCCAAAACGAGTCACTGTTTGGTGCGAATTTTGGTCCAGAGGCATAATTGGGCCATTTTTCTTCGAAAATGAGCAAGGAGTGGTCGTTAGATCGTTACAGTCAATGGCGATCGTTATCGGGCCATGTTGAACGAATTTTTGTTCACAAAAATTGAAGAGGAGGATATTGGCAACATTTGGTTTCAACAGGACGGCGCTACGTGCCACACAGCCGAAGGTACACTCGATGTTTTGCGCCCTGTTTTTGAAGATCGCATTATCAGCCGCAGAACTGATGTCGTTTGGCCACCTCGGAGCTGTGATTTGACACCGTTGGACTATTATTTGTGGGGTGCCGTCAAAGATAAGTGTTACGCCGACAAGCCAGAGACAATTGACGCTTTAAAGGACAATATTCGTGAAGCCATTGGTGAAATACAGCTGTACACAATCGATAATGTGCTTAAAAATTGGACCGATCGTGTAGGCTACTGCATGGCTAGCCGAGGCAGCCATTTGAATGAAATTATTTTCCATTATTAACCGGAAGGATTGTACTTTCAAATAAAAAAAAGAAATTTGAGAAAATATTCAGTAGTTTTTTGTTTTAAGCATTTTCAAAAAAAAAAGTTATTTGGCGGACCCTTTATAAGTAAGGGCCATAACATAACTCTTTTTTTTTTTTTGGTAATTTTTCATTAAAGTTTTTCTTATACTTTTTTTGCACTGCATTTAGTGCCATTGCATTAAACGTTTTCTATTTCAAAGAAGTACCATAAAATATAAAAAAAAAAAAAAAAAAAAAAAAAACAAAAGCAAAAAAAAGAAAGAATAGAAAAAGAATAGAAAACAAAAATTATTTTAACGTAATCAGGACATTCACATTTTTCATGCACAATTTGAAAAGTGTCGTCCCAAGTGAAATTTCCCAAAAGAAAATACTTTTCACAGCAACAGAATGTCATAAAGGGAACGACATACCGAAGCCAAATTATCGTCTTTTTGTTCTGGTTTTTTGGGCCAAAAAGCAGCAAAAGATGGCTTAATTTTTCACTTTTGAAATGTTGCCAAAAAAATATTTTTAGTTGACCTCTCGGTGCCCTCATCTGGTACGACTGCTAAAATGCTTAAAGCAAAATTGTACAAATTACGAGTATATGTGGCCAAAACTGTAAAGATATGAGCTTTTAAATATGATTTCATGACGGCATAGTTTGGTAATGTTCAAACGGAAATTTATACGAAATTTAAATAAATGCAGGCGTGTAGGGCGCAGAAAGTTTAAAGAAGTCGTTTCATTTTATCGATATCGTAACATTTATTTGCTGGAAGGTAGTTTTTTCATACGACAATAGAACAATTATCGAATTGATGAAAATTTAGAAATAATGAGGCTAAAAACGTTCAAAATTATTAGACTGCCAGTTCTTTTATTCCATTATGTTGAGCCACATAAGCATTTCACATCGTCTGCATGACAAAAACATCGCCAAAAACTAACACAGTATTCCCTCGATTTACGTCGTCTCGATTTACGTTGTTTCGATTAACGTCGTCAAAAAATTTGTTCCCTTCAACTTCGATTTGCGTCGTCATTCGATTTACGTCGCCTCTGTTGTTTATAAACAAAATCAGGGGAATTCCCTCTTTAAATAAAATTCAATATTTGTGTGTAACTATTTGAATAAAATAAATATTTAAGTGCTAATGGATAATTTTTTGTATTTTATTAAACTTTTTGTGAACAACATATTGTTACGAAAATGGAAATGGTGTTGTTAAAATAATAAACAAAAGCTCCAAAAACAACACAATGGAGTTGATCACGCATAAAAACAAAAGCTCCAAAAACAAACAATGCAGTTGTTCACGTGATCAACGAATGAGTAAGCATATAGCAACAAAAACAAAAGTGCTTGTTTACAAGATCGATGAATAAACAAATATAGCAACAACGACTGCGTATAAAAGAAATATAGCAGAAAGACAAACAAACAAAACAACAACAACTCTGCCTGGACGAAAGTAAATAAGATAAACGAACAACAAAAATGGAAACGAGTTGTTTACATTTTTGGATTGTTCCCGAAGGTCGTCATCATCCTTCAAGGGCATTCATCACACTGTTGATCGAGTGATATAAAAGGCAAGATAAAGCGAGCAAAGATGATTCAGTTAGAATTCAGTCAGCCGTGTATGAAGACACGTTATTCTCGAAGTTCGAGTGAAGTTAGTCGTGTGACGACGTCGCGTTGAATTGAGTGAGAATTCAACCAGTGGTGTGTGAAGATACGAGATCGAGTTATAATCCAGTCAGACTTGTGTGCAGACAAGTTGCGTGAAGAAAACAGTTGTTAGTGTGGTGCTTACAAAAAAGGTTGTGAGCAAAGAAGAATAACTAACAAGTGTTGTTGTTGCTTATAAAAAAGGTTATAAGCAGAGAAATATCACGAACGAGCACATATTGTGGAAATTATCATTGTATGCGTATAATAAGTTCGAACAGTGGCACGAAGGTTGTGCAGAAAATAAAGAATTAATTAAAAAATAAACACAGATTTATTTTTATTTTATTTGCAATCTACGAACTCATATTTTTAACGTTTTTAAAAGGTAAAAACGTAACAATATGAACTAAATTTTTATAACAACCCAGCTAGCAATTGGAAGATTGTTTTTAAAAAAATCACCTTGCTGAGTCTTTTTAGAGTACTTTTGGTGATCAAAAACTTATTAGTCAGTTATACGATTAAACTCTGAGAGTAAATAAAATTGCCATGAAAAGCTTCTCAAAAAATCTGTCGTTCGGAGTCGACTTTAAACTGTAGGTCCCGCCACTCATGTGGTGTGAGAAGCTAGGTCGTAATCCTGACTGAAGGGTTGTAATGACCAATTACGTATGTAAAGATGGCTATGATATAAAGTACAATTTTGTTTTAAATAGAAAATTTTTCTTTGTTTTTTAACGAAAAAAAAAAAATAGTTTTAAATAAACTTTGATGTCTGATGTACATACATCACGAATATAAACATATATTCTTTATCTGTTACTTAATGTTCATGCGAAAGTGATTTTTGAAATCGCGGCGTTGTAAACGTAGGACTCAGAATACCTAATAAAAACACTTGAAGAGAGTAGAATACAATTATAAGTACGACTAATAAATGACTCAAATTTTAATCATAAATGACCTAAAAACGAGTCCAAATTAATATGAACATGACTCATAAATGACAATAAAAAGACTCGTATGCGATTAAACGACGACTGAAAGACGACTCGAAAAAGAATCATAAACGAAGGTAAATAAGACTAATAAACGATCAGAAAGTGACTGAAAGACGACTCGAAAAAGAATCATAAACGAAGGTAAATAAGACTAATAAACGATCAGAAAGTGACTGAAAGACGACTCGAAAAAGAATCATAAACGAAGGTAAATAAGACTAATAAATGATCAGAAAGTGATTCGAAAATGATTATAAAGCTACTAGAAAAAGAGTCGAAAATTACTCTAAAATAATATATAAAATGACTCATAAGTGACTTTTTAAGAAGAGTCGCTTGTAGTCACTTTTTTCTCCCGACAACAGAGTCTTTTATGATCAGAAAATGAGCGCATATTCGAGCTTTTTAATCGCGCAGAAGAATCAAAAAAGACTCGAATTTGATTAATAATTTTCAAAATTGCTGGCTGGGAAATCAAAAATCCATCTATATTTATGTATGTATGTAGTAAGTTATACAGAATAAAAATTGAATTTGGTTTTTTTTTTTGGAAAATGTGCATAAATAAATGCATCTGATAGTATGAGTTATTTCAAATTCGATTTACGTCGTTTCGATTTACGTCGCCTTTTTCCGGAACATTCTGCAACGTAAATCGAGGGAATACTGTATGTTACGTGTTTGGACATCAAATATATATTGCAACCTAGCTGCTCACACCACCCACGTTACATACACAATTAGTTATTACTACCCTTCAGTCAGGATTAGGACCTAGCTTCTCACACCACTAATGTTGTGTGCATTAATTTTATACATGATTGGCGGGATCTACAGTTTAAAGTCGACTCCGAACTACAGGCTTTTGAGAAACTTTTCAAGGTAATTTTATTTTGCTCTCAGAATTTTTGCCAGAAATCTGCTGAGAGGAAATCGTCGAAGAAATATTTTTTCATGTTTTCGTTTTGAGGTCGGACCTGGGGTTTGAACCAGAGATCAGCAATGAATCGTTTTTCCGCTACTCATAAGCACTCATGCAATTTTGAGTATGAGTGAATCAACAGAATTGAAATTCAACTACTCTGATTCATTCGTACTCGCTACAGCATTGATTTATAAGTATAGGTTACAATGAGTATGAGTACAACGTTAACATCAAACTCACAACATTCGTAATGTGTTTGATTCATACGCCTACTCATTCTGATTCATAAATTTAGAAAAATACTTATAATACTTATAAGTGATTCGAGTGGCTCGAATCATTCATCAAAATTTACAGCCTTTGTTATTGTTGCATATACAAACAAAGAAGAAAGGAAAAACAAAGACAACAAGCAAAGCATACTCGTACACACAATCTTCTTGAGAGTATAGTAGTGTTCGTATGCGAATCATACTTATTTTGTGCTTCGTGTAAATGTTAAGTAGAGACGAGTCGAAGTCAATAACATCATGCGTATTGTTAAGTATGAATACGACAAGTACTTCCAACTTTGAGTATGAGTAGTATGAGTATCATATTAAAATAAGTATGAATGCGTATAAGTATCAGAAATAATAAGTATGACTCGAATCTACACATCGTTTTGAATACTCGTTGCTGATCTCTGGTTTGAACCGTGGCCTTATGTCTAATAAGCCGACACACTAGCTACTAGACTTCGGCGACCCACCCATGATGTGTGTGTTAATCTTATCCATAAGTGGCGAAATCTACAGTTTAAAGTCGACTCTAAGGCAGCTTAGAAGGGATTACTGCAGATGGAAGTAGACTAATGCAGAAAATCGTGGAATGCATTGAAAGTGCCAGCGAAGAATAGTACTGGATGGATATGCCACAATGGCAGGTAGAAAGAACTAGTGATGACGAAGATGCCAGGATATTAGGTATTTCAATCGGCAACTAAAAATTCTGAAACCACCTACCACATACATTACAATGCATTGAAGTGGAATAAAAATTCTTTAATGTTTTAGTTAAAAATTTACAACAATTTGTTGATCAAAATTTATTTTTCAATAAAAATTTCCATTTTTTTGTTTTTTGCCTTGAGAACATAAAATTCGTTTTGTGTTGCGAAACTTAAATAAAATAAAACAATTCATAAATAATTTAGAAAAAACCGAAAAAAAAAACGAAAAATTGAAAACGAAAATTCCAAGCAAGCACTGGTTACAGTTAACATGACCCCGACGCTATTGTGTTACACTTAGAAATTATAGGCCAAATTGCCACTCTGGAACTTAACGTGGGATACCTTATCGGCAGCAGAGTATTGTAAACCATTACGGGGGCCTACAGTTGTGGTCGAGGGGGTTGTTGGCGATGCAGTAGATCCGAATGGGCTGGCATAGGTAGGTGGGGTAGGAGAGGAGCTGTAGTATTGATGGGCCATGGGTTGTTTATTCAAATAGTTGGCATACTGCTCGGCGGTTAAGTATTGATTGGCCTGTTGGGATTGAGGATCCACAGAACCGGTAGCAGAGGCAGCAGTGCTTTCTAGATTTAAGGGTGGTTGATTGGAGTAGAGTTGCTTTAAGAGTTGTTGTTGGGCATAAGCTTGTTGCTGCTGTTGCTGTTGTTGCTGCTGTTGCTGGGCATAATAGGCTCTCAATTGTTCAGCATATTGCTGTTGGGCAGTCTCGGCCTGAGCACGTTGTTGCTGCAAAGCTTGATATTGTTGTTGGATATTTTGAGAGTAATCAGCGGCTGCTGGTGGTTGATAATCAGCTACTGGAGGCGCAGCAGAAGCTGGAGTGTATGGAGAGGCATAAGCGCTCGATAATTGCTGCTGCTGCTGAGGCTGATACTGTTGGTATTGTGCTGTACCGCCAGCGGACGCCGGAGAGTACTAGAAATACAGACGAGAAACGTTTTACAAATTAATAAACAATAAATGGAAATTGGGAAAAAAAAATTAAATTTATAACTAAATAACCAATGACAACAAACGGAGACGATGGAAATCTCTTCCACTCACCTGTCCATATGAATAATTTTGTGCATAGCTTGCTGCTGATGAAGGCATATCGTTTAACATTCTTTTCGATTTAACAAATAATTTTAAATAATTTATTTTTTTTTTATTTTTCAATTTTTAATTTAATTTATTCCCAATGAATTTTTGCTTTCAAGTTATTTAAAAAATTTTTTTTTTATTTCAATTTTTTAATTTTTATATTCTGTCAAAAAAAAATTATGATTGAAAAGGCAATGAAGATTAAAAAGAGGAAAAAAATTGTTTTGAAATAAACAAACATTTTTTTCCCTCACTAACAGTGTGTAGTTGCCGGTTCCTGAATTACATGAGTGATTAGGGGGATTGAACAATTTGAAGTTTTCTTAGAAACTGGCATCGATATCAATTTTTTTTAACTATCCTAGGCAAAAAGTCGGCGACAATAATTACGTTAACGCGACTCTTTCCTTTTAATTACATTAATAATGGTCGTGGCACTTTCAATTTCTTTATATCGTCTTTAGTATTGGATATTTTTGAAGTGTTAGGGCATCAAAGATCAGCAATGAATCGTTTTTTCGTTACTCATAAGCACTCATGAAATTTTGAATATAAGTGAGTCAACAATATTAAAATTTAACTATTAATCTGATTCATTCATACTCACGACAACGTTGATTTATAGGTACAGGCAGCGTTACCGCTGGAAATTTTTAAAAAGTCGCACAAAAAGGGGATTTTTGAAAAAAAAGTCGCACATAAAGGGTATTTTGGCAGTAAAAAGGGGCAACATTTTTAAAAGAAAAGAAAATAAACTAATACAGATAAAAAAAATAAATTTTTATTGGATTTTGTATTGTACTACAAACATATAATAAGTATATTTTTTAATTATTTTTTCCAATTTTTTATAATAGAAACAAATTTTTAGCCAAAAATTAATAAGCCTTAACAAAAATTTTAATTTTTTTAAAATTATTTGTTCTGTTTCATTTCTAGCTATATAATAATACGAAACACAAAACAAAACTATTATTATAACTAAAAACAGTTCATTAAAAATAAATAAAATTTTATACAAAATTGCGTATTTTGTAACAAATTAAAAAAAATAACAAAAAATATAATATAAGGAGTGCGCACAAAAAAAAATGGGCCTACTTTTAAGCTTATAACTTTTATCATAATTGAAAAAAATGAATACCGTTACATTGTTTTTGTTAGTCATCTGTTTCAAAATCCACGTGCTAAATGTCATTGCAATAGCAAAATTAGTTTTTTGAAAATGGGCACCCAACAAGAATGTCTTAAAAAAATAATTGATATTTTCAATGAAAAACCGCGCCGCTTACATAAAAACGATTGCTAGGGTCGCAGGTGTTAACCAAAAAACAGTTTCTAAGGTAATAAATAAATATAAGGAGTCTTTGAGTATTGAGAGAAAGCGTGGAAGTGGAAGAAAAAACGGATTTGCCGACCAAAACAAAGCAAATAAAATAATACGTATTTTTCTAAAACACCCTAACATGTCTGGAAGAAAAGTGGCTCAAAAAGTTGGATGCTCTGAGACCTTCGTCAGAAGAAAATTTTATACACAAAAGAATTCAAATATTATTTACTTTAATTGAAATATAAAACGTAAAAAATCCGCCATTTAGTTTTATTTCTATAACGAAAAGTGTAAGTCCAGATTTTTTTGTGCGCACTCCTTATATTTTAAAATAAAAAAACAATTCAAAAGCTGATTGTTCCGAAAAATGTAAATAGAAGAAAGAAAAAAAATGTAAATAAAAGAAAAAATACTTGTTCTAAAAAAGGGGAAATAAGGGTCAAAAATCTTGAAAAGTGTCAGATTTAGTTCATTTTAGTAAGGGAGCACAAAAAGTGGCGGGGTCGCTGAAAAAGTGTCAAATTGCGACTTTAGTCGCTCAACGGTAACGTTGGGTACAGGTTGCAATGAGTATGCGTACAACATGGACATCAAACTCATACCATTCGAAATATGTTTGATTCAGAAGACACATAAGCAAAAAAGACTCAGCAGCAAACAGAGCTAACACACAACCTTTTAGTGAGTATTTTAGTGTTCGTACGAGATTCATACTTATTTTGTGATTCGTGTATATGTTGAGTTAGACAGAACTTTAGAAAAATACTTATAATACTTATAAATGATTCGGGTGACTCGAATTATTCATCAAAATTTAAAGCCTTAGTTGTTGTTGCATTTATAAAAAAAGACACATAAGCAAAAAAACAGAGTAGCAAGCAGAGAAAACACACAACCATTTAGTGAGTATTTTAGTGTTCGTACGCGAATCATACTTATTTTGTGATTCGTGTATATGTTAAGTTATGGAGAATCGAAATCAACAACATCATATGTGTCGTTAAGTATGAATGTGATGAGTAGTTTGAAAATTTGAATATGAGTAGAGGTTCCATGATATTAAAATAAGTATGAATGCGTATAAATATCAGAAATTATGAGTATAGGACGTGAAGGACATATCATATGAAGTTTTAGTTTTTTTTTTTTTTTAAATTTGTTCATCGTCACAAAAAAAACTCGTCACTCTGCGGTTAGGTTGTGAGTGCTACATAATGCGCTTCATTTTTAAATGGGCGGCAAGTATTTGAAGATTTTTTTTAATAACATTTTAGATGTTGATATTAATTTTTATCTAATTATAGGCTCTATATACGTAGATTGTTATTAAAACAAAATAAAAATCGTTGTGTATTTTGAAATAAATAATAAAGCGATGCTAATATGTACGTCACATAACCCGCAATTGGCCATGATAAACGTGTAGCTAATGTTCAAATAAACAATTGCAACAATTATTAATTGTTTGTTTTGCATGAAATTTAAAAAATATTTTTTAAATTATTAACATTAAAAAAAATTTTAAAAAAGTTTATAGAAAATAAAAACAAACATTTTTTTATGATGATTTTATCAAATGAAAAACAAAGAAAAATTTTTGTTTTCTAAAGCACAGCTGCATGCATATTTAGAATTAAAAAACAATTCATTTTAAATTTAATTTAAAAAGAAAAAAAAAAGATTAAAAAGAAAAAAAAGGTAAAAATATAAATAAAAAATGTTTAACAAATAAATTTTACTGCAGTTGAAAAATAAATTTGAAAAGAATTAATGCAGCTGCTGAACGGAACGGTGTAAACGGTGTATTGAAAACAAAAATTAAAAAAAAATTATTAATTGCCATGTATGTCTACCTCACAGCTCTTTTGGGAGCTTTACTTGTCCTATTTTCTCCGAATGTTAAGGCCAAACCCCAAGTAAGTTAAAAACAAATTATTTTGAAATGAAAAAAAGCTTGATATTCGGTTTTTATCTCAGGATGTCAACATATTTGAGAATATGGCCGGAACTGGCCTAGAAGTTATGGGCAATATGGTTGAAGTGATTGGTAACGGTGCTCTGTTGAGTAAGCAAATGGGTTTTGCTTCACCGTTCGGTCAAGCAAGTTCGGATACCCAAATTGGAGCTGGTGGTGCCATGAGGAATAACAATGATGATGATGACTCCTCCGAAGAGGTAAGACGTAAAAGAGCTTTAGATTTGGATACCAATGCTCCTTGTCATACAGGACAAGGTGGTACAGGTGCTGGCACAGGTACCGGTACTGGTACTGGTACTGGTACTGGCACTGGCACTGGCACTGGCACTGGCATAGATGGTGGCGATATCGATATTGAAGAAGCCCGACGTCGACGGGCACAACGCCGAGCTGCTGCAAAACGTGCCAAAAATGCACGAAAAACTAACGGTAAAAGACGAAACAAATATTTTACCTCAACGGATGACGAGGAGATGCAACAAGCCTTGACGCGACGTAAGCGTCAAACAGAATTGGATGATTTAAATGCCAACATGACAGATGCCGGTAGTGATTTTACACAAGCGGCTCAACAGTTTGGCGAAAAGATACGCAATGTATTTGAGAGTTTCATGAATTCCATGAACGAGATGGCACAGAAATTGAAGCAACATTTTACCGGTGGATCAAATTCAACAACTACTGACGATATCTAAATGGCAAATCTCTTTGTCAATCACATACTAAAACTATTAATTTTTATGCTAAAAAGTACGAGAAAAAAAAATAATGTAAAATTAAATAAAAAAAGTTTCCAAATCGATAATTACTTTCAATTGTGAAGTAGTGCATGGTACTGTGCTGAGTTAACTTGCATACTTTGTATGCTTAAATTATTTATTGTAATAAAACTTATTGTAGAAAACTTGAATGCCGCTGGTACTTTTTGCATTTTAAAAGATTTGTAATTTTTACGTTTAATAAGCTCTCGTGACTAAATTTGTACATGGAAATTTGTTTCGAATGCAATACTTTCTCAATTTTATAAAAGATATCGGATACTGTTATGCGAAAATAAAAGATCTAATCCTGTACAATAGTACAATAGTACTCCAAAATATATGGAATTTCAAATCAAGTGTTAGTTGTCTAGGCATTAGTAGTGATGCAAGAAACAACAGGAAAAAAGTATTTAAATAAACTGGAAGTAATATTTTTTTCCTTGCAATAGTAACAAACAAAATAATAGAAATAAAGGTACTTTAGTACTTTAATCGAGCAAAACTCGTAAGAGAGTAGCTAAGACAGTACTCTTTTATTCATACAGAAATGTTTGTCTACTTCTAAACGTATGATTATTTGCACTTTATTAATTACAATATATTGCTAAGAAAATGAAAAAAAATCTAGATATGTTTTGCTTTTACATCGCTTAACATTAAAATTGTAAACAAAAGCTACAAAAACAAAATAATGCAGTAAACAAATCTGTTTACAAATTATCGTACTGCTTAATACAACAACAAAAACACCAGCATAAAAAAAATGTTAAACAAGTAAACAATAATACAACAACAACACTACAACAATAAATGTAAACAAAATACACAAACAACAATCCTAATATATATTATAAATCTTTCTGTAAGTCTGTTTTTTGTTTGTTTGTTGGTTTGTTTGTTAGCCAATCACGTCTGAACGCCTGGACCGATTTTCTTGAAATTTGGGATATAGATCGAGCCATTGCCGGTGCAGGTTATAGGCTATAAATCTTTTCAAAATTTTGAAAAAAAGGGGGAAAAAATGGGACAAAGGGAGAAAAAATGGGCAAAAATTAGTACTTTTATGCATAAAATCTGTATTTTATCTGTTTTATAGGTAATTTTTTACGATTTAGCTTGGTTAAGTTTCCCAAATAGCTATTGGAGGTGTTCCGCTTCAAAAGTTGAACCAAAAGGGGTCCAAAAAAGGGGAAAGGGGCCAAAAATGGGCAAATTGAGTGTATAGCCAATCACGCCCGAACGCCTGGACCGATTTTCTTGGAATTTGGGATATTGATCGAACTTTTGTCGGTGCAGGTTATAGGCAATAAATCTTTTCAAAATGTTGACCCAAAGGGGGAAAAAATGGGTCAAAGGGGAGAAAAAAATGGGCAAAAATTAGTACTTTATGCATAAATGCTGTATTTTATCTGTTTTAAAGGTATTTTTTTACGATTTAGCTTGGTTAAGTTTCCCAAATAGCTATTGGAGGTGTTCCGTTTCAAAAGTTGAACAAAAAGGGGTCCAAAAATGGGGAAAGGGGCGAAAAACGGGCAAATTGAGTGCATTTATATTTAGGACTTAGAGTATTCAAAAAACTATGTTGTTTGTTGAACCGGTTTCCGAATAATTTGAAAAATTGCATTTTTTAAGAAACCGGTTTCAAAACCGGTTTCGAAACCGATAAACCGGTTTTTTATTTATTGTTATTTTTAATGCAAAAATTACCCAATAATTTTTTTTAATTTTTTAAACTAATCCAAACTACATAACCCGCGCAACGCCGGGTACAATCTGCTAGTAATGAATAAAAACAACGATGTTTACATTTACAGAGATTTCGAGAAGGCGAAGCCACGAACGTTCGCCTTCAAGAACATTTATCAGACTGTTTACTCTGCCTTATAAAAGGCAAAGCAAAGCAAGCGAGTGAGTTAGTAAAAGTTCAGTCAGTCTTCTGTGCAGACGCAGTGTGTTTGAAGAGAGTAATCGTGGTTTGAAGAACTGCGTTACAAAGATCTGTCGAACAATTCTCTAGTAATTGTTATTATTTATGCAAAGGGTATAAACAGAGGAATAACAAACAAAGCAATTGTTGTTGTTTACATCAAGTTGTGAACAGTGGCACACAGAATTTGTGCGAATAATAAAGAATTTTAATTAAAACTAAACACAAATTTATTTTTTTAATTTTTTTTTTGCAATCTATGAGCTCATATTTAAAACGTTTTTAAACGGTAAAAACGTAACAATATGAAAATTTTAATTTTTATAAAAAAAAGTATGCATTTTATTCATTAACCCATTTACAGCCAAACAAAAACTACAAGTTAAATTTTTAAAATTTCAAAGTATATTTGTTTTTAAGAATGCAAAAAAACAGAAACGTAATAAAAGTGAAGAAAAAAAAATTAAGGAAATTACATTGGTACAATGGCCACTTATGAGTGATATGTTGCAAAACAATTTTTTTCAACGCAGACTGCCTTTTGCAACTCCAGAAGACCATCTAATGCAAAAATAAATAAACTAGAGTAAACAGTTTTTTATACAGCCTTAATAATTTGGTGTTCCCAAATTGGCACAGTGACCGTAAATGGGTTAATAGTTAAAATTACCTTTTAAATATGATGTTTCTTTTTCAATCATTTAAAGAAGAATGTAAATACAATTAAAACGAATAAATTTTAATTGAATAAAATTAACCAGGGTATAAACATTTTTATGAGAAACTCCTATAGAATCCATAAATACACTCAAAAAAATTAATTTTTTTTCTTTTATTACCTTTTCATGAAATAAAATGTTTGTTATTTGAAATTGTTTTATTAAAATTATACGTTTGTATGTGTTGTTGATATAAAATAGCTACATATGTATTCTAAGTTTAGCTAGCGGAAATGTATAAAAATTAACAGCAACAACAACGACAATTACAATGCTTATGCAATATATTTGATAGACAAATAACGATAACGGTAATAAGCATTTCCGTTACGGATACACCAATGTAACGTAATCAAGTACAGCATCATTATTATAAAGAAATATCTAGACACACACACAGTTACACAGTAATAACTGTAATTGTAATGAAATTAAAAGGGGAAAAACTGTTACGAAATAATGTAACTGTAAATCTAACTGTAAATACAATAATTAAAATTTAAAATAGAAAATTATTGACAATTGAACATGTCATCAAAAATGAAATAAAAAACTGTATTGTTAAGCAATTAAACCCTTCTTGGTCCCTCCTCGTTTGAAAATGGCCAAGAATCCCCTACCTAAACTTAATAAAATGGTTGGCAAACAAAGAAATCTAATCCAGTTGGCATCAGTAAAATCATTGCCGTTGTTTTGGTAGTGTTGTTGTGCTGCTGCCTTTAATTAAACATAATAACGACGACAAGGCGATAATAAAAACAAATTGTTGCAGAGCAGTTTTCATTTCCAAACAATAAAACGTTCCAACGAGAATTAAAGAATTGTACGTACGAGAACGCCAGGAAAAAAAAGGTTCGCAAATATTTTAATAAAATTAAACAAGAATTTTAAACGCCAATTAATCTCTTAAATATTCATCTTCTGTAAGCATAAAGATAATGAATCTTAAATACCAAAATCCTTCCATGGCCATAAAGGCTATTTATGGCACAGATAAAGACAGGCTACGATTACGTGGTGCTGGTGCTAGTGCATGTGGTGGTGGTGCTGGTGTTCTTTGTTTAATGTTAACTTTAATGATTCTAATACCAAGTTTTTGTGTTAGCACAGAAGGCAAAGCTATACAACAGAATAAGGTAAGTTAAAATTAAGTTATTTTAATTGCCAATAATACACCATTTCCTAAACGAATTGAAAAAATACTTTTAATAACTGAAATCAATTTTTTTTTTTGCAATAAGTCTTAAATTAAAGGCACAGAAAAATACTTTCTATAAAAAAAATCATGCCGGAACTACAAATCAGAGATCAGCAATGAATCGTCTTTTCGCTACTCATAAGCTCTCATGACATTTTGAATATAAGTGAGTCAACAATATTGAAATTTAACTGTGTACTCTGATTCATTCATACTCACTACAACGTTGATTTATATGTACAGGTTGCAATGAGTATGCGTACAACGTTGACATCAAACTCATACCATTCGAAATATGTTTGATTCAGAAGACACATAAGCAAAAAAGACTCAGCAGCAAACAGAGCTAACACACAACCTTTTAGTGAGTATTTTAGTGTTCGTCCGCGATTCATACTTATTTTGTGATTCGTGTACTCCTATGATGTTGAGTTATGGAGAATCGAAATACTCGAACAAACTCATACGTGTTGTTAAGTATGAATCAGAGATCAGCAACGAGTATTCAAAACGATGGGTAGATTCGAGTCATACTTATTATTTCTGAGACTTATACGCATTCATACTTATTTTAATATGATACTCATACTACTCATACTCAAAGTTGGAAGTACTCGTCGTATTCATACTTAACAATACGCATGATGTTATTGACTTCGACTCGTCTCTACTTAACATTTACACGAAGCACAAAATAAGTATGATTCGCGTACGAACACTACTATACTCACAAGAAGATTGTGTGTATGCTTTGCTTGTTGTCTTTGTCTTTCCTTTCTTCTTTGTTTGTATATGCAACAATAACAAAGGCTGTAAATTTTGATGAATGATTCGAGCCACTCGAATCACTTATAAGTATTATAAGTATTTTTCTAAATTTATGAATCAGAATGAGTAGGCGTATGAATCAAACACATTTCGAATGTTGTGAGTTTGATGTCAACGTTGTACTCATACTCATTGTAACCTATACTTATAAATCAATGCTGTAGCGAGTACGAATGAATCAGAGTAGTTGAATTTCAATTCTGTTGATTCACTCATACTCAAAATTGCGTGAGTGCTTATGAGTAGCGGAAAAACGATTCATTGCTGATCTCTGGTATGAATATGATTTGTATTTCAAACTTTGAATATGAGTAGAGGTGGTTCCATGATATCAAAATAAGTATCAGGAATTATGAGTATGATTTGATTCTACTGATCTCTTTGAATACTCATTGCTGATCTCTGCTACAAATTCATAGCAATGCAGTACAGTTGCGCATGCGACAATTTAATTTTTCTAAATACTTTGGTTGAAATTAAAAATTTCATACAGCAAAAATACCAAAGAAATTAAAGCGATTTTTAATCAAAACGTACTGCAATTGTACCGCCCTAAAGAAATTTTAAATTAAATTGAATTTCCTTAAATTATTGTAAAAAAAATATATTGTCACTAGAATGTTTTTTTTTTATAAAAATTTTAATTTGCTCTAGGAAATGGTGTATTCATTAATTTTTCCAATTACCAATTTTTGAACCCTTTACATATTTCTTTATTTTTTGTTTGTTTTTATTTGCTCAACTTATCTTCCCTTTTGTAATTGTAAATCTAAACCCTCTACAGAAATCCCTGAAACTTTTCAAAAGTTCCTCTTCGTCGGCATCTTTAATAGAATTGCGTCATAAACGTGATACATTTGCTAATGAACGCCAGCCACAGCAAGCCACCTTTGTTCGGGACCGTAATGTCTACCAGGAGCAAGTTGATGCTGAGGATGATTACGATTATTATGAAAATGATAATAATTATGATGTTATACCTGACATGAAGACTACTGCAGATGTTGGTTATCCAATCACTGTGGAAGATCAAATTTCCGAAAAGGCTAAAGAAGTGGCAGAAAGTTTTACGCAAATGTGGCAATCATTAACCGATTCTATACGGCACTGTCTTAACGCTGTGCGTAGATTATTCGGCGACGACAGCGAGGAATACGATGGCGTATCTGGCACAGCGGAACAAGAGGATGAGGAATTGCGTATTGCCATGGAGGAATACTATCGTGTCAAAAATATGCACGATAATGAAGTTTTAATGAATGCTTAAGGAACATAATTAAGAAATAAAAAGTTTTTTGTTTCTCTCTTTTTTTCATTTGAATTGAAATGTAACAGGAGTAATTGTTTTGTGTTGTGTTGTATTAATTAAACAAATAAGAAACAGTGGCAGTAAACAACTTTGTTGTGGAATTTTTTCTTTTTATTAAAAAGGGAAAAATAATTGGAAAATCGTCGAATTATCTCACCCTGCACACAAGCAACTTCCACAGGACTTAGGACATAGGAAACATTAATAATGAAGTCGCTGTGGTTTAGTAGGTAGTGTGTTAGTATATTAGACGTGAGGCCTTGGTTCAAACCTCAGACATTAAAACGACCACATGAAAAAATATTTCTTTGGTGACTTCTTCTCAACAGAAAGAAGAACTCTGAGCGTAAAATAAAATTGCTGTGTGTTAATTTTATATGTACATGAGTGGCGGAACTTACAGTTTAAAGTTGAACCCGAACAACCGATTTTTGAGAAACTTTTCATGGCAATCTCAGAAAATCATACATATATCTGCTGAGAGGAAGTCGCCTAAGAATTTTTTTTTTTTTATATTTCATTTTGTTCGAGTTGTCTGACCTAGGGTTTGAACCGTGACCTTACGGTCTAATAAGTCAACACACTTCTAGACTATGGCGACTTTATATTGTTACGAAAATGGAAATGGTGTTGTTAAAATAATAAACAAAAGCTCCAAAAACAACACAATGGACTTGATCACGCATAAAAACAAAAGCTCCAAAAACAAAACAATGCAGTTGTTCACGTGATCAACGAATGAGTAAGCATATAGCAACAAAAACAACAGGGCTTGTTTACAAGATCGATGAATAAACAAACAAAACAACAACAACTCTGCCTGGACGAAAGTAAACAAGATACACGAACAACAAAAATGGAAACAAGTTGTTTACATTTTTGGATTGTTCCCGAAGGTCGTCATCATCCTTCAAGGGCATCCATCACACTGTTGATCCAGTGATATAAAAGACAAGATAAAGCGAGCAACGATGATTCAGTTAGAATTCAGTCAGCCGTGTATGAAGACACGTTATTCTCGGAGATCGAGTTAAGTTAGTCGTGTGACGACGTCGCGTTGAATTGAGTGAGAATTCAACCAGTGGTGTGTGAAGATACGAGATCGAGTTATAATTCAGTCAGACTTGTGTGCAGATAAGTTGCGTGAAGAAAACAGTTGTTAGTGTGGTGCTTACAAAAAAAGGTTGTGAGCAAAGAAGTATAACTAACAAGTGTTGTTGTTGCTTATAAAAAGGTTATAAGCAGAGAAATATCACGAACAAGCACATATTGTGGAAGTTATCATTGTATACGTGAAATTAGTTCGAACAGTGGCACAAAAGTTGTGCAGATAATAAAGAATTGACTTAAAAATTAAACACAGATTTATTTTTATTTTATTTGCAATCTACGAACTCATATTTTTAACGTTTTTAAAAGGTAAAAACGTAACAATATCTTATAATATCAAGCCTTAATTAAGTAGCTGTGCTATATATTTAGTATTTACGATTAATATAAACTGTACTTATTACAGTTGGATTCAATTTTGGACTTAAATTTTATTAACAATTGGTCTGACAGCACAAGCTACGAATTTGGATTCATAATAACCGAAACCAAAGTTGCAGTTAATTGACTTTTAGTATCTACAAATGCTGTTTAGATTACAGCAATGTATCTCTAAATTTCCCGTGGCATCACAACGGACCGCTATGCGTGCTCAAGTGAGCTTTGTGATATCAGAGCTACCACTCCGACCTAAACCTATCTCTAAATTTGAATTGATTTGATCGAAGAACAACTTGTATGGTGTTCCTTTTAAATGCGGACCCGACCAGTACAAAGATCAGAAAGCAAAAAAACTTCAGTTTTCTAACTAAAACTACATACATGTATATTAAGGATGCTTTTTGACGATGCATAACGTAATCCAAATGTGGAAGGACTTCTTTTTACTATGTTAAATTATTAGATTAGATATGAAGTCGCCGTAGTGTGTTGGCTTATTAGATGTAGGGCCACGGTTTTTCAAAAATCTGACGTTCGGAATCGACTTTAAACTGCAAGTCCCGCCACTCTGTGTAAAATTAACACACACAACATCAGTGCTGTGAAAAGCTAGATCGTAATCCTAACTAAAGAGTTGCAATCGACAATTTTGTATTGTTATGAAAATAAATAATCGTTTAACATTAAAATTATAAACCAAAGCTACAAAAACAAAACAATGCAGTAAAGAAACCTGTTTACAAATTATCGTACTGCTTAAATAAAACGACAAACACCAGCATAAAAAAATGATAAACAAGTAAACAAAAATATACCAACAACACTACAATAATAAACGTAAGAACGTAACAGTATGTATGTTTGTATGTGTACTATTTAGGCATGCCACGCCCCTTTCCATACATCAAAATGTTTATACTATAGACGATTAAAAAGAATGCGTAATGTATTTGGTTGCGATTTTTATGATGTGAGCAGATTAAAGGAATTTAAAGCATTTTTACATGATTATGTGAGCAATGTTATGAGTCGCACCTAGTACCAATGTATAGAGAGTTATTTGCAATGGAATTTTAAATGTAAATGAGATGAAGTTTCAAGAGTTTTTAATCATAGAGATGTATGGCTTTGATATTTAAATTAGTCTTATTTAAGTCATTCTTTTTTAATATTTTAATTTTGATAAAAAATTTTTTTTTTTATTTTTATTTTAAACAAAAGTTTTCCAACATCAAGCAGTGAATACCGTTAATAGCCATGCATGTAGTAAACAGGAAATGTGTGATGAATTTCGTTTTGAAATCCAAAAGTTGCATGCTTTTAGAACATTAAGATATGAATAAATATTTAAAAATAATATCTTATTAAATAAATTAATTAAACAATAAATATTTATAATTGTAATGAAAATGCTTTACAAACAATCAGATAAACAAGAAGTCATTTCTTTTTAAAGATAAAAAAATAAAAATTTCATATAAATTTTCTGTCATAAAATAAAAACATTTTAAATTGCCTAAAAAGAGCGTAAAGTAAAGTTTAAAAATTGGAAATAATAAAAAAACTAAAAGGAAAATGCTAAAATATTTAATAATTATACTACTGCTTGGCTATTACCAAGAATGTAAAGCAAAACCTCAGGTATTTTATGGAGAATCAAATGCATAAACAAATTGAATATAAAAATTTCATTTATAGGACATTGAAACTGCTGCCTTAATGGCTGCGGCTCAAGTAAAGGACGTTATCGAAAATGGAGCAGCTGCTAAAGACAAAAAAGAATTTGAGTTTATGGGCTTCAAAGCCAAAAATGATATGGGAATTGGTTTTGGTGATGCCATGCGTACTAAACGTAGCATTGACGATGACTCGTCTTCATCGTCATCTTCATCCTCTGCTGAATCTCAAGAGTATAATAGACGTAAACGTTCTCCTAACAGCACTTATCCGGATGATATAAAACGCTTGCAACGTTCAGTTAACGCTGATGATTTTCAAGTTTCTATACAAAATTCCCAGGAAACAAAGAAACCCAAACGTTCCATTGAATTTGAATTCATGGATTTACATGAAATGAACTAAAAAGTGGTTTTGTATTTCATGAATTGTATCAAAGCGTTGTTATACGAGGGCATTCAATTATTTTAGACAAATTGTAGACATAATATACAAAACAAATTATAGTTTAGAGTGTGTGTTTTATTTCGGGTCTAAACGAGAGATCAGCAATGAATCGGTTTTTCGCTACTTATAAGCACTCATGAAATTATGAGTATAAGGGCCATTATTACAACTTGTCGTTAACTAAAGGGAGAATTTTAACGGGCAGATTATTATGAGTACCCAATAAGATAGAAGTGATCGTTAAGCTAAAGGGAAGATCATCCTACCTTTAAAATTTAAAGGTCACTTTATGTTTGAATTTGCCATATCATATACTATTTTCAATATGGCAACTTCAAATTTAAACCAAATGATCATATACAACAAGAAACCGAAGTCCGCTGTTGCCACTGCGTTAAAAAAAAACTTGTTTAATTGAGCAGTTTTATCGACTTTGCTCCGGCACTGCCATATTTTAATTTTATTTTATCTGTAAGTTGTAATAACGAAAATCAGTTAAAGGTAACTTTACAGTTCCCTTTAGCTAAAGGTACCTTTAACTAAACCCAAGTTTAAAGGCAAGTTGTAATAATGGCCCTAAGTGAGTCAACAACATTGAAATTTAACTATGTACTCTAATTCATTCATACTCACTTCAACGTTGATTTATAAGTACAGGTTGCAATGAGTATTAGTACAATGTTGATTTATAAGCCTACTCATTCAGATTCATAACTTTAGGAAAATACTTATATTTACAAGAAAAAAGACGTATAAGCAAAAAAGACAGATCAGCAAGCAGAGCAAACACACAATCCTTTAGTGAGTATTTTAGTGTTCGTACCCCACTTATACTTATTTTGTGCTTCGTGTATATGTTGAGTTATGGAGAGTCGAAATCAATAACATCATACATGTTGTTAAGTATGATGTATGATGAGTACTTCAAACTTTGAATATGAGTAAAGGTGGTTCCATAATATTAAAATAAGCATGAATGCGTATGCGTGAAGTCGCCGTATTCTAGCAGGTAGTGTGTTGGCTTATTAGACTGAAGACCCGAGTTCGAATCCCAGGTCAGACATCAAAACGAAATTATGAAAATATTTCTTCGGCGACTTCCTCTCAGCAGATTTCTGGCAAAAACTCTGAGAGTAAATAAAATTGCCATGAAAAGCTTCTCAAAAAACTGTCTTTCAGAGTCGACTTTAAACTGTAGGTCCCGCCACTCATGTATAAAATTAACGCACACAACATAAGTGGTGTGAGAAGCTAGGTCGTAATCCTGACTGAAGGGTTATAATGACCAATTATGTGTTATGTATGTGTGTATGAATGCGTATAAGTATCTGAAATTATGTGTATGATTTGATTCTACTCATCTTTTTGAATACTCATTGCTGACCTCTGATTCATATTACTGTGTGCTTGGTTGCTATTTTTCTCATTTTACCTATGACTTGCTATAAAACGACACTATAAGCGTCTGCTAAACAATTAATTTCGACTTGCACATTACTTCCTTACTTAATTGGTAATTACAAACTGTCAGTGAGGATTGAACTGCTATGCAGTATGTTCCACAAATTGCTTAAATTGAGGGGCAATCTGCAACCATAGCTGCCAGATAAATAAAGCATCAAATCGTCAAATATTATGAAAAAAATCGTCAAAGACGTTCATGGAAATCGTAAAAATAATCGTCATAAAATCGGTATGAAAATTCAGTGTGATGTTCGCTAGAACCGACACATTTTTCAGTGCCTTAGCTTCTTAAGAGAGTGCAAGAAATACTTCACTTCATCTGATCTTCTTATATACTATTTACACCACTTGTATCCGAAAGAGAATAGAATACTGCTCTCATGTATAGGCCCGTGCCTCAACGCCTATTTTGAGACTTCTCGACCTCGTACAAGAAAGGGCAAAGTTGCCCGTTAATGACGGTAGGGTATCGAACTGCATTGATTCATTAGAGCATCTTTGCAATATGGTTTGTGTTTCACTGTTCTATCGCTATTATATATTCCCGACAATCACGTCAAGAATGATAAACTAAAGATTACGTCTTGCGCATGTTTTCCCGTTAGATGACGTAGTTGCGCTATTTTAAAGGTTTCCAAGTCTTTTTCATATGTGAAAATTAACATTTCTTCTGAAAAATGTTTGCACTACGTGAAAGTAGTTGGCAGCCCTGCAATATAACTCACATTATCATTAGCCAATAGGAACAAAGTTGCGTGACGTCATTGATTCAACATGCGCAGAAAGTTTTAATTTTGTGTGCGTGATGGCATAATCTTTAGTTTATCATTCTTGCAATCACGTATGTCGACGTATGTGCTCGCCGAGAAAGGCGAGTGATACGTAGGTGATACGCACATACTGGTCGATTACATTACAGACAAAATTCGTTATTTAGTCGGACTATTCGAATGTGGAACTCACTTCGTGCAGAGTTTTGTAATTTGTTGGCTTTTAAGGGATGAAAAAGTCATAAGATACAGAAAAATCATCACTTATCACAAATTAGCAATAGTAACAACTGCAAAGTAAATACAAAGCTTAAAGTGGCTTCTGATGTACTAAAGTAAAGAATATGATGTAAATTTTTAATTACTAAAAATCGTCAAAATAAGGACATAAATCGTCAAAATGATATTTTTGAAGCACAAAATCGTCAAAATGACGATAAATCGTCAAATCTGGCAGCTATGTCTGCAACTACCAAATGCTCGATGAACCTGGAACTTATGTCGCAATGATTGTACAAAATTTTTGCCAATTGATTTGATAGCTTCCAGCCAAAGAATGCCCTCTGGAATGAATTATTTTTTATTTTAAAAATTTACTGAATGCATTATACTTGAACTAAAACATGACAAAAATGTATTTTTTTTTACATCACCACAGTTTTTAAACGAAAAACACTCTCTTTTGAGTTGCTACTGTTGTTGATACAATAAATCTAGTCTTGTTTCGTTTTACTTTTTCTGTGTGTATGATCTTAAAAAATCCCTTTTCCACTTTTATTTCTCACAGGGAGAAATACTGGAGTAAGGTACTTTTCAATCATTTTATTGATGCAGAAGTGCATCCACAAAGCAGTCCAAAGAGGATACAAAAAAATCCATGCAAAAAAAGCTGATAGTTCCTATAACAGGCTTAAAAGGCCTTAAAAATTTATGGACCCCCCCCCATCCATTCCATTCAATTCATAAATGAAAGAGACACGATTTTTTCTTTTTTTCTGTAGCTTATAAACTCTCTGTTGTGTTAGAGGATGTTGCCGTTTTTGTGTTTTTTTTTTTTGCTAATTCAGGGACATAAATTGATGGCATTTTTGTTTCCTCTAACATAGCCTTCTACATGTCATTTTTGCTCGTTTGTTTCATGTTTTCGTTTGAAAAACAATTTCCCTTGCATGGTGTTGCATGGACACTTACCTGAACTTGTTGTGGAGTTGCTTGTTGTTGCTGTTGTTGGTATTGTGGCTGTTGCTGCAGCTGCTGCTGTTGTGGCTGTTGTCGTTGTGCTGCACCACCATAAAACCGTGAAAAACTCTGTTGCAGGCCGGGTGTTTTTAAAGTAAAGGAATTCGAATTGGCATCCGTATGATAAGCAAACTGGGCCACACATGTATTAATCACACAGGCAATGGCCAATAAACCGAGGACAGACTTTTTAGCTTCACTTCTATGCATGATTAGTTTGGATTTTTTTTTTTAATTTTTGAATTTCTCGAAATTGAATCCTTTTTTGGAAATTAATATACGCGGCGAATGCAAAGTGTTTAACGTTTAATTTATCACACACGGTGTTTAGGGTTTAAATTGATTTTGGCAACTGTTTGGCATTTATATTGTGTTTAAAGATTTTATTGTTTTTAACATTGAAGCGATAACAAATGGTTTCGTTTTTTATTTGTTTTGTTTTAACAATAGCAACAACAACAACAATATTAAAATGTTTATGCTCTTTTTTGAAAAACTACCAAGTAATTGTTCATCGTTTTTATTGGTTAGTATGTATGCCAGGGCAGGCCATACTTAAAACTCATACTGCACAGCTTTATTTAATTAAATATTCCGCTCATAGTTGTTTTTTGTTTTTTGTTTTTTCTTTTCAAATTCACAAATTAACACTCGAAATATTTAAAAAAAAATAAAAAAAAAAAACAAAAAGGTTTTCATTTCAGTTTTTGGTAATTTTGGTTTTTTAAGACCCGCCATACATTTCAATCGTTCAATGCAACAATTCCTCTTCAAATTAAAAGTTTTGAAGTTTCTTATAGCCGCGTTAATTTAATGATTAATTTATTTAAAATTCATTTATTTTTTTGTTTTTTTATTTAAATTTTTAAAAAAGTCTGTTTAAGTAACAAACACTTTCATTTTTCTTTACTTCTGCAGTTGTTTTCTAATTAAAATGTCTTGATATCATACGAGGTGTGTTCGAAAAGTAAATTGCCATATGGAATTTTGTGTTACTTAGACGGTAATTGCAAAATAGTCAAACTGTGGAATATATGGCCGTAGCCGTGGTCTAGTAGGTAGTGTGTTGGCCTATTAGACGTGAGACCGCCGTTCAAATCCCAGGTCAGACATCTCCAACTCAACAAAATATGAAAAAATATTTCTTCGGCGACTTCCTCTCAGCAGATTTCTGGCAAAAACTCTGAGAGTAAATAAAATTGCCATGAGGAGTTTCTCAAAAAATCTGTTGTTCGGAGTTGATTATAAACTGTATGTCCCGCCACTCATGTATGAAATTAACACACACAAAATCAGTGGTGTGAGAAACTAGGTCGTAATCCTGACTAAAGGGTTGTAATGACCACATCTATGTGTGTATGTATGTAGTTGTGATGATCTCTGGGCACCTTTTAAAACGTGTATTGTTAGTTTCAAGAGGCCAAGCTAATCAACGAAATTCGCGAATGATTCGAAAGGTTTCCTATATTAAAAGTAGACTGGATTCTCCTTTTAGTGCTATACGAAATGCCTAAATGAACGCCCAAGTGATCGATCAATTGAAGTGTTCATGTTAGAAACGGTTAAGGGTTCGATGAAATAATAGCCCTTTCCTGAGAAAGAGCAGGTTCCTCACCATTACAGTTAGTACTTCTTCCTAAAAATCGTTGTTCCAAGTGATGGACAGTTGGAAATCCTATCATTGTAGGATTTAATACAGCAGCTACAGTATTACGTGATAAATAAGAAAAAATACCACCGGAAATGGCAAAGAAGTTCACACATCGACAATTGCTATCGCCAAAATTATTGAAACTAGTTTTGAATTGCTTCATCTTATTTGCTAAATTCAATTTCAATGGTTTATCTTATATTTCCCGAGTTGAAAAAGATGGCTCAGTGGTAATAGGTTCATCAACAAACATGGAAGTTGGCCCAGAGGTTAACCGATTTTTCACGTTGATAAACAGAGCTGCTTACAATAGAGCTAGAAACCGCTCCAATCTCATTGTCAGACAGGCTAAAAAATCATATTTCTCCCAGAAACTTAATTTAAATCTCCCTGCTGGCGAATTGTGGAGGAATGTGAAGTCGTTAGGTATACACTCCCGTAGTTCTTTCGGGTGCAAAATAGACCCAGATGAGCTTAATGACTTTTTTTGTATTAATGGCGTGACAAATAATCATACCGGTCCTAATCTACGAAATGAACTCTCCTGCAATACTAACTTCTCATTTTCTACAGTGTCAGAGGCTGATGTAACCAGGCATATCTTGAAAATTCGATCCAATGCCATCGGTGCAGATGGTGTAGCCATTAAATTTGTTAAACGTATATTGTCATATATTTTGGGAGCGCTGACTCATGTCTTTAATCATTGCATTACAACCACCCAGTTTCCTACAGCCTGGAAAATTGGAAGAATTATACCGATAGCAAAGATTTCCAATTCAGTGAGTGCGGGCGATTATAGGCCAATAAGTATTTTACCAGTTTTTTCGAAAATATTTGAGTTCCTAATTGCTGAACAGATTACGTCATATCTGAATTACAATAATCTCTTGTCCCCATTCCAATCTGGTTTGGTTTCGGTCTTGAAACTAATTGATGACATGAGGCCCGAACATGACAAAGGAAACCTCTCTCTTATGTGTCTACTGGATTTTTCAAAGGCCTTTGACAGGGTTGATCATTTAATCTTAAGTCGAAAACTGGGGCACTATTTTGGATTTACAAATACCGCGTTATCTCTTATGGAAAACTACTTGTATGGACGAGTCCAAAGGGTAATTATTGGAAATAGGCAGTCGGGGCTGAGGCGTATAACATCTGGTGTTCCACAGGGGTCCGTGTTAGGCCCCCTGCTATTTAGTATGTTCGTCAATGATTTATTTTCAGTATGCAGGTATACTAAGGTACATGCATACGCAGACGATATTCAGCTGTACATCTCAAACCGTATTGGTCTTATAGAGGATACAAGTTACAAACTTAATTATGACTCGAAGTCTATTTTAAAATGCACTGAGGATAATAACCTTATGCTTAATCCTGGAAAATCTTACATTCTACCAATCAGTAGATGGGAATATGATTTGAGTTATTTTCCGACCATTTACTTGGGGAACAAATCTCTTGTGTACGTTAGTAAGTTTAAATACTTAGGATTTTGGATCAATTCCACCTTGTCATGCACTGACCATATTAATCATGTTGTGCGTAACGTATACCTCTTGCTTCGTAATTTACGAATGTCGTCTAACTTCACACCAGTTGAAGTTAAGAGGAAACTTATAATTCAATTAATACTTTTAATTAGAGGTTTACAGTAAATTGGACTCTCTGTCACTACATAAGTTGCAAGTATCTTTTAATAATGCTACGCGGTATGTGTATGGTTTAACTAGGTTTAGCAGTGTATCGTCCTGGAGGAAAATGATCTTGGGCTGTGACTTAATCGACTACCTTCGGATGCGAAATATTATATTCTTACATAATCTTCTTTATCGTAAGAAACCACCCTATCTCTTTGAGAAGCCTGTATTTGGTAGATCTAATTATATCTAGATACACTTACATCAATACTAGCAGATTGTTTTTCGTCAACACAATTAATTTGTGGAACTCCTTACCAATGACTATTAAAAACATTTCGAGAAAGAGCAGTTTTAAGAAGTCACTTTTTGACTATATGTCCTCAAATAATTAAAAAAAAAAAAAAACAAAACAAAAAAAACATTTATATTACTTTTATTTTTTAAATTTTATTATAGAAATTTTATGTGAAATATAATTATTGCCTTTTTGTGTATTAGTTATATACTTTATAAAAAATTGCACTACAATTTAGGGAATACTAATGACCAATGTAATTTGTGTATATCCTACTGAGCTATAAAAGAATAACATTCTTAAAGCTCTTGTAAGCAAATAAATAAATAAATAAATTTTTTAAAAAGCTTGACAAACAGCTGTTGCCATAAAGATGATTTCGTTATTATTGAAAAGCGTTGCAAGAGTAGTTTGAATCGAAAGAAATTTCTTTTAAGACACAAGAAACAATTTTTTCAAAATTTTTTTCTCTCTTAGCTGAACTTATTATGGAATTGCTCGGATACCGTTAAAGTAAATTTATATTTCTTTTTGTTTGCTACTCTCACCAACTCATAGAGAGTTAGATCTATTTTTTATAGGTATTTTATTTTTTAAATCTGCCTCCTATCTAAAAGTTCATTATTTCCCGGCGCAATAATAATGATCAACGTATGTGGTATTGCCACTTAATTGTATTTACTTTTAAAGTTTTTGCCAGAAGACTGCTGTTTTGATTTATTTCTGATCTTAAATGATGAAAAATAGTTTCGATCCAGCATCCAAAAGTATTCTTGTAGCATGGAGTGACGTCCGAACACTTTCGTACGAACTTTTTCAGTTGGTACGTTAAACAAAAGAGAAATAATGGCTTTCTTTGCAAATCATGATTCTGGTCCAGTGTTGCCAACTCGTGGTGACTAAAAATGGCTAAAATCGTGTAAAAAAATGGCTGAAAAATGGCTAAACAATTTTAGTTAATAAAACACATATATTTAATTAAAAACAACAAAAACTATTAACTTTTTTATTTTTTAAAACTATGTTGTAATAATGAGATCATTTTTATTACAATAAAATATTTGTAAAAAAAATTTAGTGTTTAAAGAAATAAATCATCTATAAAATCTGGGTCATTATTGTTTTTATCATAAGACTCATTAGTACCAACTAGTTTTAAATAATTTTTCGGTACGTCGTATTCAAAACAGCATTTATCGATTCTTTTAAGTCGAAACCTGCAAAATAAATAAAAATTAATCAAAATGGAGATTGATTAGTTTTAGCACTCTTACCTGATAGACAAAATCGAAGTGACAGTCGATAGATGCATTTTATTTCTTAAATTAGTTTTCACCAGATTTATTTGGCTAAAAACCCTTTCAACTGCTGCATTTGTTATTTGTGTTATTTGTGTTTTTCCATTTTATGTAATGGATATTTGAGTATTGCTCCTGAATTTTGAATGAAATTTCGTCATCAATATCAAATAAATTTAAGATTGATAAAATATCATCTTTGGTAGATTTTAAGGCGTTATCTACAGAGAAATATTCAATATTTTGAAGTATTTCAATATTATCTGGCAACCTGAAAAATAATGTGTGTAATAAAAATTTGAATTTAAAATAATATTTATGAATTTAAATATGTTTACAAACCTCTGTTTCAATTGATTTATGAAATCGACAACAAATTTAACACAATTTCGCTCTAATTTCACGTTCTGTCTTCTTTTTCATGTTTCCGCTTTTGTAATTTCCTTTAGATAAGTTTCAAATTCATAACCTAGGCTGCATGTGTATAAAATAAATTCGTCGAAATCTGAATATAAGATGTCTACACAGTCGTCACCAACTACTTTTCATTTCACAAAATTTATAAGCAATAATAGTTCCTTTAATAGGCGGGTTGGATCATTTTCATGGCCTTGAAAAATTTTGTTGACTAGTTGGACTTCATGTAAAATGGGTTTCAAAAATAACAAATATAAACGAATATTGTCGTCGTTGTACAATTCAGAAAAGATTTTAACCTTAAGACATTTTTATGTATCATTTTAGTAAAGTTGCTGTAAAAATATGAATATGGCTAAAAATGGCCAAAAGAAAATAAAAATGTCTAAAAAAATGGCTAATGGCAAAATTTATTTTTTGACGGCTAAACATGATTGAAATGTGCTAAATTTAGCCATGAAATGGCTAAATTGGCAACACTGTTCTGGTCTTACTTTAATTATAGATTCTACATAGAAATTCTTTACAATTATTTTTAGTATTCCTGTTGTTACCAACTTACGATATGGTTTTCAAAGAATATCAAATATTTTCCAACGTAACGTTGCTGAATTTAAATTCAAAAGCGAATATAATTTACATGCAAATGAACTAAAAACTGATTAAAAGCAGAATTTCAAATTTTATTTTAGAAATTAAACAAAAAAAAGAAAAATAAAAACAATACAAAAATTTAAATTGTTTTTCAATTGAGTTCATAAGCAGCACATACATAACAAATGTTATATAATTTTCGAAATAAATTTTCGAATTATAAAATTCACTTCAGTATGCATATAGGGCGGCCAATGTGTGAATGTGTTTCCCATTTCCCTTTTTCGGCAAATTTTATAATGACTGACTGGCTGACTGACGGACTGACTGTTAGAATGATAGGTCGAGTGAGTGTTTAAATATTAAATTCCTTATTTTGCGAATTGCTATGTGAATATGTAAACCACACTGCATTTAAATTAAAAATCATTTTATCATCATCGACAAACAAACAAATTAAATAATTTTTTTTAGCCATTAATGGATAACAAGTAATAACAAAACTACTCCATACTTGGTTAGCATGTACAACCATTATTATTGTGTTCGTGTGTGTGTGTGTATGCTTTTGACCAAAATATTGCAACACATACATTTGCATACGGAAAATAACGTTTTGTATGTAACGCACTAGTCAAATATTCAGATCATGTAGTCAGCGATAGTCGGTGGTTATACAGTGGTCTTCATCATGTTGGTTTTGAAAAGTGAATTGAACGATACAGGCACGTACACAAGTACAGCATAAGTGGGTAAATTGAATGGAAATAAATTTTTACCCAAAAACCCAGAGACACAAATATGTTGTGAGTTTAAACAATATAAAGGGTTTGTCATCGAGAGGTGGTAAAAATCTCTTTGCACTTGGTGATAATAAAATTGAAAGATAATCATTTGGGTCTTCTTTTCACACTAACTTCAACTGAATTTTAACTTCCTGTGGGGAAATGTTGTCGGAAATTTTGATTTTTCATAAGAATGCCTTGTCCTCAGTAGCTTTTTTTTCTTCATCGGAATATGTCATTCACGAATATGGATCGTTTAGCGTAATAACTATGAAAATTTACAAATAAATTTAATGTAGTCTGGCTTATGTACCGGGTTATCCATTTCGTAGTTTTAAAAGTAAACGTAAATAAAACACATATAAAATATTTATATTCATGATATTTCTTTTTTTATTGTAACGTTTGAACATTGACATTATGTGTGAAACACTACATCATTTAAATGACCTCCACGCAAAGTGTTGCAAGCATTGATTCTTTTGAGGTAATTTTCGACCACTTTTTGACACATATTGGGCGGTATCTCAGCCATAACTTGTTGGTTTTTAAGTGCTCAAGAGTTGAAGGTTTATCTGCATAAACACGGTCTTTCGCGTAGCCCCACAAAAAAAAAGTCTAATGGTGTCAAATCGCATAATCTTGGTGGCCAGTTGATATCGCCACGACGAGAAATTAAGCGGCCAGGAAATGTCTCTTGCAATAAAGCCATATTCGCTCGAGTTGTGTGGCATGTGGCACCGTCTTGTTGAAACCACATATTCTCCAAGTCGTATTCTTCAATAGCAGGCAAAAAAAAGTTGGTTATCATATGACCATAACGCTCCGAATTGATGGTGACAGTCGTTCCATCGTCGTTTTCGAAGAAGTAAGGTCCAATCACACGTTCGGACCAAAGACGCGCACCAAACAGTGACTTCTTCTGGATGTAATGGCCTCTCTTCAATTACTGGAGGATTCTCGGAACCCCAAATACGACAATTTTGTTTATTAACATACCCACCGAGTGTGAAATGTGCTTCATCGCTGAAGAAAATTTTGTTCGATACGTGGCTATGGCAGAATCACCATTTTTTTTAGTAGGTTTTAATAATTTTTATGCGTTGTGTGATAGTTAAGCGATCCATTTTCGTCAATGTCAGACTTTCAACTGAAAAGAAAAAAATTGGTTTCACAATTTAGTTTGACAGATGTCGAATTCCAGTCCCATACTTTTGAAACCACGAAATGGATAGTCCTTTGTCATCACAATATTTGCATCACCAAAAATATGCTTTTACTAGTGAAAATATAGCGAATAAGACAAATTCATTATTCGTTACCATTGGGCCTTACTTACGGCTTATTACAGCATATTTTGCATTTAAAAGTCCGCTGACCATGTAAAACCCCGTGGCTATTTTGTTTGTCTACTAGAATAGCAGGCATTTAATACTGATCTCTTGAACAAAGTTTCTTCAGGGGTGATTACAGTAAGCAAAACTTTACACAAAAAATCATTGTACATATCTGAAAAAAGTTAGCGAATGCCTTTGGGTGGAAAATAATCCTGAAAGAACTGTTACAATTGACCACTATTAACTGACAGGCACTGGTGTTGTCGAGCCGGAACGCTCCGGAACGTCGTTCCGGTACTTCCTTTTTGGACAGGAATGCGTTCCCGAACTAAAGATGATTTCTGATAACGAGAATTGGCTGACGTTTTGAAAAAAAAAAAAAAAATTGAAAAGAATTGCTGATTTTTTTTTTCTAATTTTTGACGAATTTTTATATGTATTTTTATAAACAAGGGTTTGAACCGAACCCGAACCGGAACAAAAACCGAAACGAACCGGCTTGTTTTTCCGAACCGTGAACCGGAGGATTATCATGGAAAATCACCACCGTCGTTAAATTTGGGACATGAGACCGCACAGAGCGGCCGCCTACCCAGGATCTGCCCAGTCTGTATAATTATATATCCACGTTCCGGTAAAAAAAAATTAGCACAACACCACTGCTGACAGGTATGTGGTTTCAACAAAAGAAGACACATTATCTTGGCCGATTTAGGCTCAAGTTTCCGGATAGAACTATTACACATTTTGACCTCATTAATTAACCGAATAATCCTCCTAACATTAGAGCATTCACAGATAAAACTGAACCTAATAAATACATAGTAAATTAGAACAAAGTTTATAAGATTTCTCTATGGTTTTTGTTCAAGAAGAGATTCTTATTATTTTTATAAGGAAAACCTTTTTGAAAAAATCAAGAAAAAAACTTAGGGATTTTACTAGATAGTCTTCTTGATTTTTTTTAAAAAGGTTTTCTCCTTAATTTTATTAGGCTTTCTTTCTGTTTTCTTCAAAAAGATTTTCTTCTTAATTTTATAAGACTATCCCTTTATTTTTTTAAATAATACTTCTTGATTTTGCTTGATCTTATTATAGATTTTTTATTGATATATTTACTTAGAAACTAATTTAATATTTGTTATAATAAAAATTATAATTAGCTTTAATTTCAGTAAGTAAAAATGTATTAAAAATATGATAAAATATATTTGCTTAGAAAGAAATTTAATATAATAAGAAGTAAATATTATTTCCAGTATTTTTTTACTCGAATAACTTTAAGTCCATTGTTCAGCAAGTAAAAATGGATGGGCGGTCCGCCTAAATCGGTCAAGTCAATGACGTCAAATGTTTCGGATTCATTGCCAACCAAATAAGATTGAAATCTTTGTGAAAAATTTAGGTTTACAAATTTCTTACCAACTATTTTTATATTGTCTTCTTTGTATAAAAAATCGACTATTTCATAAATATTTAGGGCATCATCTTTAGTTAGAGTGACTATATACATATATAATTGACTTTAAACATTTTTCCACGAAAAACTATTTTATTCGTTCTCTTATACAGATGAAATCGGTAAAATTGATTGAATACTTAACTGGTTCAATATTCTGCACTTCTTCAAAATAGAATTCCTGCTGAAAGAATTCGTTATTTAAAACGGAATTGTAAAATCATAAAGAGGAAAATATAACTTTTTTTTCATAAACATAACAGCATGTTTACGAACAATATTTCTTCTCCATTCCCTTAGGCCTACTTTGAATTTAATCAACTCACCAGTATATTTTTGGTTCACCTTCTTGAATAAATTTTCAACGTCTTGGATTTTCTTTTTTAATATGTTTGTTGATGTAATTCCAAAACTTAAAAGAATGTTGCACGTTTCATCACGGAGCTCCCAGGATTTAAAAATTGGGACAATATCTACATTTTCTGTTAAACTCCTTTGATCGGTCGTTACTCAAAATTTTATTTGTTTTTTATAACAATTTTTTTTTGTTGAAATTAAAACAAAAATTTACTGTTTTTTTTTTAAAGGAATATATTTATTACTTTTTTCCACTTCTTTACTAATGAAATCAATAAGGAATACTCCTTAAAAAAATTATTAAGTAGCTTAATATAATCTATAAGGAAAACCTTTTTTAAAAAATTAATTACGTAGCCCAATGAAATTAATAAGAAATTCTTGTTTTATACAATTTAGAAGAAAACACAACAGAATCAATAAGTTTTTCTCTATGGATTGTATTTTTTGTAGCAAAAATGACGGAATTTGAATAAAAAAAAATGTTAAATAACAAGTTTTCTTCTTAAATGTATGTGTTTTACTTCTTGAAAAAATTAAAAAGATTTATCACATTAAAATAATAAGAAATATCTACGAAAAAATTTTCGTTTCTTTCTCTTGTAATACCCCTCACTGCAAAAGCGTTTCGTAGAGAAAATCTTCTTGATTTTATTAGGCAGTTTTCGCTCTGTGTTTGAAACCCGAAATTAATTGAGTTATCGCCAAGATACCGCCCTAAATGTTTGAAAAATTATTAGAACCCTAAATCAAAACAATCGACACAGTTGATCTGTTAAATGTTATTGCCCTGCATATTGGTAGGGTCCAAGCATTACAATTAAATAAAATTTTCTTGGTAATCATAGTTTTTTGTGAGTTTTATTTAAGTTCCCTTCTTAAACCGAACAATGGATAATACTTTATTCATATATGCCATACAGTTCTATTCACAATAATTGACTTTATTGATCTTCAAAGACTCGCTATTCTGTTACATAATTGATTATCTTCTTTAAAATATTCGTATATAAAAACAAGGAAACTCAAAACACCTTCTGTCGTAACCACCCTATTTTTAAAACCATTACATACATAAACTATTAAACCCAATTAAAAAACTTTTTTAATTGTTATACGAGTATTATAAATAACAACAACAGCAGCAAATATATAATAATAATTATAATTATTATTATTATTCATATAATTTATTATGAAACCTTTTTAAACACTTTAATCGCATTTCTTGTGTATAATTTATGACTTTCATTACATTTCACTTTTAACAAAAACAAAAACAACAACTACAACTACAATAACAACAACATTCAAAAACTATGAAATAACACGTGCCTCTAACAAAGACTTTGTTTAACAACTTTTCGAAGAAAACAAAACAAAAGTTCTCTCGCACACATCCATCCATATACGACGCATCGGTGCATAATTAAAATTCTAACAATAATTTTGGTGTGCCATTAAAACATTCTGCATCGGTTTGGTAAACCGAACTTATCGTTAGAAATGCAACAACAACAATAAATACAACCATGTACAGTGTTAGGGAAGAGCAACAGAGAAAATCTTTAATAATATGTATGTACGTGAACAGAAAAACCTAAGAAACGTAATAACAAAAGGACACGACTTTATAGTATTTTTCATCTTCTCATGTCTTGACGAAAGCTTACATAAAATGAAGCCATTCTTCAGACTGTTGCACTACGGTATGTAAATTATAACTGATGGTCAGCCATTTAATTTACATTTCATTGAAACCTAAAAAAAAAAACGAAATAAATAACCGTTAACCATTCGATATTCAAACTAGTGCTGGTAAGTTTTTCGCTGTTGTTTAAACATCAAGTCAAACACAATACATACATACATACATATGTACACATATCCTCTAATTCGTGTAATGCTATGAGTTGGATAATAATATTTAATCCATAATAATTATAATGATGGATTTCAAATGTGTGTAACGACTCTTGTTAAAGTAATAAAAGCACATGGAAGAAAGCCTTCTCCTCTACCCATACATCAATAAAATGTATGTATGTACATATATGTGTATGGGTTGGATAGTGTAAATGAAATTATTATTGTTATTGATGCTCAACTAAAGTAAGCAACAAATTATGTGTGTTTTAATATAAAAGCAAATGTATGAGTATTTAGTTGTTGTTATTATTATTTATACATACTCTCTCTCCCTCCATTCTTTCTCTTGCTGTAAATTTATAACTCACTATTAAAACACTGCTAATAATGTAACCATCTACACACACACACGCACTCACTAATAAAAATGTATCATATGGTTTTGTTTTGTTTCTCTCTCGTTATTGTTGTCGTTAATGTTATGTGAGTACACAGTATAAAACGTATGCCAGTTATTGCATGAGCATACAAAAGAGCTAGTATGGGTGGGTGGTAGTTGGTTGGTGGTTGAAGTAAGTGCAAGTTTTCTTACGTTTTTCGCCATTCTTATTCACAACACGTCGTCTACTTAAGCCAATAAACTTAACATTTAACTTTGATACGATTACTACACTCTCTCTCTGACTATTTTCCTCTCCCTCTCCTACTCATAAACAATTGTACACAGTACGCATACACATGCGTGCTTATATTAATATTCATGCTCACATATAAAGGAATTATTATTACTATTCTGTACACATAAACGCATGATTATCATAAACTACGCTAGACACAGACAGTGTTGGCAATAAGAATAGAAACATTTTTACATGGAACTTTAAATTGCTTATAACAATATGAACTATTGCAGAATTGATTAGCAATAATTATTTAATGATTTATTAATTATTAACACACTCTTATTATGACAATTAAATAAATGCTTGTCTGGCAGATACATATTTGCATGTTTTACTCACAAGTGTGCTCAAGAGGGATTGAAAGAGAAAAGATAATATTTCTGGGTTAATTTCTAAATATCAGTCTCTGAGCTTATTTGCAGCCATCTTAACTGTTTTAGCAATATTTTTTTAAAATTAAAATTCCAATAAATTTAATTTATTTTTGTTAAAATTCCTGCCTTATTACTCATTGAATAAAAATCTAATGGCGTTTTCTTTTCTACCAAAAAATGTGCATTTTATTAACGCAAAATGCAATTTTGTGTTTGTTTCTTAAAAATGTTTCGCCCTCTAAAAGGGTGGTATGTTTTATTCTAAATAATTCGCAAGTGGAGGGAATTGCATTTTATGCCCTGTAAAAATCGAGAGTGCTGATAATGCCCTGTAAAGCAGATGACTTTTGTTTATTTATAGGGCTACCAGATGAAATTTAAAAAAAGTCGCCTGGTATTGTTATCCAATTTGAAGTTAATTTTTTCATTGTTTTGTGGAGTAATCTTAAGGAAATATTACATTATTAAAGCTACATGGTCAGTAATATAAAAAAAATTGTATTCAGTGTTAGAACAGTGTTAAAAAATTTTTTTTGGTTATAAAAAAGTGCTCAAAAAATTAAGTCGAAAAATTAGCGATCTGGCAACACCTTTTTCATATTTACATATTTTATTGAAAACAAATCAAAAAATACAACATATTTTTAAATTAAATTTTTAAATATGGATATTTCTGCATCTATTTTATTTGCGAAAATTGAAATAAATCAGTTATTAGATTCATCTTCGTCATCTTTTGAACAAATTGGCATTTCCTCATTCATTTTCTTAATAAGTGGTAAACACAGGGCATACCCTTTTCTAAAATTTGTGTTTTGTTCTTCTCAAATAAAAAATTACATTACAACAGGGTTGGTCAGCAATTTTTTTAATGTACCTTGTAAGAGGGTGACATTTTCTTTGTAGAAAAGAAAACACCATAAGTATGTTTCGAATTTATTGGGGACTGTTTCGTCAATTTCTAACCGATAACATCATATTTATTACAAATAAAAGTATTAAAAAAGATTTTGAATTATTTTTTTAGTTTAATTGATCTAGTTTTTAACCACCACTGTGAATTTGTTATCAACAGTTGAATGCATTAAATCCTTGTATTACAGTTTTTAGAAATTTTTAAAAGAAAATAGGATATGGAAGACGATAAATATTGAACGATAGCCCTAATAAGACAGAGAGTATCCCCCAATCATTTGCAAACTGCTTGAAAGACTATTTACAAATTTGTGATGAATGGAGGCAGTAGAATCTCCTGTCTTAGTATCATTGGTAATATAATCAAGTGTCTGCAGAGAGTACTAGTTGAAGAGATGAAAGGAATTTTTCATTATTAATATGACTTCCAAAAACTAAAGTTGATATCTCTTTCGATTTAAATCAATGAAACAATCGACTTTTCTGTATTTTACTAACTTGTTGTACTAGATTTAACCAATAAATATATAAATAAGATAAAATAGTACAGTAAAATCTTTTTTTGCACGGTAGATACGTTTCTAAGAAATTCGTGTAAATCAAAATCGTGTAAAAAAATACACGGTTCATATGTAAATTTGGAAATATGTTCCACAACCAGAAAAAATCGTGTAAAATGAAAAAAATTCAAATATTTCCTTAAAAAACCGTGCAAAAAAAGTGATAGCAAACTCCATTAATAAAACAAAACAATTCATATTTATTACAAGAAAATAAATTGTACAGTTTTAATTCAATCCATAAGTATAAAAAAATATACATCAAAAAAATTAGGCAACAAAAGTTCAGCTACTCATCGCTGGTTGATAACAATCGTGGACGTTTATTATGGACCGGATTAAAATCACTGTCGTCAGAAGATATGTCTAACGCAACTGTTTGGTTTTGTTCTAATGCAGAATTATCTTCATTATTAGCGACGTCTATCGGTTTTTTTGTTGTTATGAAGTCAGTTAAAAGCAGTTGTTTTTTTGGTTTCTCCAGTTGTTTACATAATTCTTGATATCCAGCAACACAAGATTTCAGTTTACGTTGGAATTTTAACGCACGGAGCATGTCAGGATCATGAGCAAGAAAATGTTGTTCCATATTTGTAGCGAATTTCAAGCCCTCAAGAATTAATTTTGCCGTTAAAACCTGACCTTCGTCTTCGTGTTCGTCAATATCGACATCTTTGTTTTCATTGATTGTCATAATTTCAATTAAGTCGTCATCATCAATAGGACCTGCTTGCATTAATTCATCGATGTCAGCCGGTTGCATGTTGTCATGAAAAAATTATAATTTTTTTTTGGAATTCGTGTTAAACCAAAAAAAGAGCGTAAAAAAATTAAAATTTTCTTCTTTACGAACCGTGTTATTTCAAAATCGTGTAAAAAAAGACCGTGTAAAAAAAAATTTTACTGTAGTTTTAATTTAAGATAATAAGGGCATACTATACAGTTCTTTCAGCTGGGGATTGACGAGAATTCAAACCATTTAAGTAAGTAAGTATATTCTAAGTACAATTGAAGAAAATTTCTTAGGACGTTACAAACAACGGAACGAACAGAATATATTTGACAATTGACAGTGGGACAGGTCATAAAAACCAGACGTCTTAACCAGTAAATGTTTTCATTTAATAACCTAATGACACTACTGAATTACATACCCATTATCACACATGAAAGTTTTTATGGATTTTCTTATTACCGGGGTATGTCATTAACAGACGTTTGTCAACACTCTTACCAACATTCAACGTAATGACACACTCTCAATTCACAGTTGTCATTCTGTCTAAATTACGTATACATATGTATGTATGTATAAGTATATGTAAATACATACATTATAAATATTTTTTTTAACACATGTCTAACTGACATTACAATCAGTATGTTTTTTTTTTTTTTTTTTATATGATATTACGACGCGTCTTATGGAAACAATTTCTTTTCTTTTTATTTTTCGTTGGTAACAATTGCAATTTTAGTGAATGTATACAGAGTTATAAAAACGAATTTTTATTATTATTTTTTAATATTTTAATCGTATTTTTTTTATGTTGTCTTGATGATGGCAAATAATTAAAGAGACAGACACATCGCAATAACATAATATTAACAGTCAGAGCTGGCCCAAATGTGGGGCACAGTTATTATAATTAATGGTGTTTTCTTTTCTACAAAGAAAATGTCACCCTCTTACAAGGTACATTAAAGAAATTGCTAACCAACCCTATTGTAATGTAATTTTTTATTTGAGAAGAACAAAACACAAATTTTAAAAAAGGGTATGCCCTGTGTTTACCACTTATTAAGAAAATGAATGAGGAAATGCCAATTTGTTCAAAAGATGACAAAGATGTCTCTAATAACTGATTTATTTCAATTTTCGCAAATAAAATAGATGCAGAAATATCCATATTTAAAAATTTAATTTAAAAATATGTTGTATTTTTTGATTTGTTTTCAATAAAAAATGTAAATATGAAAAAGATGTTACCAGATCGCTAATTTTTCGACTTAATTTTTTGAGCACTTTTTTATAACCAAAAAAAATTTTTTAACACTGTTCTAACACTGAATACAATTTTTTTTTATATTACTGACCATGTAGCTTTAATAATGTAATGTTTCCTTAATGTTACTCCACAAAACAATGAAAAAATTAACTTCAAAATTTGATAACAATACCAGGCGCCTTTTTTTAAATTTCATCTGGTAGCCCTATAAATAAACAAAAGTCATCTGCTTCACAGGGCATTATCAGCACTCTCGATTTATACAGGGCATAAAATGCAATGCCCTCCACCATTGGCAAGTGCAAATTATTTAGAATAAAACATACCACCCTTTTAGAGGGCGAAACATTTTTAAGAAACAAACACAAAATTGCATTTTTTAAAATAAAATGCACATTTTTTGGTAGAAAAGAAAACACCATAAGCCTATTGCAATATATTTTCTATTTAAAAATTTGCAGGTGATCCATTCGTAATATGTGCTTAGAGTTTGGCCCTCAGCCTGTGTTATATTAGCCCATACCAGTCCTTAAAAATAAAAATTCGCTTGTTTTTGATATATTTCTCGTACATGTTTTTATTATTATTTTTATATTTCTGTGTTTTGTTTTGTTGTGTTTTATATTTCAATTGCACAAATATTTCCAAATAAAACGCATAAACAAACCAAACAGGAAATGTTTTTATTTTTTATTCATGGAAATATTTTTCAAAATTGAATACAAAATATTGTGTTGGAATATAAATTTCAAGTGTATGCCCCGTGCATGGAGAATTTATTTCATTCGATTAATTTTAATCCGAATTTTTTTTTAATAAACAACACTTTCGTAGTACTCATGCGAACGCAGTTTGCGGTGGCCACAGTGGCTCCACCTATAGATTGTGTTAAAGGAGGTATTGTAGACTATTACTTGCAAAGAATGAATGTCTCATGTTTCCGGTGGAATCTCGAGAACTACCTATTCCGAAAATTGGCAACATTAGTTTTAGCTCACAATTCAGAGTAGAGTTCTTCATACTCGTGACTGGTCTGATAGATTGAACTTAATCGTAAGACTGATGATGTAAAAGTAGTAGTAAAGTTTTTATATTGTTACGAAAATGGAAATGGCTAAAATAATAAGCAAAAGCTCCAAAAACAACACAATGGACTTGATCACGCATAAACAAAAGCTCCAAAAACAAAACAATGCAGTTGTTCACGTGATCAACGAATTAGTAAACATATAGCAACAAAAACAACAGGCTTGTTTACAAGATCGATGAATAAACAAAAATATAGCAACAACGTCCGTGTATAAAAAATATAGCAGAAAGACAAACAAACAAAACAACAACAACTCTGCCTGGACGAAAGTAAACAAGATACACGAACAACAAAAATGGAAACAAGTTGTTTACATTTTTGGATTGTTCCCGAAGGTCATCATCATCCTTCAAGGGCATTCATCACACTGTTGATCCAGTGATATAAAATGCAAGATAAAGCGAGCACCGATGATTCAGTTAGAATTCAGTCAGTCGTGTAAGAATACACGTGATTTTCGGAGATCGAGTTAAGTTAGTCGTGTGACGACGTCGCGTTGAATTGAGTGAGAATTCAACCAGTGGTGTGTGAAGATACGAGATCGAGTTATAATTCAGTCAGACTTGTGTGCAGACAAGTTGCGTGAAGAAAACAGTTGTTAGTGTTGTGCTTACAAAAAAAAAGTTGTAAGCAGAGAAATATCACGAACAAGCACATATTGTGAAAGTTGTCATTGTATACGAGGAATAAGTTCGAACAGTGGCACAAAAGTTGTGCAGATAATAAAGAATTGATTCAAAAATAAATACATATTTATTTTTATTTTATTTGCAATCTACGAACTCATATTTTTAACGTTTTTAAAAGGTAAAACGTAACAATATCATATCCCCGGGATAGCATATTGTTACGAAAATGAAGAATCTAGATACTGGTGTTTTGCTTTTACATCGCTTAACATTAAAATTATAAACAAAAGGTACAAAAACAAAACAATGCAGTAAACAAACCTGTTTACAAATTATCGTACTGTTCAACATGACAACAAGCACCAGCATAAAAAAATTGTAAATAAGTAAACAACACTACAAGGATAAATGTAAACAAAATACACAAACAGCACTACAATAATAAATTTAAACAACGATGTTTACATTTCCAGAGATTTCGAGAAGGCAAAGTCATGAACATACTCCTTCAAGAACATTCATCAGATTGTTTACTCTGTTATATAGAAGGCAAAGCAAAGCAGGCGACTGAGTGAATGAAGTTCAGTCAGTCTTGTGTGAGGACGCGGTGTGTTTGAAGAGAGTATTCGTGGTTTGAAGACCTCCGTTACAAAGATTTGTCGAATAATTGTCTAGTAATTGGTATTATTTATGAAAAAGGTATAAACAGAGGAATAACAAAGAAAAGCAATTGTTGTTGTTTACTTCAAGTTGTGAACAGTGGCACACAGAATTGTGCGAATAATAAAGAGTTTTAATTAAAACTAAACACAAATTTATTTATATTTTATTTGCAATCTACGATCTCATATTTTAAATGTTTTTAAAAGGTAAAAACGTAACAATACTAATTTTTTACCTCTTGACATTAAAAAAGTTTCCTTAAAAATATTGCAATATTTTATGAATTCATCATCATGTTTTGAAAGTAATTTCTTACCATTACCGACAACAAATAATTTTTCTTAAATGCCGGCAATATTCGTTTATTTCAATGTCAATATCGACATCAACATCAACATTATGGTGGTATATTCAAATATGAACGCATGGAAAAACCAATATTTTCACTTGAAAATTGCCACTTTTTGTTGTCTAAACATTACGTTGATATTTTTTTTGTCTTTTTTCCGCATTTTTTTTTTTTTTTTCTTTTTCTTTCATAGGTAAACATATGAAAAAGTCCTTAATTTCCGTGTCAACTTTCTCAAAAAGAAAAAAAATTGGAGAAACTAAAATTTTTTCAGAACAAGGAAATATATTTTGCAAAATATCGTTAAAAGCAAAATTAAAAAAATTCAGTGCAGTTGCAATAACCTTATCAGGCGCTACAATTACAATATCCCGCTGCTTACTTGTTATCATACACGCAAGATGATGGGAAAATGATTAAAATTTTTCATATTTTGGATTCTGTTGATAAGGATTTTATTTTACCTTTTTTTTTTAATTAAATTTCAAGCCAAAGTAGAAAGATTTTTGTGGCCCAAAAAGATTTGCTGTAGGGTGAATTTTGTTTCAAGAATAATGAATAAAAAGCAAATGCGAGAACAACATGTTAAAGGAAATGTAAAGTTTAGAATTTAAAGCCATTAGGAGTAGAGTTTGGCTATGATAGATAAAATTCTATGAGTGTATATAATTACTTATTAAAACCCGATAAACGGGTTTCGGCCTGCCTTAACACATCGTTTCAGACGTCTTTGCTTCTTGCGCGCCTACGCCAGTTGGTCACACCAATCGATTACAGGGCTTCCTCGATCTGGTACTGCTAACGCAAACAAGATCGTCCTCTTCGCCGACTTCCGCAAATCTCCGCATCAAATACCCATCTCGCCGGAGCAAATGTGCATACATAATTGGCTATTACAACCCTTCAGTCAGGATCACGGCCTAGCTTCTCACACCACTCATGTCGTGTGCGTTAATTTTATACATGAGTGGCGAGACCTACAGTTTAGCGTCGACTCCGAAAGACAGATTTTTGAGAAACCTTTTCACGGCAATTTTATTTACTCCCAGAGTTTTTGCCAGAAATCTGCTGAGAGGAAATCGCCGAAGAAATATTTTTTTTCATATTTCGTTTTGATGCCTGACCTGGGATACGAACCCGGGCTTTACGTCTAATAAGCCAACACACTACCTACTAGACTACGGCGACTGCCAGTGCAGTCGTTGAATTTTAATACGCTGCACAACGAGCATGTTGTTGAGGAGCTCATACAGCTCACTGTTGGATCGGATACGGATACTGCACCGAAGATCTTACGTATGTATATACCGAATTTATTATTCAATGTTTTATTTGTAGTCGCCGTTGTCTAGTAGGTATTGTGTTGGCTTATTAGACGTAAGGCCTCGCTTCAAACCCCAGGTCAGACATCAAAACGAAAATATGACCAAAAAAAAAAATATTTCTTCGGCGGCTTCCTTTCAGCAGATTTCTGGCAAAAACTCTGAGAGTAAATTAAATTGCCATGAAAAGTTTCTCAAAAATCAGTCGTTCCGAGTCGACTTTAAACTATAGGTCCATGTATAAAATTAACGCACACAACATATGTACGTGCTGTAAGAACCTAGGTCGTAATCTTGACTGAAGGTTTGTAATGATCAATTTTTTTATTTTTTTATTTTTTTGAAACCAGCACTCAGGGGATGGCCCCTACTCATGCAGTGCATTGTGCAGGTTTTTTAGGAAAGGGGGAAGATGCGAACGGCAAGGAAACGATTTGCTGCTAGGTGACTATAAAATGGCCAGTGCTATACCTTCACCATTAGACAGTCTACAGGCAATCGTCCACAAGAAGCCCGCAGTTTCTCACACAACTTATGTTGTGTGTGTTAATTTTATACATAAGTGGCGGGACCTACAGTTTAAAGTCGACTCCAAACGACAGAATTTTTGAGAAACTGAGAAGAAATCGCCGAAAAAATACTTTTTGTATTTTTTTATTTTTTGATGTCTGGCCTGTAAGTACATATATGTGTATGTATATGTATGTATGTATGTAAGTATATGTATGTTATGTTTTATTTGAAACCACAATAGATATTCAAATTCGAGCGTTTTGGAGGCAAGGTCATCTCACGTGAAGGTAATGTAAAGTGGCCATCGAAATTGGTCGATTGAACCGTTAGAACTTTCCTTGTAAGGATTTCCAAAGCGACATTTGTATTTTAATAAACTACAAACCACTGCGGTTCTAAAAGTCAGTGTAACCCAAAAAAACCGAGCCGGACATTTGGACGACATTATAATCCCTAAAAATTTCGATGATGTCTCGTACACACTTTGTTTTATTTCAATTGAATATGTATGTAATACCCAGATTCTACTGTAAACGCGCAATTCCGATCAAATGAAAGAAAAACTTTATCATTCCTACACATATTTACACATGTTATCAGTAGAGGACTGAAATTTCACCACGAGCTAACAACAGAAAAAATTGCATATGAATAGCAAAAAAAAAAAATAATCAACAGCAGGGAGAACTAAGTTGTACTAAAGAAAATAAAAAAACTAGAATTATTCTCTTTTAAGTTTGTTGAAAATATTATTTCTAATTACTTAATATCTGCTGTAATCGAAAAAATTTTTCCCCGTTTCAAAAAATAATTTGTGTTGTTATTTATGTGCTGTTGCATGAATGTGGACTCATATACACTATTGCCGTGGTGACAGGAATACCATCAGGCATATACGCATGCATGGAACAACTTTTTTTGTTTCTTGCAACGCCATGCAGATAGAATGTTTGTGCTGTATTTATGGCAATAGAATAGAGAATAGAGAATGGGTTTGACTTTTTTGGTTGTCTTTTTCCCCGATTTTCCCTCGTGTTGGTTGGCAGGTATAAAACAATTTTTTCTCCATTTGGTGACTGTAAAAACAACAGAAAGTCAGCCGCGTAAAGGATGTACAAACAACACTCGTGTACAATACTTTGCCAAAGGATTTCAAAGGATTGAACATATAAAGTCGAAGGCAAAATATTGATTACAAATGTTTGTTTGTTTGATTCTTAACAGCCAAGGGGCAAATTGTTTAACTTGTCTTTGATTTTTTTTTTTTTTGTTATTTTTTATATTTTTTTTGTTTACAGCCTGAATTAATTACACGGTGCGACAGTGAAAATACACCCGAGTAACTACATAGTTCACGCTGTTCAGTTAGTTGAGTAGAACTCAAAAATACCTTTTTTATATTTCTCGAACCCTCCAAACTTGTTTTATTTGACAAGAACTGTTTTTTTTAGACTTTACGCACAAATTTCTGGATTACTCAAACATTTCTGACCCGATTTCCAAAATTTAAATCTTATTGGAAAGGGAAGAGATGTACCTTTAAAACGGTATACATATATTAATTATTCGACTTAATATGCTTAAAGTTTTGATGAGGTAAACTTGGAAAATTCGAATTTTTTTCATATTTGTTCAAGTTTGTCCATTCATAATAGCAAACTTTAATGAAAAAATATAGGATAAGTGATAATATTCTTAAATTCTGTTCTCTTGTGAAGAGAGTAAGTCATCATGTGATCAAATCGGACAAAAATTACCGTAGTTATTAGTTAAATAGTATAACAGTCGTGTTATACTTTTTATATATGTCATCTCATCAAATGAACTTTTAGTTGAAAAATTTTCAAAAGTTTTAATGGATTTTGATTGTTTATCGCACAATGTGTCAATTTCACGTTTGCACGACTTCTAGAAGTCGGCTAATATTTGTGTTTTTTGCAAATATTATTATTTCTCTTTGCGCAAACATTGGCCAACTTCTGGTGGTCGCTCAAACGTGAAATTGATACATTTTCCGATAAACAATCAAGATCCATAAAAAATTCTGAAAATTTTTGAACTAAAAGTTCATTTGATGAGATGACATATATAAAAAATATCACTCGACTGCTAGACTCTTTAAGTAATAACTACGGTAATTTTTGTCCGATTTGACCAAGTGATGACTCAATCTCTTCACAAGAGAACATACTTTAAGAATGTTATCACTTATCCTATATTTTTGTATTAAAGTTTGCAACTATGAATGGACAAACTTGAAAAAATATGAAAAAAAAATTCGCATTTTCCAAGTTTACCTCATCAAAACTCATAGCATAATAAGTCAAATAACAGATATATATATACCATTTTAAAGGTCCATCTCTCCCCTTTCCAATAAGATTTCAATTATGGAAATCGGGTCAGAAATGTTTCAGTAATCTAGAAATTTGTGCGTAAAGTCTAAAAAAACAGTTTTTGTCAAATAAAAAAAGTTTGGAGGGTTCGAGAAATATAAAAAAAATATTTTTGAGATCTACTCAACAAAACTCACAACCTACACTACGTCATTAGCCGGGTGTATTTAATTTTTTTTATTTTGTCGCATAGTGTTATTTATGATACGAAGTGTTTCTTTTCATCATTGCATTGGTCTAATATTTAAGGCAAATTGCACAGACGTGTTTGGCATTAAAACGTATACAAATGTGAAATGTGAGTTAAATGTTAAGTGTTTCTATTTTTTTTTTTTAATTTGGTTTTTAAAGATCATTGTTTCGATTGCTATTCAATTTAGAAAGGCACTTGTGAACACTTGTCAGACTGTTTGATAAATTGCACAAAAGAAATAAACACGATCCAGTTTGTTTGTTTTTTATAAACCTTACCAGCATTAACCATAGCAACCGATGTGATTTCCTAATTTGCAAAGTTGCACATCTTCCATATGTTTCTTGCACAACAATTTCGATATTTCACACCAAGTGCACGACAACAGTGATCCGAAGAAAACTTTGATCTTCTCTAGGCTCTTCTTTTGATATTTAAGAAATTTATTTGCAGCATAAAGAAAGCAAATATGCTTGGCTGTAGTGTCTCATGGTATTCTTACTTGACTGGAGGTATTTTATTTACTCTCTTTCAGCCACTTGGTGATATAATTTGTGTTCAGTTGTTGGCCATATGTACAAGGGTACATTTAAGTTCCCTAGAAAGAAATTCTAGGCCTTTTGTCTGGTTAGCTAAATATGTTGCTGCGGTGTTATGTTGGCTGGCTATCGTTACGGTGACCATCCGTCCACTATTATAGTGGACAGTCCGCTATTTTAACCTACTGTCCACTATTTTTTTGCGTCCACTATTTGTCCACTATTTTACCATACGTAACTTATAAAAAGTATTTATTTTCCAAAATGTCCGCTTTTGTCCACTTTTTTCACTAATTCGGTAAAAACGGTAGAGTTCTTTCTTAAACAAGCAAAATGTCCAACAATATTGTTTAATTCTTTTTATTACTTATACACAGTCAAGCTAGTGTCTTCCATAGATTTATACTGCGTTTAGAAAGTCTACGTATTTTAATGCCTGAATCGGATATAATATTAAGAGAATTTAAATCAAAGTTAATAGAACGTCACAATGAATTATTTTTACGATTTAACGTATTAGTTACCTGAACCAATGGGATGAATCTTTTAAAGAAATTCAGTGACTTGCTTGGATATTGTTAGATGCAATTCCATCTTGGTCTTCAGTTTAAAAGCCGTTAATAAAGGTAACATATAAATATAAATATTAACGAAATTTGTAAAAAATTATGCAAATGCTGAACAAATAGAAATATGGAAACAATCAGCATTAAATCCTGATAAAAAGTGGCGTGAGATTTCAAAATTTTTTGAAACGAAAAATATTCCTTATAAAAACATCCTGAAATTAGTAGATTTTTCATTTGCTTTGTCACCGTCTAACGCACCAACAGAAAGAGTTTTGTCTATATCTAACAATATTTGATCTTCCGAAAAATCCCAATTGGGACTACAAACTTTAGAATCTCTCATCCATAAACTGCAATTTTGAAATGGACTGTTCGGAATTTGAAACATTTTTATCTAACAGGCTCAATACTTTAAAATATACATTCTGTAGAGAAATACCAGAATGAAATTTATACACATAAGTATATCCGAATGTATGTATACAGTGAGCGTCAAAAGAAAGCGTACACTATGATAAAATTCTAACAATCTCAACTCAAGTTTTCCACTTAAGGAGAGTGCCCGAAAAAATTTTACAATATTTCCAAAATTTTCTAATTCTTTTCTTCTTGTTTCAATTTTAAAAACTGGCAATAAAATAATTAAAAAAAAAAATTAACTGTAATTTATTAATGTATATTTTTTTGAATTGTACACTTTCTTTTGACGCTCACAGTATGTATAAATTTAAGTTTGTGTATATTATTTGTACCTATTTATGTCCGTATTTTAAGTCTTTATATAAAATATTAATTATAATAAATTATTTTTTGTTTTGTTTTTCAATTTTATATATTTGTCCGCTTTTTTCTCTTGGAAATAATGGTCACCGTAGCTATCGTGGTGTCTGTAGATCGGGTATTTTATTTAACAAATTTTTACCCCTTTTTGTGCTGCATCATAACACGATTCTTGTAGGCTTGGTCACACAGTCTGCATTGCTCTTCTTAATGTTTTTTGCCAATATTTCTCCACACATAAAGTCGCCGTAGTCTAGTATGTAGTATGTTGGCTTATTGGACGTAATACTATGTTCAGACATGCACTTATATTGAGTAAATCGCAATAAACGGCATTATTGATCTCAATATTTCATATAAAATGTCAACTAATTATTGCTCAATAAATATATAAATTGTTATAATATTGATTAAAACTTGAAATACAGCACTGTCGCAAGGATGTTCAGTGAATATATTACAATTTTCCGAACACTTTCTATTGATATTTGACAACTCAAATATCAACAACGACAAACAAAAAAAAAAAAAAAAAACACAAAACCAAAAAAACAACGAAAAAAACAAAAACAATGTTGTTGAAACAACCAGCTGTTTTGTTTACCAGCTGTCAAATGAATATTGAACTGCGTATAATGTTATGTCTAAACACTTAAAATATTGTAATCAATAAACCGAATATTGACTCAATAAAAGTGCATGTCTGAACATAGTATAAGACTACGGTTTAAACCACAGGTCAGATATCAAAACGAAATATGAAAAAAATAGTTCTTCGGCGACTTCCTGTTATCAGATTTCTGTCAAAATCTGTCACTTGGAATCGATTTTAAACTGTAGGTCCCGCAGCTCATATATAAAATTAACACACAATACATAAATGGTGTGAGAAGCTAGGTCGATATCCTAAACGAATGTTTGTAGTGTCCAATTATGTATATGATACTTTTCTGCAGAAATTTTTTTCTCCCAGCTTTGATATAAGTGTGCTGATTCAATCAGTTGTTATATTTTCCCCTTTCGATCTTGATCTTCTATTTCGAACTGATGCAGCGAACGTATCACGGCAGGAAAATAATTGACAGCATATCTTTAACATCTAAATCAATAAACTTTTATGCCTGATGCCATGCCTTTGTGTCTAGCGTACTTACCCGTTTAGAAGAAGTCTTCAAAGTATTTCCATTGAATTCTCTACTGTCAACGCTTGAATATGCCCAATACAATTTGTTCGAATAACAAATTAATGAAAATTTCATTATTCTGCTGGCAATTCATGTCATTGTGATAAGCGAGTCACCCTCAATCGTTTTCGCATACACATGCACATCTTCTGCTCAACATACAAGCGAATATTTAATCACTCATACTGTCACTCGTCTACGTTAATTGTTAAATGCACCGTTAAATGACACACTTTGCATTAAAGTGTCAATAAAGAAGTGAGTGCGTGCTAATGTTGATGTGTAGCAAAGTCACTTGTATAGCCGTTCACATAAAAACAAAAACTCTGGAACTTACTGTCTGTATTACACACACAGAGAGAGAGAGAGAGAGAGAGAGAGAGTGAGAGTAAGAGGAACTGCAAATGAGTAAAAAGTTAAATAAACTCGTACAATATGGCATTTGTAGTTATTGCTTAAATGTGTTTCACGAGTGTGGATGGGGAAATGTACGCAATTTTCTTTAATAATTTTTATCGATTTTACAATTAATCACACATGTTTACCTGACTAAAATTGTATTCGTGGAATTGCTTTGAAATGTGTGTCACTGCAATTCAAGTACATACCCTACTCATACAAGAGTATCACTCACGAAGTACTATCCGGTTGAGTAACTTAACAACTGTAGACATCGCAAGTGGCTGCTGTTCGAACAAGGAGTATCCAGTGTATGTACAAGAGATCAACAAAAAATCGTTTTTCGCTACTCATAAGCACTCATGAAACTTTTAATATAAGTGAGTCAACAATATTAAAATTTAACTATGTAATCTGATTCATTCATACTCACTACGACGTTGATTTATAAGTACAGGTTGAAATGAGTATGCGTACAACGTTGACATCAAACTCATACCATTCGAAATATGTTTGATTCATAAGCCTACTCATTTAGATTCATAACTTTAGAAAAATACTTATAATACTTAGAAATGACTCGAAACCAAACACACAACCTTCTAGTAAACATTTAAGTGTTCGTACGCGATTCATCCTTATTTTCTGCTTCGTGTATATGTATGTTGAGTTGTGGAGAGTCGAAATACTCGAACAACATCATACGTGTTGTTAAGTATGATGTATGATGAGTACTTCAAACTTTGAGTATGAGTAAGAGGTTCCATGATATTAAAATAATTATGAATGCGTATAAGTATCAGAAATTATGAGTATAATTCGATTCTACTCATCTTTTTGAATACTCATTGCTGATCTCTGTACTCTACTCATAGAGGAGTATCACTCGCGAATCACTTACTATCCTATTAAGTAACGTAACAACTGTAGACATCGCAAGTGGCTGCTGTTCGGACAAGGAGTATCTAGTGTATGTACCATGTGTGTGAAATGAGGAAACAACAGTAAGTTGGACGGTGCTTGTAAGTCGACTTTTGCCACTAGCATTTGATATTCCAATTGCGTTCAATTGCAATAATTTCATTCGGAAATATGTTGCAAACTCTTAATACGTGCTGTAGAGTCATTGAAAATGCGTATAAAAAAGGAAAAATCCATGGAAAATAACATTGATGGGGCATGTATGTATGTATGTACTATGTACGCATTGGTGCAAAGGTGTGTGTTAAGAGTTTCTTGTTTATCAATTAAAAATACCCACACACATACACACGCATAATTATTCAAACACGTGTTTGTGTTTTAATAGGCATATTAATGATGTGTTTACACATGAAAATTATAACGACAATTGCAAGTTACCTTTACTCTCCTTTTATCGGATGTGAAAATTTCATTTTAAAAACTGATATAGTCAGAGGACAAGGTCAGTTATAGAAGCACAAACACAATTAACAAATTCTCACTGTAGACGATGCTAGGATAATTTGTATTTGCTTCTTTTCGAATCGAATGAGGGAGAGGGAAATGCTACCTGCTAATAGGTAAAGTAAACTAGTATGATAACGAAGTAGTGCCAGAAAATATTGTGGCATTATTCCCTTGGGTCAATGAAGTACTATGGTATGGAAATTTGGAGAACCTAGAAGATTGTAAACAGATTAAAAGATTAAGAAAGTCCAGTGTAATATCCTCAGTGCCATTTTATTCGCCTCGAGTACATGATATTGTTATGAAAATGAAAAATCTAGATACTGGGCTTTTGGTTTTAGATTGATTATAATTGATTAAATTATAAACAAACGCCACAAAAACTGTACAATGCAGTAAACAAACCTTATCGTACTGCTTAATATAACAACAAACACCAGCACAAAAAAATGGTAAACAAGTAAACAAAAATACACAAACAACACTACAAGAATAAATGTGAACAAAATACAATGTGAACAACAATAACGAACGTAAACAACGATGTTTACATTTATAGAGATTTTGAGAAGCCTCGAACATTCGCCTTCAAGAACATTTACTCTGCCATATAAAAGTCAAGGCAAAGCAGGCGAGTGAGTTAGCGTATTTCAGCCAGTCTTGTGTGAAGACGCTGTGCGTTTCAATAGAGTAATTGTGGTTTGAAGATCTCCGTTACAAAGATCAGTCGAATAATTGTCTAGTAATTGTTATTGTTTGTGCAAAGGGTATACACACAGGAATAATTAACAAAGCAGTTGTTGTTGTTTACATCAAGTTGTGAACAGTGACACACAGAATTGTGCGAATAATAAAGAATTTTAATTAAAACTAAATACAGATTTATTTTTATTTTATTTGCAATCTACGAACTCATATTTTAAACGTTTTTAAAAGGTATAAACGTAACAATAATCTATTTTGAGAATAGGATTCTTAAGATACGAAGGTGGTTGCCAACATCGCTGAAGAGACTTAGTGATTATGGTTAACAATTCTTTAATACTTTAAGAAGACAAATCTGGTAACAACGCTCTGCTTAGACACTCACAAAATTCGTAATCTGTGAGAAGAACGTGAATGTGTTCAGGAACTACATTTTAGAAGTTGACTAAGCTTTGGAAAATCGTTAGAAAATATGAAAAAGATGGTTTGTTAAAAAGGAGAATTTAGCTTGGAGCCTAATGGAGGGAAGCAGCCTCGACAAAGAGGAAAAGGAAGAAATGAGAGTAACGTTCAGGCGATTAATGCCAATAATTCGCTTAGAGTGCCTGTTATGGGATAGTGGATCGATAGAAGAAATTATAAATTATTGCCACGTTTTGTTTATGCGATCAAATACATTTTAATTACTATCTTAACTTTACCACCGAATGTCCGATTACCTAGTACATCAAACCATAGTGTGGTCTTCAATAGATCTCTTAGGAGTTTAGTGTATTTAAGTGTATTTATTTTATTAATAATTGAATTTAGAAAAAAAGAAAACAAAAATTTCAACTAAAAACATTTAAAAAGTGTGAGTTTTTAAAGCGAAATTAATTGTTTTCTTTTGTCATTTTATCACTGCACTCGTCAAAATACTTGTGGGTGTAGTTTTATAGTATTTCTGTTGATTTTTCACGGTTTATTTCTGTTTTAATGTTGCAATGTTTTAAGAACGTAATAAAATCCGATAAATACCATAAGGATACTTCTCGTTTTTAACAAGAAACGGTAGAACATTTAAAATATGTCACAGTTTTTGCAAGCATTCCAGTGTCGTATGATGTTGAAAAAGACAATAACTTCACTGGAATAAGAAAAGAACAAACAAATTACTTGCAATCCATCCTGAGAGATGGATTGAAATAGAAATCCAAGCTTACGTTTACTAAATGCGGCTGATTTTGTGTTCAGAAGCTAATAGAGAATGTCAATAGGAACATTAGCACATATGTACATAACATACATAATTGGTCATTATAACCCTTCAGTCAGGATTGGGAACTAGCTTCTCACACCACTTATGTTGTGTGTGTTAATTTGTATACATGAATGGCGGCACCTACAGAACGACACATTTATGAGAAACTGGAATTTTTTTACTCTCAGAGTCAGACCTAGAAATCTGATGAGAGGCAGTGCTCATATTTTGGTTTGAACCGTGGCATCACGTCTCATAAGCCACTACACTACCTACTAGACTACGGCAACAAGTGCTGGGTTTGAAATGAAACGCTTTGAGGTAGATTCAATTGCATTTTTTTCTAAATACACTTGCAAGTCCATTCGCTCTTTGAATGCCGTCTGAATTCTGTGATTGTTCTCTTGTTTTAAAATCTTATAAGGGGTGATTTTTTAAGAGCTATAGGAAAATTTTTCAAAAAAAAAACACTTAAAATTCAGAAAAATGCATAAAATCTTTATTTGAATCGATAGTAAGGTCCATATAATTTAATGTTTGAAGATTATTTCATGCAAATGTTGACGGCGACTGCGCCTCCAATGGTCCATCCGCTTAGTCCAATTTTGGCATACTCTTTCCAACATTTCGGCCGTTATCTCACGAATAAATGCTTCAATGTTGTCTTCCAATGCATCAATTGAAGTGGGCTTGTCTGTATAGACATGAGCTTTAACATAGCCCCACAAAAAATAGTCTAAAGGCGTTAAATCGCACGATTTGGCGGCCAATTGACCGGTCCCGAACGCGAAATAAAATGCTATGTGGCGGCATGTGGCACCGTCTTGTTGAAACCACATGTCATGCAAGTCAAGCTCTTGCATTTTGGGCAAAAAAAAGTTGGATATCATCTCACGGTAGCGGTACACAAACATTTCTGAACCAATATGCAAAACTTAAACTTTCTTAGAAAGGGGAGAAGTGGGCCTTTAAAACGGTATACATATATATATCATTCGACTTAATATTCTATGAGATTTGATAAGGTAAACTTGGCAAATGCGAATATTTTTCATATTTTTTCAAGTTTGTCCATTTATAGTAGCAAACTTTAATTAAAAAATATAAAATAAGTGAGGAAATTCTTAAAGTGCATTCTATTGTGAAGATATTGACACTTCGTTTGATAAAATTGGACAAAAATTATCGTAGTTATTAATTAAAGAGCATAACGGTCATATTTTTCATATACATATATTTTATTTTCAAGTGAACATCTCACGGTAGCGCTCACCATTCACAGTTACGTTACGATTCGCAGCATCTTTGAAGAAGTACGGTCCAATGATGCCAAATTCAATGATTTGCAAGCGTTGTTCGTCTGTAAGACGATTCATGGTTAAATTATAGACCAAACTGAAGATGTTTGACAGTGAAACAAAATACGAAACGTGCGTGAGTTGTTTAAACCAGTGTTGCCAAAAAGATAATAGCTAAAAAATCACCCTTTATTTCACTTCGATTGCAGACCACATGTTAAAAGTCATACTGTTACATTTAAAATATGAGCTTGTAGATTGCAAATAAAATAAAAATAAATTTGTGTTTAGTTTTAATTAAAATTCTTTATTATTCGCACAATTCTGTGTGCCACTCTTCACAACTTTATGTATACAACAACAATTGCTTCGTTTGTGTTCCTCTGTTTACAGCCTTTGCATAAACAATAACAATTACTGGACAATTATTTGACAGATATTTGTAACGGAGATCTTTAAATCACGATTACTCTCTTCACTAGCCTGCTTTGTCTTGCCTTTTATATGGCATGGTAAACAGTATGATGAATGTTCTTGAAGGTAAATGTTTGAAATGTTTCGCCGGATCGAATCTCATAGCAATAGTATATTACCTACCTTTTTTGTGTTTTTATTCATGCCAAGTAAAAAATATTTCAAGTTATCGTTTGTTTCTTAAATAATAATTTTTAATAAATTTTTTATTAAATATTTCATAATACCACCACATAATTATCATGATCATTATCATTAACATCATTAGAATTTGTAAATCCAATTAAATTTTATATTTCTTTTTTATTTTTTTTTTTTTGATTTCGTTTCATTATTTGTTGTTTGTTTTAATTTCTTTTTTATGAATTTTTTTTATTTTAAATTTAAATTTTTTTATATCTTTTGTAATAAAGCAACTGTGTTGTTTGTATTCGTATTTAGTTTTTATATTTGTGTTCTTTAAATTTTTTAAATTTTTTTCTTTTTTTTTTAATATTTAATAAGAGAGTAACAACAAGATTTCATTTGATTTTCCGTTTAACTACATATGTACATACATATGTATGTATGTATGTATGTATGTATGTATTTTAATATAATATTGTAGAGAAGTATGTATGTATGTATGTATTTAGATTTAGGCTTAGATTTGTTCTCTTAACTGCTATAATTACGAAGTAATTCTGAAAAAAGTGTTCCATGGTTTTCTTATATTCTTTCTTTTAGAGAGAGGTTCCTGTTCATAAAAAAGCTGTTCATTTAATTTCGTTAATACATATATCATCTGTTTTAGATTTAGTTAGTTTAAGGTAAATATGTTTTCTGATATATATTTGTTGTTGTTAGTTTTAATATATTTTTTTTAATTCTTCTTTTTTTTTCGTTTAATAATTATTATTATTATTTTTATTTTAATTTTATTTTTTATTATTATTATGAGTTTTTAAATATTTAAGCTTGAATCATTTTTCTTGGGGCTCATTTGAAGAAAAAAGGAAACAAGCTTAACTTTGTTTTTTTTCTCTTGTGTTTGTTATTGTTATCCTTTAAGAATTTTTTTATTTAATATTTTTCAAGTTTTTTATTATTTTTTATTTTTATTTTGAAATAATTTCAATACATTCTTTATAGAAAAGTCTTACTTTAGTTTGTTATGTTCCATACAAAAATCTGAACTTTGTTTTTCTTTCTTTTTTTTTTATAAAAATTTCCTTAAGGAGAATTAAGAATTATTGGCACATTTTTAATTTGTTTTTTTTTTATTTTTTTTTTTTTGTTTTTTCATTCTGTTTTTAATTTCTTATATGGTAGAGAGTAAAATTTGTTTTTTTTTTTAAATAGTATTTTATACATAGAAATTAGTATCTTTAGTAGTGTGTTTGTTATTGTAATAATAAAGAGTAATAAGGTTCTCTCTGTAGATTTTAAACAAACACTTACAAAAAAAACATTTACACAATATTCACACACATACAAACGAACTTTTTATTCAAATTTTTTTATTTCTATTTAAAAAATTTTTAAATTTATTTTATTTTGTTTATAATTTTATTAAATTCATAAAAAACCAAGCACGGTAGGTAGAGTCACTAACAGAAATATAGAAAAATTACAATTTGGATTGTCATAAAACAAGACAACATTGTATAAGACAACGAATAATTCAACGTCTTTTGTTGAATATAGAAAGATTTCGTTTATTATTCGTTTACTTCTTGTCATTGTTATTGTAATTCCATTATGTCTGTCTGAAAGAAACCATCATTTACATATCTTAACAACAAGTACCGGTGATAGTTACTTAATGTACGATCTTAACTAAAATTTGCATGCATAGGTAACTGCCTATTAAGTTTCCGGTTTCTACTAGAGATAGCTCTTCGCTTCCAAACAATTACTTCTAGTTAGACTAACAGATAAGTACCAATTCATAGATAACTCCCTGCCTATAACACCAACTATGCATCAGAGATTAGCAACGTACGCTACTCATAAGCACTCATGAAAATTTTGAATATATTGTTACGTTTTTACCTTTTAAAAACGTTAAAAATATGAGTTCGTAGATTGCAAATAAAATAAAAATAAATCTGTGTTTATTTTTCAATCAATTCTTTATTATCGGCACAACTCTTGTGCCACTGTTCGAACTTCTTCCACTTATACAACGATAACTTTCACAATATGTACTTTTTTTCATTATATTTCTCTGCTTACAACCTTCTTGTAAGCAACAACACTTATTAGTTATTCTTCTTTGCTCACAACCTTTTTTTTTTTGTAAGCACTACACTAACAACTGTGTTCTCTAACGCAACTTGTCTGCACACAAGTCTGACCGAATTAAAGCTCGATAGATTTAATTCTCACGCCGACGTGACGTCGTCTTACACGATTAAATTCAAACTCAACCATTGCTCGCTTTGTCTTGCCTTTTTATATCGCTGGATCATTAGTGTGATGAATGCCCTTGAAGGATGATGACGACCTTCGGGAACAATCCAAAAATGTAAACAACTTGTTTCCATTTTTGTTGTTCGTGTATCTTGTTTACTTTCGTCCAGGCAGAGTTGTTGTTGTTTTGTTTGCTTGTCTTTCTGCTATATTTTTTATACATGGACGTTGTTGCTATATTTTTGTTTACTCATCGATATTGTAAACAAGCCTGTTATTTTTGTTGCTATATGTTTACTCATTCGTTGATCACGTGAACAACTGCATTGTTTTGTTTTTGGAGCTTTTGTTTTTATGCGTGATCAAGTCCATTGTGTTGTTTTTGGAGCTTTTGTTTATTATTTTATCAACAACATTTCCACTTTCGTAACAATATGTAAGTGAGTCAACAATATTGAAATTTAACTATGTACTCTGATTCATACACATAAGTAAAAAAGACAGAGCAGCACGAAGAGCAAACACACAACCATTTAGTGAGTATATTTGTGTACATACTCGAATCATACTTATTTTATGATTCGTGTATGTATATGTTGAGTTATAGAGAATCGAAATCAACAACATCATACGTGTTGTTAATTATGATGTATGATGAGTACTTCAAACTTTGAAAATGAGTAGAGGCTCCATGATATTAAAATAAGTATGAATGCTTATAAGTATCATAAATTATGAGTATGATTAGATTCCACTCATTTTTTTGAATACTCATTGCTGATCTCTGCTATGCATCATAACCTTTCTCATCGTCCAGCCGGTTACATGCTACTGAACAATAGTCAACCGGGCTTAGATTAACTTTCAGTCAATTGCGGGATAGCCATTCATAATTATTCTCCTTCCTTTCGAATCGTTTAAGGAAAAACGTTTGGTTAAAACAGTGAAACTAATGGATTTTTTGAAAATTAAAATGTATACTAACCCCTTAAGACATATCTCTTTAAACTTTTAAGTGCAATAGCTTTTCCCAAAGGCTAAACAAATTTTACTGTCAAATAATTTATTAAAAAAAAAAAAAAGTAGGTAGAGATGGAAAATAAAGAGAATTCTTAAGTAAGATAAGCAATGCATTTTGAGGTATAAACAGAGGCTATAACTTTTACGCATTTTACGCATATTTTATTTCAAATCTAGACTAGAAATCTTTACATTTTTCTGTAATACTAATAAGACTAACTAACTATCATTTCGATAATTTGTTTCAGCTTTAAGTAAAGGTGCAGATTTGTAAGACAAACATTAAAAATTATAACAGAAATCGTACCCGAGCCGAGAGAGTCTCCCTTAAGCGTATTTGCAAAATTTTAGATGTCTCAGCGTGTGCCCCTACCTTGATTTTTTTTAATTTAATTTCAATACATTTTAATTAATTAATTACATAATTATAACCTTTAAACTATACTTAACGTTAAACATTAAAAATTTGTTTTTAGTTTTATTACAAAAAAAAAACAAATCTCGAAATCTTACAGGCAATAGTTTTAAAAATATTTTTTTTAAATTTATTCATTTTCTTTTTTTTAATTTAATTTATACAAACCACATACTTATTAAATACATCATATTAACTTATTTATGCTTTAATTTAAAAAATAAACAATAAAACTATTATAGTGGCAGACATTAATTTCACCACACTCACTGTGCCTTTAGTTCTCTCGAAGATAATAAGATATTTAAATAAACTTCTTTTATAAAATAATATAAAAAAGAAAACTAATTTAACTGTTTACGTATATATGTATTGTTACGGATCTTTAGTTTGAAATTGAAAATTTTCCAATCATTTCCGTTTTAAGTTGAATTTGGTTTGTCATTTTGAATACCGGTTCCATTTATTGTGTACCTCTTTACATTTAATATACATACATATGTGTACTGTTATCTATTTGAATCGACTTCCAAATAAATTGTTAATTATTTTAAAATAAGAGAAGCGCACGAAAAAATCTGGACATACATTTTCCTTTAAGAAATTTAAACTCATTGTTCATATGATTTCAATCTTCAATGAAGTTAAAAAAAATTTTTTTTATTCTAAGGCGTACTTTTTGTATTTTTCTAGAATTCGTTCCATTAGGGCCTTAGTTCTGGTATTTGTTCACAATTTGCTAGCTTCAAGAAGTGTGTAAGATATTAATCGAAATTTCCAATAAATTCGTTTCCATTAAAAATGAAAAATTAACTAACAATCGCGTATTCAAGAGAAAATATTTGAATATAATTAAAGTGAACTAAAAATATTGATATTTTACAAACAATTTGCTCCTACGGGGCTCTATTAACACTAAAATTAAATATTTGTAGCCCTTTATATAATAAACACATCTTCATTGCATTGTTTGTTACCCGATGTATCCTAAAATCATTAGCATTTCGAAGACTGTAAAGTTGGCATTCGTTGACATATCTTAATTGATCCGTTAGATATTCCGGTGTGTTGCCCATTTTCATCTTGTAAATAAAGGTAAACGTATTCAATTGAAGTCTCTGTCTAATGTTGAGCCATTTTAGCGTATCTAGCATAAGTTGTATTGGAGTAAACCTGTTTCACTTAATTATAGACCTCATAGCCCTGTTCTGTAACTTTTGTAGCCTATCTATTTGTATGTTTGTACAGGAGGTATATAGTATTGTAGCACCAAATTCGAAGTGATGCTTAATGATCGTGTTGTATATATTAATTGCAGTGATCGTTGATAATCGATTTCTAATTCTTTTGAAAAATCCAATTTTTTTTCCCGATTTTCTTACATATATAATTTACATGATCTTTAAAATTCAAGTTCTTATCTATTATGAATCCCAAATATTTTATATTTTCAACTCTCTCAATTATTTTATTATTAATTTTAAAAGGTGTTTCACTGATCATGTTTATTTCTAATATTTTCGTTTTATTTTCCTTTAATTTCAGTTTATTCATTTTCAACCACTTATTTACAATTGTCATATCATGCTCTAAGTTTATTTGGCATTGTTGCTCATTTTCCGATTCATTAAAGATTAGCGTATCATCCGCATATAAAACTATTTCACATTTTTCTAATATATTGGGTAGATCATTTATGTATATAATAAACAATAGAGCCCCCAGAATTGATCCCTGAGGTACTCCATAGTCGTTGTTTATAGCACTAGATATAGCATCATTCACTTTAGTCACTTGTTTTCTATTTGATAGATATGATTCAAACCAATTTAATTCCTTATCTTGAATTCCATATTTATACAACTTGCACAATAATATATCTCTATCAATGGTCTCAAACGCTCTCTTAAAGTCAAGAAAAATAGCCTTTATCTTCCTATTCCCATCAATTCTCTTCCATCTATTAATTACATAGTTCACTGTTGTCTCACACGAAAAGTTTTTCCGAAAACCCAATTGATATTTCGATAACAATTTATTTTTTTCCAATTTTCTCTAAAATTTTTTCACACAGTTTTAAAGTATTTATTGGACGATATTCTTCACATTTATTTGTTTTTGATATTTTTTCAATTTTTATTGAAAACTTCGATTAATCTCTTACACAGTTCCTGAAGCCAGCAAATTGGCTTATTTGACGTGAGGCCTCGGTTCAAACCCCATGTCAAACATCAAAACGAAAATATGAAAAAAATATTTCTTCGATGACTTCCTCTCAGCAGATTTCTGACAAAAACTCTGAGAGTAAATAAAAAATTGCCATGAAAAGTTTCTCAAAAATCTGTTTCTCAACCTCTGTCTCATGTATACAACATACATAAGTGGTGTGAGAAACTAGGGTTGTAATGACCAATTGTGTATGTATGTATCAGAGATCAGCAGCGAGTATTCAAAACGATGAGTAGATTCGAGTCATACTTATAATTTCAGCTACTTATACGCATTCATACTTATTTTAATATCATACTCATACTACTCATATTCAAAGTTAGAAATACTCATCGTACTCATACTTAACAATACGCACGATGTTGTTGATTTCGACTCTCCTTGATTCAACATATACACGAAGCACAAAATAAGTATGATTCGAGTACGAACACCACAATACTCGCTAGAAGGTTGTGTGTGTGCTTTGCTTGCTGTCTTTGTCTTTTCTTTTCTCTTCTTTTGTAAATGCAACAATAACTACTACTGTAAATTTTGATGAATGATTCGAATGACTCGAATCATTTATAAGTATTATAAGTATTTTTCTAAATTTATGAATCTGAATGAGTAGGCGTATGAATCAAACAATGAATCGAATGTTGTAAGTTTGATGTCAATGTTGTACTCATACTCATTGCAACCTATACTTATAAATCAATGTTGTAGCGAGTACGAATGAATCAGAGTAGTTGAATTTTAATACTCTTGACTCACTCATACTCAAAATTTCATAAGTACCTATGAATAGCGAAAATACGATTCATTGCTGATCTCTGGTATGTATGTATAAATAGAGAATTATTTATTACAAAGTCTAGATTTCTTTTTTAAATTTATGTTAAAATTTTTTAGTGCACATTCCTTAAAAATAACCACAATATAATACTTTCATAAAAATAATTATAAAAATATGAAAAAATATTATTTAAAAATCAATTTAAAAAAGAAAAATTTATCTTAATATCTTATCTTCTCTATCTTATCCTCTAGCGATCTTCAGGGTAGTGATGTGGGTAAACATATGTCTACCACTGTCTATGATTAGTTTGTAATATTTTTAGAACCATTTAACTTTATTGTTTGATTTTGTTTTATTCTTGTTTTTTCTCTTGTTTTATATTTTAGTGAAACGTATAAAAATATATTTGCATTTTATTTTTATAATTATTGTTGTTTTCTGTTTATTTTTTTTATTTTATAAATTTAATTTATAAATTTTATTTATTTTGTGGTTAATTTTATAGTAAAAAAATTAAATTTATTTGTATTTATTTTAATTGTTTCTTATCATTATTATCCACTATATGTACTATGTATGTATGTTTGTGTATGTATATGTATATATTATTTAATAATATTTTATTTATACTTTTATCTTCACTTATTTACCACAAAATAACAATCATCGTTGCTAATCCCACTGTAGCACATTTTGTTTTCCTCCTATTATAGTTGTCCTTTTATTTCCTGTTTATTAAACTATTAAACGGTTTTACTTTGTTTATATATGTGAGTGTGTTTATGTATGTATGTATATAGTATATGTGTGTGTTAATTTTTAAAGCTTTTAAAGTTTATTTTTGTTTTTGTAATTTCTATGTTTGTTTCCTTTAAGTTTGTTTTGTTTTATTGAAGCTTTTCGTTGCGTTTTTTTTTTAAATTGAACTCTTGTTTGCGAACAAAGCCACTTTCATTTGCATTTAAATCTTTATAGATTTACTTTGTGTTTTTTTTATTTTATTTTTACTTGTTTTTTTTTTTATTTTGTTGTTTAAACTTATTGATTTAAAGTTTATTTTTTTAAATTTAATTTAATTCTATTTATGGTATATCTTATAATCCCATTTAAATTCCTTCATACAAACCCGTTTATTTGAATTTCGTATTCTGAATAAAAGAAGAACTAAACCAAGGCATATCCAATAGGTAGTAGCATCTGTACAACAAGTACAACAATGCAAAAACAACAGGCATTTTGTTTTTGTTAAAGAGTACGCGGAATGTCAAACCTCTATAGGAAATTAATAAAAGCAATTAAAAAAACTAAATAAATTTTATATATTGAAATTTCTTTTGATTTTTATGTCATGCTTAATTACGCAATAGTGGGGCACCTTTAAATTAAAAAAAAATATGCCATGCAGTCGATAACATTTCCACTTTATGTAAAGAACATGTTTTTATATGGCCATCGAGAAAAATGGCAGCTGCAAACGTTATTTGTTATTGGTCATAGAATATGCACCTAGTTGGAGATACCGAAATCTTGTTTGGGTAATTCATCACTCTCGTCTAAATAAATATAGTAAATCTAGGTTGTAGTTTAAAAGATATGTGTATTTAGTGTCAAAGACTGGTGCAGCCCTTGCGCTGACCAACTTCTTCCTTTTCCCTGATTGTGGTGGAACTTGGTCAGTACAGGGACTGCGTTCACCCGTGGCATCACAACGGGCCGCTATGCGTGCTCAAGTGAGCTTTGTGACATCAGAGCTACCACTCCGACCTAACCTAACCTAACCTAGTGTCAAAGACTTAAATATTATTAATCATCTTGCACAAATTTTAATAAAATTGGCTTTGAAATAGTAATCCTGAAGAATTTCTAGAGTGCGTATCGTTAAGGATACATCCGGTACATATGAGGCTTTATAAATACGAAAATTATTATCGAAACAAAACACAAAAAAAAACAACAAAATTTTGACATTCAAAAAAGAGTCAGCTGTTGAGATGATGCTACCTATTGGATATGCCTTGAACCATGATACAATCAAATAGGTAGTGTTATTAGCCCAGCTGACTGCTTTTTTGAACGACCGGATATGTCAAATGTTTTGTATACGTACAGTGAGCAAAAAAAAATTGTACACTTACTATCTGGAATACATTTTTGAACAAAGAATTACTATAAAATGAAATTTATTGCCCTTAAGATTAAATAAAAGCTTAAAAACTATATTTTGATTATAAACATTTCTCTATTGGTTACGTATAAAGAAAATAACCATCGAAACTATGAAATTCAACATTTTTAGGCACAAAAAGTTGTGATTCTTTGACTACGGCGACCGGATTCTCTAGAAAGTCATCTTGAACAAAATCCTGTTGAATAATTTATTTATTAGTTTTTTATAATAAGTGTACACATTTTTTTTGCTCACTGTATATACATCCTTTTGTTTATTTATTTTTTTATTTCCTTTTATATTTGTATTCTACACAATTTATAATTTATTCAAATATTCTTGATGTTCTTGCACAACTTTTATTGTAGAATCCGCTCTTATGCTTCCCAGTATCCCTCTGAAGCATAACGACCTCAGTGGTAGTGCAAATCAGCCCGTATTTAAAAAAATTAGTTTTTTACAATTTGTTTTTTGAAATTTTTTTTATAAACAAAAAGAAACAAAAGAGAAATACTGACACAAAATAACAACTTTATGTCATTATATGGATTCGCCTTTGTCATTTCTATCTTACGGCGAATTTCATTTGACATAACCGGTCGCACAAAAACAACAAAAAATACATGTTGTTTTTGTTAAAAAACACTGCGAATTGAGTTGTTGTACAATTGCTATTACCTAGTTGATTGTATCATGCCTTGAACTAAACAAAAAAAATATGAAATTATTTCAAATAAAATCATCATATGGTATACGAGGATAAATTGATAATTAATTAAAAAAAATACATTTCATAAGATTTTGATTTTGTCCGACTCCATATCTGTTATGACTATAACATGTCCATTGTGCGTGTAAGTTAATCAATCAGGTTGTATTTTTGAAGATAACAAAGTTCAGGTTTTTTTTCATTAATTACAGGGTGCGACAGTCAAAATACACCCAACTAATAACATAGTGTAGGAGGTTGTGAGTTTTGTTGAGTAGAACTCAAAAATATATATTTTTTTTTGTATTTCTTGAACTTCCTCCAAACTTGTTTTATTTGACAAAAACTGTTTTTTTTTGGACTTTACGCACAAATTAATTGAATACACAAACATTTCTGAACCGAAACTGAATTTATACTTTCTTAGAAAGGGGAGAGATGATCCTTTGAAACGGTATACATATATATATATATATGTATTAGGGATGCCAAACGGGATTGATTTTAAAAAATCCCGGGATTCGGGATTACGTAATCCCGATCCCGAAATCCCGGGATAATTCGGGATCCAAAAATCCAGAAAAATCTCTGGATTTCGCGATTTTATCTTAATAATAAAAATGAAAAAAACATATTTTATTAACAATTTCATTTATATTCCAATTATATCAGAATTATATGTCTATAAAATATAAAAAAAATAAAACAAAAAGTAAAAAAAAGCATAAATTATATATATCGTTGGTCTCATGTAGAAAGGCCCTAACTCACACTTGATCGAAATTGATTTTTTTGTCATTCCAATACATTTAACACAAATACATACACCTCCTCACAAAAATTTAATACAAAAAAATATGCGAGTTAGGGCCTTTCTACATAAGACCAACGATATACAAATACATTCGTTTTAAAAAAATTATTTGGATTCCAAAATAAGTACATGTATTATTGTTTTAAATAATTTTTTTAAAAGATTGAAGCATCCAACATGTCATCTGATAGCCTTGAACGAATTTTGTAGTCAACAAACGCTGCCGTTGAAAAACACCTCTCGCAATCAACACTTGTTGGTAAAATTGTTCCAAGATACTTAGCTATATGCAGCTTGTAAATATTCACCTCTACCACCTCCTGTTAAAAATAAATCTATTTCTTTGGACAGTTGATTATCTAAATCAGTAACCCTATTAATTGATTTTATAAGGCTTTTGCATTGCTTGATAGCATCAAATAACTTTTTAGCAATGGAAGTAGGGTTTTCCTCATCTGAGATGCTATTATCGAAGTCGAGTGATATAGAATTTTTTTTCAGGGCCTTTTGCAAAACGCAGGATTAATGTCTTTAATTCGGATTTTATTAAAGTCGTTTCCAAATCTTTATCAAAATCAATCTCTTTACTTGGATTTTGAAGAAAATTTAGTAGAGGTGAATACACAGTTCTTCTTTCCTCTATTCTTTTGCGAGGTGATTTATATAAATCTTTAGCAAGACTACAATTAATTGCTCTAAATTCATTTAGCATAAATGTTAATGCAGCATGAATTCACAATCCCGAAAATCACGATAAATCCCGGGACAAGTTTTAAAAAATCCCGGGATTAGGGATTTGTGATATCCCGAAAATCCCGGGATTTCGAGTTTCAGGATATCCCGATTGGCATCCCTAAAAAGTATTTATTATTCGACTTAATATTCTATGAGTTTGGCAAATGCGAATATTTTTCATATTTTTTCAAGTTTGTCCATTTATAGTAGCAAACTTTAATTAAAAAATATAAAATAAGTGGTGATATTCTTAAAGTGCATTCTATTGTGAAGATATTGAGAAAAATTATCGTAGTTATTATTTAAAGAGTATAACAGTCATATTTTTCATATATATTTTATTTTCAAGTGAACTTTCAGTTCAAAAAATTTCAAAAGTTTTGGTGGATCTTGACTGTTTGTTGGAAAATGTATCAATTTCACGTTTGAGCGACCATCAGAAGTTGAACAATGTTTGTGCAAAGCGAAATAATCACCCTTATTCTTGTTGTCGTCGTCGACGTCGTCTTGCGTCGACAGTTTAAAATTTGTATTCTGTTTGTCGTTATTGACAGTTATAGATGACTGTCGACACACATTTGGTATTCTGTGAGTCAATACGCCGTCGATATTGTGTTGTGTCGACTCTGATTTTGTCGACTCTGATTTTATCGACATCATTTTTGGTAACGACGACGACGGCGACGACGACGACGACAACCAGAATAAGGGTGAATAATATTTGCAAATATTAGCCGACTTCTGGTAGTCGCCCAAACATGAAATTTACACATTTTGCAGTAAACAATCAAGATCTATCAAAAATGTTGAAAATTTTTGTTTGGACGACTACCAGAAGTGTCAATTTCTTTTGCACTTTAAGAATATCACCACTTATTCTATATTTTTTAATTAAAGTTTGCTGCTATGAATGGACAAACTTGAAAAATATGAAAAAAAATTCACATTTGCCAAGTTTACCTCAGCAAAACTCATAGAATATTAAGTCGAATAATATATATATGTTTACCGTTTTAAACGGCCATCTCTCCTCTTTGTAAGAAAGTTTAAATGTTGCATATCGGTTCAGAAGTTTTTGTGTATTCAATTAATTTGTGCGTAAAGTCCAAAAAAAACAGTTTTTGTCAAATAAAACAAGTTTGGAGGGTTCGAGAAATATAAAAAAATATTTTTAAGTTCTACGCAACAAAACTCATATCCATCACTATGTTATTAGTTGGGTGTATTTTAACTATGGCACCGTGTTATTGTTTTTGCTTTCCCATTGCTCCACTTACCCTTTGTGAAATCAGAACTCTTACTTTTACGTGGGCGTAAATTATTATTGGAGCCGTGTTAAGTTTGTAATTTTCTGAAATACGATCGATTATCGTAACTGGCATAAATTTCTTTGTCTTAACGTTAAGGATTTCACACGAGGAGAGGTTAAAAATTCAAGCCTATAATTGGTTTCAAAATCTGCAGGCCTTTAGAAAAGTTATCAAATTGTTATCAAGGCAAATGGCTTTGTAAGGCCGAAGAATCCTTAATAATTCTTGATAAATGCTGTGCATTACTCAAATCCAGCTGCAATTATTTTTGTTTTCAATCTTGTAATTAATTTTTGTAATTAAATTATCAATGAACCCTCGTTATTTAATAAGAAATTAAAATAAAATAAAATTTTCAAAGTAATTTTAAAATTCTTTCCTTTTATCATTCATCAACATTTACATTACCTAACCTACCTACCTGTTATCCTAGTATTTCTCTTAAATTCTTACAGACTAGAGTGGTATTTATAAGAGTATAAACGTATAAAAAAAAAAATCTCTTTCTAACTATCTACTACAGATCTGATGTCTGATGACGACTCACTGCAAAATGACGAGCACCCTTGTTATTGAGAAACTGTAACACTTACTTGCTAGTGTAGCTGCAAACGTTGTAACGGTTTACAATTCAGCCAAGAAATTTTCCCTGAAATCCAATTCCGGATGAGCTGAGTGAGCTGAACTGTGGCCATAATCTCGCGATTTCATTGAGCTGCGGCCGGAAGAAGAGAATGAAGAGGTACGACCACTGCCGTTTCGTCTCACCACACGATTCTCAATCACAGACATTTTTGTTAAGGGTTGCGTTGGATCCAATTCACCAAAGGCGCCTGCTATTAAATCGTTGCTATTTAAGGAGTTGAAACTGTCGCGCTTAGACATGCGATGGCTACTGTGATGATGATGAGATGCTGCAGAGCCGGGATTGTGATGAGAAGATGGTTTGCGACTGAGGCGACGAGAATACTGATACTGCACAGCATTGCCAACAGCTGGAGCCGAAGAGGGTAATATAGCGGTTGTATCGCCGGGTGTATAGCTGTCAAAGAAATCCGAGGGCACCTCTTCATCTATGCTGCTGCGTTGTGGAGACTTGGAAGAGCGTATATCTCCCTTATCGTACGGTAAACTATGTGTAGAATCGTCTTCATTTAGATGTGACGTTAAACTATAATTATCCGAAGATCTTAAAGGATCTGTGGAGGTGGGCACTTTGGCCGACAGCGAGGTGATGGAAGTATTATTAGAAATCTCATAGGAATACGGATCCATTTTAGGTTTCGGTGATCTTTGACAAATTTTCTCTATGTCCGGCAATTTGCGACGTTCACCATCCCGACGTTTAATTGATTCGTTGTTCTTATCTCTTTGCAACAGTTCCTGCATATCAATATTGGATCTTTCACGCTCTAGCAAATCCATAATTTCCATTTCTCGAGCCAAAGTACTGGAGGAGTCCATGCGTGAAAACGTGCTGCTGCAGTCATCAAAAGACATATCACGAGTACGCAAGCCACTACCATTTCCAATGCTGGAATACAAAGCCATGCCATTTGATTTCTTTTCGTAATAGGGAGGCAAACCAGTACTGCTGCCATTGCTGGAGCCTTGAACAATCATGCCGCTTACTATTGAGGAATCCTCACCATCACCAAAATTACTCACATCACCATCATCCAAGAGACTACTGTTGCCATTACAATATGTGGAGGAGGTTAAGTTTGAGTACGAGCGATTATCCAAAGATTCCAAAGTCATTTTACGTTGTCCGCCTCCCAAGCAGGAAGGCCTACCCAAACCACCATCAATGGAGTTTAAACGTCTTTGGTTTGTTGAAGATTTTGTCTTTCCATCGGAAATAATATTAATTCTGACATCACTCTGCTGTCCAGCACCACCACCACCACCACCTCTACCGCCATCTAAGCCTCCAGCTAAAGAATCTTTATTGCGCTTGTAGTTCTTGCCACTATAAACGCCATCATTTGTCAGAGTGGCCACACTACCACCGCTACTAGCTATAGAATCATTACGTTTGGCTGTTTTCCCATCTTTATTGAGGCCATGACGAGGAGGTGGTACCCGAGTAACACCAACAACTCCGGTGGTGTCTTTAGTTAAAGAATGCTGTGGATATTTTACATGTTTATTGCTGTCAAGTCTTAACGGCAGTGTATCACTGCCACCGCCAACTCCACCACCTGCTGTACTGGTACTCATGTAGCCTTCGCCATTTAAAATGATAGATGTGCCTTGTGTTGTATTGGTATTCTCATCTTTCTCAATTGAATCTTCCCTAGAACTGGGCGTTTGGCCATCACTGCCATTATTGCCACGACGTCCTGCACTCTCTTGACAACCTTTTGTCTTTTTCGGATTCGTTTTGTTTGACAAACGTTTCGAGGACAAACGAAAGTAACCGCGAAGACGTTTTTGTTCCTCGCTATTGTTCCGAAATGGTTTTTTTTTTATGGTTTTTTGGAGATGTTTTCCATCCGCAGAAGCATGAAATGAATAAAAGAGAAAATGGGAGAGAAAAGAGAAAGAATGAAAACACAAATAAATTCATGAATAAAACTGTTTAAGTGTAGTAGCTAAAGGCTCTTTGTGTTGCAAAAGAGTATCGAAATTCCACTCACTCACTCGAGATGAATGCAACACTTTGTTTATAAAAGTGTCCAGAAAAAAAACTACAACGAACTTTGCCTAGAGGTGCTCTACAGTCAATGGATTTATACAGCAAAAAAGTTGCAGCATCATTAAAATGATTATTAGGAATGGATTATCGGAAATATTTGTTTGCTTTTAACGATACTTTCATCAAAAAAAAAAAAACAAAAAAAAAAAATAAATTGATAAACGATAACAGAATGTTATCAGTCAGTCAGTTGAAAAGGTTTTTATGAAAAGAAGACAATTGATGATGACAAATAAGTTTCCTTAACATGACCGGCTTAAATCAACTGTTGTGGCATACAAAATGACTGACCTTAAGCTTTGTTAGCATACAGAGAGAGAAATTGCGTTACCAGTATATTACAACGGACACGCAACAATATTTCTGAATTGGAATCCTTTAATCTTCATTAGAGATATTGCTTATGACGTTCCTCCCTCGTTTGGCTCATGGAATGAAAACCTTTTGCAAGTTTTAAGCGTTAATTGTTCGTTAGCGTAGTTTATTTCAGAACTGCCGCGAGTTCAATAATCCCAACGGAAACTGTTCCAGACAATATGTTGGAGATGTAGAAAGCAGAGTGCTTTTTATCTAAAGAGGATTACGGACAAATCTATCAAATATACTGTTACGAAAATGAAAAATTTATATACTGGTGGTTTGCTTTTACATCGCTTAACATTAAAATTATAAACAAAAGCTACTAAAACAAAACAATGCTGTAAACAAACCTGTTTACAAATTATCGTACTGCTTAATATAACAACAAATATTTGCATAAAAAAATGTTAAACAAGTAAACAAAAATATACCAACAACACTACAAGAATAAATGTAAACAAAATACACAAACAACACTACAATAATAAATGTAAACAATGATGTTTATATTTATAGAGATTTCGAGAGGGCGAAATCACGAATATTCGCATTCAAGAACATTCATCAGACTGTTTACGTTGCCATATAAAAAGCAAAAAGTCGCCGTAGTCTAGTAAGTAGTGTGTTGGCTTATTAGACTGAAGGCCCGAGTTCGAATCCCAGGTCAGACATCAAAACGAAAATATGAAAATATTTCTTCGCTGACTTCCTCTCAGCAGATTTCTGGCAAAAACTCTGAGAGTAAATAAAATTGTCATGAAAAGTTTCTCAAAATACTGTCGTTCGGAGTCGACTTTAAACTGTAGGATCACGCCACTCATGTATAAAATTAACGCACACAACATAAGTGGTGTGAGAAGCTAGGTCGTAATCCTGACTGAAGGGTTGTAATGACCAATTATGTATGTATGTATAAAAAGCAAAACAAAGCAGGCAACTGAGTCAGTAAAAGTTCAGTCAGACTTGTGTGAAGACGCGGTATGTTTGAAGAGAATAATCGTGGTTTGAAGATCTCTGTTATAAAGATCTGTTGAATAGTTGTCTAGTAATGGTTATTGTTTATACAAAGGGTATAAACAGAGGAATAACAAACAAAGCAATTGTTGTTACATCAAGTTGTAAACAGTGGTACACAGACTTGTGCGATTAATAAAGAATTTCAATTAAAACTAAACACAAATTATTTTTATTTTTTTTTGCAATCAATACGATGATACTAAAACTAACAAATTTATGATAGGAATAGAAATTAATTTGCATTTCTTTTCTGCCATACCCGTAATATTTAAACCACTGCAGGGAACACAAATTAAAAGTCGTGACTTAACAGATCTCACGTCGCCTAACATTTAATAACAAAAAAAATAAAAGGTTTCTTCAACAATCACAACTAATTTGCATATTTTAATACAGGGTGCGCAAGTTTACATCTCCTACTCTTTCGACAATCATAATTCATTTTGATTTTAAAGTAAAAAAAAGAAAAACAAAGACCAGAGAACAGAGAAAAACTCTTCTCTTCTATCGAACAGAACTCTAATTCATTTCAACACACTTTTAGTTGCCTCAATATGCCTACAAATTCAATAGCAGTGCTCTTCATTTGATAACCGGAGATGTCAAAACTACAGATTAAAAAACTTTTCAACTTTATTTATGCCCCTCTGATATTTATCTGGGAAATCCTTTTTTTCTGTGTGCGGTTGTTCAATGTGGCAATCTAAAGTAACGCATTGTGGCTGTGGTCGTAGTAGATAAATTGAAAATGTTTTATTCAGTGTGTGTGATTTATTTTAAAGAGAACTGAACTTCTGAACGGGTTGTGTTGAAAGCTTAATATGGTTAGGAATTGATATGAAAGAGTTGAGAAACTTTTACTTTAAAAAGGCAATTTTTTTTAGGAATTAAGCTTCATGATGTCCTTCGTATTATAAACAGTTTAGTGAGAGAAAGTTTCTTTGGGAAAGGAGCACTAAGCGACGCTATAATCAGCAATAGCCATTCGCAAGAAACAGACTGGAGAAGGAAAACGAATAGGATATCATCAAGAGTAAATATTGTTACGTTTTTACCTTCTAAAAAAACGTTTAAAATATAAGCTCGTAGATTGCAAAAAAAAATATAAATAAATCTGTGTTTAATTTGAATTAAAATTCTTTAATATTCGCACAATTCTGTGTGCCACTGTTCACAACTTGATGTAAACAACAACAATTCCTTTGTTTGTTATTCCTCTGTTTACACCCTTTGCATAAACGATAACAATTACTAGACAATTATTCGACAGATCTTTGTAACGGAGATCTTCAAACCACGATTACTCTCTTCAAACGCACCGCGTCTTGACACAAGACTGACTGAACTTCACATACTTAATCGCCTGCTTTGCCTTGCCTTTTATATGGCAGGGTAAACAGTCTGATGAATGTTCTTGAAGCCGAATATTCGTGATTTCGCCCTCTCGAAATCTCTATAAATATAAACATCATTGTTTTCATTTATTATTGTAGTGTTGTTTGTGTATTTTGTTTACATTTATTCTTTGTTGTGGATGTTTGTGGATTTTTGTTTACTTGTTTACCATATTTTTATGCTGATGTTTGTTGTTATATGAAGCAGTACGATCATTTGTAAACAGGTTTGTTTACAGCATTGTTTTATTTTTGTGGCTTTCGTTTATAATTTTAATGTTAAGCGATGTTAAAGCAAAACACCAGTATCTTGATTTTTCATTTTCGTAACAGTATTTAGCATCAATTTGCCATAGAGCTTAACATATAATTCAACACATTGGATTCATAAATCAATTAAAATCCTTTAATGAAATTATAATCCATTTCAAAAGAACCATAATAAATTTAAATTTCAATTCTGAAACGGAAATATGTATGTATGTTGGATACAAATGTAGAATTTATTCCTGATGTTTTGATTTCCAGGAATTATGTGCTCAGTTTAATATTTCAAAATACGTTAGATTTGTTTGTGACATATTTTATGTATGAGTAAGAGATATTACGAGTAGTTGTTGTTTGTTTAATTGTACAATGAAGGCAAATTAAATTTCCATTAAAATAATTAAATTTCATAATAAACATTTAATTTTTATTTTCATTTTCATTTCACATTTTCCATTTTATTTGTTTTCCTTGGAGGCATACTTTATGGCTCCTTCAGTCAATAGACGGACACATTTTCAATGTGAACAAGTTTTTCTTCTTGGAAGCTTTTTTCCCACACGAACGAACACTTAACAGGATAAACAATTTCTACAACAATGCCACGTAATAAAGCGGCATTTGTTGAGGAAGGAAAGTTTATTTATTTTTAAATTTTATTTGAATTTCTCTCTTAAAATTAATTTACCTTTCAAGCAAATGCTTTATAATTCATAATTTCCCCCGTCCTTAACAAGTCAGGGAAATGGCAAAAAGAGCAAAAGACACACACTCACACACACACACACACACAAAAGTTTACAAACTTACCGTGGCAAAATCTGTGAAGCATAAATACAGGGGAAGATAACGGTGGGCAAGAAGGCAATCCACACAAACATTAAGTAGGTGAAATCGAAATTCTTCTGGTTCTCGTACGTTTCCTCAATGGAGAGACGGGCAAAGCGTAAAATCATCAGGGGACACAGGCAAACAACTTGAGCAGCAGCCATGCTGCCAAAATTACGTTGATTACGCTTTTCACGATTGACATCCCATTCAGCGCTGTACAGGTCATATGACCTTGTAGCAGTACCCGAAGAATACGGTGCCATACCACTGCTACCTCCACCACCACCTATGGTGGCTGTTGTCGCACCACTATACGAACGGTCTACTGAAGAGGCCGATGAGTTGCTACAAAAAGAAAAATTAAAAGAGAATAAATTTTATTTCCTTTTATCGTTCATTATTCGTTTGTATGTTAATTTATGCCAGTATTATGGCTGGTAATGGTTCTTTTATGACCATTTTAACCAACCAATTGAATTAAATCGTTAACAGGTGTTAAGACATTTTGCCAACAATTGCATGCAAATCAACTTAAATCCCCAAAGCTACTAAATCAACTGTTCAACACAAAAGCATTCAAATAAAAACATGATGTTTTTTGCTTTAATTCTACCATAAGCGGATATGCCATCAAAAATTATTAAAACCAATTCAAATTGATTTGATCGCATTTTAAAAATAATTATTAATGGATGCTACGATTTTTGAATTTATTATCTGCCTTGAAGTATGCTGTAAAATTTGATAAATTTTTCATATTTGTTAATGAACCTCTGGTAATAATGGGATAGGAGTGGGACTTCTATTTCCCATACGAATATCCTTCATTACGTTCCTTTATTTAATTACATTAAGGGAAAGCCTACAGGTATGCTATTGAATAAGAGAACACCCTTAAAACATGCCAACAATAAAAAATATAAAATAAAATAGGAAAATGACAATGGAAAAGAGAAATTTTCTTTTGAAAAGGAGAGAGAGAGAGCTATGACTAAGAGCTATGAAAAAAATAATTAATCAAACACTACCTTAAATCTTTCTTATCAGAAGTCGCAGTAATCTAGTAGGTAATGTGTTGGCTTGTTAGACGTAACCCCAGGTCAGACATCAAAATGATATTTAAAAAATATTTTTCTGGCAAAAACTCTGAGAGTAAATAAAATTGCCATGAAAAGGAGTTGACTTTAAACTACAGGTCCCGCCACTCATGTATAAAATTAACGCACACAACATAAGTGGTGTGGGAAGCTAGGTTGTAATCCTGACTGAAGGGTTGTAATGACCAATTATGTATGTATTTACAGTGCTTTAGTGAAGATAAAATTACGCTTTTAAGTCAACTAAAGTGAGTAATTCAGAGATCATCGAAAGTCGGAACAACCAAGTTGCATCAGTGATCAACAAAACTTAACGCGCTATGCACAGTGGACCAAATGCCCAATCTAGCGCGAAATTGGTCGAGAAATTTTATGTTTTAAAAATAAAATTGTTGTCGCTTTTACACTTGTCATGTTCCCAGTGAACTTAACGGTAATTTTTATTTTTTGTTTACTTCCAAATTAACAACGCTGTATGCTTTCAAACATAAGCAATAATTTGAAATAAAAACTTCTCCAAATTCCGACGAGATGTGTTGATAGTTTCAAGTCTTTTTTCTTATAATTGTGAAAAGGTAATTAATAAATAAATTTATTATTTTTTAACTCTAAGATATGTTTAAATAACGGTGTATATATACCGTATGTTTGTGTCATAGTTCGCCAGAAAATTGCGATCAAACGTAAGTCTCTTTTGAAGTTATTTTTGAAAAAATTTTGAATTTTTATTAAAGTTTTTTATTACTACTCCCGCTTACTTCTGTCGATATTTTATATATATTAGAAAGAATAGATCCTAAGCTTTAAAATAAAAGAAAAATTGGCTGCCACTTTTTGCCCCTTTCTTTGTTATTAGTCGAAATGTCCATATTAAGACGCGAATTATTTAATATTTGGGTAAACAGTCATGACAATAAAAATAAATGTGATACCGTTATTGAATATGTAATGGAAAAAATCGGGTTAAGCAAGCAACACAAAATATATGTAGAACTTTATCCCTGGTACTATATGCCTCCTAGCCTCCACAAAATATTAATACATGGAGCGGACATAATTCAACAATTTTCTTTACCGATTGGCATGATATCAGAAGAGGCCCTAGAGTCCAGAAATAAAGACATTAGAAATGTACGCGAATTTCATACCCGAAAGATTTCCCGGGAAAAAACTATGCAAGATTTGTTTCAATCTTTAATAGTATCATCGGATCCCATTATATCATCAATATCAAAAAAACCGTTTATATATCGAAAATCGGAGTCTATTTGTGCTGACGTAGCATCTTTGCTTTCGGAACCCATCATAGCAGACACCGGAAACGATATTGCAGAAGACTATTCAAGTGATGAAAGCAGTGAATAAATATGTATAGCCCATCAGCTCGATTTAGTTAACTCTTTGGACGAAGAAATGAAAAGTATTTTATTTTTATTATGTTTTTATATGTATTTTTTCTAAATAAATCCTTTTTTAAACTAAATGAAATGTTAATTTTTTTATTTAAATAAATGTACTTTGTCAAAGAGGTAAAATAATAAGTTAAAAAATATGAACTTTGAACCTCGATAAAATCTTAACCGTAATGAATTTGGAAATTTTGGAGAACTTTAAATTTTGTATTTATACAAAGAATGTGTGTACCAAATTTCATCAATATCGGAATGGTTCATGATCAAAACCCGATTTTTTGTTCAAAATTGTTTGTTTTATCCCTATTTCATTTTAATTAGTGCCACGCCCCTTTAAATGTGAACCATATTTCACAGCTCACATCATTTTCTAGTCAAATTCCAAATTTCAGATTTCTAAGTGCTTTCAAAGTCGAGTTAAACTCTCTTGCGCGCTAGATTGGGCATTTGGTCCACTGTGCTATGAGAAGTGTGGAATGGACAGTCAGTTGATTTCAGCAGACCATCAGATTAGGGAAGTAAGTCGGCTTATAAAAAGCAATATGAGTAGTAGAATTATAGGCTGACAATTGGTCGCTTCTAGTCGTTGTAACGCATAACATTTCCCAGAAGTAAAGTCTTAATGAAGTAGAAAAGCACAGTCGATTAGAATCAAATAAAGTGAACAGCAAACAACTTTTTATAAGTCCAATCGATAGCACTTTCTTGATTACCTCATTCCAGATATCAATGTGTAATGTATAATTTTTTTTGAATCCCAGCGTATATGCCACAAAAGTTTGGTTGATTTCAGTTCAGCCTTCAAAATCTATTGTGTACAGACACATTTTATATAATCTAATACGGAGTATCTACCTTGAAGTGAAGCAAACATTTTATAATATTTTGTATATCATGCAATTATTTAAAAAGAACACTAATCTCTTTAATTAAGAAACTAGTTTAATCTCAATGCCTAAAGTATGCTTTGAAAAATATTTTAAAATGTTAGTTTTGAATTTACTTTGAATTCTGTTAATTAATCTTAAATTGGCATATTTGCATGCATGTATGCTCTCTAATTGTTGTAATAAATAAAATATTGCTTTGCAAATAGTCTTTGTACTTCGATTAACCATTCTTAGGATATGCAACATATTTTAAATGATCTTCACATCCCTAACATATGCTCTAAGGTTGTATATTTTTGTAACAAGAAAATTGTTTATTTTGTTTGGGATTTTTGTTCAGAAAAAGAATGGAATCCTTAATTGCTTCCTGTAAATGCTTCATGCGTAAGCATGTATCCTTTCTGTTTATTATTTGTTTATGTTACAAATAACAGCAGAATACCTTTAATAAAATTTACAATGCAAGGGTCCATAAATGATTTTAAATTGGTTTCCTGCAGTTGTACGGATTTCGAAATTTATTGTTTGGCAAAATAAAAATTCTGTTAATATTATGAGCGAAGAGATTGCATTATCAGGATATCCTGTATGGTATGTATGGTAAGGTAAGGTAGTAATTGTTAGGAGTTATTATTTAGGAGAGGAATATTATTTTTGTCTTAATAAATACCATAGAACGTCTATTCTATGACAAATATGATGTACATATGTTTTGTATTAAATTTTATTAAATGAAATTAAATTTGATTTGTTAAATTTATTCAATAATTAGTTTGGCATGCCTTTTACAGGTGCTTTGTTAAACACTTGTGGTATGCAGTAAACAAACTTAATTGATTGTTAATATTTATTGGAGACTCTTGAAACTTTGGTAATCCCTTCCTACGCTTGTTGAATCAATCAGAATATTGCTTTAAGCCTTCTTAAGAGCCTATTAATATACTCAATTAATTATTGACTAATTATGGTCATTTATTATAATCAGTAATTGGCAGTAATTGAAATGAAAATGTTGAATCATATAAAGGCGTAACGCAGTCGTTTTTTTTTTTTTTTTGCCTATTACTAGCCAATATTGATATCCATAATTCGGCCAACACTAGTTCGAGTTTTTAAAAAGACTTCATTAGTAGACGTTGTTAAATTGACCTTGTGGACTATCTGAAGATATTGTTACGCTTTTACCTTTTAAAAACGTTAAAAATATGAGTTCGTAGATTGCAAATAAAATAAAAATAAATCTGTGTTTAATTTTAAGTCAATTCTTAATTATCTGCACAACTTTTTTGCCACTGCTCGAACTTATTCCACGTATACAATGATAACTTTCACAATATGTGTTTATTCGTGATATTTCTCTGCTTACAACCTTTTTTGTAAGCAACAACAACAATTGTTAGCTATTCTTCTTTGCTCACAACCTGTTTTGTAAGCACAACACTAACAACTGTTCTCTTCACGCAACTTGTCTGCACACCAGTCTGACTGGATTATAACTCGATCTCGTATCTTCACACACCACTGGTTGAATTCTCACTCAATTCAACGCGACGTCGTCACACGACTAACTTAACTCGAACTCCGAGAATCACCTGTCTTCATACACGACTGACTGAATTCTAACTGAATCATCCTTGCTCGCTTTATCTTGCCTTTTATATCACTGGATCAACAGTGTGATGAATGCCCTTGAAGGATGATGACGACCTTCGGGAACAATCCAAAAATGTAAACAACTTGTTTCCATTTTTGTTGTTCGTGTATCTTGTTTACTTTCGTCCAGGCAGAGTTGTTGTTGTTTTGTTTGTTTTTCTTTCCGCTATATTTTTTTATACACGGACGTTGTTGCTATATTTTGGTTTATTCATCGATCTTGTAAACAAGCCTGTTGTTTTTTTGTTGCTATATGTTTACTCATTCGTTGATCACGTGAACAACTGCATTGTGTTGTTTTTGGAGCTTTTGCTTATTATTTTAACAACACCATTTCCATTTTCGTAACAATATTTTAGACGTTTAAAAATTTTATGAAAATATGTAAGTCACTGGGTATAAGCAACGTTATTACGGCAAGAAATTAGGAAATTTTAAAAACGTTTAAAATATGAGCTCGTAGATTGCAAATAAAATAAAAATAAATTTGTGTTTATTTTTAATTAAATTTCTTTATTATTCGCACAATTCTGAGTGCCACTGCTCACAACAATTGCTCCATTTTGTTATTCCTCTGTTTACACTTTTCGCATAAACAATAACAATCACTAAGCAATTATACGACAGTTGTTTGTAACGCACCGCCTCTTCGCACAAGACTGACTGAACTTCACTAACTCACTCGCCTGCTTTGACTTGCAAAGTAAAGTCTGATGCAGAGTAAAAACTCTGATGAATGTTTTTAAAGGCGGATGTTTGTGGCTTCGCCTTCTCGAAATCTCTATAAATGTTGTTTCATTATTGTTGTTTGTGTATTTTGTTTACATTTATTCTTGTAGTGTTTGTTGTTGTATTTTTGTTTACTTGTTTACCATTTTAATGTTAAATGACGTAAAACCAAACACCAGTATCTAGATTCTTCATTTTCGTGTACAATACATTCTCTTTGCTGGTCTAGCATTTGTTTTGGTGTCTGCAAAATTCACGATTAGAAGCTGAAACCACAGAAAAGCTGACGAGAGCTAAACCGATTTCCTTTTGCATTTAATTGAATAAAAAAGTGCTTTTAATGTACATTAAATTTTGCCAATTTCATTTGATTTTTTAACAAGAATTCTTCGGCATTCGGCATGTGGTAATTAAATTCATAAAATAAATGGCAGATGTTCTACAATTCCAGTGAATTTCATCTTCATGGCATACGAAATCATTTCCCAAGATTTTTGTTTCTTAGTCTTCATCTGCTTTGTTTTTTAGAGAATTTGTCAGCAGCGTCGATAGACGTGGTCGTGGGATATAATGACAATGATACACTTCACTTTTGAAATGAATCTTAAAGAAGAGGAGAGTTTATTTGCAATTTTAGTTTCCTTTATTTCATTACTTCATTAATTTCTCTTCTACCACTATTCACCCGCTAGTGATGAGGTTCCTAGCGTTTGTTTCCATTGTGTTGTCCTTAGTATTGCATTGTATTGTATTTGTTAACAAAGTTTTCATTTCTTTGTTTCTTTTCCACTTAAAATTTCGAATGGAAAAATACAAAAAAAAAACAACAAAAAAAAAACGAAGGAAAAGCAAACTCACCGTTGCCTCATTCTGATGTCCACCCGATGTTCGTATAGCATAACGGCTAGAGGCTCCTCTGGTGGCCGTAATTCCTGGGATGTGCGTATATATAAATAGGCCAATAACACGGTGGGGGCACAATACCTGCAAGTGGATTGAGAGAATGTATTTTCATTTATAATTTAAACAAAAAAAATTTGTATGACAAGAACTTGAGTTAATTTACAATCAAAAAAAAAAAATGGAAAACTTACATGAGTAGGAAAAGTCCACGTACATATTCGTGCATGTCATCCATTAAATTAACCACACATAGGCCCATGCCACTGAGGCGTGGTATAAAGTCCTGTTGAAAAATTAATAAAATATTGACAATAGAGACAGGCCATCGTTATTATTTTTCAAGTAATTATTATTAAAACAGGTAATCAAACCTTAAACTATGGATATTAATTAAACAAAAGAAAAGAAAAAAACTTTCTCTTGAGGGAAATTATGGCTTGTAGAACACCTGCGGCAAACACAAATACCGAAAGATAAATTAACACACTCTACTAAAACAGTTAATTCTAGGCCTCTAATCGTACAAAGGATATCATTTGGAGTAAAGTTACGTTCTATTGATAATCTTCAAAAAGAAGAAGCAATTAAGAGCAGAAATTAGCAATGAGTATTCAAAAAGATGAGTAGAATCGAATAATACTCATAATTTCTGATACTTATACGCATTCATACTTATTTTAATACCATGGAACCACCTCTACTCATATTCAAAGTTTGAAGTACTCATCATACATCATACTTAACAAGATGTGTGATGTTATTGATTTCGACCCTCCATAACTCAACATCTCCATAACTCAAAGTCGCCGTAGTCTAGTAGGTACTGTGTTGGCTTATTAGACTGAAGGCCCGAGTTCGAATCCCAGGTCAGATATCAAAACGAAAATATGAAAATATTTCTTCGGCGTCTTCCTCTCAGCAGATTTCTGGCAAAAACTCTGAGAGTTAATAAAATTGCCATGAAAAGCTTCTCAAAAAACTGTCGTTCGGAGTTGACTTTAAACTGTAGGTCCCGCCACTCATGTATAAAATTAACGCACACAACATAAGTGGTGTGAGAAGCTAGGTCGTAATCCTGACTAAAGGACCAATTATGTATGTATAACTCAGCATATACGCGAATCACAAAATAAGTATGAATCACGTACGAACACTAAAATACTCACTCGAGTCACTCGAATCATTTCTAAGTATTATAAGTAGTATTTTTCTAAAGTTAAGAATCTAAATGAGTAGGCTTATGAATCAAACATATTTCGAATGGTATGAGTTTGATGTCAAAGTTGAACGCATACTCATTGCAAACTGTACTTATAAATCAACGTTGTAGTGAGTACGAATGAATCAGAGAATATACAGTAGGACCTTGATTATCCGTGATTCGATTATCGGGTAACATCAATTATCCGGGATGGAAAAAGAAAATTTTTTGCATCGACTTAATTTTATTTTGGATCGACTTAAATTTTTCTGCATCGTTTAACCGTGATTACCTCTATTATCCGTGATTATAAGCAAAAAATTTTTTCTATTATTTTGGACAAACAAGCGAAAAAGGGGAATTACCTCTTTAGTACATGAAATCCTTATCTACTGTTCACTGTTTTCTAACAAAATTATTTTCTTTTTTATATTTTTGAAACATGTACATATGTATATAATATCCTTGAAAATCCTATAGTTTTTATATAAATATGTACATATTCATTTATTAATTAATAAAAATATCTATTAAAAAACTAGCCAAAATTGGTACTCAATTAACCGGGAAAATCGATTATCCGGAATGCTTCCGGTTCCGACCATCACGGATAATCAAGGTCCTACTGTAGTTAAATTTCAATTTTGGTGACTCACTTATATTCAAAATTTCTTCAGTGCTTATGAGTAACGAACAAACGATTCATTGCTGATCTCCATTGTAGATCATATCTGCTGTAATTAGTTCTTCTAAGGATCTAAGAAAAAACTTTTAATATTAATAGTATAGTAGTATCGAAGCTATTCAATGTCGATTTTATATTGAAAAATAAGGAAAATGTTTAGAAATTTGTTGTTTTGTAAGGTTTGGTTTCAGAATCCCATTACAGATCCTTTTTAGGCCAGAGTTTAGGTTGATCGTGATGCCACAAGCAAAGATACAATTCAAGGATCGAACCATCAAAATTCTAAAATAAATCTTGCTATTGCGGTTATTCTTCGTAGTCTAGTAGGTAATGTGTTGGCTTATTAGACGTGAGGCCTCGCTTCACAACCCCAGGTCAGACATGTCCAACTAAACACCGTGAGACTAAATAAAAATCGCCATGAAAAGTTTTCCAAAAATATGTCGTTCGGAATCGACTTTAAACCACTCAAAATTAACGCACACAACATATGTATGTGGTGTGAGAACCAAGGTCGTAATCCTGACTGAAGGGTTACAATGACCAATTATGTATGTATGCATGTATAGCAGTAATCTTATTGGCAATTCACACAAGCCGTTGTATCGTTGTATTAAGTGTATGGTTTTACGATTATAGAACAGTGTATGATTGTTGTTGATAATTTTCATGTAAAAATCCGATACACTTATACACATTTTTTTCATATGTTTTTTAAAGTTGTATTGGTTTCGTGCTATCAAATTGTGTGAATGAAAAAAAATACATTTGGAATACGAAATACACAATACAGCATAGCATTGAGCGTTCACAAACAACCAAGTGTATTCAATACAACATACACGATACAAAGTCGTGTGAATTGCCCATTTGTTTTTGAGGGTGCAATCGCAAAAGACAGGATATGAGAGACTAAGAATTTTCGCAGAATCATTGCAATTGCTGGACATTAGCTCATGATGTGAACAACCCACAACTCGTGCAGAATGCATGTAAATAATTTTCTTCAAACCTGTTTACAAATTATCGTACTGCTTAATATAACAACAAACACCAGTATAAAAAATGGTAAACAAGTAAACAAAAATCCACAAGCAACACTACAATAATAAATGTAAACATCGAGAATTCATCAGACTGTTTACCAGTGTTGCCAAATTTTTTTCAAAATTTCCCGCCAAATTGGGCTTTAAAAATCGCCAGAAATCGCTAAATTAAATTTTTAAACCGTCAGAAACCCGTCAAATAAATAGTTTGAAAATTTTAAGTTAACGTTAAATAAAATAAAATGTAAATAATTAAAATAAAATGTAAATTTCTTTTTTCCTCTATAGTTGGGCTTTAAGGTCACAACAATTGAATTAAAACAAATTATTTTATTTTAATCTTTTTTTCTCATCCGACGTTTCGTTGGAAAAGAAAAAAGGAAAAATACATTTGAAAGAGGTCAAAATAAATTTGAAAATAAAATGTAAATAATTGCACATATTTTTTATTGAATTGTTTTTTTAATTATGTTTAGTGATTTACAAACAAAATTAGGTATTTTCAAAAATATTGTGCCAGTCTTCTTCATTTTGTTTATAAGTGGTCATTGTACCTACTTCTCTTATAACAGGTTTTGGAAATTCATAATCAAAACAACATTTGTTATCAAGTTTGAGACCGTAACTGTAATTAAAATTAAATTCGTTTACAAAAAATTACATTTCAAAAATGTTTTAAATTAATATTCAAAAATTTAATTGAATAAAAATAAGAAACCATAAAATTCAATAAATTGCATTTTACAACTTTTTGAAGTAATTATGTAATTGATTTAATTTTTACATTTTCCTTTAATCATTGGAAAGATTTAGAAATATATATTTTTTTAATTTAGAATTCAGCTTTTTGAGACTTTTTAAAATATTTTAATAAAAAAATGTATATAAATTTTAATTTTTGGGTTAAATGTAAATTTACCTTACTCGAAGCACATCATTGACTACACTCAAACCTCGTTTTATGCGACTAATTCGTTTCGCAAAAAATCGCATAATTCAAATTCGCATAAAACGATACACTAGCTTCATACACAATCCACTAATAGGGATTTAAAGAAAAAAGCGCAAAAATTCAAATTTAACCCTTAAAATTCAAACAAAATCGCATATAAAAAATCAACAAAATATGAATCCCTTGCTGAGACCATACAAAATAAGGAAAAAGATAGGAAATAAACAACAACTAATACAAAATTCTAAATAATGAAGAAAATACATAATTTTTCAATAAATGGTGAAGCTATAGCACTGGCCATTTTATAGTCACCTAGCAGCAACTCGTTTCCTTGCCGTTCGCATCTTCCCCCTTTCCACCTTTCCTAAAAACCTGCACAATGCACTGCATGAGTAGGGGTCATCCCCTGAGTGCTGGTTTCATAAAAAAAAAAAAAAAAAAAAATATAATATTACTCCACGTCCATAGCATTTGAATAATACTTCATACATCAGAACCGGAAATGCCGAAAAAATTTAAAGATAGTAGTAACTTTGTTACGAACAACACATTTTTTTGGATTTTAACATTCAATATTTCCTTAAAATCGTTTTTGCAAAGAAAAAATTTGAGAATTTTGAAACCGCATAAATTTGAATTCGCATAAAATAAATTCGCATAAAACGAGGTTTGAGTGTATACTGGTTTTTAGCCTGTTTCGTAGTTTGGTTTTAACTAGGTTGAGTTGTCTAAACACTCTTTCAAGTGACAAAACGTCCAATGCGAATTCGGCTAATTCTTTGGGTTATTCCCCGCAGAGTCTTTGTAGTTATAAACTTCAGTCCAAAAGTTGGAAAAAACGATAAAAAACGCTAAAGCGCTGTAAAAAACTCCAGATTTCACGCTAACCGCTAAAAAGCATTTTTTCCCGTAATTGGCATTGCAAAAACGTCAGATTTGACGGGAAAAACGTCAAATTGGCAACAATGCTGGTCTTGTGTGAAGAAGCGGGGTGTTTGGAGAGAGTAATCGTGGTTTAAAGTTCTCCGTTACAAAGATCTGTCGAATAATTGTCTATTAATTGTTGTTGTTTATGCAAAGGGTATAAACAGAGGAATAACAAACAAAGCAATTGTTGTTGTTTACATCAAGTTGCGAATAGTGGCACACAGGATTGTATGAATAATAAAGAATTTGAATTAAAATTAAACACAAATTTATTTTTATTTTCTTTGCAATCTACGAGCTCATATTTTGAATGTTTTTTTAAAAGGTAAAAATGTAACAATATATTAAAGCATTTATGTATATGAACGAATTTGATGTGAATAACAGCGATATATTATGTTGTTATATTTCTGACTCTTTTGAATGATATTTGGAATTGATTTTTCATTAATTTTATGAAAATTATTTTTTGTTAAAGGAAATATTTTTATTGTTAATTTGAAATATTTGTTAAACATTTACATGTGTTATCGATCGTTTTGTTTGATTTTTTTTTTTTTTTGTGTTTGGGTGTCAGTTGTACTTGAAGTTTCAGTTTGTTTACATTTTCGGAATTATTTTAAGCGTTTTCACTTCTACATTCGAGTATGTTTCTTGCATTATTAATGTATTCAACTACCACAGTGGTGGCCCGATAAATAGGTATCTCATTTCATTAAATGTATTGTTTACATTGAAGTTGATGAGTAAACTTTCTACGAAAGTAACGCGCTATTAAGTCATATTTCCAATTGCTAGCGAAAGATGTTTTAAATTTTTTAAATTTGGAATTTAAAGTCTTTGTGTATTTATATTACGTTGTCTAATATAATATGATTCTCATATCTGATTCTCTTATTTTGCTTTCCAATTTGAAAATTTCAAATTGTGTGTGTAAAATACATGTTGAAAGTAATTGAACCAATTTCCTATAATGACATATTGACTGACTGACTGACAGTATTATTTACTCTTATTCATTTTTCTTTTGCTTCTTCTTCTTCTTCTTTCCAATTATCAAATAGAATTTGGTTTCATTCATTCACAACTCTTCACATGCATTCTACAGTTTAGAAATGCCACCAAAAGCAGAAAGTTCAAGTGCGTGTGTTTGTGTTATTCTAACAATTTCCTTGAAATGCAGCAAATGATTCCAAAATGATAACAAAAAACTATCGAATGTAATTTCAGTTTAATTTCTAAAAATAATTGTTTTCCAATTCAAGTTATCGATTATTTGTCCTGGCGTTCGAGTTTAAAGCGTAATGAGGCGTAGCCTGTAATCGAAAAGTTTTTCTTGTGAAAACATTCGTCAATTCGATGTTAAAAAAAGAAAAACGGAAAATTTAAAACAAATCTGCCATCAATTTAAAAAAAAGTTTAATTGTGGCCTTGATTTAGAAAACTAAACTAAATGAATATAAAGCTTACGAAACAATTCCTGGAATTATCTGTAAATCAGTGAATTCTTTATGAAAAAAATTATTTTTGGAGTTTAAAAATGAAACATTTTTTAGATCTTCACAAGGAATTTTCAAAATAAGTGATTCGTTTGACAAAAACAAATAACGAAATTAATTTAAAATATAAAAAAAAAATTATTTGCCACAGGAGTATGGTAGTTAAGAGTACAAAAAGGTAATAAAAAAATTTTCAACCTTTGAATAGCCCGGTCTTCTATAAATGTTTCTAAACCATCATGCGGTTAACGTTTGGTACCTCTTGTGTTACAAATTACAATATTTCATCCACTTTTTCTGTGACTGTAATTCCAGATCTTTGTTGTTCAAACTCTTGACTGTAATGTAATATTCTTTATTGACGACAACTCATTTTGGTTAAAATGGTTTAATGGACTAAGTCTCTGTGATTGATTAAGCAAAACTTTGCTTTTTAATAGATAGAAATTGATATTGTAAGCTCTTAAACTGGCTCGATTAGGTTTTGGTATAGTCATTGTAACCGTATACCTCCTCTTGCCCGCCGACAACATTCATGGCATTCATCCAATCCAATTGATGTACAAATTGTGCCGTTACTAGATAGCGAATAAAAGTGGAAATTCCGGGTTTGCTAACTAGCATAGCTTCTAAGTACATACATACTGTGAGCGTCAAAAGAAAGTGTACAATTCCAAAAATGTACATTAATAAATTACCGTTAATTTTTTTTCAAATTATTTTATTGCCAGTTTTTAAAATTGAAACAAGAAGAAAAGAATTAGAAAATTTTGGAAATATTGTAAAATTTTTTTGGGCACTCTCCTTAAGTGCAAAACTTGAGTTGAGATTGTTAGAATTTTATCCATAGTGTACACTTTCTTTTGACGCTCACTGTACATAAGTGGTCATTACAAAACTTAGTCAGGATTACGACCTAGCTTCTCATACCACTTATGTTGTATGTGTTAATTTTATACTTGAGTGGCGTGACCTACAGTTTAAAGTCGACTATGATCGACAGATTTTTAAGAAAGTTTTCATGGGAATTTTATTTACACTCAGAGTTTTTGCTAGAAATCTGCTGAGGGGAATTCGCCGAAGAAATATTTTTTTCATATTTTCGTTTTGAAGTATGACCTGGGGTTTGTACCGTGACCTTACGTCTAATAAGCCAACACACTACCTACTAGACTACGGCGACTTACACGACTAGTTGATTTGGTTTTGTTTAACACGTTGAATGCCGCGGCAATTTTCAGAAAACTTGCCAAAAAATGCCAATTTGATTTTTTCACATTAGTGAGCACGAGATAACTCGTAGATTGCGTTCCCTTCTAAGGCACCAAACTACGAGTTATCTCGTAGTTGGCAGTCATCGTGTTAATTCAACTGATAAATCAAAACTTCTGTTCAAGCCAAATGAATGAAAATTATTGCACTTAAATATTTCTGTTTAATGGCTTAATTGTTATTTTGTTAACTGTTCTGAGTAAATAAAATTGCTATGAAAAGCTTCTCAGAAAACTGTCGTTCGGAGTCGACTTTAAACTGTAGGTCCCGCCACTCATGTATAAAATTAACGCACACAACATAAGTGGTGTGAGAAGCTAGGTCGTAATCCTGACAAATTATGTTATGTATGTTCTCTGGGCATAGTATTGTTACGAAAATGGAAATGGTGTTGTTAAAATAATAAGCAAAAGCTCCAAAAACAACACAATGGACTTGATCACGCATAAAAACAAAAGCTCCAAAAACAAAACAATGCAGTTGTTCACGTGATCAACGAATGAATAAGCATATAGCAACAAAAACAACAGGGCTTGTTTACAAGATCGATGAATAAACAAAAATATGGCAACAACGACCGTGTATAAAAAAATATAGCAGAAAGACAAACAAACAAAACAACAACAACTCTGCCTGGACGAAAGTAAACAAGATACACGAACAACAAAAATGGAAACAAGTTGTTTACATTTTTGGATTGTTCCCGAAGGTCGTCATCATCCTTCAAGGGCATTCATCACACTGTTGATCGAGTGATATAAAAGGCAAGATAAAGCGAGCAACGAGGATTCAGTTAGAATTCAGTCAGCCGTGTATGAAGACACGTTATTCTCGGAGTTCGAGTGAAGTTAGTCGTGTGACGACGTCGCGTTGAATTGAGTGAGAATTCAACCAGTGGTGTGTGAAGATACGAGATCGAGTAATAATCCAGTCAGACTTGTGTGCAGACAAGTTGCGTGAAGAAAACAGTTGTTAGTGTTGTGCTTACAAAAGAAGGTTGTGAGCAAAGAAGAATAACTAACAAGTGTTGTTATTGCTTATAAAAAAGGTTGTAAGCAGAGAAATATCACGAACAAGCACATATTGTGGAAGTTATCATTGTATGCGTAGAATAAGTTCGAACAGTGGCACGAAAGTTGTGCAGAAAATAAAGAATTAATTAAAAATTAAACACATATTTATTTTTATTTTATTTGCAATCTACGAACTCATATTTTTAACGTTTTTAAAAGGTAAAAACGTAACAGTATTGTTAACTAATTTCATTTATTACCATAAAACTTGTTTTTTTTGTTTGTTTTATTTTTTTAAATTATAAAAAATAATAAAACTTTGCTAAAAAGTTAATGCATAATCACAGTTAACTTTTTCCATGAATATTTAAAAGAAGGAGGAAGCGTCCTTTAAATTTACTGGGAATGATTTTAGTTAGCCAAACACGATAGAATTTTTGTTTTTGACATTTCCTCTGGCCATTAAGGAATATTATCTCTCTGTTTAAATATTTAAAAAGTTTTTTTTTTACCGTTTTTTACTACAACAAATACTCGGTTTGTTTACTTTAAAACGGTCTCTTAATGACATAGAGAAAGAGAGAGATGCAAAAAGGGAAATTTTGTGTTAAAAGCATAATCAAAAAAAGAGAAAAAATAACACAAAATGTCCTTGACTGTAAATTGAGAGCTGAAGGATAACTTTGCAAAAGGATACATGATTTTCGAAAAGGAATTTCTAAAAACAAACGAAATTGCATTAAAAATATCCTTCAATAGTATTTCACTTAATGTGGGGACCATTTAAATGGTTTTACTCTTTGAAAATCAAAGTTTTTCTGGGGAAAGTTTTTTGGGGGAATGTTTAAGGGAAATGAGAAAATTGTTTTCAATGTCAGATGCACAGATTAAATGTAATAATCACAAGTGCACCTGAGTGTCTTATTTGAATAGTTAGGAATTCTTTTTATTTTTTAAACAGTATCCTGTATTATAAAATTCTGCAGTGGACATGGCACTCATCAAATATGGATTAGTTCCACAAGAAATATTGTGGAATATTATGATGTATAACGTTGAATTTGTACATGACATGGCATCTATTGCACCGAAGACATAAAACTTTATGCAACTGAAAGCAATACTACAGCTGAAATATGCCAACGATCTATAAATTTCGAATTGGCAGAGTTAAGCTCTGGCAGAAACTGTTTTAGAAAAATTCTGACATTGAAGTTGTGAGGCGAAACTAATGATAAGCCAACGATAGAAATTTTGAATTATATTGTGGGTAAAGCAAAACTTCCTAACCTATATTTCTTGTAAATAGTTCTTGATTTGTGCTGTTGTAAGAGCCGAGAATTATAGTGGCATATTGCCGCCGTTTTTTTTTTTTTATTTTTTTTTATTTTTATGAAACCAGCACTCAGGGGATGGCCCCTACTCATGCAGTGCATTGTGCAGGTTTTTTAGGAAAGGTAGAAAGGGGGAAGATGCGAACGGCAAGGAAACGAGTTGCTGCTAGGTGACTATAAAATGGCCAGTGCTATACCTTCACCATTAGATAGTCTACAGGCAATCGTCCCCAAGAAGCCCGCAGTTTCTCACACCACTTATGTTGTGTGTGTTAATTTTATACATAAGTGGCGGGACCTACAGTTTAAAGTCGACTCCGAACGACAGATTTTTTGAGAAACTGAGAAGAAATTGCGGAAAAAATACTTTTTGTATTTTTTTTTTTATTTTTTTTTATTTTTTTTTTATTTTTTTATTAAATGCTCGGTTTTCGGTTCTGACCTCAGCAGCTCATAGCAGAAAGAACTCTTCTGGTCTCACCAAAAATGGCTGGAATAGTTTCACATTTAATTTTATTTACTTCGAATTGCCGTAACAAATACAATTCGGCTAAAATTTATGGCGGTCAGTTGGTATTTCGGAAATGCAAAATTCTACTTCAATGACTTGTTACTATTTTGTTTTGTTTATTTGTTTATTAGAATACCATGAAAATTACGAGTAACTTAAACTTTATGGTCGGTGTAGTGTAAGAGAACAGATTATATGGTGGGAAGCGAACTCACGATCATAGCCTTCCATAGCATGAAATCTGATGCCCGCAAATGTTTACCAATTGCAGCTTGAGGAGCTCCTCATGCTTTTTTTTTTATCAATTATCGATTATCATTGGATTAATGTCAACAAACCAACATTGTTTAAGCTGACATGGTTGGATTTGACTTTCGTTTGAGCAGCATAAATCATTCCAGATTTCAGATAAACTTCGGAGAGCAGTTGCTTTGCTTTAGTTGCCACAAAATTCCAAGCAAAATTAAGAAACTTTGTTTTAATTTTACAATTTCTTTGAATAACTAAATGCAAACGATTGGCGAACGTTTACTTACCACCTTCTTACTTGCTACAAAAGTTGTTAAAATCCTAAATCGTGTACAATCGATACGTTGTCGAGGTGTACGCAATTTTAAATGAATAAATTCGTAGTTATTGTTAAAACAAGTTCTTAAGATATCGTTACGTTTTTAACTTTTAAAAACGTTTAAAATATGAACACGTAGATTGCAAATAAAATAAAAATAAATTTGTGTTTAATTTTAATTCAAATTCTTTATTATTCATACAATCCTGTGTGCCACTGTTCGCAAATTGATGTAAACAACAACAATTGCTTTGTTTGCTATTCCTCTGTTTATACCCTTTGCATAAACAACAACAATTAATAGACAATTATTCGACAGATCTTTGTAACGGAGATTTTTAAACCACGTTTACTCTCTTCAAACTCATCGCGTCTTCATACAAGACTGACTGAACTTCCCTCACTCAGTCGCCTACTTTGCCTTGCCTTTTGTATGGCAGAGTAAACGGCAGAGATCAGCAACGAGTAATCAAAACGATGAGTAGATTGGGGTCATACTTATAATTTCAGATACTTATACGCATTCATACTTATTTTAATATCATGCTCATACTACTCATATTCAAAGTTAGAAATACTCATGGTACTCATACTTAACAATACGCATGATGTTGTTGTTGATTTCGACTCGGCATGATTCAACATATACATACAGACATAATTGGTCATTACAACCCTTCAGTCAGGATTATTGACCTAGTTTCTCACACCACTTATGTTGTGTGTGTTAATTTTATACATAAGTGGCGGGACCTACAGTTTAAAGTCGACTCCGAACGACAGATTTTTTTGAGAAACTTTTCATGGCAATTTTATTTACTCTCAGAGTTTTTGCCAGAAATCTGCTGAGAGGAAGTCGCCGAAGAAATACTTTTTGTATTTTGTTTTGGCGTCTGGCCTGGGGCTCGAACCCTGGCTTTACGTCTAATAAGCCAACACACTATCTACTAGACTACGGCTACTTCAACATATACACGAAGCACAAAATAAGTATTATTCGAGTACGAACACCACAATACTTGCTAGAAGGTTGTGTGTGTGCTTTGCTTGCTGTCTCTGTCTTTTCTTTTTCTTCTTTTGTAAATGCAACAATAACTACTACTGTAAATTTTGACGAGTGACTCGAATCATTCCTAAGTATTATAAGTATTTTTCTAAATTTGTGAATCTGAATGAGTAGGCGTATGAATCAAACAATGAATCGAATGTTGTGAGTTTGATGTCAACGTTGTACGCATACTCATTGCAACCTATACTTATAACTCAATGTTGTAGCGAGTACGAATGAATCAGAGTAGTTTAATTTCAATACTCTTGACTCACTCATACTCAAAATTTCATGAGTACTTATGAGTAGCGAAAATACGATTCATTGCTGATCTCTGGTAAACAGTCTGATGAATGTTCATGAACATTCGCCTTTTTGAAATCTTTATAAATGTAAACATCGTTGTTTACATTTATTATTGTAGTGTTGCTTGTGTATTTTGTTTACATTTATTCTTATAGTGTTGTTTGTGTATTTTTTGTTTACTTGTTTACCATTTTTTTCTATGCTGGTGTTTGTTGTTATATTAAGCAGTACGATAATTTGTAAACAGGTTTGTTTACTGCATTGTTTTGTTTTTGTAGCTTTTGTTTATAATTTTAATGTTAAGCGATGTAAAAGCAAAACAACAGTATCTAGATTTTTTCATTTTCGTAACAATATCTTTGCATTAAAGTGAAAGGGAAGCAGAACATTTGCTGAGGTTTAATCAGAATTAATAAAAAGTAAACATTTGAATTGATTTTAAAGATTTTGACCACTTATCAGAAATATTTGTCCCTTTTTGACCGTTTAACCCTTTGACCCTTGTCTTATAGAGACATGTAGTGTAAAATTGTTTGCTTTTTACACCTCTGATATGCTATTAGACTTTTAATAAAAAAAAGAAAATAAGGAAAATAATTAAAGAGTGTATAGAAAACGGTATGAAAAGAATCTTTTATTGTGAGAAAGTAATAGAAGAAGAACCCTTTTCTGGATTAGTTTGTTAATAAAAAATTTCCATAAAAAGTATTTAAAGTATTAGCCGGGCAAAAAGTTACAATTGAAGGGGAAACATTTCCAAAAGAGTAGCCATGTAATAACGGAAGTAAAGAAATAAAAAACGCATCCGGGTTTTGTTTGCTTTGCTACTCCGCATTAAAGTTAGAAGACCTTTCCATTTTTTTTTTGCTTAAATATTTTGAAATATTTTTTTCGTTTTTTATTAAAAGAAAATAAAGTAACATATAGAGTAGCATAGTAGCCTTAAACATAAAGGACGATAGGGGAGTATTATTTTAGAAACAAATTACCAAACATGGCCAAAGAACAAAAAAAAACCAGAAAAAAAGGATCACTTTCCATTATGTGTCCTTAAGGCATTGAAAGTATTCTGTTAATGTAATGTAATGTAATGTGTGTGTGTATGTTTAATGGAAAACTTTGTAAATTTTTATTTTTGCTTAAATTATAAAACAATTTATTTTCCCATCACTTTTATTTACTTTTATTTCCCTTCCTTACCGCCTTAAAACAAACAAATAAATGCGAACATTTTTTTTTTGTAATTTTTAATTCCATGTACAAGCATACATAATGTATGTACGTATGTACGTATGTAAAAGGTTTTTTTTTCGGAAAATGCCTTTCGTTAGAAAAAATGTTGCTTTGAAATGTTTTTCAAGTTTCTAAAGAAAATATTTGTTGAACAACAAGAAGTGAAACATTTTCAAGCTACTCAAACATTTGTAAAACGAAAGTTATGTTGGTTTAAAGCAATTGCCAAAATGAAACGAAAAGCAGGTTTCAAAAGTTGGAAATATTTGACATTAAAATGATGGCACGTTAGCCACACTTTCATCTATCTATTTAAGCGAATTTTTTTGGAGTTCAGCATCTAGTCTAGTAGGTTTAGGTGTTCAAACCCCAAAACAGACATCTCGAGCATTACGAAATTTGAAAAAAATATTTCTTCGGCGTCTTGCTTTTGCCTCTGACTATCGAACCATAACTCAGTTTTCATGTGGAGGAACACGCGATAAGGGAATGTGTCTGATCCGGGCTATTAATCATTTCGTAAACTTAGCGTATAGGGATTTAAATCTACTATATAAAAATATGTCGGGTTTTCCTTCCTGACGCTATAACTCAAGAACTACTGCACCTTTATATACATGCTCTATGGGGCGTGAGGAGTGTTTCTGTGTAGTTTGAAGTTCGTCCGACAGATGGCGCAATATTTAGTTTTTTTTTTGTGTTTTTGCACAGTAACTCAAGAACTACTGCACTATGCTGTGTTTCGTTGAAGGCGTTGGGTCGTTAATCAGCGTGCAGTGGCGTTAATTAGCCCAATACCAACTGAAACCTAACATCTTTTTATGAAAAAATATATTAAAAAAAAGTAAATAAATATCTATCTATCACTCTTTTTTAAACTCTATTTGCACAATAAGCCTATTTTATGTTTTGCTGAAGGCGTTAGGTGCTTGATCGGCGTGTGGCGGAAGCTTATCAGGTTTAGATGGCTTAAAAAAATTCGATATAGCAAAAAGTAGGCGTGGCAAACCTTATATTTAGGGACATAGTGATCGTAGACTAATGCAATTTGGTGGGTAAGTTCGTAGAGTCGATATCGACAAACTCACAAAAAATGGGCGTGGCAACCCTCCCCCTTTAAAAGATACCATAAGTCGGCTAATTCGATCGTTTATAACTACATATGTACATACATACCTAACATGTATGTCTGTTAGTTTTTGTTTTGGAGCGAGTACAACAACTACAACTTCGTCAGCGCTACCCATGATTCGGACCTCTTATTGTTATTCTTTGTATGCCTCACCTAAATAACGCACCGACTTCGATTAAATTTTGAACTAGATAGATAGATCTACACACTTATAGTAAGTTAGTTATTTTTATATATAGTAACTGTTTTATGCAGCGTATTACAGCAAATATATAGTGTGACCTGTTTTGGGCAATAAAAAAATCAATTTTGGGCGGAACGAAGTTCGCCGGGTCAGCTAGTATCTTTATGAATATTCAAATAACTATTAGGGTAATACCATTCAGGAGATTGAAAGACCATAACATTAACAACTACTACAGGCATGGAACGGTACGCATTATATGGGTTTCTCGTCAGCATGGAGTATTTGGAAATGAGGAAGCAATACAATAAGTTTGAATAACCCAATGCCTTCGATTGCATTGAAGATCAAGCCTAGAAAGTAAGCTATTAGGTCACATCGACTATTGTGTTGCAACCAACACAAGAATAGTTTGGGGCGATCCCAACCTCGATGGCCTAATATTTCGAAGATGAACTTAGATCAGACATAATTCATTTCCAAGGTATTGACTGGAATAAGTGAAGGAAGTTTGTGCAAGATACAGACTTTCTATAGAAAGTAACGTGGTATTCGTAATTGCGTGCGCACAAATCTCTAAATTCAAGCTACTTACATAGAATAAAAAAAAATTATGAGGTTTTTTCCAGCAAATTATTTATAATTGCACATGAACTGATCTGACACTCTGCAGAAATCGTTTTTGATAATCACAAATGCTGCAATGTACACGCTTTTCTAACAACAGCAAAATAATTTTCTAGTGCTCATACTAAGTAATCCAGAAGTGGATTCTAGTGCCCTTCTTTACTCTGGAACTGTATGCCCTACCAGTAACTGTAAGAAATTATTTCTTACTAGCTGACACGGCCCGCGTTGCTTCGCCATCAACTAAAATAAATTTGAAGGAAAGACATTACACGAATGTTCAATTAATTTTAAATCATTTTATTGATTTTGTTTCCCGTTGTCCTTATGATTCAGATGAACGGGCTTGAGTAGTACGCATTCGATCGGTTTCTAATCTCACTTTTCGTTGTTCAAGTGGTTCAAGCGAACGGTTCTCAGCGGCATATATTAGAAGATTTTCCAGTCTCAATGCTCGTCTGATTCTGAGACTCGTAATGCTATTTTCTTCCGTGCTTGAGGTGTAGAGCGACCAATTGCTTGTAATTCATTTTGAATAATTTTCAGTGACGCCATCCATTGGAAATTAATCGCACCAACCTTCGTCGACTCATACACAACAACTTTGTTAAAGAATGCACAGTTTACGATTTAATTCATTTTGAGTAATTTTCAGAGGCGCCACATATCGGATATTGGTCATACCAAATTAGAAACCTTCTTAGGCTCATGCGCAACAACTTTGCTAAAGATCATAACATGATCAAATGCACAGTTTACGGTATAATTCATTTTAAGTAATTTTCAGTGGCGCCACCTATCGGATATTGGTCATACCAACTTAGAAGCCTTCTTCGGCTCATGCGCAATAACTTTGCTAAAGATTATTACATGATCAAATGCATAGTTTACGATTTAATTGATTTTAAGTAATTTTCAGTGGCGCCCCCTGCCGGAAATTAGTCATACCAACTTAGAAACCTGGAGTCGCCGTAGTCTAGTAGGTGGTGTGTTTGCTTATTAGACTGAAGGCCCGAGTTCGAATCCCAGGTCAGACATCAAAACGAAAATATGAAAATATTTCTTCTGCGACTTCCTCTCAGCAGATTTCTGGCAAAAACTCTGAGAGTAAATAAAACTGTAGGTCCCGCCACTCATGTATAAAAAGTAACGCACACAACATAAGTGGTGTGAGAAGCTAGGTCGTAATCCTGACTGAAGGGTGGTAATGACCAATTATGTATGTGAACTTAGAAACCTTCCCCGGCTCATGCGCAACAACTTTGTTAAAGATTATTACATGATCAAATGCATAGTTTACGATTCTATAAGGTACATACAAACAAACAAATTGGATTTTGCCACGCCCCTCCGCTCACAGACCGGAAATAAAAAATCAGACTTCACAGTGCTACCCGCCTGAATATTCTGAAGATTCCATGAAAATTTTATCAAAATCGGCCCAGCCGTTTTGGAGTCCATACGTTACATACATATTCGATACTGTTGTTTGACTTTTGAATCACAGTGTAATTAATATCACTCATACATGTACGTGTCCCTTACGAAATCAAATTTTTTTTTTTTAAAACTCCCCAATTTAGCAATACCGTTCCCATAAAATTCCTAGAAAGATGCTGCACAATAAAAATCATTGGAAAAATCCCAATCCCAACAAGTGTTAAAAAATGTTATTGGAAAACAAATAATAACAACAACAACAACAATGAAAAGAAAATATAAACAAAATAATAAAATTTTATTGAAAAAATATTTTGTTTCACTAACAACAACAAATTGAGCATAAAAAGCGATAAAAATTGTAGGAAAAAAGAAGGCAAAAGAAAACGATTTCATGGAAATTGTTATCAACACATATGGCGGTGGTGGTGGTGGTAATGGGGGTGGTGATGGTGGTAGTGGTGGTGGTAGTGGGATATCGATATGGGAATACTGCTCATATTGTATACCAATATTCTGTTTGCCAAGTCAGGTTATTGTTTTCATTGCATTTACATATTGAGTCCGTGTAAGCAATGGTTTGTTTATTGGAAAGGACACGACGGTAGAAGACGAAAAAAAAAACTAAAAAGTCACTTTGAATACATTTTAGAAACACAAATAAGGAATACAATTTCTCCGTCTATTTATGTTCTATTGTTTTCGAAATGAAAAAAAAACTTTATTTTGTAGATTAAATTCTAGCAATGATGGTGACTAAATTGTTTCGAATATTTCGAAACTATTTTACATGCAATTGAAGGAATTATTTGAAATTTATTTCTGCAATAAATGTGCCTTTATATTGGCCCAATCACTAAACGATAAAGAGTTGCATGCGATACAAAGTTTTCCTTTTTCTCCCAAAAAGCTCCGCCATAATTAGAACACTTCAATGTTAACCTGAATGTGATGTAATGTGCGATTGATAGGATGACACCATCCAAAGTGTGTGTGATTATTTTATCCACAAGTGGGGAGGTCTACAGTTTAACATTCATAGATTTTGAGAATCCTTTTCCCCTGCAATGCTTCCAATAATGTTGAGGGCTCGTCGACATTTTCATTGTCTGTCATTCTGAATATTAAAGCTAGGGTTTGAACTTGACATGGTTTAACCCTTATCCTGTACTTCAAAAATAAAACGCATATGACATTAGTGGGTCAAATTTGCCCAATATAAAAAATTATAATATTTATTCAGTTTTTTTATTTTTTTTTACATTCATTACATACAATATTGGCCTCAGAATGCTTTTGCAAATAAATTTTTGACATTCGGAACATTTATTTACATATTTGATGCTGTTAGAACGATTTGGACAAAAGTAACAATGACGTTTTTTTAAATTTTTTGTTTGCGGGACTTCAGCCGAATCCTTTTAAAGGCTTTTTACGACTGCGTTAGCAGGACTACTTTGTGGCATGTTCGGTCTACGAGATATTTCTCCGCTTATAAGATCCATGCTTAAGTCTTCCAAGAATATCCTGTATACACCTGTAAGGACCATGCATAATTTGTTTCGACATCACACAATACCCAAATTTTTATACCATATTTTCCTGGTTTTTTTGGTATGTATTGCTTGAATGGGCATCGTCCACGATACGTTACGAGCTGCTCATCCACTGTCACACATTCGCCAGCATGAAATATATTTCGTAGATTCGTTTCCCAACGGTTCCAAAAATTCCTTATGGGAGCAAGTTTGTCACGGAGTCGTCCTTCGCGGCTGTCGGACTTTTTATCAAACCGTATCACTTCAGATATATTTTGAAATCGGCGCAAAGTCTTGGTGGATTTGAATAGCGGTCTGCTTTACGGTCGTCCCATAGAGATTCTATAGCTTCACCATGAGATCTAAATACATCCGCTAACAAAAGTAGTCCGAAATATGCTTCAATTGTTATGTCGTTTACAGCAATCCAATTATTTCCAAATACAGATTGACCTAAGTCACCTTGTAAATTAGTCATATCAACAACTAATTTCATAATATCACTGGACATAAATAACAGAAAAAAAGATTTTGTACTATCAGCTCTTGAAATAGCATAACGCTGTTTAGAAAATCTTCCAATTTTGTTTATTGTTGATGTTTCTGACCATAAATATTTCCCATTTTTGGACGGATACATTAAAACTTCATCCGTAGTTTGATCGAGAATTTCGGAAATGTCTATGCTAGCGCCTGACGAGGAGTTGGGGTCATAATCAGATGCAGGTTCAGAAACGAGATCGTTTTCATCTTCACTTGATGTGTCCTGGGGGCTTTCATCGCCTGAGCTGATTGCAAACGAAAAGTCCTTATCTCTTCTGGTTTCATTGTCCCAAAGTAAGCAAAGGTTTTGTCACTTGTATTCAATTCAAGAACACATAAACGAATGAAATATTTACACTACTTATTCTCTTTTTTTGGTTTTGTTACAGTTTGTAATACCGTTATAAAAAACAAAAAACACTTGTGTGTTATTATCAAATAGCTACGCTTTTACTTATTTTTTGGTCTGTTGCTAGTTATGATGTTGTCAAGGCGCACAAAATTGTTACTAAGCTCGTATCACATGCGTAAATTTATTTTGTTGCATTGGGCAATTTTGACCCAAAAGTACCATTTGCGTAAGTTTTTTTACATACGCTTTGTGAAACGATCTACAAAAATTATATTTTAAATTTTAATAGTATTCACTAAAAAAATAATTGTACAAAAGTTTCAAAAAAATCTGCTGAGTAAAAGAATAAATGAGCAATAAAAACTGTTTGTGCAATTTTGACCCATTAATACAGGATAAGGGTTAACACAAAAAAAAAAAAAAACTCAGCCAAGCAGGGGATTGAACTAATGTGGCAGATCTTTGGATTTTGGCTTATTGTATTGGATGTAGTGGTGGTGGGACTCTGATCATTGCTACGCTTTATCAAAAAGAAACGTTTTCTGTGCCACTCACTACGTACATCGTAGATATTATCTGCTCTAGTTGATCAGGTCTTCTCTGTACGGATTATTCTCAAGTAGAACACTTAATTCATTTCAAAATCATGATGAATAATTATTTGTCTTCTGATTGTCTCCAAAACTTAGCTGATGAGGATTTCCAATATTTTTTGAAATTTTTCAATCAAGTCATGTGGTCGAAATTGAAGTTATTCCTTCTGGCAATGGCAGAATAGTAGGAGGATTTATTTTATTACAAGAGTTTCTAAAACAAATCAAAATTAAAAATTCCACACAAAATAAATTCAAACAAAAAGAATACTTTGCATCTAAAAATGAAAGAAACTATAAAACATAAAATATAATAAGAGTTCATAAGATAAACAACAATTTAAATTCAAAATGAAACTAATGGCGATTTCTTTTCTGGCATAAATGTTGCCTTTATTCTGCCTTTTTGCCCTTTTGCTGTTCTTTTCTGAAAAAAATGCAATTTTGTAAATTAGTAACGTGTTCTTTTGTAAAAATTTTGCCATAAAACCCAGAAAATATGCTGCATGTTTGACCCTCAATTTAATAATAAAATAAAATAGAAAAAATTATTTTGAAAAAAATTAAATTTATTGAATGAAATAATTTTTAAATTCTTAGAATTCAAAACAACATCTAGTTTATCTATCTAAAGAATAAAAAGGAATATATAAGCCATCAGGGAGTGTATTGAGATGAATATTAATGGCATTTAAACACGTTATGGCCTGGTAACTTCTATTGACTTACTAGTTCCTTACTAACATTACTAAATTCCTAAATGAATACCTTTTTGCTATTCTTGCTTTTTTCCATAGAAATTCACAGGAAGTTAAAAACTTGTAGTCTGACATTGTTTTCTATTATTTTTGCACTGACTTTTTAAATAAAGTTTCTCTTGTTATACCAATAAAGAAATGCAATTTCTAGGAAGTTTGTTTTTTTCGTTTAAAATAAAGCGAAGAACAAAAAAAAAAGAAAAACTGAGAAGAGGAGGAAGAAAAATAAAAAGGAAAGAATTTTATATTCTTTTTGTAAATATGGTAGACATTAAATAGGAGCTTGCATGCTTTACACTTTGAATATTTCTTTACTTTTTCCAGAGATTCCCCCCCTATCCTTATACTCCTCTTGATACTTATACTAGCCCTCTTTATGGATTTATTGAACAGACTGTTCTAAAGCTAACTCCTTTAGCAGTGTAATAATTTAAAAAAAATATTCCATTCTAGATTGCTTTGCTGTCTTTACAATACGCTTGACATTGTTTACTACCAGCAGAAGTAAAATTTTAACATTTTTAGGTACGGATTCTGCTGGTGGAATTAAAATCTTTCCTGGTAGTCAAGCTGTTGCCTGATGTCACCTAGTATGCCCATGTAACTTGAAAATGAAGCTCTTTAGTAACATATGTATGATTAGCTTAAACTGGATACCGGCATGCTTTAATATTGTTACATTTTTACCTTTTAAATTTGTGTTTAGTTTTAATTAAAATTTTTTATTCTTCGCACAATTCATTGTGCCACTTATTCACAACTTTATGTAAACAACAACAATTGCCTTTCTTTGTTATTCCTCTGTTTACACCCTTTGCATAAACAATAACCACCACTAAGCAATTATACAACAGATCTTTGTAACGGAGATCTTCAAAACGCGATTACTCTCTTCAAACCAGGGTTTACACAAAAAATTTTTGGTAAAATTGATTTATTTACAGCCATAGAAAAGTGTTTGTAATATACGTTATTTTGATTTTCATTTTATCAACATACATATGTAAAGCTATCTATCTTTGGCTTAATAATTTTAGATAAATAAAAATAAAATAAAGAAATCCATTTTTTATTAAAAGATCGTAAAGGTATCCATATTTGGCTTAAAAATTAGACCATCTTTTTAGATAAATAAAAATAAAAAAAAATAATAAACCATTTTTTATTAATATAGAAAAAGCTAGCATTCCAAAGCATTTAAAAAAAATTATACTATGCTACAAAATATATAAGGCATTGAATATTATTAAAAGCATCTTTTAACATACAATATTTTTTGAGTGTCATTCTGAAAAAAATGGTAAAGCATCCGCCGCACATGTGTTCTTGTCGCAGTCTGATCGACAACTAAATCAAAAAACACAAGAATGCGTGTGAGTTCTCTCCGCACAATTGTACTATGAAATGGTAATCGTTGCTTCAAACACACCGCGTCTTCATACAAGACTAACTGAACTTTTACTAACTCACTTTGTAAACAGGTTTGTTTACTGCATTGTTTTGTTTTTGTAGCTTTTGTTTAAAATTTTAATGTTAAGCGATGTAAAAGCAAAACACCAGTATCTAGATTTTTCATTTTCGTAACAATATCAATGGAAATAAAAGAACAAGTGAACTTGCCTGAGGAGCCCGAATAATACGTGGCGACTGTCACCGTTACTTGGGCATTAGCTATCCTATGACTGTCATTTCTGGGAGGATACAGAAAAAAGCAAAATCCCTTTCCTTCTGTGACATTTTAAGGGCGTTCTGACTTCTATTTGCTTGTGCAGGGTAGGAAAACGTCTTCTACCGCTCTGTCTGAAAACTCAAAGTGATTTACAGTTGACATTACATAGTATACCATTAAGTGCAGTGTAGTTAGTACGAGGAAAGCAATAATATTTATTCTGATTTATAATGAGTTGGTTAGCCGAAGTAAGTGCTGCAGATACATCCATAATAATTTTCAGCGTAGGATGATAACGATCCTCGGGGGAAGTTACAGGTTCCGATCGTATAACGGTGCACTTATTAACATCACTTACAAATACCAAGTCAAGTGTTTTCCCAAAGTCATTAAAAATGGAATTAATTTGATAAAGGGATAGGTCAAAAATATTGTTCAAAAAATCATTGTTCTCAATTGGAACTAAGTTAGGGTCGTTAGATGAATCTATCCATGAAATTGAAGAAAGATTAAAGTCTCCAACTACAAAAACAGAATCGCTCCGACTTGCAAGATTGGAAATCAACTTTATAGCATCAAAATGTTTAGAATAAATAGTATAGTTAGAATTCGGAGGAACATAAGAACAAGTTATGTAAACTTTTGATCTCCTCAGTTTGACAACCACAGCGTCGAATTTAATATCTTCAGAATGAGTTGCAATAATTTCAGATGGATGTGAAGAAGAGACTGCAATTAGAACACCCCCTCCTCTACGCGACTTGCGGTTGAATCGATATATCTGATAATTGTCAGACAAAATTTCAGCATTAAAAATATCGTCAGTGAGCCAGGTTTCAGTGAAGGTAATAACATCATATGTAAGATCATAGCTATTAATTAAGAGGTCAGTTAATTTAGTATATAAGCCTCGTACATTTTGGTATACAATATTCAGAACACTATTGTTGGTTATTAGTTTTTTGATTCAGGTACATTAGTTGACGGCAAACGAGCAATATTCGATTCAAAGTTGTTTCTGGTTTTCTGTCTAAAAGTATATTCTAGAACATATGTATTCACAGGCCAGAAGTTCGGATTAATAATGAGGTCGAAGTTATTAATGTTGTCCTAAGTAATCTACTTCCGACCGACAGTGACTTTTTCCTTCAGAAGTGGGTTATTTGCCGTTGAAGTTCCATATTTGACTCTGAGGCAATCGAATCAATATTGCCATTGCAGTAGTTCTCGATAATTTTTTTAAATTCATTTCCCGTGATAAAGCTTTTAGAACGTAATTCGCCTTTAATTTCAGAATTTATGGAGCGAAAGTAATGAAAGAAGTTCACGTGATTGTCTGTACCAATTTTAAGGTGTCAACATGAAGTAGTAGGACATTGATTATCTATTTTTCTGTCATGTAATGAATGATAAACGAATTCAAAATGTTTACTTTGAATGAACATCAAATAAAAGGGGGGTCGATTATTTGGCCTATTTTAAAAACTTTTCTCTAAACGGAATGTTTTATTTTCATCCTGCCGTAACACATATCTTCTCAATTTCTTTCAGTGCACCTCTAAGACATACCCCACCTTCATTTGAGTTGTTCATTTTACTTTTTTCTTTCGTTTTTCTTTCTTTTTCATTCTTTACCCATTACTTTTGTGTTGTATTTCATGTTATTTTATCATTTTAAGTTGTTCTTGGAGTCATTTTTCTTAACAACAGTTGTTGCTGGCAATTTGCTGTTGCTATTGCTGTTGATGATATTCTTCGGTTCTTTTTCTTCTTATCCTTTTATTGCCTGTGTGTGCCTCTTTGTGCCCCAAAGTTGAGTGATTCAAGTCAATGATTTGCATGTTTCGCTTCTGACTTTGATTAATTGTTATCTGGAAGGAATTTTTTGAGGCTGGCAAAATAATAGATACTCCTTAAGCCAATACCAGGAGCGAGAAAAAAAAAAGAAACACTTTAGAACAAAAAAACTGTGAATAAGAAGCCAGAGGTGTCGTGAAAACACCCAACACATTCGTTTATGACCTTTAGGCCAACACTTATTCAAATCCCCTAAACAGATCTGATAGGCGCTGTTTGGTAAGTCTTGAGGGTATTAAGTGATGCAAATTGTATCTTCTTAAATGTAAGGGAGACATACTGTTGCATGGGTCTTTTCCAAGTCGAAATAAAAATCTCATAAATACAGACTTGATCTGTTAATGCAGATCAATAATAGACGAATCTACTTCATTACAGCTCGATTAATAGTCGTTGACGGAAGATCTAGTCTGCTTATACGTACATCTATAAGGCAATAACAAGTAATCACGACAATCACCATGAATTTGTGGCCTCCGAGTGTGTTGGTTAGAGCATGTGATCATAAAGTGGGCAAATCTGCGTTGTTATGGCAGAAGGGGATACTCTTACCCATCTAATTTGTATATTGTATACCTTTTTTTCCCTGCATTTTTGAAAGACTCAAATGAGTGTCGTTGGGGTCGCCGTGGTCTAGTAGGTAGTGTGCTGGCTTAGTAGACGTAAAAGCCAGGGTTCGAGTCCCAGGCCAGACATCAAAAAATAAAAAAAAAATACAAAAAGTATTTTTTCGGCGATTTCTTCTCAGTTTCTCAAAAAATCTGTCGTTCGGAGTCGACTTTAAACTGTAGGTCCCGTTACTTATGTATAAAATTAACACACACAACATAAGTGGTGTGAGAAACTGCGGGCTTCTTGGGGACGATTGCCTGTAGACTGTCTAATGGTGAAGGTATAGCACTGGCCATTTTATAGTCACCTAGCAGCAACTCGTTTCCTTGCCGTTTGCATCTTCCCCCTTTCCACCTTCCTAAAAAAAACCTGCACAATGCACTGCATGAGTAGGGGCCATCCCCTGAGTGCTGGTTTAAAAAAAAAAAAAAAAATTTCCGGTATCATAATTAAACCTCAACATTAAATTAAGAATAAGACGCCAACGTACGATAAATGGGTGTGAATGGCAGATTAGCTTCATCCGCAGCTAACCGAAGCCGGTTAACCTTATTCCTCATCGATTATGCGCTCAGTTAAGGGGAAACTCCACTTAAGGCTTTCAATGATGCTGGACTGTTCATAAGGTTCAAATATCTCTACACATATTAGATAATACACTTCGCTTGATATACTATATTAAAAGTACTATTTAGGAGCCCAGACCCTAACAAAAAATCATAATGGAACAAGAGAGTAACCCTAATGCTGCAATTTTGGTTATATTTTTCAATAGGTAGTCAGTTGTCAGTTTAACATGCCCGACATCTGGGGCTGATGCTATAGCTCTTCTACGTTCGTAGATAACACCGTAGGTCATTGTTAATAACTTCTTGCCATAGGAAGAGATTGTAAAACTTCAAACCATTCCTTGCCAGTATTTTACATGAAAATCTTCTTTTATAAACCGACACGGTACGTTATACTTTACAGTTATAAATTACGAAAATAATTATCGATAGCAGTTATATTTTTTCAAATCATTTTTGAACACACCTCGTATTTGACCAGAATAAATAAAATATTGTTGATGCCAATGTCAGTTTCACTTTGAAACTTATCGTCTCTAACCGACAACACAAATGTATGTATGCCAAGAGACTGAACCAATAAATCACGGAAATTATTTTAAATCCAAGGAACAAAAAAATCTTTCTAAGAAAAGAAATAAAAAAAACATCCACTTTTTCTGTTTCCAAACAAAATAAATGTTATCTAATCGATATGATACAACAAATCATGTGTTTAAGGGCTCATAAACATGAAATAAAAATGAACAATAATTGCGAAAAATAATTGGGCAATTCACACAACTTTGTATCGTGTATGTTGTATTGAATACACTTGGTTGTTTGTGAACGCTCAATGCTATGCTGTATTGTGTATTTCGTATTCCAAATGTATTTTTTTGGCATTCAAACAATTTGATAGCACGAAAGCAACACAACTTTTGAAAAACATATGCAATCATATACACATTTTTTTCATTCACACAATTTGATAGCACGTAACCAATACAACGTTTAAAAACATATGAAAAAAATATGTATACGTGTATCGGATTTTTACATGAAAATTATTAACAACAAGCATACGCTGCTGTATAATCGTCCAACAATACACTCAAAACAACGATACAACAGTTTGTGTGAATTGCCCAAATTTTGTATAAATTTGGCTTGTGATTGATGGATATCGTTTGATCGTTTTAATAATATTCGTTAGATATTCCACATAAAAACCTTTCTCTCAAATAAAATATCAGATGCAGGGTGTAAACTGTAAAGAATTCTGTCGACAATTCAATAAATTTTAAACAATTTTTATTTCATTTACTCGAAATGATTGAAACTTAAACAATATTGTGTTAGGAATGAATGGATAAAGCGAATGAATTTTGTATTGTTTAATTAAATAGTGATTGAAAATAATTCATTCTACAGGGTGGGGCAAAAGTCGCGAAGGGATTTGAAAAATTAATAACTTTTCTAATTTAATTTTTTTTTTTATTTTTCTTTTTAGGACTTGTAAAATAAATCTGGGAGATTAATTATGGAAGGTTACAACGTTATCCAGCGAACCAAAATCATAGAACTTTATTTTGAACATCATCGATCAATAATTCAAACTCAACGAGCCTATCGTCCATCATCGTATCACCATCCGAATCAATGATTCGACGCTTAGTGACACGTTTTCAGGAAGAAGGCTCAGTAAGGGATCTTCCACGAAGCGGAAGACCACATTCTGTAATTAATGAAGCAAATATTCAACGCGTTCTGGAGAGTGTTGAGGAGAATCCTGAAACATCAACTCGAAGGCGCTCTGCTGAGCTGCAAATGTCTCGGCGGTCTTTACGCAAAATATTAAAGGGAAATTTACATCTTTTCCCATACAAGCTGCAGTTAGTGCAAGAACCAAAGCCACGAGATTCCCAAGAACGATTAAACGATTAAACCCCTTCGTGACTTTTGGCCCACCCTGTACTTCTCGTTATATTATTATCCTGCTTCACACCTTTGAACTCTTCTTGTTTAAGTCATTAATTTTCAACTGTATTAAGTTTGTTCACCTTGATTTACATACACAACATACATACATACATACACACATAATTGGTCATTACAAGCCTTCAGTCAGAATTATGGACCTAGCTTCTCACACGACTTATGTTGTGTGCGTTAATTTTATACATGAGTGGCGGGACCTACAGTTTAAAGTCGACTCCGAACAACAGATTTTTGGGAAACTTTTCATAGCTATTTTTTATTTACTCTCAGAGTTTTCGCCAGAAATCTGCTGAGAGGAAGTCGCAGAAGAAATATTTTCTTCATGTTTTCGTCTTGATGTCTGAGCTGGAGTTTTAACCCTGGCCTTACGTCTAATAAGCCAACACACTACCTACTAGACTACGGCGACTACCATTTGTCCTTTCGATCAACGTAAAATGCTCTCACAGATAAGGCTTTATGTAACAGCACGGTACCCAAAAATCTTTAGATTTGTTCTTGGCCTCAAAAAGATAGAGCGGTTATCGCTAACTATGGCCAATACTTAGAATGAGTTTCAAGTCAGGAAGATGAAAACATAAACAGAAACTATGATTTTGAAAAATTCATATGTATATGTGACACACGAGTTACATATCCATCCCTAAACGACTATTATTGGCTGGCTAAGTGTAGCGGAGCATTCGCTTCGAATTACATTTTATGTTCCCACACTTTAGTCCAGACAGCAATGTCAGCATTTCCGCTGTATTGCTTAGAAAACTTAAGTTATTTAAACTTTAAAAAATATAAGAAAGAATTTAGTCTTAAGACCACATTAAAAGAGAAATAAAGAAAAAAAATTCTTTTAATAAAAAATATATAAAGATTTAAAATTCTTTTAAATATAAGTCACGCTCTAAAAAGCTAATTGACGATGATGTCGGTGAAATAATAAAAATCGTAGGGTTTGAGGCAAGAAATCTTATGGACGAAATTTCCAAAACAAAATGACACCTTCAGGTTGACTTTTAAGTAGAATCCAGAGATCAGCATAATCGTTTTTACGCAACTCATAAGCACTCATGAAATATTGAATATAAGTGAGTCAACAATATTGTAATTTAACTATGTACTCTGATTCATTCATACTCACGACAACGTTGATTTATACGTACAGGTTGCAATGAGTATGCGTACAACGTTGACATCAAACTCATACCATTCGAAATATGTTTGATTCATAAGCCTACTCATTTAGATTTATAACTTTAGAAAAATACTACTTATAATACTTAGAAATGATGCGAGTTACTCGAATCATTCATCAAGATTTACAGTCTTAGTTGTTGTTGCATTTACAAAAAAAAAAAAATTAAGAAGACACATAAGCAAAAAAGACAGAGCAGCAAGCAGTGCAAACACACAACCTTTTAGAGAGTATTTCAGTGTTAGTTTTATGAAATTAGAAATTAGTGTCAGAAATTATGAGTATCATTCGATTATACTCATCTTTTTGAATACTCATTGTTGATCTCTGCTTTTAAGTAGAATCCTGCGACGTATAAAAATGTTAGAAAAAGTTGTGTTTTGATATTAACACACCTGACACTCGCTTAACCCCCCTAGATTCCTCGGTTTTGTAGAGATCTTTAATTTGCATAAATTTAATAATTACACTATGCGACAAAATAAAAAAAATTCAATACACCCGGCTAATGACCTAGTGTAGGTTGTGAGTTTTATTGAGTAGATCTCAAAAATATTTTTTTTATATTTCTCGAACCCTCCAAACTTGTTTTATTTGACAAAAACTGTTTTTTTTTAGACTTTTCACACAAATTTCTGGATTATTCAAACATTTCTGATCCGATTTCCATAATTGAAATCTTGTTGGAAAGCGGAGAGATGGACCTTTAAAACGATATATATATGTCTGTTATTCGACTTAATATGCTATGAGTTTTGATGAGGTAAACTTGGAAAATTCGAATTTTTTTCATATTTTTTCAAGTTTGTCCGTTCATAGTAGCAAACTTTACTTAAAAAATATGAAATAAGTGATTACATTCTAAAAGTACATTATCTTGTGAAGATATTGGCGCTTCGTTTGATCAAATCGGACAAATATTACCGCAGTTATTATTTAAAGAGTCTAACAGTCGAGTTACATATTTCATATAGATATTTCTTCAAATGAACTTTTAGTTCAAAAATTTTCAGAATTTTTGATGGATCTTGATTGTTTATCGGAAAATGTGTAAATTTCACCTTTGAGTGACCACCAGAAGTTGGCAAATTTTTGCGAAAAGAGAAATAATAATATTTGCAAAAAACACAAATATTAGCCGACTTCTGGAAGTCGTGCAAACGTGAAATTGACACATTTTGTGATAAACCATCAAGATCAAAAATTCTGAAAATTTTGGAACTAAAAGTTCATTTGATGAGATGACATATATAAAAAATATAACACCACTGTTATACTATTTAACTAATAACTAAGGTAATTTTTATACCATTTTATCAAATAATGACTCAATCTCTTCACAAGAGAACAGACTTTAAGAATATTATCACTTATCCTATATTTTTTTATTAAAGTTTGCTACTATGAATGGACAAACTTGAAAAAATATGAAAAAAATTCGAATTTTCCAAGTTTACCTCATCAAAACTCATAGCATATTAAGTCGAATAATTGACATATGTTTACCGTTTTAAAGGTACATCTCTTCCCTTTACAACAAGATTTAAATTTTGGAAATAGGGTCAGAAATGTTTGAGTAATACAGAAATTTCTGCGTAAAGTAAAAAAAAAAACGGTTTTTGTCAAATAAAACAAGTTTGGAGGGTTCGAGAAATATAAAAAAGGTATTTTTGAGTTCTGCTCAACTAACTGAACAACGTGGACTATGTAGTTACTCTGGTGTATTTTCACTGTCGCACCGTGTTATTTGTGTAACAAACACTCTCACTCGTACTATATGCAAGCAGTTCATGTTCTCTTAATATCTGGCTTTTTTCAATATGTTGTAATAGTTGTTATTATTATTGCTGTTGTTGTTGTCACCATTATTACTGCTGTCAAATTAAATAAAATCATTATGAAATGCCAAAGTAAAAAAAGCAAAAAAGGCAAAAAACCACTTGTTTAATATCGGTTATAGCTGACAGACAGACATTTTAATAACTCCCCCGGGTGGCATGAATGAGTACAGAAAAGGGGTCTCTCTCTCTCTCTCTCTTTATTGTTACGCGGGTTCTTTTAGGGCCAATAATGCGGTTGGTTATTGAGTTTTAGTTTAACAAGGAATTCATGCCACAGCTCAGGTGGCAAAAGGCATTTTCATTACAAATACAAGAACAACAAATAAAAAATTCCCAAAGGATTTCGTAAACAAAAACTTTTCTTTTATTCTTCACTCTCTTTCCCTGCTCTTCTTCGTCATCGTCTTGTGACAGGATGGTTGGTAAATAAAATGCAAATCTTAATAAACGTGTTAGAAACCGACGACGACGGGTTTATTTAAATATTGTTCGTTAGTTGGTTGATGTCAAATAGAAGTGAAAACAAACAGAAAAAAAGAAGAAAGAAGAAGAAAAGAAGAGAGAAAGGTAAAGTGACAGATTCACTGGTACGGAAAATGGAATAATTTTGTGAAATAGACCGCAGCCAAATATTGGAAACCAGTAAAGAGAAACCAACAACAACAATTTGTTTTTTTTCTTTTTTGTTCTCAGCAAAGATTTCCCTTCTTTGATGTTGAACCTTTCTTTCAAGTTTTTGAAATTAAATTTTCTGAAAAAATAGCAGCCAAATTATACAACAATAACAACAACAAAAATCAAAAGAGTCATTTATTTATCGCTTCAATAGCGTTGGTAAATAATAACAAATTTGCGGTTTTTTCAATTAGAACAGATTGGAAAAGATTCTGTGTATTGAAGTCTTAATTTGTGTGAAATTTTTGACAACCGTTTAGCGATTTAAATTACAGCTTAAAATACTTAAAAATTTTTGTGGGATTTTGAAATCGTTTGAGACACACACACATACATAATTGGTCATTACAGCCGTTTAGACAGGATTACGACTTAGTTTCTCACACCACTTATGTTGTGTGTGTTAATTTTATACATGAGTGGCGGGACTTATAGTTTAAAGTCGATTCCGAACGACAGTTTTTTTGAGAAACTTTACATGGCATTTTTTATTTTCTCTAAGAGTTTTTGCCAGTCACCTGCTGAGAGGAAGTCGTCAAAGAAATATTTTTTCATATTTTCTTTTTGATGTCTGAGCTGGCGTTTGAACCGTGGCCATATGCCTAATAAGCCAACACACTATCTACTAGACTACGGCGACCTCTAAACGCTTGTTCAGCGATCGATAAAAGTCAGTAGACTTATTTTCAGCCCTTGTATAGAATTTACATATTCAATAATTGCCGTTGTCGAGTTGCAAGATCATAGTCATATTATCGAGAAAATCTAAATTGTGAAAGTATACTTAAAGCAGATGTTCGACTGGCAGTTACAGTCAGCTTCATATGGTATCTTACACCACTGACTTGAACTTTTGCAAGTTATCCTAACCTCTTCACGCCCTTGGCCACATATGTGGACGTTTAACTTTTTATAATTATAATTGTAATAATAATAAAAACAACAAAAACTTGATAATAACTTATTGACTATCAAATCCTCTAACAAGAGAAGTAAACATTTTACCGTTTGTCTGCACTGATGATATTATTTCCGGTGCATAGTTGGATACTTAAAAAAAATTTCAAATAATTCTTTGAGAATCTGTTTTATTGGATTATATCAAGAAATTGTTAATATTTGAAAAAAATAATATCAGATATATTTAATATAATAAGTTTTACCATCACTACCTAAAAAATCTAACAGCTGCACTAAAATTAACCCTGGAATCGGACTGGACGGTATAAGTCATCCTCCTAAATACAAGGAACTGAAAAATCCCCCCAGATGTCACGACAAAAGTTGTGTAAGACGAACTCTCTACATTTGTGAGAAATGTTAAGAATATATATGCCTGATATGCCCGGAATGTATGAAAGCATTTCACACATATATTACCATTAACGCTCAGTGGCCACAAATAAGGACATTATCCCTTTTTGTGAATTTTCATTTTTTTTCCTTTTTGAATTCCTATTAAAATAAAGTTAATTAATTTAAAAAGAAAACAAAATTTAATCATTTTTTTGTCACCATAAAAAAATCGTCCCTGAAGAGGCTAAAGTCAGTCAAGAATCTTCACAGAGTAATGATGAAATAATCATCTTTGAACATTTTTAACTGATTTACCGTACCTTTGATTTTCCTTGACCTCGACCCCAAAAACCCCTGAGTAACAATTTTCAAGTAAATCTGATTAATTTTTAAGGACCTCCGTATGTGTTACTTTTTCTCTTGCCGCCTTTGACATAAACCCACCACCTACTTTAAGGGAACATGCAAACAATTTGACTTTGGGCTCATTTTAAAGAGCAAAGATCAATTGTCAATTTCTGATAATAGCGATGGTTCTAGCACGTCAGTGTTTAGCTCTACAATTCTTCAAAAATGGCCAAAAACGCTATTTTTAGGGGTTTCAGCCCCCTTTTTCTCGAAAACCTGACGTGATGGAAAGTTTTGGAATCCATATTCGTGATCAGCGCGCAAAATGCCTTCGGAAACACCTGGAGCCATCTTATTTGCAAATTTGCAGGGCTGTGTAATGAATTCAAATTGATCGTGTTTGCTACACATCTGGTATGCCTATAAACAAATCTAGAAAGTAATAATAAAATTATAATAAAGAGAAGCGAATTAAATTAATTATTAATAATTAATTAATTCATTCAAGTGGTAAAGTAAAATTTAATAGCTTTCATTGTGATATCATATGGACACTTGACTGCATTCAAGTTGCTTCATAACATGTCATTATTTTCTTTCATTTCATTTTAATAAAGTTTGTTAAAATTCTACTTTTCTAGTGGCATTGATTTTTCAAGTGCATAGTTATGGAAGCAAGTATTTGATTTCAAAGTTAGTTCCTGTTAACAAATATGTTCATTGCAGCAATAGATACACAATTAGTCGATAACATGAGAATAAAATTGTAAATTAAATTAGAAAATACTCACATATGTACATTAGTAAACCAGTTGCCATAATGCAATGAAGTTCGTTCAATACTGTACGGTAAGTTGATGTAAGTTTTCACGATTCATGTATCGAAATTAAATTTTGTTTTTTTTTTTTTAATAAAAATCAATTGAGAACATTTTCCAAATGAAAGTTTGTATTTTTATTTTTCTTCTTTTTTTTCTGGATTTGGTACATACATACTCGTACATATATTGATATTGGACATACAGATTTAATCCCAAAAAGGATTCTACATGTTGTATGAGACATAAAGGAAGATTTCTTCTTGTCATTTTACATTTTACTCTGTACATCTCGCACAAAGATTATTTTGTTCTCTTTTTTTTTTCTCTTTTTTAATAAAATTCTCAAAAATTGATGTCCAAAATCTATTGAAATGCCACTTTGATAAGACGACAATGGCGATGATTTTTGATTTTCTTTGGAATTTTTTTTTTTTTTAAAGGAAGGGAACTTAAATGCTATTGACAGCAGGAAGCAAATAGAAAAAACAGATATTTTTGTTGTATTCAAATAGTTTCAATTCATTAAAGAGTTTATCATGCAAATACAACTGAATTTTTACTTTGAATTTAAAGCATAGCGTGTAGTATTTTACAGAAAACTACAGGGGGGAAGTTTAAGAAAAAGTCTCTGGGCGACTGGACAGTGGCATGACTCGGATATCGGCCACGCAAGGATCCTTAGGGAAGTTGGAGTTGTCGGGAGCAGTGACTATATGACACCACGGTACGACTTCACGAGGAGATTCAGGACATCGGCTCCAGACAACGGGGCCTGGAAGGGTGGTGTGACCCACCTGTTAAGAGACTCCGTACAAATCTACACCGACGGTTCTAAGCTGAACGAAGCTGTTGGCAGTGGAATTTTTTCGGAATCGATTGGAATAGCCCAGCCTTTAAGACTGCCGGACCACTGCAGTGTCTTTCAGGCAGAGGTGGTGGCAATACAGGCTGCGGCGAGTATTATTGGGGACGGAAGGGTCTCCAAGCGGAACGTCACCATACTTTCTGATAGTCAGGCGGCTATCAAGGCTCTGAGTTCTAACGTGATGAACTCCAAGACGGTGTATGGCTGTCGCAGATATCTCGACGAGATAGCGGAACGATATGATATCCATATCGTATGGGTACCGGGGCACAGTGGCATTCCTGGTAACTGCAAAGCTGATGAACTTGCCAGGCGGGGCACGACCATCAAACTCTCCGATGAGTTCTCGAATCTGGGCATACCTATGAGGACCTGTAAGCTCATAATTGATAATGCGATCGTCGATTCCGTCAACGACAGGTGGGCGGCCTCGGACACGGGTAGAACGGCTCGTAAAATCTGGCCATGGCTGGATGAGGGGCGCACGATGAGTCTACTTAAACTCCAAAAAGGCGCGCTAAGTGTAGTTGTCGGTGTCATTACGGGGCATTGCATTATGGGTACGCTTGCGAGGCGCATTGGTCTTGGACACCTTGCTAACGACTTCTGCAGAAGCTGCAGAGATGAGGAAGAGGAGGAAACTGTCTCTCACCTGCTGGATACATGCCCGGCTCTTTGCCAAAGGAGAAGGAAGTACTTGGGTACTTACTACATGGATGATCTGGAGGAACTGTCAAGTATTGACATTGGCAGCCTAAATCACTTCATCAGGAGCTCCGAGTGGTTCTGGGACTAGGGGATAACGGATAACTGTGGTAACACAATGGACCCAATGCGGCCTAAGTGAGTCCATCCAAGGACTTTTTCTTGGATGGGCAGCCACCTCTACCTACCTACCTACCTACAGGGGGGAAGTTAAAAAGAAATCCAAATTGAACTGGAAGGTTTCATTCATTAAGCACAGATAAAATGATCATAGATTCTGTTCATATGTGTTGCGGAATTATGTTATGCTCGTGTGAGATATATTCATGGATGTCCTTTGTATCGTAATAAATTCATGTAAAGAATTCAATGTTCATTCATAATGCATATGCCTATGTATGTGCCTACGACAAAAGCTGTGCTTATTTGGCTGTTACCGTAAAGGTTTGCAGCAAGGTTTGTTCAAAACACTAAAGGAAGATCTAACACTTTAATAAATTTCTGCTCTTATATGAAAAGTTTTCACTTTTAGAAGCAGGTAAAAGTAAATCCATGGTAAATCTGCCGAGTTTAATAACCGTAGCTAGATGTGTGGTGTTGTGTTTAAGCCATGACTAAGCAGAAGCTTTATTGCTTACGACCATAGCTGCCAGATAAATGAAATCAAATCGTCAAATATTTGGGAAAAAATCATCAAAATCGTCAAAGACGTTCATTGAAATCGTAAAAAAATCGTCAGAAATGATGAATAAATAAATTGAAAGGTTTTAAAACCAAAAGCATATAAAGTCAATGTTTAGCAGCAATAATATTGCATCATCTATACCCATGTGTGGTGTAAATATTAGGGAGTCAGAAGATCTGGACGTTATGGGCACGAAAATTCAGTGTGATGTTCGCTAGAACTGACACATTTTTCAGTGCCTTGGTTTCTTAAGACGGTGCAATAAATACTTCACTTCATCTGATCTACTTACCATTTACACCATTTATAACCGACCGAGAATGGAATACAACTCTCATGTATGGGTTGGCCCTTAAAGTCTATTTTGAGGCTTCTCTACCGCTTACAGGAGAGGCCGTAGTAGATCGTTGATTACGATTGTGTGTCCAACTCCATTGATTCATTGGAGCATCGTTGCAATGTGGCTTGTGTTTCACTGTTCTATCGCTACTACAACGGATATTGCTCGAGCGAAATAAGGGAACTTATTTATGAAGTCGCCGTAGTCTAGTAGGTAGTGTGTTGGCTTATTAAACTGAAGGCCCGAGTTCGAATCCCAGGTCAGGTATCAAAACGAAATTATGAAAATATTTCTTCGGCGACTTCCTCTCAGCAGATTTCTGGCAAATACTCTGAGAGTAAATAAAATTGCCAAGAAAAGCTTCTCAAAAAACTGTCGTTCGGAGTCGACTTTAAACTGTAGGTCCCGCCACTTATGTATAAAAATAACACACACAACATAAGTGGTGTGAGAAGCTAGGTCGTAATCCTGACTGAAGGGTTGTAATGACCAATTATGTATGTATGTATGTATTTATGAAAATCATGTATTCCTACGTAACACTCGTCTTTCTCGGCCACCACATCTGTATGTGGTCGCTGGCCAGTATATCGCACACTGCATTACAGACAAAATTCGTTTGTTAGACGGACTATTCGTATGTGGAACACCATTCCTGCAGAGATCTTTCCTGTTACTTATGGTATTAAAATGTTATAAAAATATTCAAACCTAGTGTCCAAAAACACTGCTCCCTCTTTCCTCCTTCTTATAATATATTTTCCTAGATCCAAACACAATGCCATTCCCTGAGTGTTGGTCGTATGAAAAAAAATAATGGCATTTGGCTTTGTTCTTCCAATGGTAATATTAGAAGCTATAATTAAATTTTTAAAATTGTCTGCAACGGCAAATGATAATTTATCCTCAACTACGATGTTATTTTTTTTTTTTTTTTTTTTTTTTTTTTATGAAACCAGCACTCAGGGGATGGCCCCTACTCATGCAGTGCATTGTGCAGGTTTTTTAGAAAAGGTGGAAAGGAAAGGGGGAAGATGCGAACGGCAAGGAAACGAGTTGCTGCTAAGTAACTATAAAATGGCCAGTGCTATACCTTCACCATTAGACAGTCTACAGGCAATCGTCCCCAAGAAGCCCGCAGTTTCTCACACCACTTATGTTGTGTGTGTTAATTTTATACATAAGTGGCGGGACCTACAATTTAAAGTCGACTCCGAACGACAGATTTTTTGAGAAACTGAGAAGAAATCGCCAAAAAAATTCTTTTTGTATTTTTTTTATTTTTTGATATCTGGCCTGGGACTCGAACCCTGGCTTTTACGTCTACTAAGCCAGCACACTACCTACTAGACCACGGCGAGTGTACATAATTATTTGGCTTTTAAGGGATTAAAAAGGCATAAAATACAGAAAAATCATCACAGGTATTCGAAAATAACTTAAAAATATAATACTTTACACCTTGTTATTACTAGCATAAATTTCAAACAGTAACAATTGCAAAGCAAATACAAAGCTTAAAGTGGCTTTTAATGTCCTGAAGTAAAGAAAATGATGTAAATTTTTAATTTCTAAAAATCGTCAAAATAAGGGCATAAATCGTCATATCGTCAATATGATATTTTTGGACCTCAAAATCTTCAAAATGACGATAAATCGTCAAATCTGGCAGCTATGCTTACGACCTTGATGTTGAACTCCTAATAAACTCTCGTGTGGTGTGCATACATAGCTCTTTGTCTGTAAAGAGTTATACTAACAGCTTGAAAACTCTTTTCGAATTAATAAGACATTGTTTGTCGCCTTACTATTTTTTTTTTTTTTATTTTATTTATTTATTTATTTACTAGCTGACCCGACAGACGTTGTCCTGTCCAAATTAGAAAAAATGTTTGTGTTCGATTTGTGAATTTGTGAGAAGCTGTTTGAATTGTGTAAAAATAGTGAAAAAGAGAAAAACCACGTACTTTTAAATGATAATTTTTATTTATGTAGGTTTGAGGTGTGTTTAAATTACATTTGATTTGAAAATATGTACAATAGGTGTTATATTTACATTTTGATTGAAAGATCGATGTTCAGGAACCAATTAAAATAAAGAAATACTTTTTTCTGTTGCTTTGCAGTGATATCGTAGTTTCCTTCATTGCAATGCTTTATGATACACGACATTTTTAGTTTTGTTGCCTGGCGCGTAAATAAATAATGCTGATGGTGTTCCGACACGGGAACAGGGGACATACAATTGACCATGCGAGAAGCATGGATTTTCAAGGTTAATGCCGCAAACACGCAATGACTGCCCTTGAGATTTATTAATTGTCATAGCGAAAGCAAGCCGTACTGGAAACTGCAATCGTTTAAAATCGAATAGCATGTCGGTCAGAGCCATTGGGATCCGTGGTATCAAAACGTCTTTTCCTTTGTACTTTCCTTTAAGTATTTTTGCTTCGATGACGTTATTCATCAGGTTTTTTACCGCAAGTCGGGTGCCATTACAAAGACGTGGTTGGTTTATGTTTCGTAACATTATGATTACCGATCCGACTTTTAGTTGGAGATTGTGAGGCGGTAATCCGGGTAATTCCAGCGAGTTTAAAAACTCGGTTGGATAGTTGACAACATCATTTTGGGAAGTAACGGAATCCACCGATTTGTACGTCATCAATTCGACAGCAATTTCACTTTGAATCTTAAAATTCAATTCGTCGACATCAATGTTTTTCGCAGCCAATATAGCACGTTCGCTCAACCAATCATGATTTTTGTAATTTTGTGCAATGTTTGGAAATACCTTCCGGATTAGTTCGGATTTTGATTCGGTGAACTGACTGAAACCGGGGGGAAATTGAATGCAACCGGTCGAAATGTCAACCGGGATTTTGCCGTTGCCAATGTCCAGCAATTGTTTGAAAAATACTTCTCCAGATTGATCGTTCTGCAGCTCGACACGCATGTTCACAGTCAATTTGAGTTTCTTGACGTGTTTCCACAAAACGGACGACTTCAAACATGTATTAAGTTCATCGGCTGGAGTTGACCGTGGAATCACTGGCAATGTTTGCCGAAAATCCCCTGCCAACAGAATCATCGCACCACCAAAACGGCTTTGATTGTTTCGTAAATCTTGCAAAGTTTTATCTAATGCCTCCAAAGACTTTTTATGCGCCATTGGCTATTCTAAAATATGAGCAGCTTATTTTTGTTTTTTAACGGATTTTATCTATATGTACATAAAATTACCCGACGATTTAATAAAAGTGGGCGAATAAGTGGGAGTATCAGTGGGCGTGGACAATTTTTCTTTCTGTAAGTAACTTTTGTAAACTATTGAGAACATTTTAAAAAAAATAAGACAAATCCGTACAAACGTTCCAAGATTTTAGATAAATCGAGAAAAAGTGGGCATAAAAGTGGGCGTGGTCAATTATTCTTTCAGTAAAACTTTAAATTTGTTTACTACGAACATGTTTTAAAAAATTTAGCCAAATCGGTGCAGCCGTTTTCCGATTTTAGATAAATCGAAAAAAGTGGGCGTAAAAGTGGGCGTGGTCAATTTTTCTTTCCGTAAAAACCTAAGTTGGACTATGACGAACATTTCAGTAAAAAAATTGTCCAAATCGGTCTAGCCGTTCTCAACTGATGCAATTACCAACGAACGACAATTGATTTTTATTTATATAGATTTAATTATATTGAATCTGGCACAACAAGACTAAAAATCTTATAATTTAAAGTGCTAGTGAGATTACAAATTTTAAGTTATAAAATTTAATAGATTATAATTACAATTTAAGAAAGAGAAAAAAAAATAAATAAATTACAGAGAATTATCAAATTAAAATACAATGTAGATCGAAGAAGATTGAAAAAAAAACAACATAAGTAGAAATGAATTATATAATTATAAAGTAAGAGAAAAAAAGGAAATTTAGATATATATAAAACAATCAAAAAAAAAATATATATATGCATTTACATTATCCAGATAAGTATTCACGAAGATCAAGTTTAAACCGCCTTGCGCTGCTGATATTCTGACCCCCGATTCGGTAATTCGTTCCAAAGACTGGTGCAATAAATGAAAAATTGTCGCTGTGAAAAAGTGCTCCGATATCTTTGCTGTATTAGTTTCCTACCTTGTGTTGATCTACCAAATCTCAATACTCCAAAGAGATAATTAGGTTGTTGGCTAGTTATAATCTTATGTAATAAAATTAGGCTACGAAACTTTAATAGATTCTCAAAGGTCATATGATATATCCTTTACGAGAAGCAAGAAATTGAGTCGCGCCGACCTCTATCATAAATATATCTTGCAATATTATTATATGCAACTCTTGGCTTATTAAAGTCGGATCTTGTACAAAAGGCAAAAATCTCACAACCATATAATAGGATTGGAATTAGGTACGTTTTGGCAAGCAAAGAACGAATTTCCAGTGGAGTTGAATATTTTACAGTCCAAAGATTCCTAAGCATTCCGTAAACACGACCAACAACGGCCGTTATATGGCCAGACCAGGAGAGTTTATCATCAAATATGACGACTAAATTTTTGCAAGAGCTAACAAACTGAATAATATCATCATTTATTTTCACCACAATATCATTATTAAGAATCCTATTATTTCTATTGAGAAAAATACACTTCGATTTAGTAGGATTGATGCGCAGCCCATTGTTAATTGCCCACTCGTTAATCCTAGCTAAGTCAGAGTTGATGTTGTCAACACACTAAGAAACCATATTAAATTCACAACTAAATCTGCATATCGTCAGCATACATTTGAACTCCACAATGCTCAATCACATGCGGTAAATCATTTATATAGATACAAAAAAAGAAGAGGTCCAAGAATCGATCCCTGCGGAACACCACGATCTATATTAAGAGTCCCTGAATATTTGTCATTGTATAAAACTGTGTGAGATCGTCCTGTAAGATACGTGCGAATGAGATTACAGGCTGTTGGAGAAAAATAAAAAATAGTTTCTCTAGTTTTTTCGTCAATATTTGGTGGTCTACTGTGTCGAATGCCTTGCTGTGATCAAGTAGTACCAAAAACGACACCATTCCCTTGTCAATATTACACCTCAGATTCTCTACTACATCTGTAAGAGCCGTAATGCAAGATCTCCCTTTCACAAATCCTGATTGTACACCAGATAGTAAATTCCGTTGCCTAAGATATTCATTAATCTGTCTACTCATTATATTCTCCATTACCTTAGACAAAATGGGAAGAATCGCAATGGGCCTAAATTCGTTGTTCCCCTTCCGAATAGGAATAATTTTCGATAGTTTCCAACCATCCGGAAATACTGATTTTGTCAGGACTGTGTTGCATAAGTGTGTTAAAAACGGCAAAATTCTAGGTAATAAAATTACAATAAATGTTGGATCCAGCCCATCCATTCCAGTCGTCCTCGATTTTACAGCAGAAATCCTCGATTTTACATTTGTCTTTCAACTTTCAAATGCCGATCAAATTCCAATCCCAATAAAGTTGAATTTACAAGGTCAATGGAGGAAGGATTTTTTTTATTATTATTTGGGAATTGAAACACCATCACAAATGACCCCAAAACACAAATTTTCTTACAAATTGCTGTATGCAGTGTTAAGTATGAAACCCCAAAAGGATTTCAAATATATTCAAACATATGTACATATGTACGTACAATAAATATACAATATAAGGACAACATATTTTACTACATTCAAGTATTAATGAACATATAAATACAAGCACATACATACAACCATACCATATGTACATACATACATTTTGGTAGAAGAGATTACAGGATTAGACAGTTTATTGAGAAGGTGTGTATTGAATAGTTTGTACAGACACATAAGCAGGAAAATTCTGGGGGAAAAGACAGTGAAGAACAAAATTAAATTTGCAATCCAGATAAAACACTCCCATCATTGTACTTGATCGAAGGAGAACATTTAAATTAAAAAAAAATTCAAATCAAATATGATCACAGTTCCAATTTCATGTTTCTCAATGTCTTTGAACTCAAACCAGTCTGTCTGTGTTTCCCCTAACATGCTAACAATACATTAAACGATGAATTTATGATTTAGGCCTGTTGGCCATAAATGTTATCATGACTCCCTAAATATGTTTCTTAGAAAACAAAAAAAAAAAAGCGGATATTGACTGTTGCATTTGCTTTTTTTTTTTCGTTTTCCTGGAAATTCTCTCCGACTAATAGAGTACACTCACCATACAAGCCAAGTTATTGTTTTTACCCATTTAGTCCAACTGTTTGTTTAGTCTTTTGAGTCCTTTAAGGGTATTGCTGTGCGTGTCACTTGCCTGCTGTTAAAATTTGCCAAAAACAAAAGCCATTCGACCACAAACAAACCACAAACTCTTCATGGTAATTTGGGGAGCATTTTGTAACAAAAAAAAAAAAAACAAAAAATTATATTAAAAAGGCCACAAAGAGAAACCCATAGAAAAAAGCAATAAATGCTTATAATAATTTCTATTTGTTGTTATTATTTTGTTGTTGTTGTTTTTGTTTTTGTTTTTGTCAAACAATTTGTGAAATAAAGTTGGACAAGTTAATAAAAAAAAAAAATGTCTTTGGCTAACAAAGTTAACACAATTCACATGAAAATGAGGTCAAAGAACATTGAAAGATGAAAAAAAAATTTAGAAATCTTTTACGTCGAGCATGTGGTCGTACTTACTTCTCTGTCCTTGTGAATAAATGAATACGAAAATCTTTTCATTTCAAAAGAATTTAAAAGCTGAGACGACACCCTGAGAGAAAGGAAGGGATGTTATTCTCTGAAGATATTATTTGCTTTGGCAAGTTCTTGTTAAAACAGGCGTTCATAATCATTGGGATTTCTTATTCAATTTTCCAAATATTAGATTAAATCATGCTATCAGACCCTAATCTAATCCAGTCAGCTACTCTTTAAGGAGCTATAGAGAACTCTTATGACTTTTCCATGCAAAAGTGTGTTAATTCTCGAATGTTGGGCACCATTTTCAAATGGATATAGAGAAGGGAATAATATGCTAGTTCTAGCGAATAACCCAAAGCAATATCAGCGGCTATTTAAATTTAAAATTCTTTTTTATTTCATTTTAGTAAATTACAGTTTAAAGACGAATCCGCACGAAAGATTTGAGAAACTTTTCATTGCTATTTTATTTCACTCTTAGAGTTTCTGTCGGTAAGCAACTAAGAGGAATTGAACAATGTTCTCAGGTATAATGATGGATGAATGTATCCCTAAAATGAAAATTTCTTATAAAACTGGTCCACCATGGGGCTCTAAACAATTGTCAAACCTTAAGAACATTAAAAGCAAATGCTTCAAAAGATATAAAAGGTCTGGGTCAGCTTTTGATTATGCTAAATATGTTGCCTCACGTACAGTTTACAATTCAACGAACTCACTTCTTTACAAAAACTATATAAATTCCGTGAAAAATAATCTTAAATCAGACCCCAAATCTTTTTATAATTTCGTCAACTCTAAAAGAAAAGTAACTGGTTACCCTAATGTCATGAAATATTTAAATTATGAATCTGATGATAATAAGGAAATAAGTGATTTATTTGCTGACTTTTTTTCAACTACATATTCTGATATTAAATACGACGGTAACTCCTATCCTTATACAATTAAGGAAAGCCAGTCAATTCAATTTCCTCCGATCTCCACAACGCAGATTCTATCAGCTATAGGTGGAGTTAAACTTTCTTTTAATAGTGGACCTGATGGTATACGAAACTGTGTATTAAAATATTGTGCAAATGCTCTCGCTTTGCCATTGGAGATCTTATTTAATAGATCAATAAAACTTGGTTATTTTCCACAATTATGGCAAGATTCCTACATAATTCCGCTTTTCAAGTCTGGTAATAAAGCACATATAATTAATTATAGAGCTATTGCTAAACTTAGCGCAATACCGAAGCTTTTTGAAAAATGCATAACGGATAATATTATTAATCAATTAGTTTTTAACAATGTAACATCTAAACACATCGTCGTACGTTCCGGAGTCCCACAAGGAAGCCATTTGGGTCCTATATTATTTTCCGTTTATATTAATGATGTACCATGTGTAATAAAATTCTGTAATATTTTAATGTATGCGGATGACTTGAAAATTTTCCTGAGCTATAATAGTATTCACGAGAGAAAGAGGCTACAACATGATTTGAATATGTTTTACGATTGGTGTAATATTAATCGAATGTATCTTAATTTAAAGAAATGTAAACATATGCGATTCTCGAGAAACTTGATTACTGAAGGTCATTTTTCATTAGGCGGATTTCAGCTGGAATTAGTTACTGAGTTCCTTGACTTAGGAGTTCACATCGACAGCAAATTAAACTTTAATAAACATATAACCATGATGATTAATAAAGCCCGTGGGGTGCTTGCTTTCATAAAACGTTGGGCTAAGGAGTTTACTGATCGTAAAATAACTATTCGATTGTATACTGCCTTGGTAAGGCCTATTTTAGAGTATGGATCGGTTATTTGGGATCCCTCTACTTCCTATCAGAAAAACAATATAGAATCTGTTCAAAAGCAGTTTCTTTTATTTTGTTTGGGAAACTCGACGTGGAATCCAAATGTGAACCTACAATCTTATTCTTCACGACTTGCTTTATTTAAACTACCTACGTTGGAAAGTAGACGCTTGATACTGAATATAAGCTTTCTGATAAATTTATTGAATGGCTCTATTTGTTCGGAATTTCTACTAGGAAATATCTACTTCAATGTTCCTTCTAGACCAACAAGAAATTTCGTACCCCTTCAACTTAAATATCATCAAACTAATTATGCTAATAATGATCCATTAAGGAGATTATGTAGAAACTTTAATTATTTTTACACTTATATTGATTACTCGTTGAATGTTAATATCATAAAACGTAATATTATACTTTCTTCGAACTCTTGAAAATGTATATTCTAATTAATAATTTGTAAATGTAAATAGTCTGTAAGGATTTTGATCCATAGATGTTTTTTAAATAAATAAAATAAATAAACAAAAAAAAATAAATAAATACGCCATCACACAACCTACTTGACTACGGCAACTTCTATTACAATGAAATAACAAAATAGGATTAAGTGTGTCGCCGTAGTCTAGTAGGTAGTGTGTTGGCTTATTAGACGTAAGGCCATAGTTCAGACCCCAGGACAGACATGAAAACAAAAATATCAAAAAATATTTCTTCGTTGACTTCCTCTCAGCAGATTTCTGGCAAAAACTCTGAGAGTAAATAAAAAAAATGCCATAAAAAATTTCTCAAAAATCTGTCATTCGGAGTCGATTTTAAACTGTAGGTTCCGCCACTCATGTATAACATTAACACACCCAATATAAGTGGTGAGAGGAACTAGGTCCATAATCCTGACTTAAGTGTTGTAATGACCAATTATGTATGTATGTATGTGAACAAACATCTAAATTTTCTAAAAAGTTTTACTTCGTTTTATGCGATGAAATCATTTACAGGCAAGTGCGTAATTTTGAGTAAACTTAACATGTTTGCTCTGGACAACGTATACGACAAATTTAAATATTTTTACTTTGATATGAAGAATTTTATGAAATAAAATAGATTTGTATGGGATGGACAAAGGGCGTTGCCAATTTTAAGTATATTCAAGATTTTTCCTAATTTAATCAATAGAATGCCCAGTGCCAACTTACAAAGTAATTTTTGCACAAGACTAAATGAAGGCATACCACTGTGCGGTAGTGTTCTGCATGAGAGGGAAGCAAATTATTAACATATCCCTTAAATTTCATGAATAAGTATTGAATTTGTATTGAATTAAATAATAATCATTCGCCCTCAATTATCGATTATTAAAAGCGAATGAAATGATGTTTTATACGATAAGGTAGCAATAAATTTTATTACAATAATATTTTATTCAATTATTACTTATTAATTATCTTTTTGTTTTATTTTATTTCATTTTAATTTCGTTCTTTTTTTTTTTTTTGTTAATAAAATATGTACGTATATATACATATTTGTAAGTCTATGTGATATCTCATTTAATTATCTTGTAATTAAATTGAATAGAGGGCGGCCTTTTTCCATTTGTATTGTATTGTATTGGACATGACCTATAAATACAATTAAAGGAAATTAATTTCCTTACATTCTAGTCTGTTACACACGTACAGACAAATAAAATGAATTGTCGAGTCATTAACGAAATTTTTATTTGATTGTTCGCCATTTAAACGAATTCTTTTTGAATTCCCTATTTACGAAAGGCATTTTTATTTGAAAATTTTATTTGAAGACACAAACTAGCGTACCTTTTGGAAGTTAAACTGTTAAAAAGAAAAAAGAGTTTCTAACAAGAGTTATTAAAAATTATTAAAAATGAGGTTGATATTGTGAATAACAATAGAAAATAATTATTGAAGAATAAATTTTATTTAACTGTGATCCAAAATTATTATCACATTACATTATTCTTTCATTTTAATTCAATTGTAAATAATCAAGAACTTCATTTGATGTGTTTAAATTCAAGAAATCAATAAATTATTCATATTTTACATACGACAGTTTTGATTTGAAATGAAATTCGTTTTTATCAAATGAAGAAATCTTGTTAGCCAAAGTAATTTCATTATCCTTTTAATCCTTTAAACCATTCATACACTTACACCTGACAACATGATAAGACAAGAAAATAAAAGAAGTAAAGAGGGTGAAATTTACGCCTTAACTTGTGCTCGAAGAAAATTATTTTTTTGAAAGAGTAAGAACGTCATACAAAAATAAAAACACACATGCATATTCAACAGCCACATGCATATGTACACATGTATGTATGTGTAAATAATTTACTTGGTTTTTCATGATTGAAATAAGTGTTTATTTCTGTCGGGTCTTTCATTAAGTGCTACCTCCATTTAAATTTAAATAAAGCATAGTGTTTTATTTTTTATTTTTGAAATCTGCTGAGAGGAAGACGCCTAAGAAATTTTTTTTTTTGTACTTCGTGTTGATATCCAACCTGGTGTTTAAACCGTGGCCTCACGTCTAATAAACCAACACAGTACATACTAGACTACGGCGACTTCAAATATGTGAGAAATATAACATCGTCCAAATGTCTGCCAGGACTTGTTTGGGTGGAGCGCATTCAAAATTTCATATTGTTACGTTTTTACCTTTTAAAAACTTTAAAAATATGAGTTCGTAGATTGCAAATAAAATAAAAATAAATCTGTGTTTATTTTTCAATCAATTCTTTATTATCGGCACAACTCTTGTGCCACTGTTCGAACTTCTTCCACTTATACAACGATAACTTTCACAATATGTGCTTCTTTTCGTTATATTTCTCTGCTTATAACCTTTTTTGTAAGCAACAAAACTTGTTAGTTATTCTTCTTTGCTCACAACCTTTTTGAAAGCACCACACTAACAACTGTTTTCTTCACGCAACTTGTCTGCACACAAGTCTGACTGGATTATAACTCGATCTCGTATCCTCACACACCACTGGTTGAATTCTCACTCAATTCAACGCGACGTCGTCACACGACTAACTTAACTCGAACTCCGAGAATCACGTGTCTTCATACACGACTGACAGAATTGAATGACAGTGTGATGAATGCCCTTGAAGGATGATGACGACCTTCGGGAACAATCCAAAAATATAAACAACTTGTTTCCATTTTTGTTGTTCGTGTATCTTGTTTACTTTCGTCCAGGCAGAGTTGTTGTTGTTTTGTTTGTTTGTCTTTCCGCTATATATTTTTTATACACGGACGTTGTTGCTATATTTTTGTTTATTCATCGATCTTGTAAACAAGCCTGTTATTTTTGTTGGTATATGTTTACTAATTCGTTGATCACGTGAACAACTGCATTGTTTTGTTTTTGGAGCTTTTGTTTATCATTTTATGTGTGATCAAGTCCAGTGTGTTGTTTTTGGAGCTTTTGCTTATTATTTTAACAACACCATTTCCATTTTCGTAACAATATTTTTCATAGCTCTGCCGCGTAAATCGGGCTAAATTCAACCGATGGCATGCGTTATGTTAGCGACTTAAAACGAGCCCACAAGAAAAAGTCTAACGGGGTCAAATTGCACAATCTCAGTGGCTATGTCGTTGGTGTCAGAATTAAGACCAAAAAAAAAGCTGATAATCTGGCCAATGTCGTTCTCAAAGAAATATAGACTGGCGACGCCTACAGCCCCAAAATCCATACCAAACAGTGACTTTTTTGGGATGCATTGGAGGCTCTTGGATCTCTTGTGAATTAAAATTGTGCCAAATTCGTCAAATTGGTTGTTTATGTACCCATTCATCCTGAAATATGCCTCATTGTTGAAAATGATTTTTTATGAAAACACGAATGAAACGAACGGTAAAGCTGAGTGCTGTATCCCTCCATGGTTGTTTGACAAGACAGCTTCAATAAACGCCAACTAATTTGACAGATGAGGCTTCATCAAGATGACCATTGTCAACTATCAAAGTTTGGAATTTCCTGTAGTAAGACCCGATATATGTGAGCATATGTTTGTGTTGTTTTTACTTGTACGAGTAATGAGTAGAAGAAGAATTATTTTCTTAACTTTATTTTCTTTATTTTTTCTTCCTTTTTTTTTTTTTTGCTTCTCATCTCACCTTATAAAAAAATCATTATAAAAATATGAAAAATATGGGTATTTGTCTAAGTGTCTGCTCTTAGCTATTCTTTGTGAGTGTGTGTGTGTGTAAATGTTTTCGTATGAAACATGTGCTAAAATATGTGTAAATATGTAATCATATTTTCAATCTGTTGAAGAAAATCGAAAAAACAAAACAAGTTACACGTTGTTCAAGGCCTTCTTTCTAATGCCCTACACCGTACAGCAGATTGGAAATGGTGTATCCAATACAAGAACCGCCTGCAGCTTATGCAGTCGATATTATTAAATTCGTCAACTCTTTTTCATTTCTACTAATGGTTGATAGGGGTTGCAAGTGTGTTTTCAATTCCAATAATTCTGGATTAGAATCTGTAGGCAATTAATCACCAATTTTTACCATGTTTGGTATGCTAAGAAGTCTATTTACCGAGAACTTATTGAAAACGGATTTCGTTATAGATTCGTGTCTTAACCCATTTACGGTCCCTGTGCCAATTTGGGAACACTTAATTATTAAGGACGTAGTCTAGTAGGTAGTCTGTTGGCTTATTAGACTGAAGGCCCGAGTTCGAATCAAAGGTCAGACATCAAAACGAAAATATGAACAAATATTTCTTCGTCGACTTCCTCTCAGCAGATTTCTGGCAAAAACTCTGAGAGTAAATAAAATTGCCATGAAAAGCTTCTCAAAAAACTGTCGTTCGGAGTCGACTTTTTAAACTGTAGGTCCCGCCACTCATGTATAAAAAATTAACGCACACAACATAAGTGGTGTGAGAAGTTAGGTCGTAATCCTGACTGAAGGGTTGTAATGACCAGTTATGTATGTACATATGTAATTATTAAGGCTGTATAAAAAAAACTGTTTACTCTAGTTTATTTATTTTTGAATTATTGAATAGTGGAAAGTGCTCTGAATAAATATTAAGTGAAGCAATTTAACTACATTTATTGTTATTGTTGTAATAATCTATTAAAATTCATTAAAAATACACATGTAGAGGTAGAGAAACAGTGAATCATTGAAAAGCATTTTGAGTTTCATACAATAAATGTATAAGATCTTAGAAAACATATAATAATGCTGTTAAAATTTGGGTACAATGGCCACAAGTATATAGTATTTGCATAACAGTAACATAACAGTACATATTTGCACAATGGCGACCAATTACGATTCTTATGAACCAGTAGGAAAAGTTAAAAGATGGTCTTCTAAAAAAAAAAAAAAAAAAACAAAAAGTTGATATGCATATACCTCACTTGTTCCAAACTTATAACAAAAGCATGGGCGGAGTTGATGAATCTATATCTATATCTTTATATGGCTATATCAAATGCGTGGCGCCTACATGAATTTTGTGAAGAATATGTTATGGATCAATTACAATTTCGTCGATCCATAGCTAGATTTTATATAAAACAGTCGTCCAAAAGACATTTTGCTCGGCCTACGTCATCAAATATTGAGGGTCTACATCTAAACGGCGCTGATCATGGTCATCTGCCACCATAGAAGCCGCTGGAGTTGCAAAAAATGCAAAAAAAACACTCTCCGTTGAAAAAAATTGTTTTGCACAATATCACTCATAAGTGGCCATTGTAACATTTTGGGTACACCCCTCTAATGTCCTGAATTTTTTACTTTTTTTACGTTTCTGTTTTTTTTTTTTGAATTGTTAAAAGTAAATATACATTGAAATTTTAAAAATTTAACTTGTAGTTTTTGTTTGGCTGTAAATGGGTTAATTAAAAAGTTTCTACTGTTCTATGAACATTCGAAGGCATATTCACTTCTGTTCGAAAGAGGTTTTGAATTAAACGATATAATTAGAGCAGATTCAAGCGCTGTAGCCTTTTAAATCATTACAAATAATAACACAAACAAAATTCATCTCAATACCTACTGTAGTATATTGGAAAAAATAAAAATCTGTAAAGACTTGTTGTCTTTATGTACATAAATATGTCTGCATGAATATCGTATATATTACGAGTTTATGAGCGCATCAGGGTTTTTTATTTACAACAATTTTTAACTTGTTGACAAAGTTAAGACTTTTTTTTTGTCTTTATTTAAGAAATTTCTCATTCTCTTCTTTTTCTTCATATTCTATTTAAATTTGACTACTTTTTACCTTTCCACCTTGATGCTTTTCAAAAGTGAGTTGACACAACCGTGTACATATCTTTAAAGAATCTTAACGATAAAAACAAACAGCATTAATGCTGAGAATACTTTGAATATAAAATTGTATGAGTTGAAGATCATTTGTTTTTACAATATCGACAGAAAGAGATTCGTAAAGTTAATGGAACATTTAAAAACGTAGTAGTGGAAGACACCATCTCTACATTAATTCAAGGCACAGGCAGGTGGATAAATTCAAGCCACAGATTGGTTAGATGCCAAAGAACAGGACAATGGGCTCTGGTGTCATCCAGGGTCATCAGTGTGTCAATGACTACCATAACGGCATAATACCAATGAGAAAATGATTTTACTGCCTTAAAATTGGAAACTGTACACTAAGGATAGAATTCTAATTATCATCAAACTCAACTTTTACCATTTTTTCGAAATTTTTTTGTAAATTTTTTTTTGTTTCAATTTTAAGAACTGGCAATGAAATAATATCTTGAAGTCGCCGTGGTCCAGTAGGTAGTGTGTTGGCTTATTAGACTGAAGGCCCGAGTTCGAATCCCAGGTCAGACATCAAAACGAAAATATTTCTTCGGCGACTTCCTCTCAGCAGATTTCTGGCAAAAACTCTGAGAGTAAATAAAATTGCCATGAAAAGTTTCTCAATAAAATTTGTCGTTCGGAGTCGACTTTAAACTGTAGGTCCCGCCACTCATCTATAAAATTAACACACACAACATGAGTTGTGTGAGAAGCTAGGATTGAAGGGTGCGGGCTCCTTGGGGACGTTTGCTGTAGACTGCCTAATGGTGAAGGTATAGCACTGGCCATTTTATAGTCACCTAGCAGCAACGCATTTCCTTGCCGTTCGCATCTTGAGATGTCTACAAACACTACTCCCTCTCTTCCACCTTCCTATAACCCATTTTCCTAAAAAACCTGCACAATGCACTGTAGTAGGGGCCATCCCCTGAGTGCTGGTTTCACAAAAAAAAAAAATAACGGCAATTTATTCATGTATACTTTTTTTTAATATACAGTTTCTTTCGACACTCACTGTACATACATATACTAAAGGGTCCGCCAAATAACTTTTTTTTTTTGGAAAATGCTTTAAAAAAAAAACTACTGAATATTTTCTCAAATTTCTTTTTTTTATTTGAAAATACAATCCTTCCGGTTAATAATGGAAAATAATTTCATTCAAATGGCTGCCTCTGCTAGTCATGCAGTAGCCTACACGATCGGTGCAATTTTTAAGCACATTATCGATTGTGTGCAGCTGTATTTCACTAATGGCTTCACGAATATTGTCCTTTAAAGCGTCAATTGTCTCTGGCTTGTCGGCGTAACACTTATCTTTGACGGCACCCCACAAATAATAGTCCAACGGTGTCAAATCGCAGCTCCGAGGTGGCCAAATGACATCAGCTCTGCGGCTGATAATGCGATCTTCAAAAACAGGGCGCAAAACATCGAGTGTAGCTTCGGCTGTGTGGCACGTAGCGCCGTCCTGTTGAAATCAAATGTTGCCAATATCCTCCTCTTCAATTTTTGTGAACAAAAATTCGTTCAACATGGCCCAATAACGATTGCCATTGACTGTAACGGCCATTCCTTGCTCATTTTCGAAGAAAAATGGCCCAATTATGTCTCTGGACCAAAATCCGCACCAAACAGTGACTTGTTTTGGGTGCGTCGGCTTTTCAATGTGTGCGGGTTTTCTGTGCCCCAAATGCGACAATTTTGCTTGTTTACATACCCGCCAAGATCAAAATGAGCTTCATCTGAAAAGATGATTTTTTTTTTTGCTAAAATCGGCATCTTCTGTAAGTCGATCGCAGGCCCACTTAGTGAAGCGAAAACGAATTGGATGGTCAATTGGCTTCAACTGCTGAACCAATTGGACTTTGTATGGCATCATACCAAGGTCTTTATGTAAAATTCGTCTCAAAGATGTCTCCGAGATGTTCAATTGTTGAGAACGACGGTGAATTAATGTTGATGGCGCTTCACGCACACTTTCTGCCACAGCAGCAATATTCTCGGGTGTACGCACTGTTTTTGGCTTTTCACGCTTTGATTTATCGATGAGGATGCCAGTTTCTTTCACTTTTTTCACAAGATAACGAACATACGGAGCTGACGGTGCTTTTCTTCTTACAAAATCCGTACGCAATTTTCGCACACATTCTGCAACATTACCATGATTTTCAAAGTAATGTCACAATATTTCCCAGCGTTGTTCAAGCGTATACACAACCCTATTCGTTCAGCGGCAGGATAAAACTAATTATCTGTCGAATCAGGCATGAGCTAAGTGTTACCATTCACGAAATAAGCACTAGTTGAAAAAAAAAAACGTTAGATGGCGGACCCGATAGATGGCCATCTGCTCGAATAGAGCAACAAACTTTAATGAGAGCTTAAGAACTAATTCAGGAACGATTTTCTAGTAGGTAGTGTGTTGGCTTATTAAACGAGACCCCGTGGTTGAACTCCTGGCTCAAACATCTCGCACAAAATAAAATAAGAAAAAAATTCTCTCAGCAGTCTTCTGGCAAAAACTGTGAAAGTAAAATAAAATTTCCTTGAAAAATTTCTCAAATCTCCCTCGTAAATACTTTTAGAATTACGAATACCCAACAGTTGCAGATAATATTTCCCTTTGTTTTAAAATCATAATAAGTTTTCATATTAGAACAGTGCATAGGCGTTATTGTTTGTTGAACAACAATTTGATTAAATTTGTCCAACACCTTTACATGTACCTGCTGCGAAGTATATTTGCATGTAAATTATTTTTTTTTTGCACAAACACGTGTAAACAAAACATAATTCAATTAAAAAAATCGGAAAAAAACGAAATGAAAGAGAGAAATTTCTATTAAAAATATTTACAAGCCTGTAAAAAGTATTAAAACAAGTAAAAAAAATTATATTCATAATTGGTACAGCAAACAATTTGTTTAAAGTTTTGCATTTCAAATTAGAATGCCACAAATAGCCCAGCAAACAATATACAAAAATTTAAATGTTTAAAATGAATATTTCTTAACAGGCCCATGGTTGCGATAAAGAAACGATTCAAAATCTTATGCAGATTGAGCAAAAAATGTTATGAGATCTATAGAGAACAATACCTATACAATGCCAGCATCATGGATATCCACAAAGAAAGCGTAAAGATTAGACTTTAGACTACATTTGGCAATTTATTGTCCGCTCAGATACACGCTACTGGAATAAGAATGTGAAAATCTTGTAGTGAGTGCCAGTTTGCCAATTTATAATCGTTCCTGAGCGAGACAAGTGCGTTACGGTCTAATATATATCTTCTAAATGCCAGGATGCTGAAGTTATACCCAAAACTTTGGATTTGTTTGGTACTACGAGTACATAGCAGATTTAAGGGAATGCTTATACATACAACACCATACCCACGAGAGAGGAAAAACATCTCGATATCTATGGTGAAATAATTTTCTCGGAATCAAAATTAACAATAAACGAATCCTCAGCCGAGGACTCCCAGAACTTATTGAGAGATTCACAGTTAAGCTCAACATATTCAAACAGTGAAATTTTTATGTAATCAAAGCCTGTGGATTCAATAACAAACAGTTTCAAATCCTTAAGCGGCTATAACACTAGCAAACTTTGCTTGCGAACACTTGTTGACGAGAGGGAAAGTGAAAGCGCTTTGCTTTTCAGATTTATTGGATATACTGTGGTAAATTTTTTTCGGTCAAAAACTCTTGGAGCATTGGATGGTAATATTTGATATGAAATCACCAAAATTAACGCAATTATTTGATGAAATATTATCAGAAATATTTTTCAAAAGAATCAGAATTAGTACGAGCACAATATGGGTGAATTCCACACGTCAACCAGAGATCAGCAATAAATCGTTTTTTCGCTACTCATAAGCACTCATGAAATTTTGAATGTAAGTGAGTCAACAATATTGAAATTTAACTATGTACTCTAATTAATTCATACTCATTACAACGTATGTATGTATATATTGTTACGCAGATCGAAACGACCTAATATCGTTTCACATAAAAACAATAAACAAAAGCTACCAGCTACACTAACACATATGTATACCGAACCATACATGAACACAGTATGAGTATGAGAGAGATGAATAACCCAAACGCAACATAAGCGAACACAACAAGAAGCAATGTGTACACAATACACATTAACAAATACATCGAAGATCTTCTAAATAAGCCAACAACAACAAACATGAGAGCAAAAGGGATAGACAAGTAAGTAAGCGCAACAACAAGCAATGCAGTCGCCATAGAAATTGCGAGAATGCGAAACCGCGAACATTCTTCTTCAAGAACGTTCGATGTACTGTTCGTGTTGGACTATAAAAGGGCAAGACAAAGCAGACGAGTGAGTCAGTTGTAATTGAGTCAGTCTTGAGTGAAGTTGCGTGTAAACAAAATAGTCGTGTTTGAAGATATCGGTTGCGAGCGAATAGTTGTGTGTGAATAATAGTGAACAAGCAATAAATTGTAGTAATTATTGTTGTATCGGTTAAGTGTGAACAGTGGCACATAAGAAAGTGTGGACAATAAAGAGAGCTTAATTAAAATAAGACACATATTTGTTTTTACTTGGTTTGCAATCAACGAACTCATATTCTAAACGTTTTTAAAAAGGTAAAAACGTAACAATATGTTGAGTTATGGAGAGTCGTTGTTAAGTATGAATATGATGAGTACTTCAAAGTTTGAATATCAGTGTAGGTTTCATGATATTAAAATAAGTATGAATGCGTATAAATATCAGAAATTATGAGCAAGATTTGATTCTACTCATCTTTTTGAATACTCATTGCTGATCTCTGACGTCAACCAATTGTAGATTCTTTGGTTTACAATACAATATGTGGACAAAATTGATAATTTTTTTTTTTTTTTTGAAAATGTTTTCCGAATTTAATTTGCAAAAGAAAACTCAAATATCGAATGCGTTAATCCAGTTGCTTTATTGAAGTGAAATTTAAAGAAGCCACTAATTACAGTCAAACATTAACTGGGTCATCATCGTCAGTTTGTTAGCAAGCAGCCTTGTTGTATGTATTTCTATGTGTGTAGTATGTTCTGTGTTCTGTAACATACATTTCCAACGGTATACCATACGTTGGATACGTACATCTATTTCTCTGTTACTTCATATACACAATAAGCCATTCTTCCTGCATCCTACATACTACACGAGTAGTTGGTGTTATTCTAACCCACATTTATGAAAATTAACAGCAAAAAAAGAAGAAAAAAATATGAAATAAAAATGAGAATCCTTTGGATACACCTGTAGTATGTACACCATATTTCAAAAATGTTTTCTTTTTCTTTTTCTTTTTAATTCTATTTATAAAAAATTTTTTTACATTTTAATGTTTTACGGAAGAGGGAGTAAGTAGTTTTTTCTCATTTTTTTCCTTTTTTGCATACATGTCGTCATACATAATTCATTCCCTTTGTCCTGCTGATTATTATGATTCACAAAAAAAAAAAAAAAAATTTGTTGAGTTGTAAAGTTTTGTTGAGCTCTTTGGTTTTCTATTTTAGTTTTAACTGGTTTTGTCGGGAGTATTTATTTAGACACCCGGTTGAATGGTGAATAAAAATTTTTTTACTTCCGCTTGCAATGCACCCACTCACATAGAAAATGTTTTGTGGAGAATAATTTTTTCGAAATAAATCGAAAAATGGAATATTTTTTACGACATTATCCTCTCATACACAGCACACAGGAAGTATAATAAAATTGAGTAAAATTTTTTTCTTTAATCTTGAGAAGTGACCTCAGGCATTCAAAGCAAATAACTTCCAGGTTAACTAATCAGTCACGTTAGTGCATTGTGTCGTAACTCAATAAATAATGGATTAATTCTGGCAACACTATTAAATAAAAGCTAGAGTACAATATTGTTACGTTTTTACATTATAAAAAACGTTTAAAAGATGAACTCGTAGATTGCAAATAAAATAAAAATAAATTTGAGTTAAGTTTTATTTAATATTCTTTATTATTCGCACAATTCTGTGTGCCACTGTTCACAACTTCATGTAAACAACAACAATTGCCTTTATTTGTTATTTCTCTGTTTACACCCTTTGCATAAACAATAACAATTACTAGACAATTGTTCGACTGATCTTTGTAACGGAGATCTTCAAACCACGTTTACTCTCTTCAAACACATCACGTCTTCACACAAGACTGACTGAACTTTTACCAGCTTAGTCGCCTGCTTTGCCTTGCCTTTTATATGGCAGAGTAAACAGTCTGATGAATGTTCTTGAACTCGAATGTTCATGACTTCGCTTCAATCGCATTCCACTGTTGCACTGCCAACAATATTTGTTTGGTGATACCTTTTCTCCTCATATAAAGCAAAAGTGCCAAAGTATTGTAGACCTGAAAAGCTTTCAGAGTATTTCAATAAGTAGGAAATTATCTCAACTAAAAGCTATACTTTAATATCTAGAAATTATGCACACTTACTGCATAGAATTTTAAAATTATGGTGGACAAATATATTGACCTTGATTTGAGCCTCGCCAGGATGATATATCCAAAACAGTCTTCGATTAATTGTAATATTAAAGGTAGGCGAAGATTTTAAAGATTTGCTTGTATCTGAAGAAGATACAATGACGCCAAAACCGAATTAATCTGGTACCAAATAAAGCTGAGGAAACAAGTTAGCTGAAGTTGCAACGAGCCTATTACTTAGAGACAAAATTATTCTTTGTAACTGCTACATACATTGCAACATAACATTGATCATAACATATCTAAAAATGTAAATATTAATCGTTTGATTGCAATTTGCAATATTACTCCTTGATTATCAAGTAAATTTCATTGCATACTGTACTCGCTACTCTTATTGGCATTGTCAATAGGACGTTAGTGCCATATATGTAGCTCATCACTTAGTCGACCGACATTCAATCTGACTTTATTACTGATTTTGTTTTAAAATTTCGGCATTCATTTATTCCTTTTTTAAAAAACTTACCCCAATTTCAACATAAAACGTGTAAATTGGATATGGCAGAGCAATAACCATGCCAGTCAACCAGGTGGCACAACAACAAACAAAAGCAGGAAAACGTCCTTTTAAGGGATCACCCAACCAACGCATACGATCCCAGGCTATTAAAATGTGTGTAATCATGGCCACATGCAATGGTATGTCCTGTGAAAGAAAAACAAAACGTATACAAATCATGTTAAAAATATGAAAACTTTTGAAAAAACCAACAGATATATATAAATAAACTTAGCCCACCCGCCTTCTCTCTCGACCCCCGTATGCATTTTAAATATTTACTAAGCAAATGCCTAGACAAAGTCAGCACATGTATACATGTAAGCAAATTGGAACTTCATGTACTGAAATCTCCATTCATCCACATGCACATACATTTACGGGCCAACATATTTATGAAAAACTTAATGGTGCAGCTAGAAGGCAAATTTAAGGGGGCATTGCCTTTTGAATTCTTGTGCATTTTTGTTGTCTCTGGTCAGAATGGTTTTTTATTTAACAATATGGAATAAAAGTGTTAATTATCGAAATTAAACGTTGACGAGTGAGTTTAAAAATAGAATTCAGGTCACTTGGAATAATACAAATAAAATACTTGGAATGGAATTAAAATGCTACCAGGCTTAGGCTCTCTCAGGCATTTAATTCACTAATCATAAAATAGTGTTAAGAAAATGAAAAATTTAGATACTAATGTTTTGCTTTTACATCGTTTAACATTAAAATTGTAAACAAAAGCTACAAAAACAACACAATGGAGTAAACAAACCTGTTTACAAACTATCGTACTGCTTAATATAACAACAAACACCAGCATAAAAAAATGGTAAACATGTAAACAAAAATATACCAACAACACTACAGTAATAAACGTGAACAACGATGTTTACATTTATAGATATTTCGAGAAGGTAAAGTTATGAACGTTCGCTTTTAAGAACATTCATCAGACTGTTTACCCTGCCATATAAAAGGCAAGGCAAAGCAGGCGAGTGTGTTAGTGAAGTTCAGTCAGCCTTGTGTGAAGACGCGGAGCTTTGAAGATCTCCGTTACAAAGATCTGTCGAAGAATTGTCCAGTAATTGTTGTTGTTTACATCAAATTGTGAACAGAATTGTGTGAATAATAAAGAATTTTAATTAAAACTAAACACAAATTTATTTTTATTTTATTTGCAATCTACGATGTTAAAACATGAATTTACTTTAACTTGAAACAATTCGAATATTCACAGTTACCTATGACTTACATGTCATTACATTGTTCAATATTTTTATGTATATTCATTTTATAATTAATCACATTTAGAACGTCAAGCAAAGAAGTTGCTTTTTATTTTTTCTCTTTAAATAAAGTTTTTTGTATACTAAAGGAAATAAACGTGTGTCGTTTTTCTTCCACTGGGATGAATTCCTAACATTGGTTATGGGCCCAGTTACTCGCAGTACAATAAAAAGTGAAAATAAAATTGCTCAAGAAGAAAATTCAAATTTAGAATTGGAAGACATTTCTGCAATTAAAAATATTTGGTTTGAGAAAATGGCTAGTCTTTATGCTATAGACAAACTTGACGAGAAGAACTACGATTCGTGGTCTGTCCAGATGCGTAGTATATTAATCCATTCGGACTTATGGAATGTGACTTCGGGACAAACACCAAAGCCAAATTCAAACGCAGAGGAATGGATAAAAAATGATGAAAAAGCACTAGCAACGATGGTGTTATGTGTAAAGTCGACGCAGCTCAATAATATTAAAAATTGTAAGACGTCCAGCGAAGCATGGAAGAAGCTAGAAAGCATTCATAAACCAAAAGGACCTGCACGGAAGGTAACGTTGTATAAAGCTCTACTAAACCTACGGATGTTGGAAGATGGTGAGGTTCCCAAATTTTTAAATACGTTTGAAAATCTCGTAGAAAAATTAGTAGAAGTGGACATAACATTGACTAGTGAACTTCTAGTTATAATCTTATTATCTAGCCTTCCAAAGCAATTCGAAAATTTTGTAATTGCAATGGAGACAAGGGATGAGCTACCAACATTTGATATTCTAAAGGTTAAACTCTTAGAGGAATTTGAAAGGCAAAAGTCAAATCACCGCGAAGAACAACAAAATCAAGCTGAAAATGCATATACAGCATGTGATCACAAGTATACAAATGTTGCTAAAAACAGTAAAAATTATGTGAAGGCGAATAATATAAAAGGTAAACGAAGCGGTAAATGTTTCATTTGCGGTAAGCGGGGACATTATGCAAATTCTTGTCAGCAAAAATTTAAATCTCCAGAAAATTCTTATTTTACGTACGCGTTGTCAGCTAATAATAATAATAACAACTATAAATCAATAAGTAAAAATCATTGGTGTATTGATAGTGGCGCGACATCTCATATGTGTAATAATCGCCGATTATTTACTTCAATTACAGAATATAAAGAACAAATTACAGTCGCGGGAAACCAATTTGTGCTATGTGAAGGGAGAGGTGAAGTGAGAATAAAAACTGGTTTTTCTACTATCACTCTCAAGAATACTCTGTATGTACCATCATTACAAATCAATTTTTTCTCTGTAAGTAAGAGTATTGAAAATAATGCAGAGATTAAATTTACAAAAAATTCGGCTATTGTAAAAAACAAAAATGATAAAGCTATATCGATCAAAGCAAACAAAGTAAATAATCTTTATGTATTCGAAAATATAGATGAAAGGCAAAAATAATTTAATTTCTCGTGTGTCGATGAAATAATGAAATGGCATAATCGGTTCGGTCATGTAAACTTTAAAAATTTAGAAGATTTGACTAGTAAAGAAATTGTAAATGGAATGGACAAAATTAAAATTAATAATGATATTGCATGCTTACCATGTATGAAAAGTAAAATTAACACACAACCATTTCAAAAGTCAACAATTTCATCGGAAAATATTTTGGAGTTAATACATACGGACATTTGTGGACCTTTTCCAACGAAATCTATTGGTGGTTCTCGTTACTTTCTAACTTTCGTTGATGATAAGTCGAGAAAGATATTTGTATATTTTTTAAAATCTAAAAATGAAGCATTCGAAAACTTTAAAGCGTTTAAAAATATGATTGAGAACCAAACAGGAATGAAAATTAAAACTTTAAGAAGCGACAACGGTCGGGAATATATAAATAAAGATTTTGACGAATTATTAAAGAATAATGGAATACTGCATCAACGTACTGTGCCTTATACGCCGCAACAGAATGGCGTGGCTGAGCGGCTTAATCGCACTCTTGTTGAAATGGCCAGGTGTATGCTGGTGCATGCTGGATTAAGCGAAAAATTTTGGGCTGAAGCAATAGCTACAGCAGTTTATTTACGCAATCGATTACCATCAAAACCTATTGGATATACTACTCCAAACGAGGTATGGCTTAAGAGGAAGCCAGGGGTACGTCATCTTAAAACATTTGGATGTTTAGCCGTTGCACTTGACAAAACTGAAAAGCGAAAATTTCAACCAAAAGGGAGAGAGTGTATTATGGTTGGATATTCACATGAGTCTAAAGCCTACAGACTATTTGATTTGAAAGCGCAAAAGATTATAATATGTCGAGATGTAAAATTTAATGAAAATATTTTGATGGGTAAACAAAATGAAAATGCAATAGATTTATTTAAAAATATATACGAAAATGAGCAAAATAATGAACAGCAATCAACTTCAGAAGAACACGATGAGCAACAACTAACAGCAGCAGAAGACGAGAAAAATAATGGTCAGAACGAAGCAGTGAATCATAATATAAATAAAATTGGCAGAGGTAGGCCAAAAATAGTTCGATCTGGTAAGCCAGGACGTCCAATGAAACAGTATAATGTGATAAATTTATTGGATGCAAATGAAGTTCAAATTCCAGAGACCTTGAGTGAGGTTTACAACAACAAATATTCAAAAGAGTGGTTGGCTGCTATGGATAAAGAGTACAAATCGTTATTGGAAAATAATACGTTTACTTTGGTGGACCTTCCCCCAGGTCAAAAGGCAATTGGATCTCGATGGGTATATGATGTCAAAACTGATAAAAATAATAAAATTCAACGCTTTAAGGCAAGATTGGTTGCAAAAGGCTGTAGCCAGACTTACGGGTTAAATTACACAGAAACGTTTTCACCCGTAATCAGATATGCAACAATAAGACTGTTGCTTGCATTGGCTGTTAAATTTAAATTACACTTACATCAGTTGGACGTGACAACAGCATATCTGAATAGTGAGTTGGAAGAAGAATGCTATATGCGGCAACCTGAGGGCTATATACACTGTGAGTATCCGAATCGTGTATTACGTTTAAATAAGGCAATTTATGGCTTGAAGCAGTCAGGCAAGGCGTGGAATGCCAAAATAGACAGTATCCTCAGGCAATTTGGTTTTAAACCATGTCAAAATGAACCATGTTTATACATAAGAAATATTAATGAAAAGATAATTTTTATTGCGGTTTATGTTGATGATCTCATTATAGGTAGCCCATCAATTGATGACATAGAAGAAGTAAAATCGAAGTTAGCAAATACATTCAAGTTGGTAGACAAAGGACAGATCTCTTATTTCCTTGGCTGGGAAATTGAGCGTACAGGAGATACTGGTCCTATTGCTGTGAGCCAGTCGAAATACATAAAGCAATTGTTGGAAAAACACAACATGAAAAATTGTCGTATTACGTCAACACCCCTAGATCCAGGTTTCAAAATACAACCAAATGATGAGACAGCAAAAAGCGTTGATAAAACCAGATATCAATCACTCATTGGCGAATTAATGTATATTGCGATTTCGACGAGACCTGATATAATGCATTCGGTAAGCAAACTGGCGCAATGTAACACAAACCCAACAGTTGATAATGAAAATGGGGCCAAACATATACTTCGATATTTATCAAAAACCTTAAACTACAAGCTACATTATGAAGACAATGACCAGCAGATTTTGGGCTACACTGACTCAGATTGGGGAGGCGATACAAAGGACAGGAAATCATACACAGGATATGTATTTCTATTATGTAGTGGCGCAGTGTCCTGGGAGTCGAAGAAGCAGCATATTGTGGCACTAAGTACAACTGAGGCCGAATATGTGGCACTTTCATCGAGCGCAAAAGAGGCAATATTTTTGAAACGGCTTTTGGAGGAAATGGGTTATCATCCTAAAGATTCCCCAATTATCATAAAAGGCGATAATTTGAGTGCACAATATTTGACCAAAAATCAGATGTACCATGCACGCACAAAGCACATAGATATAAGATACCACCATATCAGAAATGCTGTAAAGGATAAACTTATTGAACTGGATTATATATCGACGAGTTGTAATGTTGCGGATTTACTAACTAAAAATCTTTCTAAAGAAAAGCATAACCAGCATTTAAGAACAATGGGCATATACTAAATAGTAGAATGTGTAGAATTATTTATTCAACTATTAATATATTCGAATTGAGAGGAAGTGTTAAAACATGAATTTACTTTAACTTGAAACAATTCGAATATTCACAGTTACCTATGACTTACATGTCATTACATTGTTCAATATTTTTATGTATATTCATTTTATAATTAATCACATTTAGAACGTCAAGCAAAGAAGTTGCTTTTTATTTTTTCTCTTTAAATAAAGTTTTTTGTATACTAAAGGAAATAAACGTGTGTCGTTTTTCTTCCACTGGGATGAATTCCTAACATACGAACTTACATTTTAAACGTTTTTAAAAGGTAAAAACTTAACATGTTTCGAATATCAAAATAGGGTGTATCAAGTTCCAAAATTAGTTGGTTTATATGTCATCTTCTAGAAATCGTTTAATTTGAAAACATCAATAATTTGGCAAGAACTTGAAGGATGTAATTCACTTGAAATGCCTTGTCCTTGTAGAAAAACAGTTTTTTTTTAATGCCATTCACAAAATCCTTTTGTAAAATTGTCGCTCATTTTCAAATTTATCAAGAATTTTTCGACCATAATTCAAAATGATTTGGGCTTAAAGTCGACAACTTTTTATGCCTTTAAATCGTTTGTTATTGTGTGTGGGAATTTAATTTTTATTTTATTCACTTTCACGCTATCATTTCGTACACCTGTTACCAAATATTTACCCACCAATATTGTTGTTGCTCTTGTTGGCGGTGGTTGAGAAATTGTTGCCCGAAAACAAAAAAAAAAAAAAACGGCAAATAAACCAACGTTTTCCAACACATTCTGTCTGGCATTTTAATTAATGCTTTTTATGTTAAATTCCCTTCTAAAAAATATTTAAATTATTTTAATTATTGTTGCTGTTGTTTCAGTCAGTTTTTTTTTTTTTTTTATTTTCTGTTTTTGTTAAAAACCAATTAAATATAATTTGAAATTAAAATAATTTGACGTTGGCAGTGGTAGAGAAGTCAATGGGCTTTAAAGGAGGCGATAATGCAAAAGTTATTAAGGCTTTAGCATTCCATTTAAAGACAACTTCAACTACCACAGGAATATAGCAAAAGATATTTGAAGATAGAAGTTCTCAAAGCGGTAATCTGGTAAAAGAATGTCATCTGGTGTAAATCCAGACACAAACTATACTCTTAGATGAAATGAAAAAATAATATTGTTACGTTTTTACCTTTTAAAAACATTTAAAATATGAACTCGTAGATTGCAAACAAAATAAAAATAAATTCGTGTTTAGTTTCACTTAAAATTATTTATTATTCGCACAATTCTGTGTGCCACTGTTCACAACTTGATGTAAACAACAACAACTGCTTTATTTGTTATTCCTCTGTTTACACATTTTGCATTAACAATAACAATTACTAGACAATTGTTCGACTGATCGTTGTAACACGATTACTTTCTTCAAACGCACCGCGTTTTCATACAAGACTGACTGAACTTCACTCACTCACTCGCCTGCTTTGCCTTGCCTTTTATATGGCAGAGTAAACAATCTGATGAATGTTTTTCAAGGCGAATGTTCATGGCTTCGCCTTCTCCAGATCTCTATAAATGTAAATATTGTTACGAAAATGGAAATGGTGTTGTTAAAATAATAAGCAAAAGCTCCAAAAACAACACAATGGACTTGATCACGCATAAACAAAAGCTCCAAAAACAAAACAATGCAGTTGGTCACGTGATCAACGAATTAGTAAACATATAGCAACAAAAACAACAGACCGATGAATAAACAAAAAAAATATAGCAACAACGTCTGCGTATAAAAGAAATATAGGAGAAAGACAAACAAACAAAACAACAACAACTCTGCCTGGACGAAAGTAAACAAGATACACGAACAACAAAAATGGAAACAAGTTGTTTACATTTTTGGATTGTTTCCGAAGGTCGTCATCATCCTTCAAGGGCATTCATCACACTGTTGATCCAGTGATATAAAAGGCAAGATAAAGCGAGCAACGATGATTCAGTTAGAATTCAGTCAGTCGTGTATGAAGACACGTGATTCTCGGAGATCGAATTAAGTTAGTCGTGTGACGACGTCGCGTTGAATTGAGTGAGAATTCAACCAGTGGTGTGTGTGTGCAGACAAGTTGCGTGAAGAAAACAGTTGTTAGTGTGGTGCTTACAAAAAAAGGTTGTGAGCAAAGAAGAATAACTAACAAGCAGCGTTACCGTTTTGGTCCAATATGACCAAAATTGGTAGTTTTTATTAAAAAATGCTACGATTGGTAGTTTGGTTGGTTTGTTCAAATTTCATTTATTTTTTGGTAGAAAAATACAATTAATATCTGTAAGATTTAAAGTTGGGAGTATTATTTATTTTTAGGTCTAAAAACGAAAATAAAATGTTAAAGTAAGAAAATTTGTAGTTAGAAACCCTGTTTTAACGTACCTTAACGTTTAACATATCTGTGTTTACATAAGGAACAACGAAATGTTTGTTAATTTTAGCAATAAAACGTTAATTTGATACTGAATAATTTATAATTACTTAAATTCAAATTTTGGTAGGATTGGAATAATTTTGGTAGATTTTGGTAAGGATATTGGTAGGGAAAAATTTTTCTTTGTGGCAACGCTGCTAACAAGTGTTGTTGCTTATAAAAAGGTTGTAAGCAGAGAAATATCACGAACAAGCACATATTGAGAAAGTTATCATTGTATACATAGAATAAATTCGAACAGTGGCACAAAAGTTGTGCAGATAATAAAGAATTGATTGAAAAATAAACACAGATTTATTTTTATTTTATTTGCAATCTACGAACTCATATTTTTAACGTTTTTAAAAGGTAAAAACGTAACAATATCTTTATTTCATTATTGTTGTTTGTGTATTTTGTTTACATTTATTCTTGTAGTGTTTGTTGTTGTATTTTTGTTTACTTGTTTACTATTTTTTTGTGTTTGTTGGTATATTTTTGTTTACTTGTTTACCATTTGAGTGGCGGGACTTACAGTTTAAAGTCGATTCCGAGCGACAGATTTAAATGAGGACCTCTTCATGGCAATTTTATTTTCTCTCAGAGTTTTTGCCAGAAATCTGCTGAGAGGAAGTCACCGAAGAAATTTTTCCTCATAATTCGTTTAGATCGAGAAGACCGACCCGTCTTTTGAACCACGGCCTCACTTCTTACAAGCCAAAGCACTATCACCAGACTGCGCCGATTACCTTATTACGCTTCTACTAACTTTTTTTTCCTATTTTGATCACGAACCTGTTGCTATTTTTGTCTCATTTTATTTAAGCTTCCAAGTCTCATTGCTCAAGTGGAAGTAGCATATCTGAAATGGCAATCTTATTCCAGACTACGTGCATTAAGTAATGCCTTCTGTCTCGTCTATGAACCCACTAAGTATTACCGTTTAAAAGCACAGTAAGTACAGTGTACAACATAAAGAAATATACACAGATTTGCATAAATTACGATAAATCAAAGTAATAAAGCCGAAAAATCAGTTTTTTTTTGTTTTTGGTTTTTCTTGCCATCATATTTAAAAGCCAAACGTTGAAATGTTTGTCCTAAAAATATCATGTCTGGCTGGCATTTAAAAAAGTTACAGCCGTAGATTTGTGTTGTGTTTTGTATTACGCAGGAATTTAGAAATTCTGTTTTATTGGATTACATTTTTATATACGTTTACGAATATTCTTTAATGCAGAAATGAATATAAAAATTGAGAATACATTGTGTATTAAACATTTGGAAATTTCTTCTTCTGCCGCCGAAAAGTAGTCAATTTTATTAGTTTTACAAAGGAAGCCTTAAAATATGCCGTTTTTCTTACTTTATTGTTGTCATTTGAAAATTTCTTTGTATTTGAAATTTATGAAAGACTTGTTTATGAACTGTTTCTCTCTATGCCAGCTCGTTTGTTTGTTCTTATCTGTCTTAAGCTTATTTGCCTTTCTGTTTCCAATTTGTCCTTTTGTTGTTACAATATTTATAAAAATGATTTGTCCTACTTTATGAATAAAATTGTTTATTATTGAAGATGTTTCTGCGCCTAAAGTCATGCTGCATAATTTATAACTAGTCGTTTCTGTTTCTCTTTAGTTCTAAGAATAATGGTCCTTAAAAAACGAAAACAAAGTCTCTTCTACTTTAACTTACAACAGAAGGTCATAATCTTTGAGACGAGAAGCTTGGAGCATTAAATTTTAAGGAGAACTTTTTTTTCTTTTCTGTTGAAATATTGCTCTCCAAAGAAAATTTTAAACGGATTCAAATGAAATATTCAAAATCAAATGAAGTAAAATGTTGATTTTCCTTTGAAAAAGTTTCATATAAAACCGAAAAGGTTCAACGTTGATAGTTCGTGATAGAATCCTTGTGTGTTTTCAATATTTCCATAGAAGAAATCCACATTACAGTGGAACAAAAGTCATTGTGAAATTTTGTACATTGTTATTCGATTTCTTTCTAAAAATACTTTCTGAGCTTAAAACTGAATTAAAAATCTTTACAATATACATAGAGAGTGTAGCAGTTTGCTAAACGATTACCTAAAGAATAACTTGTGAAATTATACGGATCTACTCTGAAGCATGATTCATCCTAAAAAGCTTGCATGACTCTTGTTTTATTGGCAGTGATTTGCAAATGCTACTTCTCCAAACATGTCTGTAAGCTGTTTAGTTCCCATTGCATGTAGCTTAGTTTCCTGAAAGTCATCGCATAATGAAGTTGTTAAGGTGTTCCACATACTAATTAAGCTTCAAATAATACTCCTTCAAAGTAAAAACCGCTGAGGCGATTTGAACGAATATTCTTTGGAGCATGTACTCTTGGATGTACTCTTTATCCATTCGTATTTAAGGTAGGAAGCGATGAGGCGATTTGAATGAGTGCTCCAAAGAATACATACAAAGAGTACATCCTTGTCGGTCACCTGAAACGTTATCAATAGGAACACACTACACTCTACACTGAAACGTTGTACACTGGCCATGTATAAGATGAACTATCTTGTCCCGGACCCCATTTCTCTCAAAGTCACTACAGATACTACTTTGTTCTCTTTTATACTCCTTAAGAAAAAAAAAAAAGTTCGCTTTGCGTGTTATGAATTTTATTTTGTTCCAAAAGGCAATAAATAAAACTTAACAATTCCAATGATAGAGATCAGTGATATGAAGTTCATTTGAAACAATTGATAAAATTTATTGCTAAAGTTTCAAACACTTTGAAAGAAAATTTTAAGAAAAATTGTGCAAAAAAAATCGTTCAAGAATAAATTACTCTTTATTTCTTATAATATTTGCATTTTTTTTTTAATTTCTTAACAGTGACCCTGTCTCAAGAAGAAAGTAATGCTATAAACACAATAAACGCATCACAGCAAGTATTCTGTGCATTCGCAATATAATAAATTTCGGGTCCGCCATCTAAGGTTTTTTTTTTCAACTAGTGCTTATTTCGTGAATGTCTGATTTGACAGATAATTAGTTTTATCCTTCCGCTGAACGAATATGGTTGTGTCAATTGACCATCCAACGCGTTTTCGCTTCGCTAAGTACGATCGACTTACAGAAGATGCCGATTTTGGCAAAAAAAATCATCTTTTCAGATGAAGCTCATTTTGACCTTAGCGGGTATGTAAGCAAGCAAAATTGTCGCATTTAGGGCACAGAAAACCCGCACGCATACATTGAAAAGCTGACTCACCCAAAACGAGTCACTGTTTGGTAAGGATTTTGGTCGAGAGGCATAATTGGGCCATTTTTCTTCGAAAATGAGCAAGGACCGTTAGGCCGTTACAGACAATGGCGATCGTTATCGGGCTATGTTGAACGAATTTTTGTTCACAAAAATTGAAGACGAGGATATTGGCAACATTTGGTTTCAACAGGACGGCGCTACGTGCCACACAGCCGAAGCTACACTCGATGTTTTGCGCTCTGTTTTTGAAGATCGCATTATCAGCCTCAGCTCTGCGTTTGGCCACCTCGGAGCTGCGATTTGACACCGTTGGACTATAATTTGTGGGGTGCCGTCAAAGATAAGTGTTACGCCGACAAGCCAGAGACAATTGACGCTTTAAAGGACAATATTCGTGAAGTCATTGGTGAAATACAGCTGAACACAATCGATAATGTGCTTAAAAATTGGACCGATCGTGTAGGCTACTGCATGGCCAGCCGAGGCAGCCATTTGAATGAAATTATTTTCCATTATTAACCGGAAGGATTGTACTTTCAAATAAAAAAAGAAATTTGAGAAAATATTCAGAAGTTTTTTTTTTAAAGCATTTTCCAAAAAAAAAAAGTTATTTGGCGGACCCTTTAATAAAGGCAGCAGCGTCAAAGCAAAAAAAAAAAACAATTAATTTATTCATTAACAATGATGCCACTAAAACATTTCTTTGCATTAAGTTTCATGCATTGCGTTTTTAAAACCTCGATTTCATGCATGTTATTGTATTGACAGCACTAATCCAGCAGTATTGTCGCTTGCTGTCGCGTTGTTTTTAAAATAATCATTTCCATATACTATACACCCATGTATTCTATTTGTGAGAGATTGTTGCGTTTGCTGCGTTGCGTCTATTGTGTTTGTAGCATTATTTTTTACACACTAACACATCTCATCTCTTTCTCTTTCTTTCATCAGAGACTCTCCCTCATATGAAAATGTCTGTTTTATGTAAATTCGATCGTATGAGGTTGTATTTATTGGCCATAAATACAATAATAAATGCAAGTGTTTGTGTTTCTTAATACAAGTATCGATGCATTACTAAGGATTTACTCGTATGTAACCACACACAAACAAACACACTTATGCTTATGCTTATGCTTGTGTTTGTGCTTGTACTTGTACTTGTGCTGGGTATTAATTTATTTATTCCATTGACACTGGTGTTGCAACAAAATGTAAACAATACAGTAAAACACAAACAATTGAGAGAATAGAGAGTGATGGAGATAGAAGAGCATAACGATTGTACAATAAAAATCTCTGTGATGCATTTCATACGACCATCAGACCCTTTATGTTCGTAAGGTGTGTACGTGAGGAGAGTGTGCGTGTGTTTTTTTTGCTTTTTGCTTGTATGTGTTTGCAACTGCCTTAAATCCATAATAAATGTAGTTTTCAAGCAAGCAAATATTCTTTTCTCCATTAAAATCCACACAGTAAAGTATTTGAAAATGTTGTGGTTGTTGTTTATCTTTCCCCATGTATACGTATGAATGCGTATGTGTTTTTGCATGTGTTTGTAAATGTAAATCTAAGTGATAATCATGAATAAAACATTCAAGTTTTTTCATTTACTTCTACTGCCATCATCCTAAGCTGCCTGAGACATTTTTATTTTTTCTTTCTTCTTCTTTTCTAAATTTATTCCGTCCAAGTAAAAATAATTCCGGTGACAACAAACTGGCTTTAGAAATAGAAAAAAATAAAAGATCTGAATAAACATCCCAGAGATACATATATCCAATAAAAGACAAATAGCCATTGGGCCAAAGTGTAGGTAGTGCGGATAAAATGAAATAAAAGGACAACAACTAATGGAAAATTAAGAAAAAAATGAATAGAAAAGTGATATTAAAATAGCTCCTAGAGTAAATTACGGCGACAGTTATATAATGGATACGCTATGCTAGAGGTCAACGATAGCTGTGTTGGTATTTTAAGGGAATATCCCAATTATTGGTTTGAACAAGGGTTACTTAGTAAACGCAAGTTTCCTCCCCACATTTATGTGGTCCAGACTGGTTAGTAGCAAATGGTACTTGTCAGAAATCAGCAATGAATCGTATTTTCGCTACTCATAGGTACTTATGAAATTTTGAGTATGAGTGAGTCAAGAGTATTAAAATTCAACTACTCTGATTCATTCGTACTCGCTACAATATTGATTTATAAGTATAGGTTGCAATGAGTATGAGTACAACGTTGAAATCAAACTCACAACATTCGATTCATTGTTTGATTCATACTCATTCAGATTCATAAATTTAGAAAAATACTTATAATACTTATGAATGATTCGAGTCACTCGAATCATTCATCAAAATTTACAGTAGTAGTTATTGTTGCATTAAAAAAAGAAGAAAAAAGAAAAGACAAAGACAGCAAGCAAAGCACACACACAACCTTCTAGCGAGTATTGTGGTGTTCGTACTCGAATCGTACTTATTTTGTGCTTCAACAACATCGTGCGTATTGTTAAGTATGAGTACGATGAGTATTTCTAACTTTGAATATGAGTAGTATGAGTATGATATTAAAATAAGTATGAATGCGTATAAGTATCTGAAATTATAAGTATGACTCGAATCTACTCATCGTTTTGAATACTCGTTGCTGATCTCTGGTACTTGTCATATCTCTTTTACTCGATATACATATGTTCTATCGTTTTACAAGGCCCCAATTGCTGGCTGTAGGGCATTTATGTATATAAATTGTTGCCATAAATAACTTTAGCAAGATTAATTGCAAATTGTAAAGAAAAGAAAATAAAATAAAGACAGTTCCGTGATGTTAGAAATAGTATGTACATCAAGAGATTAAATATTACTTCCGGAAATAACCTTAATGCACAGCATTTTCAACAGTTTAAACATAAAGAAATAAGAAACAAAAATTAAATTTTCATTCTAGTTCTTCATTCACTTCGTACTCACCTGCAGCATGGGCAAAAAGAAACATAAAAACTGTCCGAAAATCCAATTCTGTATAAGCATCACCATCAACGATATTGGCAAGACTACGGCACACTGTATAAAATGGCAAAAAGCCAAGTTAACAATAAAAGCATGCGTCACATCTTTGTACAGACGATGATACATAATATACGCGATTATGGTGACATTCATAACGATACCCATCATGGCCAATATTGCATATTGTATGAGAAATATCCAGTAGAAATTCTTAATGCTCGCTATCAGCACTGGTCCATTGTAGCGATCGATGGCATTGGTGTCATTTATGTAGCCTCCCAGAAATTGTGCTATAATTAGGAAATATTTATCGGGACCATCTTTATCACCCGCATTTGATTTTTGATTATTATGATCCGCACTGGTACTGGCGGCCATATGATATTCCACTGTTTCGTTGTTGTTAGGTTGTAGGGACGGTAAACTTAAGGGTAAGGGCGGTGTCAAATTTACGGGTGAAGTCATGGTTGCCAACTTGCCAACTGGTGGAGGAGATGTGCTGAAAAAGAGAGAAGAGAAATTACAGTTCATGTTCAATATTTTCGAATTATTTATGAAGACATCCAAATACACAAGTGAACTTATACAAATTGCGTGCAATTGTTTACAACTCATTGTAAATTTTAACAATTTAAATCTTGTCATATACTTATGTATGTAATCATTTAATTGATGCAAATTATTATTCATAATTTATAGATTTTAATTGAATTGTCAATTAAGTTTCATTGTCAGTTTAACTAACGCTTTATTTATTATTGAACGTGTTAAACTTTGACATCTCGTACACATGTATTGTACATAAATTGTAATTTAGTTCGTTTATAACAATTCATTTCAATGTTTTATTTGTAATTATTTAAATTAACTTTTATAATTAATAGTAAAAAAAAATTGCATATTAACACCAGCGTTACCGCTGGAAATTTTTAAGAAGTCGCACAAAAAGGTGATTTTTGAAAAAAAAAGTCGCACATAAAGGGTATTTTGGCAGTAAAATGGGGCAACATTTCAAAAAGAAAAGAAAATGAACTAATACAGATAAAAAAAAATAAATTTTTATTGGATTTTGTATTGTACATTAACAAACATATAATAAGTTTATTTTTTAATAATTTTTCCAATTTTTTATAATAGAAACAAATTTTTAGCCAAAAATTAATAAGCCTAAACAAAAATTTTAATTTTTTTTAAATTATTTGTTCTGTTTTATTTCTAGCTTTAAAATGTAATTTCATTCAAATTTATGAACGTTAGGACATTTAAATTTCAAAAATAAAAAATGCATTTTTAAATTTATAAAAATTCCATTAAATAAAACTTTTTTTGCTAACCCACTATATAATAATACAAAACACAAAACAAAACTATTATCATAACTAAAAAACAGTTCATTAAAAATAAATAAAATTTTATACAAAATTGCGTATTTTGTAACAAATTAAAAAAAAAATAACAAAAAATATAATATAAGGAGTGCGCACAAAAAAATGGGCCTACTTTTAAGCTTATAACTTTTATCATAATTGAAAAAAATGAATACCGTTACATTGTTTTTGTTAGTCATCTGTTTCAAAATCCACGTGCTAAATCTCATTGCAATAGCAAAATTAGTTTTTTGAAAATGGGCACCCAACAAGAATGTCGTAAAAAAATAATTGAAATTTTCCATGAAAAACCGCGCCACTTACAAAAAACGATTACTAGGCTCGCAGGTGTTAACCAAAAAACAGTTTCTAAGGTAATAAATAAATATAAGGAGTCTTTGAGTATTGAGAGAAAGCGTGGAAGTGGAAGAAAAAACGGATTTGCCGACCAAAACAAAGCAAGTAAAATAATACGTATTTTTCTAAAACACCCTAACATGTCTGGAAGAAAAGTGGCTCAAAAAGTTGGATGCTCTGAGACCTTTGTCAGAAGAAAATTTTATACACAAAAGAATTCAAATATTATTTACTTTAATTGAAATATAAAACGTAAAAAATCCGCCATTTAGTTTTATTTCTATAACGAAAAGTGTAAGTCCAGATTTTTTTGTGCGCACTCCTTATATTTTAAAATAAAAAAAACTATTCAAAAGCTGATTGTTCCGAAAAATGTAAATAAATGAAAAAATACTTTTTCTAAAAAAGGGGAAAAAAGGGTCAAAAATCTTGAAAAGTGTCAGATTTAGTTCATTTTAGTAAGGGGGCACAAAAAGTGGCGGGGTCGCTGAAAAAGTGTCAAATTGCGACTTTAGTCGCTCAACGGTAACGCTGATTAACACTATAGGATTGTATGCTGATGTATGACTGGCCAAATTGTTTTACAGTGCCTATTAGTTAGTTAGAGGCAAATGTTATTGATGATTGCATTAAATCATTCAGTTCAAGACTTAGTAAATTTTAGTTAGTAATATTTTATGACCAAAATTCCATTATAAAGTAAAATTATTCGACAAAACTGATCTAAAACTAACATTTACAAGGAGTTATAAACTTCTAATAGCTAAACTATCTATGTTTGATAGCATCGGCGTATGGTAAAATAGAACTACAAACACAGTTTGTACTCGCACTCATAAAACTGCACGCCACACTATCAAGTCTGAAGAGTGTATGCCTCCCAGAATCGTTGCATGCAAATCGGCTCAAGCACTCATAAAACTGCATGCCACACTATCAAGTCTGAAGAGAGTATGCCTCCCAGAATCGTTGCTTGCAAATCGGCTCAAGCACTCATAAAACTGCACGCCACACTATCAAGTCTGAAGAGAGTATGCCTCCCAGAATCGTTGCTTGCAAATCGGCTCAAGCACTCATAAAACTGCACGCCACACTATCAAGTCTGAAGAGAGTATGCCTCCCAGAATCGTTGCATGCAAATCGGCTAAAGACCAATACGCCTCGCATGCGTTCTTATAATACAAAGCCCCGTAATAATCCCGATAACAGTGCAGAGCCTACTTCTTTGGAGTTTAAGCAGAGCCGCCGCGCACCTCATATCCAGCCTTGGCCAGGTTTTCTGCGCCGTTCTGCCTGTGTCCGAAAGTATCCATCTACTGTTGACAAGGTCCATGATTGCATTGTCAATTACAAGCTAGCAGGTACTCAAAGGCATCCCTAATGTAGAGAATTCATCAGAGAGTTCGATGGTCGTGTCCCTTCTGGTCAGTTCATCCGCTCTGCAGTTACCGGGAATCTCCCTATGTCCCGGTATCTATGTGATACAAACATCACATCGGTTCGCCACCTCATTAAAACATCTATGATAGCCGTATAGCGTCCTGGAGTTCACTACATTAGAATCCAATGCCCTGATAGCCGGTTGGCTATCGGAAAGTATGGTGATTTTCCGCCTGTGAACCAGAGATCAGCAATGAATCGTTTTTCCGCTACTCATAAGCACTCATGCAATTTTGAGTATGAGTGAATCAACAGAATTGAAATTCAACTACTCTGATTCATTTGTACTCGCTACAGCATTGATTTATAAGTATAGGTTACAATGAGTATGAGTACAACGTTGACATCAAACTCACAACATTCGAAATGTGTTTGATTCATACGCCTACTCATTCTGATTTATAAATTTAGAAAAATACTTATAATACTTATAAGTGATGCGAGTGGCTCGAATCATTCATCAAAATTTACAGCCTTTGTTATTGTTGCATATACAAACAAAGAAGAAAGGAAAGACAAAGACAACAAGCAAAGCATACACACAATCTTCTTGTGAGTATAGTAGTGTTCGTACGCGAATCATACTTATTTTGTGCTTCGTGTAAATGTTAAGTAGAGACGAGTCGAAATCAACAACATCGTGCGTATTGTTAAGTATGAATACGACGAGTACTTCCAACTTTGAGTATGAGTAGTATGAGTATCATATTAAAATAAGTATGAATGCGTATAAGTATCAGAAATAATAAGTATGACTCGAATCTACTCATCGTTTTGAATACTCGTTGCTGATCTCTGCTGTGAACATTTTTGTCCACAATAATTTTCACCGCGGCCTGAATTGCCGACACTTCCGTTTGAAAGACGCTGCAGTGATTCGGTTGCCTTATACACCGGGATAATCCGATTTATTCCGAATAACTTCCACATCCAACGGCTGCCTCCAGTTTGGAGCCATCGATGTAAATTTGTACGGAGTCTCTTGTGAGCTGTGCCGGTATGTTCCTAAACATATTCTTTATGCAATCATAAGATTCTGAAGAGATTAGACAGAATTACGATTACTGCATTCGATATGTCGTACAAATTACAATCCTAACGTAAAGGAGTTTCAACATCACAAGTACTGGTTTATAAGCCCTGGCTTCAAACCCTTACAATAGCTTCAATGGCCTGCCACTGGTTGCAACCATTACACCTAAGCTGGCTTTATTTAAGCCAACTTATGATTGCGATTAATGTAATGCTTGCTATTAATTTGTTTTTGCTTCGTAATCATATCAAACGAACTGGAAAAATGTAATCTTTCTTAAGTGGCATTTGCTTATAAAAATCTGTAGTCTTTGTAATCTTTCTAAAAATAAACACTTTCAACCAACAACACTGCCTGACTTGTGCAACGTAATTACATTTGTAGTGTGCCTCTGTGTAAACGCCCTTTTTTCTTTCGATCATTCAAGGAATGTTTTTTTTTATGTTTCTTTTTTGTTGTGTGAATTAAAGCAAAGAAACTTCATTCTCAATCATTAGATGCCATTCATACACATCATCAACGTACGTATACATGCATGCATGCCTGCATTTGTAGCAACCATTTGAGGCATTCCATATGGACGACACAACACTACACTACAATACACATGTACAAATTCATTCTGGAATTTGATTTAATGAGTGATATGTTGCTGCCAAAGAGAAAAATTATTGCAATACATAACATTCATTACTGCGTATGTGTGTGTAAAGATTTCTTTACCAACATACATAAGCACACACATATACATACATATGTATAGGGTGTTTTTTATAGAGGTATAGAACTTTAAGTTGCAATAAAACAACGATGGATTATTCGATTGACATGAATTTTATTTATCCGAAAGATAATCTTGTGGCATTACATTTTAAATATTATTTCTGGCATATGATCGCCACGGCTGGCGCGGATGTAGTCCAATCTGGACGTCCAATTTTCGATGACTTTTCCCAACATTTGTGGCCGTATACCGGCAATAACACGGCGAATGTTGTCTTCTAAATGGTCAAGCGTTTGTGGCTTTACCGTATAGACCAATGACTTTACATAGCCCCACAGAAAGTAGTCTAGCGGTGTTAAATCACAAGATCTTGGAGGCCAATTCACAGGTCCAAAACGTGAAATTAGGCGGTCACCAAACGTGTCTTTCAATAAATCTATTGTGGCACGAGCTGTGTGACATGTTGCGCCGTCTTGTTGAAACCACATCTCCTGGACATCATGGGTATTCAATTCAGGAATGAAAAAGTTAGTAATCATGGCTCTATACCGATCACCATTGACTGTAACGTTCTGGCCACCATCGTTTTTGAAAAAGTACGGACTAATGATTCCACCAGCACATAAAGCGCACCAAACAGTCAGTTTTTCTGGATGTAACGGTGTTTCCACATACACTTGAGGATTACATTCACTCCAAATGCGGCAGTTTTGTTTGTTGACGTAGCCATTCAACCAGAAGTGCGCTTCATCGCTAAACAAAATTCGCTTATAAAAATCGGGAACAACGGTAATCTCGTTTTGGGCCCATTTGACGAATCTACGCCTTACTTGATGATCGTTTGGCTTCAATTCTTGCACGAGTTGGATTTTGTAAGCACGCAAACCAAGATCCTTTCGCAAAATCTTCCATAAAGTGAATGGACACAGATTCAATTCCTATGCTCGATGGCGGGTCTTCCTCAATGCTACGCTCTACAGCAGCAATAGCTACTTCTGTACGCACCGTACGGCGTCTCTGGGGATGCGAGTTATCAATAAGAGTAAACGTGGTGCGAAAACGTTCCATGGTTCCTGATGGACGATTTTGTCGACGAAAAAACGGACGTAGTGCGCGATACGTTTTCCGCACAGAACCATTATTTTCGAAATAAAATTGCACTATTTGCAAGCGTTGTTCAGGCGTGAGTCTATTCATGATGAATTGCCAAACCAAACTGAGAATAAATTACTTGACAGCTGTTAAATCGGTCGCCTCTTGAAAAGTAATGCCAACTTAAAGTTCTATACCTCTATAAAAAACACCCTTTATAGTTTTTTAGATGCCATACAGAGTAGAGTATAGCAAAATGATTATGTTCACTATTATTATGTATCATATCATATCATATCATGGCACTGCATTATCATAGTTGTTGTTGTTTTATTTTTATGAGCATAATTATCATTGTCATTGCAATTATTATCACCATTATGTACAATGTAGAATGAATGAATGAACCCATACACACACAACATATTTTCTCATTTCGCAAAATCCCAACCCTGGTTGGTTTCCTTCATTTTCATTTTCGTTTAATTTTTTTTTTTTTTTTCTTTTTATTAGCTCAGTGCAATTACTAACATGCAACAGAGAACATAGAAGAAGAACGAGAAGAATAGTTGATAATAACACTGTGTTACATGTAGCAGCACATCACCATCACCAGCCATGAGTAGCAATTGCATTAGACTTGATGGCATCGGTTTCAATTTGTGTTTTTTTGCGGACAATTTTTCTTTTGACTGCTTTTACTGGCTTCATTTGAGGTCCGTCGAGATCCTTTCCCGTTGCCATTCCTTTGGCTGATTTTGTGTATGTGTTGTGCGTTACTGTGTGTAACTATGCATGCGTTTGTGTTTGATGTTTCAGTTTTTAGTTCCCCCCAACATAGTTTTTCCCAATAATTTTTCATTTAAGTCATCGCTTAGCAAGATGACCCAGCATACAACACAGTTTTCATTTGAAGTTATGAAAACCATTCGATTCTAATCAGAGATTAGCAGTGAGTATTCAAAAAGAAGTCGCCGTAGTCTAGTAGGTAGTGTGTTGGCTTATTAGACTGAAGGCCCGAGTTCGAATCCCAGGTCAGACATCAAAATGAAAATATGAAAATATTTCTTCGGTGACTTCCTCTCAGCAGATTTCTGGCAAAAACTCTGAGAGTAAATAAAATTGCCATGAAAAGCTTCTCAAAAATCTGTCGTTCGGAGTCGACTTTAAACTGTAGGTCCCGCCACTCATGTATAAAATTAACGCACACAACATAAGTGGTGTGAGAAGCTAGGTCGTAATCCTGACTGAAGGGTTGTAATGACCAATTATGTATGTATGTATGTATTCAAAAAGATGAGTAGAATCGAAACATAATCATAATTTCCGATACTTATACGCATTTATACTTATTTTAATATCATAGAACCACCTCTACTCATATTCAAAGTTTGAAGTACTCATCATACATCATACTTAACAACACGTATGATGTTGTTGATTTTGACTCTCCATAACTCAACATATACACGAAGCACAAAATAAGTATGAATCGCGTACGAACATTAAAATACTCATTAATGGGTTGTGTGTTTGCTCTGTCTTTTTTGCTTATGTGTCTTTCTTTTTTTTATGCAAATGCAACGACAACTAAGACTGTAAATTTTGATGAATGATTAGAGTCACTCGAATCATTTATAAGTATTTTTCTAAAGTAATGTATCTAAATCTTTTTACGGTTTGTTGTTGTGGTTTTCATTGGATGAAGTTTTTATGTGTGAAGTCGCCGTAGTCTAGTAGGTAATGTGTTGGCTTATTAGACGTAAAGCCAGGGTTCGAGCCCCAGGCCAGACATCAAAACAAAATACAAAAAGTATTTCTTCGGCGATTTCCTCTCAGCAGATTTCTGGCAAAAACTCTGAGAGTAAATAAATTGCCATGAAAAGTTTCTCAAAAAATCTGTCGTTCGGAGTCGACTTTAAAACTGTAGGTCCCGCCACTCATGTATAAAATTAACACACACAACATAAGTGGTGTGAGAAACTAGGTCAATAATCCTGACTGAAGGGTTGTAATGACCAATTATGTATGTATGTATGTATGTAAGTTTTTATGTGGTGGGTTCCAAGCCCTACGCACAACCCGAATTTAACGTCCAGGGGATTGGACTTCGCTGCACGCATTAGTTAACATCTAGCGGGTGCTAGAATGCCATCCAGGAGGGACCACGAGGAGGCTGCGTGTCAACTTGAATACAGTGAGGCAAGGATCGTCCTGGTGGTCGCCATGTTGGCCACAGTCAGTAACTTTACCTTGTTTGCATGCATTCCATCCCTCAAATTACGGCCGATAACCATACTTTTGATACAGTCAAGGAATTCATTTATCTTGGCTCCGCCGTTACCACCGAAAATGATGTCAGTCTGGAGATCAAGCGCAGGATTACTCTTGCCAACAGGTGCTACTATGTCTCAATAGGCAATTGAGTAGCAGAGACCTCTCTCGTAAGACAAAGCTAATACTCTACAAGACGCTCATCCTACCTGTGCTTCTTTATGGCGCAGAAGCATGGACCCTATTAAGAACTGATGCAGCAGCCGTGAGAGTATTCGAGAGAAAAGTCCTACGTAAGATCTTCGGTCCAGTGCGAGTTGGCGATGATTTCCGCATCCGATTCAACAGTGAGCTGTATGAGCTCCTCAACGACATAGACGTTGTACAGCGTATTAACATCCAGCGGCTGCGCTGGCTCGGCCATGTCGTTCGAATGGAGGATGATGCTCCGGCGAGACGGGTATTTGATGCGGGGATCTGCGGAAGTCGGCGAAGAGGACGACCTTGTATCCGTTGGAAGGACCAAATCGAGGAAGCCCTGTCATCGATTGGTGTGACCAACTGGCGTAGGCGCGCAAGAAGCAGAGGCGCCTGGAAGGATGTGTTGCGGCAGGCCGAAATCCGTTAATCGGGTTGTTATGGCCAATTAAGTAAGTAAGTAATGTATTTAAATCAATAATAGATGATTCTAATCCTATGAATCAAACATATTTCGAATGGTATGAGTTTGATGTCAACTTTGTACGCATGCCCATTGCAACCTGTACTTATAAATCAACGTTGTAGTGATTATAAATGAATCGTACATACATACATAATTAGTCATTACAACCCTTCAGTCAGGATTACGATCTAGCTTCTCACACCACTTATGTTGTGTGCGTTAATTTTGTACATGAGTGGCGGGACCTACAGTTTAAAGTCGACTCCGAACAACAGATTTTTGAGAAGCTCTTCATGGCATTTCTATTCACTCTCAGAGTTTTTGCCAGAAATCTGCTGAGAGGAAGCCGCCGAAGAAATATTTGTTCATATTTCGTTTAGTCAGAGATGGTTGACCTGTGGTTTGAACCGATGCCTTACGCCTAATAAGCCAACACACTACCTATTAGACCACAGTGACTTCATTAGTTTTAGTTGAAAAATTAAGAATAATTTATTGTACAAATTTTCAATTTTCTATTGAAAAGAGTTTTTTTCCCAGTGTATGTATATTCAACGTAATTTTTAGTGCAAAATATGCTTTTGTTTTCTGTGTACTGACGCGATAACACTGCGTTTTTCCAAATGATTCTGTCACAGTATATTTTTTCTGCTGTCAAGCTGCTAATCATTGTGATGATGTCCGTAACATTTTTCCTCCATTCTAATGGCACTGACAAGCATTAATGCAATACAGAAACATTTTTCTTCTGCATGGCAGACAACATGAATGTAAAAAAAAAAATTAATTTTTAATTTATAAAAAATGTAACGAATAATAATACCCTCTATGGTTTCTTTTTTAATATTTCTTTTTCATATAAAGGTTTTTTTTTGTAAATTTATTTTAAAGAAACATTCGAATGCAGTGACAATTTCATTTGGCAATTATTTTTGTGCTTCAAAAAACTCATTTTACAGAGAAATGAAAATGAAAAGAAAATAAAAACTCATCGAAATAATCACAACATCAAATGATGGGGAAATGTTATTCGAAATTCTTGAGTTCATTCTCCTTCTCGCTCGTTTACTGAGTATCTTATTTTTTATTTTTTAATGTCCTATTAACTTAATTTTTTTTGATTTTATTTTTTAAAGAATTTTATTGTTACACAATTATTTCTCATTACAGAACAAAAAAAAAAGACACGCAATCTCGAAGTTTACTTATGAAACTGAATAGAGTAACTCCGCTACACGACCGCCGCTTGTCAACTAGGACAAAAATCATATTGTTACGAAAATGGAAATGGTGTTATTAAAATAATAAGCAAAAGCTCCAAAAACAACACAATGGACTTGATCACACATAAAATGATAAACAAAAGCTCCAAAAACAAAACAATGCAGTTGTTCACGTAATCAACGAATGAGTAAACATATAGCAACAAAAACAACAGGCTTGTTTACAAGTTCCATGAATAAACAAAAATATAGCAACAATGTCCGTGTATAAAAAAATATAGCAGAAAGACAAACAAACAAAACAACAACAACTCTGCCTGGACGAAAGTAAACAAGATACACGAACAACAAAAGTGGAAACAAGTTGTTTACATTTTTGGATTGTTCCCGAAGGCCGTTATCATCCTTCAAGGGCATTCATTACACTGTTGATCCAGTGATAAAAAAGGCAAGATAAAGCGAGCAACGATGATTCAGTTAGAATTCAGTCAGTCGTGTATGAAGACACGTGATTCTCGGAGATCGAGTTAAGTTAGTCGTGTGACGACGTCGCGTTGAATTGAGTGAGAATTCAACCAGTGGTTTGTGAAGATACGAGATCGAGTTATAATTCAATCAGACTTGTGTGCAGACATGTTGCGTGAACAAAACAGTTGTTAGTGTTGTGCTTACAAAAAGGTTGTGAGCAAAGAAGAATAACTAACAAGTGTTGTTGCTTATAAAAAAGGTTGTAAGCAGAGAAATATCACGAATAAGCACATATTGTGAAAGTTATCATAGTATACGTGGAATAAGTTCGAACAGTGGCACAAAAGTTGTGCAGATAATAAAGAATTGATTGAAAAATAAACACAGATTTATTTTTATTTTATTTGCAATCTACGAACTCATATTTTTAAAGTTTTTAAAAGGTAAAAACGTAACAATATTATTATTGCATTATAGCAAGACTTCTAGTCTATTTCTGAATTCTTATCTGAATTCGTTGCTTTACCCTAACGTATTCTTCGGAAATATTTCTGAAGAGTAATACAGAGAACAGTAGAGATAGACGACCAGGAATAACTGCTGGATAGTCAGATAGTTATGGCCCATTTTAACAGTAAGCGCACAAACTTTAAAATGAGCAGGAATTAGAGCAATATAAGTAGGTAGAGCAGCATTACGGGTATCAGTGAATACCGGACATTTTCTTATAGCAAAACAAGAACACGCTAAGGATGATATAGAACACCTCAAATATTTCTGTCTTTTTTTCGCTTGAAAATCGAATATGCTGCTTTCGTATAAACCTTTTCCATGTAGAGGATCATAGCTTACAAATATCCGTGTTAAGCAAATATTGAAAAAACTATAGAAAACGAGTAAAAATAATCACTTTTTCTGTATCATCATCTACTGTCAGGCATTTATAAATCCCAAGTTTAGTTTCTATTTCTAACGGTAGCAGTAACAGTAACAAAAATATATCCGCTTCGAAGGAAAACATTAGATAAAGATACAGAAAGAGAAATCAAAATAGAAGTGAATAAAAAATTAATTTCTTAGAATAAAAAAACAAGCATTGAAAATAAAGTTCTTCTAGTGTTTTGCTTTAAGTAGCTTATATTGGCAGAATTTATTTTCTTTCGTGTAAAAGAGCTCTTTTATATTTCAAAGAAAACAACCGCAACAGATGTTATTGCATTAGGAAACACATTTACAGCATAGCACAGCACAGCACCAGATGCAACATGAGTTTAATTCTGTAAAACATTTCGAACAAAGAAGGTTTTTTTTTTAATAAAATAAAACCAAAAAAGCACACAGGAGGTGTACCTGTTTAGAATCTGCAATTTGTCAGTGAATTATCTTTTTTTGGTTTTCATTTGCCATCCATTTTTATTTCTTTAAAAAAAACAACAACAACTATAAAGAAAAATACTTTAAAAGAAGCCACATCATATCCCAAACCCAGAGGTTCATTAAACTCCATCCAAAACTACTGGCATTTTGAGCCAAAACTTGAAAGAAAAAACAAAACAAAAAAGAAAAGAAAAGAAATCTCACATACACACCCAACACAAACTCTCTTTGGATGTGAACACATATGCATTTGTATGAGTAGAACTGTTTGTTTCCGTTTCCCTTAAACAGTTAAACAGACATGTGAGTACATTACTGCTGAGAAATTTCTCTCCTTCTCCTTCGCCTTCTCGTATTTTTGTTTTGTTTTTTTAAATTACAATGTATTTAAGGCGAGAGACAGTGAATGAATGAACGAATGAATGTACAGTTGTATGTGTGTATGTAAATAAATAAATTACATTTCACTAATACACACTCCTTGTATAGGAACACATATACCGTGTTTGTTAAATATTCACAAGAGTAATAAGAACATGGGAAGAGAAAGAAAACTTTTTAAGTTTAGAGCGTTCTGGCTACAAATATAGTGTTGGGGGAAAAGTATTTTCAAAAATAAAATTTTATTGCATGAGGTAAAAAAGGTAAGAAGAAAATCTTCATAGACTTTGGCACGTATTACGATGCGTTGATCTGTTCCATTTACATTGTGACGACAAAAGTCGGAGACCTCGTTTTTGTCCACACCATACCTACTTACATATGTCCACCGGTTCAACCAAATCATCATTGTATAGTATGTACTAATAACTAATATTATATATTTATAATTATTTATATGAATATTAAATCCTAACCTGCAATTATTATTAAAACAAAATTATTGTAATTATTTTAGTATAAGTTCATAACAAGCCCATTGTGCTTGAAATATTTATTAATGTTGTTAAGGTTTTATGTTCTATTTTTAGAAATATTCTTTTTAGTAATAACGGTTGACGTTCGACTCTCATTTGACATACATGACCTCTCTGCTGAATTCAATTGTTGCTTGCTCTCACATTGGTGAGTTGTAACGTTGGACACAACTTGTTTGAGGTTCGATCATGTTCGATCCATTATTCATTTCTTTTGTGTATTAAAGCAAACATGTCTCCAACGGTCGTGGCAGTTGGTGACGAGTTGCTGGTAAGGCAGGTCGATCTTGTGACATCGACTGAGCTAATAAACATAAGCAGGTCACGGGTGGTGTGGTTCTCCCACACTTGTGACTTGTTTACAGCCAGTAAAACGTTGGCAACTGTGACTGGACCGACACCAGAGGTTTCAGAACCACAATCATTCTGTGCGTAGGCCATTTGATTGTTCTTCTGACACTCCCGTTTGGTTGACTCAACTAACACGATAATTTGACGAACCTGTGACTGGACAGACACCAGAGACCTCAGAACCACAATCATCCTGTGCGTAGGCCATTTGATTGTTCTTCTGACACTCCCCTTTGGTTGACTCAACTAACACGATAATTTGACGAACCTGTGACTGGACAGACACCAGAGGTTTCAGAACCACAACTATTCTGTGCGTAGGCCATTTGATTGTTCTTCTGACATTTCCCTTTGGTTGATTTGACTGACTGTGCCGGGGCAATAGCAAGGACCAGTAGAAACCACGGTCATCTCGAGCGCATGCCGTTTGACTGTCGTTCTGACTCAACCCCCCTTGATTAATAGCAAGGACCAGCAGAACCACAGCCATCCGGAGCGCATACCGCTTGACTGATGTTCTGACTCAACCCCCCTTCACTCTTCGGCACTGTTACTCGACAAACGATAGTTACTTGACATGACTGACACTGCTACTTGACGAACCGTTATTTGGCCGGCCTAGGGCTTATTAACTAATATTAAACTTAATTTTTCCTTCTCTGTAGCCCTAACGTAGTGTAGTAAGTAAGCTATTTTAAGTTATTGTAAATAAATAGCTTAGAATCTACAAGGAAATGTCTTTTCTTTATGTAACCACTGGACGCCGCTGAACTACCCCAGCACCCGAGCGGAAACGTGTCGTTACAACATCATATTAAGAAATCTGCATTAGCCTGTGCAAAGTATACAAAAATGTACAAAATAGTTACTGTTTACTGCCTTTGAGGCTTCAGACAACTGTCCTTTACAAACCGTCTTATTTTGGGTCATTCCTACTGGTTTCGGCTACATAGCTTTCTCTTATTGTTTCATAGAGATATGGCCGTTGAAAATTATTGTTATCTTTGGCGATTGTTAGCTGTCGAATTAAGTGTAAAAAGTGAGTAAAAGAGTCTACAAAATTTAAAAAATTTTAAGTATGAATCAGAGATCAGCAATGAATCTTTTTTCGCTACTCATAAGCACTCATGAAATTTTCAATATAAGTGCGTCAACAATATTGAAATTTAACTATGTACTCTGATTCATTCATTCTCACTACAACGTTGATTTATAAGTACAGGTTGAAATGAGTATTCGCACAACGTTGACATCAAACTCATACCATTCGAAATATGTTTAATTCATAAGAGCCTACTCATTTAGGCTCATAGCTTTAGAAAAGTACTTATAAATGATTCGAATGACTCGAATCATTCATCAAAATTTACAGTCTTAGTTGTTGTTGCATTGACAAAAAACGAAAAAAAAAACATAAGTGAAAAAGACAGAGCAGCAAGCAGAGCAAACTCACAACCTTTTGGTGAGTATTTTAGTGTTCGTACGCGAATCATACTTATTTTGTGATTCGTGTATAAGTTGAGTTATGCAGAGTCGAAATCAACAACATCATACGTGTTGTTAAGTATGATGTATGATGAGTACTTCAAACTTTGACTATGAGTAGAGAGGTTCCATGATATTAAAATAAGTATGAATGCGTATAAGTATCAGAAATTATGAGTATGATTCGATTCCACTGCTGATCTCTGGTATGAATCATAATTACAATTTATTGGGGGACGTAAGGATGGGAAAAACTTCTGAAAAACTTAGTTTAACCGGGCGAAACCAAGGTGAACCTTATCTTAACTATTGGATTTTAAGTTGACTAATAAACCTTCTGGCGGTGGTCTTTGGACTTTAGTCCTCACATCAGTTAAGCATCGTGTAGAGGCCACAGGCTTTGCTACTTTGAATGCCGGTAGCCATAACAGACTAAATGGTGAAATAATTTTCGGCCAGTATTTCCACTACCGGTAAGAACAGGATAAACAAATTTTTTACAAAGCAGACCGGCAGAGATTTTGAACTTTTAAAGGAAAAGTTTGGATAATTATCTTCAAAACGGAAGGAATTTAAGGGAAGCCTTTATGTTGCCATACAAGGCTTAATATTGCTATAGATTAAGAGCAGCATTGTTTTGTTATATTAGGGAAAAACTGAATAATGGAATCACTCTGGGTAGACAGTGATCACTCTTGTAGAGAAACTTAGGTCTTCCATCTGAAGGATGAAATAATGCTATTGATTGCAGCTTTAAGCAGACATCAGATATTATAGCTTCCATTGCAAGTAATCCAGGTTTAGATACGTCACCTAAAGATCGTAATCATACTGAGAGCATAATTACAAATCATAGATCGCTTCTGTTGGAAGAGAATATTATGCGATGACTAATTAAGGAAATTGTACTCTGTGAGGATATTTCTTGCACTAGTTCCTCGGCCTTAACAATCGGCTATCGCCACTGAGTTTAGCTTTTTAAAGAGCTCCACATTACCTAATTTGAAACCTGGACCCAAATCGAAGGTTGAGATATCCATCTTTAAATCAAGTTCTTTCCCAGACGACGATATATTTTTTTCAAAGCCAACATTTTTACTCCTAACAATCTCTTGCCCTCAACAATATATTAAGCCACGATAAAAATAATGTTTGCTGTAAAGATACAGGCCGCATAAAAACAAAAAACAAAACAAAAAACAAATTAAAGATCGTAAATTTGACGGAAATGGGCGCTTAAGGCAAATCTAAATCATCATCATCACCATCATCATCTGAGCACATTTGGACGTGAACTAAAAGCCATGTGTAACTACCACAGGACTATAAAAAAAATGGTGGCAAAAGACTATAAAAAAACAAAAATAACAACTATTTTGGACTCAAACCGAAACATAAAAAACAGGAAAACATAGCAAAACATGATTGTCTCGAGCCTTATTTCATATGATAAATGATGTGGCATGTTTTTTGTTGGTCTGTCTTGGCTTGTCTGTACGTGTCCATTTTGGTTGCATTGTACACAGACATACATGTTTGTGGCAAGATAATCATGTACCACTTACATTTACATTCACATTTACATTAACATTTACATGTACATTCATGAGGAGAAAAGGAGGAGGCACACAGGATAAATTTGGCTTGGTGGCCAAGAAGATTTTTGTGGAAATTTTTTACGTTTTTTGGGCATGTGTGATAAATGTTTTCATCTGAAATTTATATTTAAAACTTAATTTCAGTCAATGGGCCATGTCCTTCCATTTACATACATACACACATACGTACATACGTATGTGAACAATAAATTATAAGAATTTATTTTAAATTATTATCGTGTATACATTTATTTATATGTACATATGTATGTGGAATGGGATAAGTACGTATTATTCTGTTTCTTATGTTCCAATTGATCTCATTTGGACATTGAACCTGTTATACTAGAAACAAATGTTGTGCCATTAATAAAGACTCCAGCAATGTTTAACAACAAAAGCGTTCGTTAGTTTATGTGATAAATAGGTCCTTAACTAAAAAAGTAGTAATTAGTAGTTTACTTTTTATTACTTAAGCGTTGTAATGATAAAGAAGATGCAATTACTAGAAATAACAGAAAGCAACCTTATTACCTTAGGACCTGCTATAGATGCTTAAAAAACTTTTCTTAATGGAACTGAAATAAAGCGAAGAAATAATAATAAAATGGAGGGCCCTGCTTTTTGAGTACTATATTATTACGAAAATGAAAAATCAAGATACTGGTGTTTTGCTTTTACATCGTTTAACATTAAAATTATAAACAAAAGCTACAAAAACAAAACAATGTAGTAAACAAACCTGTTTACAAATTATCGTACTGCTTAATATAACAACAAACACCAGCATAAAAAATGGTAAACAAGTAAAAAAAAATACAACAACAAACACCAGCATAAAAAATTAGTAAACAAGTAAACAAAATACACAAACAACAATAATGAATGTAAACAACGATGTTTACGTTTATAGAGATTTCGAGAAGGCGAAGTCATGCATATTCGCCTTCAAGAACATTCATCAGACTGTTTACGTTGCCATATAAAAGGCAAGGCAAAGCAGGCGAGTGAATTTTTTTTTTTTTTTTCAAAAATATTTATTCAAGAAAATATTAAAATTCACAGTTTTATTTGCCTCAGCGTCTTACGACATTGTTGAGGCGAGTTGGCTTAGTATTCTTAAAATAAATAAATAAATTTTAAATAAATAGTATCTAGAATTAAAAAGAAAGCAAATATAAAAAAATAAAAGTAATTACAAAAATAATATACACATGTATATAGAGCACATACTACATTAGAAGCATTTCTAAATTATTTAAGAAATAAGTTTTAATGTTAGATTTAAAAGATGAAATTACATTGATATCTTTCAAGTTTTGTGGCAAGTTGTTGTTGGTTTTTTCAAGTCTGCATCTCGCAATTTTTAAGTTTGAACTGCTTCTGGTAGCAAAAGTTGATTGATTACGAGTGAAAGTTATTGTGCTATGGCCAATGTTATTTAGGGATTTAAATACAAATAGAAGTACTTGCTTTTTATATATTCCCTTTATAGGTAATATATTCTTAGCAATTTCCTGGTACAATCTTAAGGTAGGGTACCTAATTGGAAGGTTATATACGTTTTTGAGTGCTTTATTTTGTGTTCTTTGAAGAGATTGCAGCTCTATGCTATTCTTGTATGCATATACAGAAACCAAGTAATTCAAATGGCTCTGAATTAATGCCTCATACAGGGTGGGGCAAAAGTCGCGAAGGGATTTAAAAAATTAATAACTTTTCTAGTTTAATTTCTTTTTTTATTTTTCTTTTTAGGACTTGTAAAATAAATCTGGGAGATTAATTTTGGAAGGTTACAACGTTATCCAGCGAACCAAAATCATAGAACTTTATTTTGAACATCATCGATCAATAATTCAAACTCAACGAGCCTATCGTCGTCATTTTAATGTGCGGAATTCACCATCCGAATCAATTAGTGACACGTTTTCAGGAACAAGGCTCACTAAGGGATCTTCCACGAAGCGGAAGACCACATTCTGTAATTAATGAAGCAAATATTCAACGCGTTCTGGAGAGTGTTGAGGAGAATCCTGAAACATCAACTCGAAGGCGCTCTGCTGACCTGCAAATGTCTCGGCGGTCTTTACGCAGAATATTAAAGGGAAATTTACATATTTTCCCCATACAAGCTGCAGTTAGTGCAAGAACTAAAGCCACGAGATTCCCAAGAACGATTAAACGATTAAACCCCTTCGCGACTTTTGGCCCACCCTGTATATAATAAGTTTTATTTTTTTATTAAATTTGTATTTAAATTTGTACAAGAGTCCAATTACTGGAGATATTTTCGATTTAATGTCTTTAATATGCAAGTTCCATGATAAATTGCTTTGCAAAATCACGCCTAAATATTTTACTGCGTTTGTTTCAAAAATTTCTTCTCCATCTACAAAAACACTAAACTTTGGTTCATTAGAGTTTATGTATGGTTTAAATCTAATAACTTTGGTTTTTGATGAGTTAAGAATTAACTTGTTTAACCTCATATATTCAAAAATTAGGGCAGCATCTCTTTCCATATACACTTTTTAAAACGGTTTCATGTTTGTATGGGTAAAATAGTGATATGTCATCGGCATACATATACAGTTTTCCGAAGAGCTCAAGGTTATTGATATCATTAATGTAAATTGTAAATAAAAGTGGGCCCAATACACTGCCTTGTGGTACACCATGTTCCACATTTCCAAGACTACTCTTGCTATTGTTTAAAACAACATATTGCTCTCGATTATTCAAATAACTTTTGAACAGGTTTAGTTCGGCTCCTCTAACACCATAGAATTGAAGTTTTTCTAACATTATATCATAATCTACAAGATCAAAGGCTTTTGAAAGATCATAGAAAACACCACCAACCAATGAATTAGTGAAGTTCAGACAGTCTTGTGTGAAGACGTGGTGCGTTTGAAGAGAGTAATCGTGGTTTGAAGATCCCCATTACAAAGATCTGTCGAATAACTGTCTAGTAATTGTTATTGTTTATGCAAAGGGTGTAAACAGAGTAATAAGAAACAAAGTAATTGTTGATGTTTACATCAAGTTGTGAACACTGGCACACATCTGTCGAACAATTGCCTAATATTTGTTATTGTTTATGCAAAGGCTATAAACAGAGGAATAACAAACAAAGCAATTGTTGTTGTTACATCAAGTTGTGAACAGTGGCACACAGAATTGTGCGAATAACAAAGAATTTTAATTAAAACTAAATATAAATTTATTTTTATTTTATTTGCAATCTACGAGCTCATATTTTAAACGTTTTTAAAAGGTAACAACGTAACAATATATATTGATCACAATGCGTCTTAATGATTCGGGCCTATTTAATAAATTTAAAAGGAAAATGTAAGAAACATTACTGTTGCACACAATTATTAAAGAATCTCTAAAAAATCTCTGCAGTCACTAAATGCAATAAAACCACGCTTTATTAGTTGATGCTGAAACCTTATTTAATGGCTACAGTTTATTGCAATTGCTCGTATTGAAGTGCGTCTGTAAAAGCATTGAATAAAAATTTATTTTTTATCTTACGCTTTAAAAATTCATCATAATAAAATGAACAAATTAAAGTAAGAGAGACGCAGCGCAGCAACACAATGACAGTAATAAATCCAACGTACGTTGATTTTTATGATGGATGGCACAATATATGACAGTTGACGACAATTGACAAGACAATAAAGACAATGGGGACAGTGACAGAGTCAGAGAAACAAAGCGACCACGACAGTGTACAAGAAAAGAAAAAAATACAAAATATTTGGTTCCGAAATAACTTGTTAACAACGGAATAACAAAACAATTGAAAATTCCAAGAATTTCTTATCAACAACCACGAATACAGTAAAACGAGAAATAGAAACTGAAACAACGCAACGTCTTATGAACTTGCAAAAAAAAAAAAATAAGAATTCGTTTGAAACGCATATTTCTCGTGACCCCCTAATCCACCAGCAACGTAATATTGAAAATTCAGAAGGTAAAGAAATATTTTTGAAATGTATTTGAGCAGCAATAATAAAACAAACATTTATATAGGAATACTTGGATATTCACACACATACACAAGTACGATATTACACACCCACGTGTGCGTACATACATACATGCAATCATACATACGTACGTGCGTACATGGGTAGCCAGTTTGATTTATAAGTCTTGACATCGATTGCATCGGTTTATTGTCATTTTCCGATTTCCTTTTCTTATTACTCTCTCTCTCTCTCCCACTCTGTCTCTCTCTCTCTCTCTATCACCCGTTAGAGTGAATATAATGTAATGTAATGTAAAGTTGTAGAAGTTTGAAGTGTCCTCTTAAGGTAAAATGTTCAATATATCTATGGGCTATCGCTGTACATTAAGCTGATTCGAAAGCTTATATTCGTCGTGTGAAGGACATTTTTGAAATGGATTTTCTACTGTCGAGAAAAATTAATTCAAAAGATTCTATCGAATTTCATAAGTAAAGAGAAGTTATGTGAAAAACACTTTAAACATTTTGACAGTGATGACTGTCAAGTTCTCCTACAAGACGGAAGAAGATGTTTATTATTATCGATGAAACTCATACCCAAACCATAAACAACTAATGAATGTCATGAACGAGCTTAAAGGTAAGTATGCAATTACGATTAGAACAAAAATCTTTGATAATGTTACACGCTTTCTACTGATCAACTTAATTCGAACTGAAGGGCTCTATGCTTCACACGAGATCTAAGAAAACTATAATATTGTTATGTTTTTAACTTTTGAAAATGTTTAAAATATGACCTTGTACATTGCAAATAAAATAAAAATAAATTCGTGTTTAGTTTTAATTAAAATTCTTTATTATACGTTCAATTCTGTGTGCCACTGTTCACAACTTGATGTAAACAAAGACAATTGCTTTTCTTTGTTATCCCTCTGTTTATATGTACCCTTCGCATAAACAATAACAATTACTAGACAATTATTCCACAGATTTTTGTAATGGAGATCTTCAAACCACGATTACTCTCTTCAAACACATCACGTCTTCACACAAGACTGACTGCACTTTACTAACTCAGTCGCCTGATTTGCCTTGCCTTTTATATGGCAGGATAAACAGTCTGATGAATATTCTTGACGGCGAATGTTCATGACTTTAATTTTTAAAATAATGTTAAGCGATGTGAAAGCAAAACACCAGTATCCAGATTTTTCATTTTCGTAACAATAATGTCAGATAATAATGTTTGTAGTGCTTCTACATACATAATTGGTCATTACAATCCTTCAGTCAGGATTATTGACCTAGTTTCTCACACCACTTAAGTTGTGTGTGTTAATTTTATACATAAATGGCGGGACCTACAGTTTAAAGTCGACTCCGAACGACAGATTTTTTGAGAAACTTTTCATGGCTATTTTATTTACTCTCAGAGTTTTTGCCAGAAATCTGCTGAGAGGAAATCGCCGAAGAAATACATTTTTGTATTTTGTTTTGATGTCTGGCCTGGGGCTCGAACCCTAGCTTTACGTCTAATAAGCCAACACACTACCTACTAGACTACGGCGACTTCAGTGCTTCTGGTATAATTAAATACTTTTATCCTCTTCGGCATTCAATCGAAAAGTTTCAACTAGACTTCGAGAACTTCTTTTGAGTGTGAATAGGTGAGATTAAATTTTTTTTTTCTATACCTAAGAAATATACGATCCCAGACATTAAAAGATTCTAACTCTTCTAAGTTTTTGTACGTCGTTAATGTCAATTTCAATTTCTTACATGCATAGACATCGAAGCGATTTTCATGACATTAGTAAAGAGACGTGTCAGAATTGTTCCTAACCGATGAAGGAAGTTGGTAACGAAGTTGGAGATACAAAGGAGTCTTTTGACACGCCACCAGATGTAAATCCCGTCTGATCGGAATATATTTTAAACAACTCATTTATCGAGATCGCTAGGAAAGATCAATGTAAACAGAGGCAATATTTTGAACAAAACAGCACTGTGTCTAACCGTTTTTATTACAGATTTTTTGAAAGTTTTCAAGGTTATTTAGCCTGTTATTTGAAACCCTACAGCATGAAATTAGTATCATTGCTGGTATATCATCTGCCTCAGAAGACCTTTTCATGTTTTTTACTCAACTGATTATAATTAATGATGCCGTATACACTTCAGATCTGTTCACATCTATTCATCTATGGGCATACGCATTCATTTTCGTAAACACAAATACAGACTTTCGTTGGTGATGTTACAATTGCACAAAGTCCTGGAAACAGAAAAATTCTATTCTACCACTAAAGTCGAATAAACCATTTCATTCCATAGTCCGAACATGCCGATACTGATTTCTTTTCTTTTCGAACGTCCCCGGCCTCACACTAACCCACCCTCACCCGACCGCGGAGGACTCATCCAAATTAATTAGGGACACGTACACAATTGCAGTCCGGACTGTAGCGGGTAAGGGAAAAGTAATGGCAACGAGAACATAAATCAGCTACAGAACTTAATCACAAGCTGAATAAAGTAACAATAAACCGGGACTATATAAGACAAGAACGAGCATATATATTTTTCTATAATAATTTACAAATTAATGGCAGCATATAAGCTACGTTTTATATTACAAACACTACAATTAAAATCAATAAAATCATAATATAACTTAAAATCATTACATAATCTACGAAAAGGAAGATTACATCCATAGTTCGTTCTATAAAAATCTAAAGAAAGAGGACGATAGTGCCGTGAAAATCTTGCTGGAATACTGAAATTCAGGTTACAAAGCAAAAACTCAGAATCGATATCACCTTTAACCAGATTAAAAACAAAGCAAACCCCTAAAACAGCCCTTCTACGTTATAAAGTTGGAAGTTTTAGCAAACCTAATCTAGCTTCATATGACGGAAACCCATTGGCACAATCCCATCCTAAGCCACGTAAACAGAATAATAAAAACTGCTTCTGCACAGACTCTATTGAATCACTATGACAACGATAGTATGGATTCCAAATAATAGACGCATACTCCAAAATAGGTCTAACAAGTGAAAGGTATAGGAAGTCTTGTTATATAAGGATCAATGAATTCCCTAGCCCATCTCTTCACAAAACCAAGAACAGCGCGAGCCTTGCCAATCATCATACTAATATGATCAATAAAAGACAGTTTCATATCCAATAATACTCCCAAATCAAGAAATGTAGTCACAGTTTCCAAAGGGCAAGAATTAATCACATAAGTGGACGAAATTACGCCCCCGCGAGAGAAAATCATGCATTTACACTTTCTCAAGTTAAGATCCATTAAATTAATTCCGCACCAAGTTACAAACAAATCAATATTTCGCTGAAGAACAGCCTGACCATGATCATCATCAAAAAGTATACAATAATTTAACGTCATCAGCATACATCAGAATATTACAATCAGAAATAGCACACGGAAGTTCATTAAGAAACAATAAAAACAGTAAAGGACCCAAATGGCTACCCTGCGGAACAACAGAAGTAACATATACAGTCTTAGAAAATACATTCTTAAACAATACCCTCTGAGTCCTAAGGGAGAGGTAGGATGACTGAATTTTACGAAATTTTTAAAGCAATTAGGAGAGACACGAATCTGAAAATTAGGGCTGCAAAATCGAGTTTCTTTGCTAATAAATTTCGATCGAATATTAGCGCCAGGAGAAAGTGGAGGAATATACGATCATCAGGAATAGTAAATAGTGTTATTAAATCCAATGAAATGATTGATGTAAATCAACTTAGTTTGGAATTTTCGAATATACCGGGAATTGATACCGATTTGGAATATTACAATGCATCTGATGCCTTCCCCACTACTAACCACTTGTTTCAACCAAATTTTGAATTTAGTAACGTGACACAGTATGACGTTGTTGAGAGGATTTTTTTCCGTTAAGTCTAACTCCATAGGAAGTGATGGAATTGATCCCAAATTTGTGAAATTAATTTTGCCATATATTCTACCGTGCATGACTCATTTAATGAATACGATAATTACATCTTCTACTTACCCTGCAATGTGGAAAAGTGCCAAGATAATACCAGTGCCGAAACAAGATAAAACTTACCGACCAATCGCAATATTGTCATACTTATCGAAAATTTTCGAGAAATTAATTTATAAGCAGATGACCCGATACTTATATGACAATGGCGTGCTTTCTGAGAGTCAGTCTGGTTTCAGACCTAATCACAGCTGCATTTCTGCGCTCATTGATGTTTCGGAAGAGTTGCGATTAAGTGCAGATGACAATATGACATCATTTTTGGTTTTACTTGATCATTCTAAGGCTTTTGACACTGTTAATCATACTATTCTCTGCCAAAAGTTAGAACACATGTGCCACTTTTCGAATACTGCTATCAAGCTAATCTCGTCGTATCTACGTGATAGAAGTCAATTTGTGTATCATGATGGTACTAAATCGGACAATTTTTTAATATCTAGAGGTGTACCACAGGGCTCGATTCTTGATCCACTTTTATATTCGATATATTCTAATGATCTGCCAACTAAGTTGAAGTTTTGCAAGGTACAAATGTACGCAGATGATGTTCAGTTGTACATTAGTTGCTTGCCATCCGATATTACAAATTGTATAGGGAAAATAAATTGTGATCTGCATAATGTATTTCAATGGGCGTCGATTAATGGTCTTTGCCTCAATCCGAGGAAATCAAAAGCTTTAATAATAGGCAAGGTAAACTATACGGCACAGCTTACACCATTACAGATTAATAATACTTCTATTGAGACTGTACATAGTGTTAAGAACCTAGGAGTTATCTTTAATAACAGCCTTAACTGGTCCAACCATGTGAATTCTATCTGTGGTAAAACGGTTGCCATGTTGCGAAGTCTTTGGCTAACGCAATATTTTACTCCGTTTGATATTCGTATGCTGCTCGCGAAAACATATCTCATCCCCACTCTGCTGTACGGATGTGAACTGTTTTCTAGTTGCGACTCAGTAAGTAGGAACAGGCTCAAGGTCACTTATAACAGTATTGCTCGATATGTTTTTGGTCGTACAAGGTACAGTAGGATATCTGAGTTCTCATATCGAATCTATAACACATCTTTTGAGAATTTGTTGAAATGCCGTACTCTGGTGTACCTACATAAAATCATCTATATTAGGAAACCCCATTATTTGTTTGATAGATTAGTTTTTTCAAGATCTAATAGAGGCTTGAGAATAAATAGCGTTAGATACCGCAGGCAGATATCTGAGAGACACTTTTACATCAATGCAATTCGTCTCTGGAATGAACTCCCAAACAACATACAATTACTAAGCAATGCTAAGCATTTCAAGACTGCAATAATTAGATTCTTGAATGAACATAATGCGCATACGTAATTAATCAATCATATTTTTTTTTTTAATATAATTATAAATTTTGTTTTTGTTTTAAATTATTTAAACATTTGTTATTTTAATTTATTTTTAACGTTATTATTTTGTATTTTCTTATATTTTGTTATGCCTATATCCTTAGCAGTACTATTAAATAAGATGATATCTTGTTGTACTGTATTTACGCCTGAATGAATAAATAAATAAATAAATAGGAGCCCACCCAACGATGAATAATATCAGGAATACCGATTAATGAAAGTTTAAGAAGCAAAATTCCATGATCAACCCTATCAAAAGCTTTACTGAAATCAGTATAAATTACATCAGTCCGAGCCCTGGCAAGAAAACCCCTGAAAACAAGTGTAGTAAATTCAAGAAGATTAGTGACAGTCGATCTACCTTTCAAAAAACCATGCTGGAAAGGGGATATTAAAGATCGCGTATTAAAATAGAGATAATCCGTCATCAGTTTCTCCATCAACTTGGGAATAGCACTGAGTTTGGCAATACTCCTGTAATTGGAAATATTGGATCTATTACCCGACTTATGCAAAGGAATTATAAACGAACTCTTCCAAATAGATGGAAAATGACCAGCCCTTAGAAGCCCATTGAATATAAAGGTCAAAGGACCACTCAAGACAGCAGCGCACTTTCTTAAAATACAGGCCGGTACCCCGTTAGGGCCCGGCAAGTTGTATGTAAGTTTCAGTCCAGACAAAGACTCAAGAACAGACTCCTCATCAAATGAATATATATTAGAAAAATAGAAAACTCGGAAATCTTTCATACTTCTAATTGGGTCCCCCTCCCTGCACCTACAGCCTCCTCTGCCTACTGAATATCTTAAGGTTTAAATTATTTACACACAAAAATTACTTAAAATGGTCGTGTGTAATTGAAACTGAGTAATTGTGTTCATGTTTTATGTAAATTTTACTCATGTAAAATGTTAATGTAAAATGTAAATACAATCCCCTGCAGGGATATGATATGACTTAAACATGTACACACATCTACGACTGTGTGGATATGGGTTAAAAAATAAAAAAAATTTAAGTATTTTGGGTTTGCAAAATTGATTGCCTTTTTTGAATAATTTGGCAAGGGAAAGCACACCAACGTATGTATGTACCAGTATAAGCAAAATTGTAGACACATGTTTTCTAAATTTACAAAAAAAAAAAAAAAACTGATATCCATTGAACTTTCTCTTGGAAATGCTAGTGAACGTAAGCACGTGTAGTTGAAACATTACTAGTAATGGTGAATCTAATCTCCAAAGGATTGCTAACGATGCCAACGATTGGTTTAGCATATGGAATCCTTAAAATAAAAATAAAATCACCTTCAAAATACGTGAACCACTCCTTGACTCACTCACAGCCTGTCAATCATACATTTTCTGTGTGAAACATTCAACTTTTTGCGAACTTTATCTCTTTTGACTGATGAATAAATTTTCCATGCAATAGGTTAGGTTAGGTTAGAGGACGTGTACTTGTCCGTTAAGACAAGTACAATACCCGGAGGTCGAAATTGACCCATTGTACAACGTCCTTGGAGAGGGAAGGAAATAGAGGGAATAGGATGAAAGGAGGGTATAAGGGTAAGGGGAGGATGGGAAACACACAGAAAGAAACAGACACAAAAACAAGGGTTGAGCGCGCGACTACACTTATGAAGCCCTAATGAATCTGTGGAGAGCCTTGATGTCGGCTCTCGACACAGAACTCAAGCTCTCAAAGAAGGCTCTGCCAAGGGTCCTCAACCTCAATCTACCAAGGGCTGGGCAGTTACAGAGGAGGTGTTCGATAGTCTCTAACTCCTCCTCATCGCAACATACCCTGCAATAGTCCGGCTGGGATCTGTTCCAGATCCCCGTCAGCGACCTAATCTCGCAGTGCCCTGTGATAAAACCGACAACCAACCTTACGCTGGCCTTAACCAAGCCCAGCAGCCAATGAAGGCTTTCCATGCAATACGGTTTTCAATTTCTAAGAACAAGTCAATTGGTATGATGTTGCTCGTTGTTCAGTTGCCAGCAGTGAGTGACTGGTTAAAAGTTAATTTCATTTACAATTTCTAAATGCAAACGGCAAGGCAAGTAACTTAGTTTTCTCTTTTCAAACAATTTTCAACATAATTAAGCTGCTGTTCATTTCGCTAACCATCGTCGTCTACTCATCATTTATTCTCTTTGTCTTACAATCATTATCAGTCATGTTGTGTTGTCTCAAGTGCCGTATTTTGTGTATGTATTTTGATGATTCAAGGGGAGAAACTAAAAACTTTTTAACTTTTCTAATCACTGCGTTATTTAAATCTCTGCTCCTCTTTTAACGTAGATTTCCATTTGATTCAATAGTTTAAAGGAATTTTAATTGTAACAGCAAGAAATTAATTTTTATTTCTTCTCTCATATATCCCTGCCATCAATCATACGCCCCCCCCCATATCACTTGACTCTCGTACTCATCTGTATTTAACTTGTAGAAATTGATTTGATTTTGCTTGTTTCTAAAACTTTTTAACAAACCCACATGTGGTTTTATTGGTTTCTTCTTAAAGGATCTCAAAAAAATAAAGTTTTAGTTTTTAAAACTTAAAACGCCAAATACACACACACACACACACACACAGCAGCAGCAGTTTGATTGAATTAACTTTTGTCGACCATCTTCATTCCTTACTGTTGGCAATGCTTTGCTAATTGAATTGAATTCGTTTGCATGTTTGAATGAATGTTTGAGTACTTTGAGTTTGAGTTCAATATTTGAAAAGGTTTTCCTTTTAATTTTTCTTTTTTTTAAACGCCTTTGGGTTATGTGTACATACTTGGGTTTATTTTAAAGCCACTGTAATAGCAAATAAACGCAAACTTCTCTTCTATACGAAATTGTTTAAGTCTTAAAACTTTCATTGAGAAAGAGTTGGACTGTGAAAAGGGGGGCAAATACTACACAGTAAAATACCGGGTTATCCATTTCGTGGTTTCAAAAGTAAACGTAAATAAAACACATATAAAATATTTTTTTCATGATATTTCCATTTTATTATAAAGTTTGAACGTTGACATTATGTGTGAAACACTACATCATTTAAATGACCTCCACGCAAAGTGTTGCAAGCATTGATTCTTTTGAGGTAATTTTCGACCACTTTTTGACACATATTGGGCGGTATCTAAGGCATAACTTGACGAATGTTGGTTTTTAAGTGCTCAAGAGTTGAAGGTTTATCTGCATAAACAAAGTCTTTCGCGTAGCCCCACAAAAAAAAGTCTAATGGTGTCAAATCGCATGATCTTGGTGGCCAGTTGATATCGCCACGACGAGAAATTACGCGGCCAGGAAATGTCTCTTGCAATAAAGCCATATTCGCTCGAGTTGTGTGGCATGTGGCACCGTCTTGTTGAAACGACATATTCTTCAAGTCGTATTCTTCAATAGCAGGCAAAAAAAAAATCGGTTATCATATGACCATAACGCTACGAATTGACGGTGACAGTCCAATCACACCTTCGGACCAAAGAGCGCACCAAACAGTGACTTTTTCTGGATGTAATGGCCTCTCTTCAATTACTTGACGACTCTCAGAACCCCAAATACGACAATTTTGTTTATTAACATACCCACCGAGTGTGAAATGTGCTTCATCGCTAAAGAAAATTTTGTTCGATACGTGGCTGTGGCAGAATCACCATTTTTGCAGTAGGTTTTGATAATTTTTATGCGTTGTGTGATAGTTAAGCGATCCATTTTCGTCAATGTCAGACTTTCAACTGAAAAGAAAAAAATTGGTTTCACAACTTAGTTTGACAGATGTCGAATTCCAGTCCCATACTTTTGAAACCGCGAAATGGATAGCCCTTTACTATACGGCAAAAGGATATCGTAAAAATGTCCCAAGAAAGTAGTAGATATTGAAGAGCGCAAGTGGAAATGTATTCAAGTTCCTTAATTGTACTCAAAGCAGTGGAAGAGGAAGGTAAGCTAATAAGAGTTTAAGATTACAGTCACTTTTACAAAACTCGTAATGTATAAATTTACGTAAAATTTTAAAGCATTTTATTAAGATTTCCTTATGAGTATGCAAGTGGAAGTTGTCATTTACAATATCTCGACCATGGGCCAAACACTTTAAAAAAATCGGTATGAAAAGGAGAAATATAATTGAGACACATTTTGAAGTCACACGGAGTCCTAGTCCTATTCTATTCCGGAATGAGGTTAGATTTTTGTTGACATCTATAAGAAAATGAAAATGGTGTTGTTGAAATAATAAGCAAAAGCTCCAAAAACAACACAATGGACTTGATCACATATAAAATGATAAACAAAAGCTCCAAAAACAAAACAATGCAGTTGTTCACGTGATCAACGAATGAGCAAACATTTAGCAACAAAAATAACAAGCTTGTTTACAAGATCGATGAATAAACAAAAATATAGCAACAACGTCCGTGTATAAAAAATATAGCAGAAAGACAAACAAACAAAACAACAACAACTCTGCCTAGACGAAAGTAAATAAGATACACGAACAACAAAAATGGAAACAAGTTGTTTACATTTTTGGATTGTTCCCGAAGGTCGTCATCATCCTTCAAGGGCATTCATCACACTGTTGATCCAGTGATCTAAAAGGCAAGATAAAGCGAGCAACGATGATTCAGTTAGAATTCAGTCAGTCGTGTATGAAGACACGTGATTCTCGGAGTTCGAGTTAAGTTAGTCGTGTGACGACGTCGCGTTGAATTGAGTGAGAATTCAACCAGTGGTGTGTGAAGATACGAGATCGAGTTATAATCCAGTCAGACTTGTGTGCAGACAAATTGCGTGAAGAAAACAGTTGTTAGTGTGGTGCTTACAAAAAAGGTTGTGAGCAAAGAAGAATAACTAACAAGTGTTGCTGCTTATAAAAATGTTGTAAGCAGAGAAATATCACGAATAAGCACATATTGTGAAAGTTATCATTGTATACGTGGAATAAGTTCGAACAGTGGCACAAAAGTTGTGCAGATAATAAAGAATTGACTTAAAATGAAACACATATTTATTTTTACTTTATTTGCAATCTACGAACTCATATTTTTAACGTTTTTAAAAGGTAAAAACGTAACAATATTACATTACAATCCAGACAGAATTGCGACCTAGTTTTCTCACACCACTGATGTTGTGTGGATTAATTTTATACATGAGTGGCGGGATCTACAAAACGAAAATATTAAAAAAATATTTCTTCGGCGACTTCCTCTCCGCAGATTTCTGGCAAAAACTCTAAGAGTAAATAAAAATTACCATGGAAAGTTTCTCAGAAAATCTGTCGTTCGGAATGGACTTTAACTGTAGGTCCCGCCACTCATGTATGAAATTAACGCCCACAATATAATCCTGACTGAATGGTTGTAATGACCAATTATGGACCACTTATGTTATGCAAATCTCTCACACCTATTCAAATAATTAACGTTTTCAGGGTCTGTCGTTTACTGCATCAGATTGACTCCAATCAATGTTTAAAAAAGTGGCAGAATTATACTTTTTGGGAATTTTCAAATTCAACAACAAATTCAAATTCTCATTATACAGAGAGTAAGTCGGACACTAACCATGATGCTCCTGTCTTATTTATCTCAAATGTTTAAATGAGTACAGTATTCCCTCGATTTACGTCGTAGAATGTTCCGGAAAAAGGCGACGTAAATCGAAACGACATAAATCGAATTTCATATTGCTCATACTACAAAGTAGTATGTTTTTAACAAGGAACTTAAAAAAGATACAGTAATCTTTCGATTTACGTCACAGTTGGTTCCAAAAAAAGGCGACGTAAATCGAATGACAACGCAAATCGAAGTTGAAGGGAACAAAATTTTTGACGACGTTAATCGAAACAACGTAAATAGAGACGACGTAAATCGTGGGAATACTGTAGTAAGTATTTGAAATGAAAGTTTATTTCTTGTAAGCAATAACAAACAGAAACTTGGGAAAACGAAAGCTCTGGGCTACCTCAGTGTACAGGCGCTATGGTAAGACAGGCATGTTTTTAAGTGCAAACATAAAATATCTTTTAAAGACGAAGGCTATTAGCTATCCTTGAAGAACCTAAAAGCAAGGGAACAAACAAATAAAGAAAATGAGCCTGAAGGAAGCTCAAAATACTACTGAAGTGTTCGTAAAGTGTTCAAAAGTACGTACAGAATTGCCAAAACTTCAGACAGAAAAGATATTTTTCGTATACAGTTTTAATGGAATGAATGAAGTCGCCGTAGTCTAGTAGGTAATGTGTTGGCTTGTTAGACGTAAAGCTAGGGTTCGAGCCCCAGGCCAGACATCAAAACAAAATACAAAAAGTATTTCTTCGGCGATTTCCTCTCAGCAGATTTCTGGCAAAAACTCTGAGAGTAAATAAAATTGCCATAAAAAGTTTCTCAAAAAAATCTGTCGTTCGGAGTCGACTTTAAACTGTAGGTCCAGCCACTTATGTATAAAATTAACGCACACAACATAAGTGGTGTGAGAAACTAGGTCAATAATCCTGACTGAAGGGTTGTAATGACAAATTATGTATGTATATATGTTTTAATGGATGGAGTCATCAAATATGATCAATCAATTGATTTAAAATACAACAACAGCTGCTCGTACAACCGATTATTATATTCATGACAAAATGATTCCAATTATCAATTGGTATTTAAGATATTGACTCTGTTTTAAACAAATATTTACACTCGTACGAGAGCATGTAAGAAAATACGGGGGATTTCAATAAACCATCACCGTATACATATAAATTACGTATCATGTTTATAAATTCCTTTCTATAACCACTTTCTTAAAAGTAAAAAGTTCATTCACCCAGAATATCAATAATTTTTGCTTGTGAATATATAAGGAAGCCTCTGCTGTATGCCGCCTTCAAAGAAAGAAAACAACACTTTTGGTTTGGTTTTGGTTTGAAAGATTTTTTTCCTTGCCAAACAGTATCAATTTTCTAGTCCTTTTTAAGAAAAGAATCCTTAAAAATATTTCAAAGAAGAACAACAATCCTTTCGTTACACAATAAATAAATAAATAAGAAAATAGAAGAGAAGAGAGAAGAGAGAATTTAAAACTCGAAATCATGTTGTTTGTTAAATACAAAACGGGGTATAAATTTTAACGGTTGAATAATTTTTTGATTACATTTTAACCCCAAAGATTTTCAAGGATATCAAAATCACATCTTGTTTTGAACTTTTTTCTTCTTGTTTTGTTTTCCAAGAATATTTTCATGTTTTTGCTTAAGACGTTAGAAATCAAAAAATGTAAACAAAATCCCGCACAACAACTGAACTCAAAACAAAAAAAAATTATCAAAAATTCAAAAGTGAGAATCAATAGCAAATTTGCATATATTTGCCAGACATAGAGGGTCAAAGCAAAGCAAAGTGTGCGATATGGCTTCGTTAGTTAAGATATGGAAAAGTTCTCGTAGACATTTCAAAGTCTGTCATCTGTAATCTCACAGATAGAAGAGACACATTTCGTTGATATGCAGAACAATAAACTCGAGAGATTAAGGCGTCTGACAATTGTTTTACAATGAAATTTTCTATTTAATTCACGTTGTTAATGTGGTTTTAAATAAGAACTTTGTACAGGGTGGGGCAAAAGTCGCGAAGGTATTTGAAAAATTAATAACTTTTCTAGTTTAATTTTTTTTTATTTTTCTTTTTAGGACTTGTAAAATAAATCTGGGAGATTAATTTTGGAAGGTTACAACGTTATCCAGCGAACCAAAATCATAGAACTTTATTTTGAACATCATCGATCAATAATTCAAACTCAACGAGCCTATCGTCGTCATTTTAATGTGCGGAATTCACCATCCGAATCAATTAGTGACACGTTTTCAGGAGCAAGGCTCACTAAGGGATCTTCCACGAAGCGGAAGACCACATTCTGTAATTAATGAAGCAAATATTCAACGCGTTCTGGAGAGTGTTAAGGAGAATCCTGAAACATCAACTCGAAGGCGCTCTGCTGAGCTGCAAATGTCTCGGCGGTCTTTACGCAGAATATTAAAGGGAAATTTACATGTTTTCCCATACAAGCTGCAGTTAGTGCAAGAACTAAAGCCACGAGATTCCCAAGAACGATTAAACGATTAAACCCCTTCGTGACTTTTGGCCCACCCTGTATAACTATAAAAAGTGGAATCCATAACACTGTAAACTGTACCCTAGACCATGCACTGTTAGTAGACCTACCTACCTAATTGGTCATTACAACCCTTCAGTCAGGATTACGACCTAGCTTCTCACACCAATTATGTTGTGTGCGTTACTTTTATACATGAGTGGCGGGACCTACAGTTTAAAGTCGACTCCGAACGACAGATTTTTGAGAAGCTTTTCATGGCAATTTTATTTACTCTCAGAGTTTTTGCCAGAAATCTGCTGAGAGGAAGTCGCCGAAGAAATATTTTCATATTTTCGTTTTGATGTCTGACCTGGGATTTGAACTCGGGCCTTCAGTCTAATAAGCCAACACACTACCTACTAGACTACGGCGACTGTTAGTAGACAGTGCGACCTATAAGATGGTAATGTACACATCTGGCCTACAGTTAGTTTAGCAGCTCTTATGAGAGCATGCACTCCCAATGGTTTCTGCTACCAGATCATAGTGAAATTGTACCGAACACAATTCGCTTAAAATAAATATTAGTCCAGTTATGTCATTGAAATAAAAAAAAAGTTGATATAATAATAAACTTGAACATTTAATATTCATGGTGGCAATATTTGATCATATACTTGCAATATGCGTTTAAAACTATTTGGCTAATATTGGCTTCAACATTTCCATTCACAGACATTACAGTTTAGACTTTGCCAAGTCCAATTACCATTTCTTTCGATCGATACATAACATTGTCAACAGAACAGCAAAGGACTTTCTCGACAAATGAGCAATTTTCTCCATAGGTTTCCAGAAAGTGGTTCTTTCGCTAATAACACGGTGCGACAGTGAAAATACACCCGAGTAACTACATAGTCCATGTTGTTCAGTTAGTTGAGTAGAACTCAAAAATACCTTTTTTATATTTCTCGAACCCTCAAAACTTTTTTTATTTGACCAAAACTGTTTTTTTAGACTATACGCGCAAATTTCTGTATTACTCAAACATTTCTGACCCGATTTCCAAAATTTAAATCTTGTTAGAAAGGGGAGAGATGGACCTTTAAAACGGTATACATATATCTATTATTCGACTTAATATGATATGAGTTTTGATGAGGTAAACTTGGAAAATTCGAATTTTTATCATATTTTTTCAAGTTTGTCCATTCATAGTAGCAAACTTTAATAAAAAAAATATAGGATAAGTTATAATATTCTTAAAGTCTGTTCTCTTGTAAAGAGATTGAGTCATCATTCGATAAAATCGGACAAAAATTACCGTAGTTATTATTTAAAGAGTCTAACAGTCGAGTGTTATTTTTTATATACGTCATCTCATCAAATGAACTTTTAGTACAAAAATTTTCAGAATTTTTGATGGATCTTGATCGTTTATCGGAAAATGTGTCAATTACACATTTGCACGACTTCCAGAAGTCGGCTAATATTTGTGTTTTTTGCAAATATTATTATTTCTCTTTGCGCAAACATTGGCCAACTTCTGGTGGTCGCTCAAACGTGAAAGTGATACATTTTGTGATAAACAATCAATATCCACCAAAAATTCTGAAAATTTTTGAACTATAAGTTCACTGTTATACTATTTATATAATAACTCCGGTAAATTTTGTCCGATTTGATCAAACGAAATGCCAATCTCTTCACAAGATAATCCACTTTCAGAATTTCATCACTTATTTCATATTTTTTAAGTAAAGTTTGCTACTATGAACGGACAAACTTGAAAAAATATGAAAAAAATTCGCATTTTCCAAGTTTACCTCAGCAAAACTCATAGCATATTAAGTCAAATAATAGATATATGCATACCTTTTTAAAGGTCCATCTCTCCCCTTTCCAACGAGATTTAAATTTTGGAGATAGGGTCAGAAATGTTTGAGTAATACAGAAATTTGCTCGTAAAGTGTAAAAAAACAGTTTTTGTCAAATAAAAAAAGTTTGGAGGGTTCGAGAAATATAAAAAAAATATTTTTGAGATCTACTCAACAAAACTCACAATCTACACTAAGTCATTAGCCGGGTGTATTTAATTTTCTTCATTTTGTCGCATAGTGTAATTGAAAACCTACACATGAATATGGTCGTATACATGACATAACTAAAGGGTGATTTTTTAGCTATTATCTTTTTGGCAACACTGGTTTAAACAGCTCACGCACGTTTCGTGTTTTGTTTCACTGTCAAACATCTTCAGTTTGGTCTATAATTTAACCAGGAATCGTCTTACAAACGAACAACGCTTGCAAATCATTGAATTTGGCATCATTGGACCGTACTACTTCAAAGATGCTGCGAATCGTAACGTAACTGTGAATGGTAAGCGCTACCGTGAGATGATATCCAACTTTTTTTTGCCCAAAATGCAAGAGCTTGACTTGCATGACATGTGGTTTCAACAAGACGGTGCCAAATGCCACACAGCACGCGTAACAATGGACTTATTGAGAGGCGAGTTCGGTGAACATTTTATTTCACTTTCGGGACCGGTCAATTGGCCGCCTAGATCGTGCGATTTAATGCCTTTAGACTATTTTTTGTGGGGCTATGTTAAAGCTCATGTCTATACAGACAAGCCCGCTTCAATTGACGCATTGGAAGACAACATTGAAGCATTAATTCGTGAGATACCGGCCGAAATGTTGGAAAGAGTATGCCAAAATTGGACTAAGCGGATGGACCATTTGAGGCACAGTCGCGGTCAACATTTGCATGAAATAATCTTCAAACATTAAATTATATGGACCGTACTATCGATTCAAATAAAGATTTCATGCATTTTTCTGAATTTTCTGTGTTTTTTTTGAAAAAATTTCCTATAGCTCTTAAAAAATCACCCGATACATAGATACATACATAATTGGTCATTACAATCCTTTAGTCAGGATTACGACCTAGCTTCTCACAACACTAATGTTGTATGTGTTAATTTTCATACATGAGTAGCGGGACCTACAGTTTAAAGTCGATTCCGAACAACAGATTTTTGAGAAACTTTTCATGGCTATTTTATTTACTCCCAGAGTTTTTGTCAGAAATCTGCTGAGAGGAAATCGCCGAAGAAATACTTTTTGTATTTTGTTTTGATGTCTGGCCTGGGGCTCGAACCCTGGCTTTACGTCTAACAAGCCAATACACTACCTACTAGACTACTGCGACTTCATAACTACGCCTCTATTAAAGTAAGCACTTCAAGTGTATATAAGAGAAAACCTGAAGAATTTTGCTGATTCGATTTGTATTAGAAACATAGGGCCTTGTTTCACTAATAGATAACCAATGTCAGACTCTTTAACTCATTCTACGACTTTTCTCCCGATGTAGGCTCACTATCAAGCTGGTATTTCTATTTGAGAAATGCTTGCCCTTTTCTTTTACATCCTGTGTCCTTTGGAGTATATGCACAATGTCGCCAATTCATTGGATTACGATTACGATGTGAAAAGTTCACCTAGTAAATATAAGGTTTTTGTTTAATTTTACTTACCCAACTGCCCTCGTATATTTCATAGTGAAATTATGGAAAGAGCTAATTGGATTTTTATCTCTTCAGTGACTGTTTTATCTTAATTACATGTTTTCGCAAAACAAAAATGGTTGAATGTGTAACATCCCAGGGGTTGAATTAAAATGTTATTTTATTACAAAGTGTTTTTCAAATTTTTTACTGTCCTACATTAACTTTATATTATTTTTGTGCAATTTCCGGGTCAAATTAAACGAATTTAATTTGATAACAAATATAAACCAGTTTTCAAGACTTTGAGGAATATTAACAAACGTTTAACGAACACACAAAATGAAAGCAAAATTGTTTTGTAAACAAACTGCCAACTAAAGTTATTGAATAAATTTAAATTTTAATTATCTAACAGACCATAAAATATGTTTAAATTATTAAAATTTTATTCAAAATTTAATTCAATTCACAAAGTGTTAGAATATTAAGAGAAGAGATGATATCTGAATGGCTACAAGTGTTTTTTTTTTTTTTTTTGGCAAATTGAAGTGATTTCTGCAAATTCCAAACGAATTGCCGACAAACACAATTGCATCTAATCAATCAAAGGAAATAAAAACAAAATAGAAATGAGAGAACAAATTTAAACCAATTAAATGTGTGTCTATCATTTAATTAAAATTTATTGTTTAATCATCACTCCAGAACAGGTACAAGAATATTAATGCGTTACGCATAATTGATATTGATTTTCTAGCACATACTCATACGTGCTGTTGGCCAAATGCCATTAATTTCAATAATGGACATAAGAATTTTTGGTCTGATTAAGTAATTTGGATAAACGTCTGTAATACGTAACAGATATCAGCAACGAGTATTCAAAACGATGAGTAGATTCGAGTCATACTTATAATTTCAGCTACTTATACGCATTCATACTTATTTTAATATCATACTCATACTACTCATATTCAAAGTTAGAAATACTCATCGTACTCATACTTAACAATACGCACGATGTTGTTGATTTCGACTCTCCATGATTCAACATATATACACGAAGCACAAAATAAGTATGATTCGAGTACGAACACCACAATACTCGCTAGAAGGTTGTGTGTGTGCTTTGCTTGCTGTCTTTGTCTTTTCTTTTCTCTTCTTTTGTACGAGTAAATGCAACAATAACTACTACTGTAAATTTTGATGAATGATTCGAGTGACTCGAATCATTCATGAGTATTATAAGTATTTTTCTAAATTTATGAATCTGAATGAGTAGGCGTATGAATCAAACAATGAATCGAATGTTGTGAGTTTGATGTCAACGTTGTACTCATACTCATTGCAACCTATACTTATAAATCAATGTTGTAGCGAGTACGAATGAATCAGAGTAGTTGAATTTTAATACTCTTGACTCACTCATACTCAAAATTTCATAAGTACTTATGAGTAGCGAAAATACGATTCATTGCTGATCTCTGATACGTAATATTGCTGTTGAACGGCAATTGAATGAAAAAATTAAATAAAAAAAGTTCTTAAGTTTAGACCAGAGATCAGCAATGAGTATTCAAAAAGATGAATAGAATCGAATCATACTCATAATTTCTGATATTTATTGAAAATACAGTATTGAAAATATGTTGTGTTTTTGACAAGTAAAACATTTCAAGCACATACCATCTCTCTTTTTTGCCGGCGATTGCAAAACCAACACCAAACTAATGTCTTAGTCATCGTATTTAAAAGGGTTGGCTCCTGTAGCTGTTCTCAATAACGAAGAGAAATATTAATGAGACCCAAAGACTGCCTTTACACACCGCCTACAACCTCCCATATAAGTGAAAAAATTTAATTCCACTCTGGCCTATATGTATATACGCTTCTCCCAGATCCCAAATCATTTTTCATTATACGATACGTTCTTCTTTCCGTCTTTTTAAATGAATTTCTTTATCAAAAGTTATGAATTTTTAATCGTTGCTTAATACCGTTCTCATGCACTCAATCACACATCCATATGAAAAGCAAACAATGAAAATTGCCTTGATACACGTGTTTGCCAGCCATATTACTTTTGATTCCTGGAAAAACTGCCAATAAAGCATTATTTAAGCATGATAAAATGCCTTCCACTTGCTTAAGTTTAATTAAAAAAATTTCCCAACACATGGCACGGTCAAACTGTATACTGGCCTTTGTTTTAAACTCAACGGCGACATACAATTTTGACCTGTATATGATAGGGAGGAGTTCAAAAAGACGGATGATACGTTTAAGGAACAATTTCATGATGGTTTCCCTTATCAGTTCAATTAAATATTTTACGGCATTAATCTCTGCCAATAATTTATTAAGGCCGTGGAAGTTATTGCGTTTTTTCGACAGGAATTTTTAAAAGATAATTTAAGAATCATGTTCCATTTGTTATAAATTTTAAGAAGACTTTAAAAATCGCTTTTAACGTGTCTGCACATCTTCATCTGTGTGAGTATTTCAATGTTAAAATGAATTTAAATTCACATATGTTTTGTTTCACATACTTCCGGCTGTAAATATGAAAATTGTATGAGAATGGTAGAATGAAATATATTTTCTGAAAGAAATTAAAAGAAAATATTTAAACAATGAGAACTTTAAATTATTTTAAGGCACTTCATTTTTGTTGAAGGAGAAATTCAATTAGATTTTGGAAACCAATTGCCTTTTGAGAATGTAAACTTCATAGTCGGCATTCGTATTATTTTAAGAGAATCAATGCAATGCAATGATAAATATGATATGGGTTCAGTTATCGTAGCAGGGGTAGGATACGGATGTTAAAGTATTCTCTAGGAATCTTCATATTTTCAGATTATGATGCAACTTTATTGGTATTCGTTCTATTGGAGACTAATGTTTTCGTTGATAGCCTGACTATGATCTGGGCACTGAATTAGATGTCCCTTTAGTTGCTTTATTTCCTATAAGAAGAGTTGCGTTTTTACTAACCATCATCATCTAAATCGTTCTGTACTTTTTTATTGTTTTTTTTTCTGTTCTATTCTTTGTTTAGTTTCCCTTCCTTTAATTAAGTTTTATTGTAGTAAAGCCTTTTTATGTGAAAATTGGTTGGATTGTTAAAGCTTGTGTAAGATGAGAAACTTTACTAATGGAATTTTACTTTTTCTTCAGCAATGCAAGAGCAATGACGGTCGTTCGTATAAGATTCGTTGACATTATTTCATCGGTTAGCTTAATTATGTCGCAAAACCGATATGACAATGTGGTCATTATTGTAACTAAAACAGTTTATATTAATTCAACTACAACTTTAAATTAACAGTTCAAAAATATTGTTAGGGTTTTCTTTAAAACATCTTTGCGCACAGAGAAATCAACTACTTGGTAGCATTCATTGAATGTTTTACAGGCACGTCTAAAGGAATCATTATTTTCGTAGTCTGATCTGTAGTAAGTCAGTGAAAGCAATTCAAAATTACGTGTAGGTCGCACAGGAACATTGAATTTCAATCGACTGAGCAGGAACTCTGAATCAACATCTCCAAGTATTAAACCCAGAATAAAAAGAGTACTCATCATGGAACGACGACTTTTAAGAGTTGGCAGTTTAATCAAAGCAAGTCTACTCTGATATGGCGGTAATTCATAAGAGTTCCAACCAAGACCTCGTAAACAGAAAATTAAAAACTGTTTTTGCACTTGACTCAATGCTATTTATATGGACTGCATAACAAGGGTCCCATATGATAGAACCATACTCCAGGATAGGCCGGACAAGAGATGTAAATAACGCTTTTGTTAAATAAGTATCAACAAATTCCTTAGACCAGCGTTTCATATAACCAAGTATGCCATAAGATTTATTCACGATCATTGATATGTTATCCCGAAAGTTGAGTCTATGATCCAATAGAATACCAAGGTCCAAAATACTTTTAACTTTATCCAACACAGCGTTAGCAATGCAATAGAAGGTATCAATCTTTGAATGTCTAAAAAACGTCATGTGCTTACACTTTTTAATATTTAATTCCAACAAATTCAATTTGCACCACTTATAAAAACAAATGACAATAGAATATTAACGCAATGATAACACTTAGAAGAAGCACTCTAGCCTCTTCGAAGTCTGCTAAATATGTGGGTATCATCATTGATGGAGAGTTTCTCACACCACTCATGTTAAGTGTGTTAATTTTATTCATAAGTTTCTGGACCTACAGTTTTAAAGTCGACTCCGAACAACAGATTTTTTGAGAAATTTTTCATGGCAATTTACTCTCAGAGTTTTTGGCAGAAATCTGCTGAGGGGAATTCGCCGAAGAAATATTTCTTTCATATTTACGTTTTGATGTCAGACCTGGGGTTTGAAGCGTGGCCTTACGCATAGCTGCCAGATATATAAAGCACCAAATCGTCGTATATTAGAAAAAAAATCGTCAAAATCGTCAAAGACGTTCATTGAAATCGTCAAAAAATTGTCAGAAAAAATAAGTAAATAAATTAAAAGGTTTTTAAAAAAGTTCTGTGTGAACTTTATTTTTTAGTGCCTTGGCTTCTTAAGACGGTGCAAGAAATATTTCACTTCATTTGATCTTCTTCCTATTTACACCACTTATATCCGATCAAGAATAGAATACAACTCTCATGTGTGGGCCGGTGCCTCAACGTCTATTTTGAGACTTCTCGATCGCGTACTGGAGAGGTTAGGGGGTATCCAACTTCATTGATTTATTAGAGCGTTGTAATGTGGCTTGTGTTTCACTGTTCTATTGGCACTTTTGGATTTTGCTTGAGCGAAATAAAGGACTTATTCCCGAGAATCATATAACACTCGTATTTCTTGGCAAGCATCTCCGTTTGTGGTCAATTGGCTAGTGGATTGCACAATGCGTTACAGACAAAATTCGTCCTTCTTTCGTTCTCCCTTCTTGCAGAGGTCTTTCTTATCACTCGTTTCATAAAAGTTTTTAAATCTAGTGTCCACAAACACTCCTCCCTCTTTCCTCCTTCCCAAAACATATTTTCCTAGTTCCAACACAATGCACTGCATGAGTAGCGGCTATTCGCTGTTGGTCGAAAAAAAGGTAATAGCACTTGCCTTTGGTTTTCCTAGAGTGAGATTACAATCTATATTCGAAAGTTTACAAATGGTTTGCAACGGCAAATGGTAAATTATGCTCAACTACGAGTGTAAAACTTATTTCAAAATTCTTAGTATTGCCTATTATATGCTGGGTAATGTTAAGGTATTTGAAGATATTTGCAGAACTTACCATTTTTCTTTAAATATCTGACCATTTTTTTTTAAATTTCTTTACTTATTGGCGCTTTTATTTATGTTATTTAGCATTTTTTTGTTCATAAATAATTTCAAAATATAATACTTTACTTCTTGTTATTACTAAACTAAATTTGCTAAAATAAAAATTTCAAAGCAAATACAAAGCCACTTTAATGTACAAAAGTAAAGAAAATTACGTAAATATTTAATTTCTAAAAATCGTCAAAATAAGGGCATAAATCGTCAAATCGTCAATATGGTACTTTTGAAGCACAAAATCGTCAAAATGACGATAAATCGTCAAATCTGGCAGCTATGGCCTTACGTCTAATAACACGGTGCGACAGTGAAAATACACCCGAGTAACTACATAGTCCATGTTGTTCAGTTAGTTGAGTAGAACTCAAAAATACCTTTTTTATATTTCTCGATCCCTCCAAACTTTTTTTATTTAACAAAAACTGTTTTTTTAGACTATACGCGCAGATTTCTGTATTACTCAAACATTTCTGACCCGATTTCCAAAATTTAAATCTTGTTAGAAAGGTGAAAGGTGGACCTTTAAAACGGTACACATATATCTATTATTCGACTTAATATGCTATGAGTTTTGATGAGGTAAACTTGGAAAATTCGAATTTTTATCATATTTTTTCAAGTTTGTCCATTCATAGTAGCGAACTTTAGTAAAAAAGTATAAGATAAGTGATAATATTCTTAAAGTCTGTTCTCTTGTGAAGGGATTGAGTCATCATTTGATCAAATCGGACAAAAATTACCATAGTCATTATTTAAAGAGTCTAATAGTCGAGTGATATTTTTTATATATGTCATCTCATCAAATGAACTTTTAGTTCAAAAATTTTCAGAATTTTTGGTGGATATTGATTGTTTTGTACAATGGGTCAATTCCACCTCCGGGTACTGTACTTGTCACAGTTGACAAGTACACGTCCTCTAACCTTGATTGTTTATCACAAAATGTGTCACTTTCACGTTTGAGCGACCACCAGAAGTTGGCCAATGTTTGCGCAAAGAGAAATAATAATATTTGCAAAAAACACAAATATTAGCCGACTTCTGGAAGTCGTGCAAACTTGAAATTGAGACATTTTGTGATAAACAATCAATATCCACCAAAAATTCTGAAAATTTTTGAACTAAAAGTTCATTTGATGAGATGACATATATAAAAAATATCACTCGACTGTTAGACTCTTTAAATAATGACTATGGTAATTTTTGTCCAATTTGATCAAATGATGACTCAATCTCTTCACAAGAGAACAGACTTTAAGAATATTATCACTTATCCTATATTTTTTTATTAAAGTTTGCTGCTATGAATGGACAAACTTTAAAAAATATGATAAAAATTCGAATTTTCCAAGATTACCTCATCAAAACTCATAGCATATTAAGTCAAATAATGGATATATGTATAACGTTTTAAAGGTCCATCTCTCCCCTTTCTAACAGGATTTAAATTTTGGAAATCGGGTCAGAAGTGTTTGAGTAATACAGAAATTTGCGCGTATAGTCTAAAAAAAACAGTCTTTGTCAAATAAAAAAGTTTGGAGGGTTCGAGAAATATAAAAAAAAATAGTTCTGAGATCTACTCAACAAAACTCACAATCTACACTAAGTCATTAGCCGGGTGTATTTAATTTTCTTCATTTTGTCGCATAGTGTAATCCAACATACTACCTACTAGACTACGGCGACTTTAATACTAGCAACGTATATGCTAACGTGCAAACAACTCGTCATCCGTGGATCCTAAAATAAATCCCGTAAATCTGATCATCTCTAAGGTTGAATCCATTGCCATATTGTCGAAAATAAACTGCATTTTATGCTTTAACACGTTTAAAACTTTAAGTTCAACTTCTTTTGATTTTCTTCTTTCTTTTTGATTTTCTATCATTTTCTTCACATGACACGTAAAGCCAACTGCTGTTTCACTTTATTAAACTCAAACACCGTTACTGTCGCGTATCACATACATTCACTGCCTACTAAAGCAGTTGCTTCGTTGCCTGCAGTTCAGTTTACTTTTCATTCTCTTGTACTTCATATTCTTTTTAGTTCACTTCCAACAGTTTGTCGTTTTTTTTTTTGTACATTTTCTTTTGGAGTCTATTGGCGAAGAAACCAAAAAAAAAAAAAAAGTGGAGTGAATGACCCGGCTGCTGAATTTTCTAAGAAAGTGTAAAGCGAACGAGTTGATCAGTCATATATGTACGTTTAGTATTGGAAAGTTGAAATGAAAATAAAGCGTTCTGCAGTATATAACAGCCACTTGCTTTACACTCTTCAATACTTGAATTGAATTTTATTGATTTTTAAACTTCTGCTTCAAGTCTTTTTTGTTTTTTTTTGTTTTTTCAAAAATATGTTCAGCTATTGACTCCAAAAGAAGAAAAAAAAAACTAAGCAAAGGAAAAAACTTAAAAGGAAATAACGTAGTGAGACAGAAGAAAAAAACAGCGCCAGTTAAGGAAATCGAAGACAAACGGCCATAAAATATGTTTAACACTCACGAACACATACAAATACACACACACAAACGAACACATTCCTTTACAATCCATAAATCAATAAAAAGGCGTTCGCTCAAGCCAAGAAGAAAAAACAAAATTGTAAGGAAGCAAAATGTAAAATTTTAAATGAAAATATAGAAGAGAGTAGCTCTCTACTCTTGGCCAACGATTGTCAGCCAATATTATTAGTGTTTGGCCGTAGGGAATTTAAGCACATTGAAATATTTTATAAAAACAAGAGGGAGGAAATGAAACAAAAAAAAAAAAATTGAAAACAAAACTGCTCCCTAATGTAAGGAATAATAATGGAATGATTTCCTATCAGCAATTTATACATAAAGAAAGGGGTAGAACCTCTTCTCTTTAAAGGCACAAGCTAGCTAACTAGCAATGGCTTTAAGTGGCTCTATTAAATATTTATCCAAACCCATGTATTTAAAGCCATTAATCTACTACATTTTGTAATAGCACATGTGTTGCATTAAAAAGAGAAAAAAAAAGTCACAAAGAAAGAGAACAACAAAGGGGGGATGGAGGGAAAAATAAATAGACGACAATAAATAATAATGGTAACGACCTCGACCCATTTGTAGTACAAGCAATTATTTTCTTTTTACAGTTAAAAAAGAGAAAAAAAACAAAAGTTCTATAAGAATTTAATGTCAGCACTTAAGGTAAGGTTAGCTGGAGGTTAATCGAAGACATTAAATCCTTAAGGAAACCCATGTGATGCACAGCAATCCACTTTCTGCATTTAACAAGTAAAAGTCTACGATATATGTATGTACCAGAGTTCAGCAACGAGTATTCTAAACGATGAGTAGATTCGAGTCATACTCAAAATTTCTGATACTTATACGCATTCATACTTATTTTAATATCATACTCATACTACTCATATTCAAAGTTAGAAATACTCATCGTACTCATACTTAACAATACGCACGATGTTGTTGACTTCGACTCTCCATGATTCAACATATACACGAAGCACAAAATAAGTATGATTCGAGTACGGTTGTGTGTGTGCTTTGCTTGCTGTCTTTGTCTTTTCTTTTTTCTTCTTTTGTAAATGCAACAATAACTACTACTGTAAATTTTGATGAATGATTCGAGTGACTCGAATCATTCGTAAGTATTATAAGTATTTTTCTAAATTTATGAATCTGAATGAGTAGGCGTATGAATCAAACAATGAATCGAATGTTGTGAGTTTGATGTCAACGTTGTACTCATACTCATTGCAACCTATACTTATAAATCAATGTTGTAGCGAGTACGAATGGATCAGAGTAGTTGAATTTCAATACTCTTGACTCACTCATACTCAAAATTTCATGAGTACTTATGAGTAGCGAAAATACAATTCATTGCTGATCTCTGGTATGTACATATGTATAGTACAGCACAGATTTCCATATGGAGCGTATGATTGATGTAAAATAATGAAAAATTTTCCATACTTTCGGAACTCATTTCGTATATGAGAGCACTTGGTAATCTTTTCCTAGTAGAAAGATTAGTTCATCTAATTTACAATTATTAGACATAATTTTCGACAGTTTAGCTCAGATCCTTGAACTACGTTTCTACTTAAATTAAATTTTAAATGGTTTGGATCAGTTTCTTAAGAAATGTCAGTTAAACCAAATACTGGATTGACTTCAAGCCAATAAGCTCACCTAAAGAATAGCTTTAAACTTTACAAGATACTGCCAACAACACTCAAATGAATATATCGCACAGCACGTGCAGTAGTTGTAGTCTAGTAGGTAGGTAGGTACAAGAGATCAGCAACGAGTATTCAAAACGATGAGTAGATTTGAGTCATATTTTTTTATTTCTGATACTTATACGCATTCATACTTATTTTAATATGATACTCATACTACTCATACTCAAAGTTGGAAGTACTCGTCGTATTCATACTTAACAATACGCACGATGTTGTTGATTTCGACTCGTCTCTACTTAACATTTACACGAAGCACAAAATAAGTATGATTCGCGTGCGAACACTACTCTATACTCACAAGAAGATTGTGTGTATGCTTTGTGCTTGTTGTCTTTGTCTTTCCTTTCTTCTTTGTTTGTATATGCAACAATAACAAAGGCTGTAAATTTTGATGAATGATTCGAGCCACTCGAATCACTTATAAGTATTATAAGTATTTTTCTAAATTTATGAATCTGAATGAGTAGGCGTATGAATCAAACAATGAATCGAATGTTGTGAGTTTGATGTCAACGTTGTACTCATACTCATTGTAACCTATACTTATAAATCAATGCTGTAGCGAGTACGAATGAATCAGAGTAGTTGAATTTCAATTCTGTTGATTCACTCATACTCAAAATTGCATGAGTGCTTATGAGTAGCGGAAAAACGATTCATTGCTAATCTCTGGTAGGTAGGTAGGTCGAAGTGGTAGCTTTGTTTATCACAACTTACTTGAGTACGCATAGCGGCCCGTTGTTACGCCAAAGGTAAACGCAGTCCTTGTACTGACCAAGTTCCACCAAACTAGGAAAGAAGTTGGTCAGCGCAAGGGCTACACAATTAAAAGCACGACTACGCCACGCTGGAAAACCAGCCTGAAAGTTTAATAAACGAAGCTATATCCTTGACATCAATGAAAGATAGCACCGTTAAGCTAACAAGGATCGGAGAACCAAATAACCTATATCTGCACCTCGCAGGAGTTGGGCATTGACAATGAAATTGGATAACAATTTCCTCTGCCTCAGATGATCTACACCCACGGCAGAAGTCGTTAGATGGGAGCTGCATTATTTCCGCGTGTCTTCCCATAGAACAATGGCCTGTAAGCATGACCACTCCGATCGAGATGACGTTACGATTAAGTCCAATTATCCATAGAGGACCAATTGAGTCTGACAGTGGAGCAGTATTCCTCGCTGCTCTCACAATTGAAGAAATAGCTCAAGGCTATGCAATGGCATTAATATTCAATCAAATAAACTCAATTAGAAAGCTTTTTAAACAAAATTCTTAAAACTATCGTATTTTAATCGTGCGTTTTAATAACGAAACCAAATGTTTTCTTTTTATTTTTTTTTTTTTTCTCAAGTGAAGCATTCATACATACAAACAATTGTAATTCAAAGCCTTTTATATCGTGTTCAATTTTGTTATTTTTTTTTTTTTTTTTTTGTCAAAACAAAAGAAAACCAAATAACGATCGCTAGTTATTATTTTTTTTAACACACACCACTATTGACCATCCTACCAATCGAACAATTGAAGAAATGAACAAATGAAATATTTAATGGCATTTTAAAGTATGAACATGAGCTTTAATACTTGTCTTGTATTACATGGAATACAGCAAATACAACGAATGTATGGAAAAAATATTGAAAATAAAAATATTCTCGTAAATAATGAAGGCAAATAACATTGCATGTCGTGGCAAGACAAGACGTCAACGTGACATCATGTAATAATGGCGATGCATAACGATTGCATTACTTAATCCAACATTCAACGCTCAATTTTAACTAAAAATTATCGATAAAATTAAAACAAATGTTCGTTGCGTAATGTAGAATCGAACCCACTAGACTTCAATCAATACCTTAGTACCTTAAGATTGGCACATTGAAAATGGAAATTGCACACATACATAACATACACAATTGGTTATTACAACCCTTCAGTCAGGAATACAACCTAACTAGCTTCTCACACCACTTAGGTTGTGTGCGTTAATTTTAAGTGGCGGAAACTACAGTTTTAAAGTCGACTCCGAACGACAGATTTTTTTTAAGAAACTTTTCATGGCAAATTTTATTTACCCTTACACACATACATAACATACATAATTGGTTATTACAGACCTTCAGTCAGGATTACAACCTAGCTTATCTTACCACTTATGTTGTGTGTGTTAATTTTATACATGAGTGGCGGGATCTACAGTTTAAAATAAACTCAGAACGACAGAATTTTGAGAAATTTTTCATGGCAATTTTATTTACTCTCAGAGTTTTTGCTAGTAATCTGCTAAGAGAAAACCGCCAAAGACAGATTTTTCCATATTTCGTTTTCATATTTGACCTGGTGACCCTACGTCTAATAAGCCAACACACTACCTACTGGACTACGGCGACTACAAATGGAAATTATCGACGAGTTTTATTAAACTTTAACGTTTTGGAATGTTTTCAACCTCCTTAAAAATCCTGAATTTCGGATCCATCATTAATACTATAATTGGCCAAATTTCTTTCCTACAGAACTTAACATACATAACATAAAATTTCCAGCTATAGTTGTTATCAGAGATCAGCAATGAGTATTCAAAACGATGAGTAGATTCGAGTCATACGTATAATTTCAGATACTTATACGCATTCATACTTACGAGTATTTTAATATCATACTCATACTACTCATATTCAATGTTAGAAATACTCATCGTACTCCTACTTAACAATACGCATGATGTTTTTGATTTCGACTCTCCATGATTCAACATATACACGAAGCACAAAATAAGTATGATTCGAGTACGGACACCACAATACTCGCTAGAAGGTTGTGTGTGTGCTTTGCTTGCTGTCTTTGTCTTTTATTTTTTCTTCTTTTGTAAATGCAACAATAACTACTACTGTAAATTTTGATGAATGATTCGAGTGACTCGAATCATTCGTAAGTATTATAAGTATTTTTCTAAATTTATGAATCTGAATGAGTAGGCGTATGAATCAAACAATGAATCGAATGTTGTGAGTTTGATGCCAACGTTGTACTCATACTCATTGCAACCTATACTTATAAATCAATGTTGTACCGAATCAGAGTAGTTCAATTTCAATACTCTTGACTCACTCATACTCAAAATTTCATGAGTACGTATGAGTAGCGAAAATACGATTCATTGCTGATTTCTGGTATACATAACATAGAATTTCTGGCTATAATTGTTGTACTAATCAGAGATCAGCAATGAATAATTTCTCGCTACTCTTAAGCACTCATGTAATTTTGAATATATGTGAGTCAACATTATTGAAATTTAACAATGTACACTGATTCATTCATACTCCCTATAACGTTGATTTAAAAGTACAGGATGCAACGTTGACATCAAACTCATACCATTAGAAATACATATGTTTGATTCATAAGCCTACTCATTTAGATTCATAACTTTAGAAAAATAATTATAATACTTATAAATGATTCGTGTGACTCGAATCATTCATTAAAATTTACAGTCTTACTTGTTAGGCATTTACAACAAAAAGGAAACAGACATATAACCAAAAAAACACAGAGCAGCAAGCAGAGCAAACTCACAACCTTCTAGTAAGAATTTTAGTGTTCGTACACGATTCATACTTAGTTTGTGCTTCGTGTATATGTTCAGTTATGGAGAGTCGAAATCAACAACATCATACGTGTTGTTAAGCATGATGTATGATGAGTACTTTAAACTTTGAATATAAGTAGAGGTTCCAGGATATTAAAATAAGTATGAATGCGTATAAGTATCAGAAATTACGACTATTATTCGATTCTACTCATCTTTTTGAATACTCAGTGCTGATCTCTGGTTGGTACCTTGGCATGGAGACAATAAAAATGAAAATTACCTACAAATTTTATTAAAGGTTGGAAAGTTTTCAACCTACTGAAAAATCCTAAATTTCGGATCCATCATTATTACTACAATTGGCCAAATTTCTTTCCTACAGAACTTAACAAACATAACATAAAATTTCCAGCTATAGTTATTATACTAATTGAGTGATCTGGCGAATGCTTGTATAAATAATCAGCATTTTTAATGCAATTTTCATGTGATGAAATATTGAAATGACTATTTAATTTTGAAATCTAAGCAAGGCATGGGTCAATTAGTAGAAGAGATTTAAATAAAAAAAAAAAATAAAATAAAAATTTAATAAAATAAATAAAAAATGAAAATAAAGAAAAATAAGAAATTATAAGAAATCGTTTAAGCATAAAATTATAATAATCATATATATTATTTCTAAAGCACTTTTCTTTGTCGGTTGCAAATATCTCCCATACCACCGCATCAAATTTAATGAATGATATCTCATTTTAAAGCTTATATCTAACACCAATGATGAAAAATAATTAGAAATTGAAAAATTAATATTTTCATTGATAAAAATTATATTTTATATAGAACTGCATGATAATACTGTTGTCATTATGATTATATGTTTTTGTTCAAGTGTGGTAATACAGGGTCGCTTAATAGTAATGCAGTTCTACATAATATAGTATGTATTAAAATCCATTCTGGCAATACCGCTATTTACTATAATGCCGTTTATTACTAAGTCAGTTATATATAATATGCATATTAAGTTGTTAAAAGCTATTTTGGCAATACTTTGCAGTAGTTGTTAGATCAAGTGCGATAAACAGGGTCGCTTAATTGTAATGCTATTCCACATAATATATAAAGTTGTAAAAGCCATTTTGGTAATGTCGTTATTGTCATGGCATTGTTTGTTTTATGAAGTGTAGTAATACGGTGTCTTTTAATATATAAATATATATAGTGTCAACTGATATTTAACAGTTAAAAAGGTTTTAAGAAAAACAAGGTCAAACCCTTCAAAAGGTAGGATTGTATTTACCAGAACCGGTCTTTTCACATGGGCAGTTCTACGTTGCTTTTTCTTGAGTGCGTACGTTTCAAGATATTTTTGTTTGTATTAAGGATTCGTACGGGCAAAAAGTTAACGATAATCATGTCATTACCTCTAACATTGTATTCAAAGAAGTATTATAAAAGCATTTAAACATATGTATGTACATATGTATGTAAATATGTATGATATATTATGATTTCTAATATTTTTATACTTTTAATAAAATTTCTATTAATTATTTTCATTTTATATTACAAAAATGACAACTAACGGTGCGAAATATTCGCACGGGTCATCTAGTTTTTTATAATTAATATTTAATAAATATGTTCTATTTTGTATATAAAAATTTTGAATACATTTTATTTGTGTTTACATATTATTTTACCTACAAAAATGTTTTTATTTCAATGGCTAGTCCTAAATGTTGTGGTTATTGTTGTCAATGTTCACCTACCCTGCTGTGGCATATGAAACCCATCCAAAGCTTTACAAAAAAATATTCCAGAAATTGAAAAGAGAACAAAAAAAAATTCTTTCCATTTGACAACAAAAATCAGTTGGAAAATCAAATGTTATAATAGAGTTAAAGACTATTATGTTTGTATGCATACGTGTATGTGTATGTATAGATTATACTCATATAAAAAAAGGAGAAGAATAAAGAAAACACCACAAATAAATATATTTTTACACACATACTTAAATCCTAATCCACCTCTAACAAACACAAATAAATGTCATGTCAAATTTAATATGAAAAGTTTATTTGAGCGAACGGAATTCAAATGGGAATGGGAAATTGGCAAATATTTCAAAGCAAACAAAGGGATCAGCAGACTTGTGTATTACAAGAAACACGATTTAAATAAGAGCAAGCATGTAAAAGCAACATTACTAATACCAAACGATACTTTACGTACCTACATATGTATGTACATGTACAGGGTTTTGTTATCAAATTCATAAAGAAATATTCGTTTTTTATTTATTTTTTTTTTTTTTTTTTTTGTAAAGAAGACCAATTGTTAAAATAATACAATTTAATTTGATAAAAACTAAATTAAATTTAAAATTTAGTGGGAGCCAAATACAGTGGGCATCAAAAGAAACTGTACATTAAAAAAATATATATTAATTATGAAAAATAGATGTTGTCCGATTCTCAGACCTATTTAGGTGAGGCATACAAAAAATAACAATAAGAGGTCCGAATAGGGTTGCCAGATTCGGATTCGCAAAAAGCTGGACATTGGGTTTTAAAAAGCTGGACAAAACAAAAAAATCTGGACATAAAGAAATTGGCTATCACTCGCAATAATATTTATTATGACATCAGCTGTTAAAGTGTTGATGTTGTCAGTGATGATAGAAGAGGGAAATCATAACTTAGTTGTATAACAAATGTACAATCAGTGTTGGCTAACATGATTTGACAAAGATAACATGAAAATTATCGCAGTGTATGCAGTGTACTAAAAAATTTCTATTTAGCTGGACAAATTAAATTTTAGCTTGAAACTGGTCAAGCATCAAAAAAGCTGGACAATCCAGCCAAGTCCAGCCAGGCTGGCAACCCTAGGTCCGAATCATGGGTAGCGCTGACGAAGTTGTAGTTGTTGTACTCGCTCCAAAACAAAAACCAACAGACATCATGTTATATACATGTGTACATATGTAGTTATAAACCATCGCCAATTAGCCGACTTATAGGTATCTTTTAAAGGGGGAGGGTTGCCACACCCATTTTTAGTGAGTTTGTCGATATCGACTCTACGATCTTATCCACCAAATCCACATTCATCTACGAAGACTATGTCCCTAAATATTCAATTTTAAAGGTTTGCCACGCCAACTTTTTGCTATAACGAATTTTTTGTAAACAATCTAAACCTGATAAGTTTTCGAACAAAAAAAGAATGGTTAAAATCGGTTCAGTAATTTAAGAGTTATAGGTATCACTTAAAGGGGGAGGGTTGCCACGCCCATTTTTGGTGAGTCTGTCGATATCGACTCTACGAACTTACCCACCAAATTTTTTTCGTCTACGATCAATATGTACCTAAATATTCAATTTTACCGATTTGCCACGCCCTCTTAACATTTAGGGATATGAAAAATAGATGTTGTCCGATTCTCAGACCTACCCGATATGCACACAAAATTTCATGAAAATTGGTCAATCAATTTCGGAGGAGTTTAACCACTAACACCGTGACACGAGAATTTTATATATTAGATTAATTACCGTTATTTTTATCTTAAAATTGTTTCATTAACAGTTTTTAAAACTGAAACAAACAAAAATTACAAAAAATTTGGAAATATTGTCAAATTTTTTCGGGCACTCTTCTTAAGTGGTAAAAGTTGAATTTGGTGATTGTTAAAATTTTATTCTTAGTGTACAATTTCTTTTGAAGAACGCTGTATTGTGTGTTAAAATCTCAATATACGTCTACATTTGATTTTATGAAACGGGTCCATAAACTATTCTAAATGTAAACATTAGATAGGAATGTTTCAAATATATGGTTGCTAATGTAATATCAATTCCTAAAACGAGTTAAAAAAAGATCATAAGCACTTCATACTGTTACAAAAATGAAAAATCTATATACTGATGTTTTGCTTTTACATCGCTTAATTATAAACAAAAGCTACAAAAACAAAACAATCCAGTAAACAAACCTGTTTACAAATTATCGTACTGCTTAAATATAACAACAAACACCAGCAAAATAAAAATGGTAAACAAGTAAACAAAAATACACCTACAACACTACAAGAATAAATGTAAACAAAATGTACAAACAACACTACAATAATAAATGTAAACAACAATGTTTACATTTATAAAGATTTCGACAAGGCGAAGTCATGAACATTCATCAGACTGTTTACCCTACCATATAAAAGGCAAGGCAAAGCAGTCGACTGAGTTAGTGAAGTTCAGTCAATTTTGCGTGAAGACGCAGTGTGTTTGTAGAGAGTAATCGTGGTTTGAAAATCTCCGTTACAAAAATCTGGGGAATAATTGTCTAGTAATTGTTATCCTTTATGCGAAAGGTGTAAACAGAGACATAACAAACAAAGCAATTGTTCTTGTTTACATAAAGTTGTGAACAGTGGCACACAGAATTGTAGGATTAATAAAGGATTTTAATTAAACTTTAAGTTAGGTTAGAGGACGTGTACTTGTCGACTGTGACAAGTACAGTACCGGAGGTCAAATTGACCCATTGTGCAACGTCCTAGCTTCTCACACCACTCACGTTGTGTGCGTTAATTTTATACGTGAGTGGCGGGACCTACAATTTAGCTTCGATTCCGAATGACAGATTTTTTGAGAAACTTTTTCATGGCAAATTCTATTTACTCTCAGAGTTTTTGACAGAAATCTGCTGAGAGGAAATCGCCGAAGAAATATTTTTTTTTTCATATTTCGTTTTTGATGCCTGCTTTACGTCTAATAAGCCAACACACTACCTACTAGCCTACGGTGACTTCCATTTTAATTAAAAAACTAAAAACATATTTATTTTTATTATATTTGCAATCTACGAGCTCATATTTTGAACGTTTTTTTAAAAGGTAAAAACGTAACAATACAATCATTGAAATGAAATTAATCATCGTTTTATAAAAACAATCTGTTCAGCAATTGTCAACATGATTTTTGTTGAATTCATTCAACTGCTGAAAACGTAAAATTTATTTATTTTTTTTTTTGATATTCTTTGATGGTCAGCTGTTAGGACCACGATTTGAACATTAAATATTCTCTGATTTGTCGCCTCTTTTGGGTCAAGAATTCTTAAATGATAATTTAATAATAAAAAACAGAAACACTTTTAAAATCAATTATCTGTTAACTGAATTAAAGTGCTATTGCCACTTACATACATATTTATTTAATCGGATGCAAAATTTTATGTACCAAATAAATACTAAATTATCGAGTTAACAGCAGAAATGCATTAAAAGCAGTCCCTTAAAGAATATTTAATTTTAATAAATTTTATTAAAGAAAATAAAATTGAAACATTGTTTGCTTCTCCACTCATAGAAGAGAAAAAGAAAAAATAGTGATACAGACAAAGCGACAGACACAGAGTCAGTTAATTAGAAGACATGTATGCCTTGGCATTAAAGGCTTATAGTTTGTTTTCGTGACTGTCACATAAAAACCATAAAAAAGTATTCCCAATTCAATTTTGCTTACAAGACACTGAGTAACAATAGTTAAGCCAACTAAAAAATTAAAAATGTTCACCAATGTTTAACGATTTACTGAAAGATATTTTAATTTTGCTTTTCCTAACTTATGTTAATCAGTGTTTAACTCGAGATTTATTTAAATGTGTGTTGTCTGTTTTTATTACTTTAATTAAATTCACTCAATTCTTGTCTATACTTTTGAAAAACTCTTTTATTCTCTTTTCATCTCTCGTTCTCTCTCTCCCTCTCGTTTTCTCTTTTTATTTTCCTGTAAATAATTTCATTTATTTTTTTATGGTTTTAAATGCGAGCGTCTTATTCCCATATTGGCGTTGGAAGATTTACTTATTATAAGAGAAAGACAGACTTTATGGGAGATTTTCATTTTAAACAGTCATGTCAAGATTCAATAAGACAGGCAAAGGTTACGGAGGGAAGGAATATTCCTCCCTTTTCTTTTGTAACACTTGAAGGCAAATGAAAAATTTATTCATTATGCTGACAGGGAACGAAAAGGACTTTTTACAAAGGACAAGGACTTGCTTAGTCATAATGACACAGGAAAATTCCTAGTTTTCCTCTTCTTCTTTAAAGGCTGGTTATTAAACAAAATTTCAAATTTTTATTCCATTTTCTTCGTTTAAATTCAATTTAATACTGTTACGTTTTTACCTTTTAAAAACGTTAAAAATATGAGTTCGTAGATTGCAAATAAAATAAAAATAAATATGTGTTTATTTTTCAATCAATTCTTTATTATTGGCACAACTCTTGTGCCACTGTTCGAACTTCTTCCACTTATACAACGATAACTTTCACAATATGTGCTTTTTTTCGTTATATTTTCTGCTTACAACCTTCTTATAAGCAACAACACTTATTAGTTATTCCTCTTTGCTCACAACCTTTTTTTGTAAGCACAACACTAACAACTGTGTTCTCAAACGCAACTTGTCTGCACACAAGTCTGACCGAATTAAAGCTCGATAGATTTAATTCACACACCGACGTGACGTCGTCTTACACGATTAACTTCAAACTCGAACTCCGAGAATCACGTGTCTTCATACACGAGTGACTGAATTCTAACTGAATCCTCGTTGCTCGCTTTATCTTGCCTTTTATATCACTGGATCAACAGTGTGATGAATGCCATTGAAGGATGATGACGACCTTCGGGAACAATCCAAAAATGTAAACAACTTGTTTCCATTTTTATTGTTCGTGTATCTTGTTTACTTTCGTCCTTTCTGCTATATTTTTTATACACGGACGTTGTTGCTATATCTTTGTTTATTCATCGATCTTGTAAACAAGCCTGTTGTTTTTTTGTTGCTATATGTTTACTCATTCGTTGATCACGTGAACAACTGCATTGTTTTGTTTTTGGAGCTTTTGTTTATCATTTTATGTGTGATCAAGTCCATTGTGTTATTTTTGGAGCTTTTGCTTATTATTTTAACAACACCATTTCCATTTTCGTAACAATACGTTTACTATGAAACAATTCTGAGTTAAGGATTACGTTGTTACAGAACCCATTAGTTTGAAGACTGAGGACCTGCTAATACTAAACCGTTTTTAATAGATAACCGTGGTTAAATTCGTAGATACGGTCTGAAATCGGAATACACATACATACATACATTATTGGTCATTACAACCCTTCAGTCAGGATTACGACCTAGCTTCTCATACCACTTATGTTGTGTGCGTAAATATTTTACATGAATGACGGGACCTACAGTTTATAGTCGACTCCGAATGACAGATTTTTCAGAAACTTTTCATGGCAATTTATTTACTCTCAGAGTTTTTGCCAGAAATCTGTTGAGAAAAAGTCGCCGAAGAAATATTTTTTTATATTTTCATTTTGATGTCTGACCTGGGGTTTGAACCGTGGCCTTACGGCTAATAAGCCAACACACTACCTACTAGACTACAATGACTTCCAAATTGGAATATATACCTAAGCAGTTAAGAAGGCTGTAGTCTTCAGTTTCAAGATGGGATAGTGAAAAATCCGATCATAAAAATTGCTACTTCTTCTCTTGATCAGCAGACTCTACCGCCTACGTTAGGCTTTGTAAAATCGAAATCTAATTCACTACACGGTCTTCTTTTAAGTACTTCATATCATTAAATTAAGGGGTCGCTGTGGTCTAGTAGGTAGTGTGCTGGCTTATTAGACGTAAAAGCCAGGGTTCGAGTCCCAGACCAGACATTAAAAATAAAAAAAATAAAAAAAGTATTTTTTCGGCGATTTCTTCTCAGTTTCTCAAAAAAAATCTGTCGTTCGGAGTCGACTTTAAACTGTAGGTCCCGCCACTTATGTATAAAATTAACACACACAACATAAGTGGTGTGAGAAACTGCGGGCTTCTTGGGGACGATTGCCTGTAGACTGTCTAATGGTGAAGGTATAGCACTGGCCATTTTATAGTCACCTAGCAGCAACTCGTTTCCTTGCCGTTCGCATCTTCCCCCTTTCCACCTTTCCTAATAAAACCTGCACAATGCACTGCATGAGTAGGGGCCATCCCCTGAGTGCTGGTTTCATAAAAAAAAAAATAAAATAAAATAAAATAAAATAAAACAAAGTGTGTGTGAGATATCATCGAAATTTTTCGTTCGTGTTCATTCCGGCCCACCGGAATGTTCAATTTTCCACTACTCTGGCACATAAATCAGGCTGTATTTAACCGATGGCATGGCTTAGGATAGCCTTGAGAACCGCTGTGGTTTGTGAAATTCAACAAGAAAAAGTCTGATTTAAACAAATAGGATGTTCTAGATGGCCATTTCATATCACCTCCACATATTATGAGTATGCCCTTAAATCTCTCGTTCAATGTAGTACGATCAGCCCATACAGATCATCTAATTCAGGCCAAAAGAAGTTGGTAATCATCGATCTACAATGCTCGCCGTTGACAATGATGTCAACGGAAAATCCACACCAAGCAGTGACCGTTTCGAGATGCATTGGACGTTCTTGAATTCCATTTGGATTGGAATGGTCTCAAATGGTCTACAATTTTGTTTGTTCATGCACCCATTCATTCAGAAATGGCCTTCATTCCTGAAGATGATATTTCAATCAAAATTAAGGTCAGCAGCCGTTTAATCCATACTTCACTGTCTGTGGTCATTCATAGTGATTTGGCAAAGGAGATTGTATATCGATAACTGATTTAACAGATGGAGCTTCAATAAAATAGCCATTGTCAACTGCCAGAGTGAGGAAGTCTCTGGTGAAAGACTTTATATAACCCAGCAGATATGTAGATATCTTCCAATGTAATTAAGATTGTTTAGCAGCCTTTATCACGAGCTATTTCAAGGACCATTCTACCAATTTCCAACATTCTACTCGAGTGTTTGCCTTTTTAATAGGTTTGTAGGTTTGAAATGGATTTTCACATATTAACAGATTTATTCAAAATGGCATTGAAATTCACCATAAAAGTTTTTAATCAGTTCACTGCTTTCTCATACGAGTAGAACTTAAATGGCTCATCTGAAATTCCTTCAATTCTTAAAGTTTTTCTCCATTAAGAGCGCTGCCGTTTGTATTTTATCCAATTTTATTTATTAGTCATACAATATGCTCTACGAATAAATCTTTAATTTCAAAACCAAAAAAGTTCCGCTAATGAAAAGTTTTCTGTTCTTATATTTTGTAAATCAATGTTAATCTCGTGCTACTCTGTTCAATTGTAAATTCTTAAGTCAACTGTCAACTGTTTCAACAACAAAATTCGATACGTTTTTAGATTTCGCATTCATTCGAATGCCTTTTCCTTTTCTTTTGACTTAATCCAATAAGAAAAAAAGAGTAGAATTAAAATTAGAATTAAAGAAGCTGACAAATTTCTTAAGAAATTATCTTAATGCCAGAAAATCCTTGAAACAAATTTAAGGGATTACACAAAATATGCCTAGCACAGCATAATTTTAGGCAAAACAAATTTAAAACATGTTATTTTTTTTTTTGTTTAACTATAGTGTCGTTATATTCTATATTTAAACTAAATTCTGTAATTTTTTTAGAATGGAAGAGAGAGCTTATGGTAAATGCATCTGAGCATAATTAATTCAATAACAATGGAATATAATTCAACCTTTAATCTCTCTCGGGTGTTTTTACAAAGCAAACAATGAGAGAGTTTTAATTTAAAACCCTAAAGTATGCTACAAATGTATATGTAGTATTTAGAAAAAGTCTATGTAATTAAGTTTTGTATTCAGAATATTTTTGTAAAAATGTTTAAATGTATGTATCATATTGTATAATTAAAAGAAATTCAATGCCAGCTTTTAGGCGCAATTATTTTTAAAACTAATGAATAAATGAAACTCTCTTAAAACTAATGAATAGGCTTCATTGGCATTCTCAAATAATAATTTCATATACAATTTCAAAACGTATTGTATAGTCATACCCAAGTTTTATGGTCTGGTAGCTGATTTAAAAGGAAACTAATAAAAGAAATGCAAAACAAAGAGATTTGAAATTTCTCAGAAATGAATCTCGTCCTTAACCTTACATTATCAAAAGTACAAAGTTTTTCTAGGGGAAAAGTCATAGTCGCACTTAAACTTCCTCTTCAGTAATTTCATATTTTTATAACAAAAAGCCTATCATGTAAGCAAAAATAAATTTAATTTATAAATTTCTAAAACCTTCTTTAAAACGTTATTAAATATTATTTTAGAAATTCCGTTTACAATTAAGCTAACAGGCTAAGGATAATAATTAAATTATTAAATCCACTTAGGACAAAATTTTAAAAAATTAAAAATTTCTGTTTTATAGATATTCTTAAGTACACTTTCAGACTGTATTATAGGCTTAAAGTATCTTAAAAAAGTGTTTTGCTCATGATTTAAAATGTGCTTATTTCTCTATTATTTCACATTTTCAATGTATCAAAAGGAGAACATAAGGATACTTCACTAAAATATTACGTTGCCTAATTATACGAAGACAAAATTAGTTACGCAATTAGGTTGTAAGGTCAATCAACTTTCCTAATTTTAAAGCATTAAGATCTTCCGATTGAAAAATGTCAGAGAGTTATTAATTTAATCTTTTCCGAGACCATATTGTAAAAGTGTTTATGATTTTAAACTTAATTGATTTAAAACCTTTAAAAAATAAATAAATATTACTCATTTGAAAAAAATTCATACATACACTGTGGCTGCATTTAAATGCTGTAAACAATAGTCTGCTTTAAGGCTCAATTTAAAAAAAAATGTAGTTGACCTTTTTTCATGGCATATCGTAAAGAATAATATTAAATACGAGATTTTTATTGCATTTATTTAAATTTTATTCTTCTATTTAAAATTAACTAGATGACCCGTGCGAATATTTCGCACAGTTAGTTGTCATTTTTGTAACATAAAATGAAAATAATTAATAGAAATTTTATTAAAAGTATAAAAATATTAGAAATCATAATCATACATATTTAATACATACTTACATATGTCTAAATGCTTTTATAATACTTTTTTGAATACAATGTTAGAGGTAATGACATGATCATGGTTAACTTTTTGCCCGTACGAATCCTTAATACAAACAAAAATATCTATAAACGTACGCACTCGAGAAAAAGCCATGTATAACTGCCCATGTGAAAAGACCGGTTCTGGTAAATACATTCCTACCTTTTGAAGGGTTTGACCTTGTTTTTCTTAAAACCTTTTTAACTGTTAAATATCAGCTGACACTATATATATGTATATATTAAAAGACACCGTATTACTACACTTCATAAAACAAACAATGCCATGACAATAACGACATTACCAAAATGGCTTTTACAACTTTATATATTATGTGGAATAGCATTACAATTAAGCGACCCTGTTTATCGCACTTGATCTAACAACTACTGCAAAGTATTGCCAAAATAGCTTTTTACAACTTAATATGCATATTATATACAACTGACTTAGTATTAAACGGCATTATAGTAAATAGCGGTATTGCCAGAATGGATTTTAATACATACTATATTATGTAGAACTGCATTACTATTAAGCGACCCTGTATTACCACACTTGAACAAAAACATATAATCATAATGACAACAATATTATCATGCAGTTCTATATAAAATATAATTTTTATCAATGAAAATATTAATTTTTCAATTTCTAATTATTTTTTGTCATTAGTGTTAGATATAAGCTTTAAAATGAGATATAATTCATTAAATTTGATGCGGTGGTATGAGAGATATTTGAAGCCGACAAAAAAAGTGCTTTAGAAATAATATATATGATTCTAATTTATTTTAAATTTAATTTAATTTAAAATTTTTTTCCATAGCATTTCGAATTGAGAACTTAGAAAAGAATAGAAAATACACAATAAATCTTATAAAATTTAAAGAAAAGATATAGGTTAGGTTAGGTTAGAGGACGTGTACTTGTCCGTTAAGACAAGTACAATACCCGGAGGTCGAAATTGACCCATTGTACAACGTCCTTGGAGAGGGAAGGAAATAGAGGGAATAGGATGAAAGGAAGAAAAGATATTAGTGCCTGACAATTAAAGTTAAACTAATTCGCATCGTTTAAATATAAATGGATTCAACTTTAATCAAATTAGTAAGAAATTTTTATTTTACAATACAAGCGACCAAAGATGAATTACTAATTGATGCGTTTGAATTTAGTGCCTATTGATACAATCCTATCCAAAGTTAATTAACCGCATTCTTAGCTTACGTTTTGCTTTGGTTTGTTACAGAAGGGATAAGAAGAAACTCGATTTAAATCTGTTGACTTTGTTACAGACCATTTGTTAGATCCTAACAAACATGGCAAATGTGCTTCAAAAATTAAACAATTTTATCCAGCTTACGACCATATATTTGCCTCTCAAGAATATGAACCTTTTTTCTAAGCATTTCAAAACTTGAGTGGCTTGCTTTATTGCATTATATTCATGCCTAAAAATATACCTAATCAAAGCTGTGCATACTGTTCTATAATATTAAATTATAAAAGAAAAATGTATCTAAAAATTTTATTTAAATATTTCGTTTATTTCTTAAAAACATTATAAATACTTTCTTTATGAAAAAATTTACTCTTTTTCTACATAAAATTCGCCCCCAATTATGCTACAAAATATTATATTTCACGTCAACCCCTAAAGTATACTACATAATATTACTTTTAAAAAGATGCATAAATATGTATGTATGTACACATTATAATCAATAATGTATACACGTTATTTTCTTATATTTTTTCTGAAGAAAGATTTCATATTTCAAAACTGTCATTATTCACCCGAAAAGGAAAACAAAAGAAGTCTTTCAAGAAATATACAAAAAGAAATGAACAAATAAAAAATAAAATTTTTTTACAACATTATCTCCGTTGGCACTCATAAATATTCTATGAAAACAACAACAACAACAACCAAATCATACAAATGGCATAAAATAAAAATTGTAGCATATTTTTTGGCTCATAGACTATATAAACTATAAATATATGATGGGTTTCTTTCTTCGGTGATTGTGATTTATACGATTGGTGTCAACAACTTGTGTTTTAAACAATAATTTCGTTGACATTTTTTTTTTTGTTATTTCTTCTTTCCACTTCTGACTACCGAAGCAGATTAAAAATCCATTAGCCGTTTTAGACGACAGTGGAATATTTATTGAGTCAAAGGCACCTACAATAAAAATAGAGTTTTAAGTAAGGATATAATGCTTTTGATATAAGCGATTTGAAGCAGGGTTATTGAACCTATGTTTTTGAAAAAACTAAATTCATAAGGCCATGATCTCATTGTTCAGTTCAATGTTTCTCAAATATTTTCAAAAAGTATAAATTATGTTTCATTCATTCACTGTATTATAGGGAAACGTTTGAAAATAATGTAATTAATATAAAATTAAATAAAAAATAATGAATAACTTACCACGAACAGGTTAAATGGTATGTGCCAGTAGCACATTTTCTATTTAAAATAAATTATTAAATTTGGTATACTCTGAAGGTTACTTCATTATTAATGTTAATTTTAAACCGTTTAAAAATATCTTCTTACTGGAAATCAGATTATGAAATTCCTACCATGAATACAACGGGGTTTCTCTTAGAGTTGCGCTAAATTAAGATTTAATGTGTGTTTAAATGTCAATTAAAGGACTTAAGCAGCTTTTGACCTTATCCCCATGTTTAAAAATATGCTGTAGATACAACATATTTAATTTAGATGCCTTAAAATAGGTTGTGGTTGCTATATTATCGTTTTCACAAAACAAAGGTAATTGATAACAGATGGAACAGTCAATTTAGCGATATTTTTGAAAACAAAAAAAAAATAATCTACCAATAGGCTTCAAAACTCATTACGAGAAATGGCATTTCGATGTAATCTTTTTATTCCTTCTATACATTCTATGAAAGAAATTTGTAAAAATAATTCGTATTTCATTACACTCTACTTTATACAATACTATAGAGGAGTAATTATTCCATTCTCCGCAAACCCCAAAAGTATGCTAATAAATTATCAATGAAATATTTTTAAGCTAAAATTTCTTGTTTGTTGTATAAATAACTTGCCAGCTACTCTTGACAAAATTACTTAAATACAGTTTTTTTTTGTTGTATGTTTTAAAATCCTTTGTTTATATTTTTTATTACATATTTTAGGCCGCTGAAATTTGTTGAATCATAATTGCGTTTTGGTATATACATATGTACGTGTGTACATATTTACATTGTTAATGACCCACCCCATCACCGGAATTGTTGATATATTGTTGTATTCTGTTTAACGCCTAATGTTATGCTTACTAAATTGCTTATGTGTTTAATTAAGCGTAAAAGAAGAAATTAACTTGGCATACATTAAGGCAAATTAATATTTAAAATATGTTTTGTACTGAATATGTTTTGTACTTTTAATTGCATTCACTTTTCTTGCTTGAGTTTCCAGAAAAGAAGCCATGAAAGTCATCAATTTAAAAAAATTTTATTTTCCAAAGCCTGGAGAATTAATTTCTATTTTTTTTTTCTTGCTTTTTAAAGGAGTTGGTAGGGTTAATTGTTATTGTTCGTTAACATTTTAACTCTTCTGGAGAGTAGGTGAAAATGAGAAAACTGTTGGAATTAATTTCGTACTTAAAAAAGCGAATTAAGAACAAAGCCTGCGCCCTACTCTATGTTATAATAACAAGTGAAATTGAAAATGCAATGAAAGCTGTAAAAATTATGAGATTTAGGGCCATTATTACAACTTGCCGTTAACTAAAGGGAGGATTTTAACGGGCAGATAAATTGTTTTTCATTATTATGAGTACCCAATAAGATAGAAGTGATCGTTAAGCTAAAGGGAAGATCATCCTACCTTTAACATTTGAAGGTCACTTTATATTTGAACGTGCCATATCATATACTATTTTCGATATGGCAGCTTCAAATTTAAACAAAATGAGCATATACAACAAAAAAACGAAGTCCGCTGTTGCCACTGCGTTAAAAAAAAATTGTTTAATTGAGCAGTTTTATCGACTTTGCTCCGGCACTGCCATATTTTAATTTTATTTTATCTGTAAGTTGTAATAACGAAAATAAGTTAAAGGTAACTTTGCCGCTCACTTTAGCTAAAGGTACCTTTAACTAACCCCAACTTTAACGGGAAGTTGTAATAATGGCCCTTATTGAATGCTGTAGTGTAGTAAGTCTCTGATGAGAATCGCAAACCCTCAACCCATTGCACCTCTGAGGTACCCAAATAAAAAATTCAAATTTCTGTAAAAAAATAGTTTTATTTGCACTTGTAATGAAACATGAAATTGTTTGTTTCTCTGTTATAAACTTGTTTTTTGTTTTTATTGTTAATAACAATTGTGAAGAAAATTAATTGCATTTTATTTGCTTTCGTTGTTATCTTAATTCACAAAAGAAAAATTCGTTTTTTTTCTCTATCATTTTGTAAATATCCCTCAAGACTTAAATCATAACATTTAAGGCAATTAGTAGATTGGTGGCTGGTAATTAATTGTAGCCGAAGGAATTGCAAAGCAATTAAATGTGAACAAAATACACTAGAGCCCCGACTTGCGTCGTTAATGGGGACCGGAGAATTGCGACGCAAATCGAAACGACGCAAATCGAATCAAATTTTTCTATACAAATGCATTGAAATTCATCAAAATCAAGCAAAAAAACTTAATATTTCGGATAAAACAGAATTATGAAAACATTTTTCATTATTTTATTAAGTTCAGTAAAGTTTTCTCTAATTATTATAAAGAAATAGCAAAAATATAAATTAACAAAAAAACTTAACAAAAAAAAAAAAAAAATTTTAAAGAAGAAATTGTGCTTTGCTTAGTTTATGTGGTGCTTTCTTCAGATAATAAATTCAAATCAACAACACTCCATTTGATTACGTGGTCTTACAGGTTTGTTGAATTTTTAGAGATTTTTTTGCTGATATGTTTCCTTGTAACAACTAATGGCTTGGTCAGCAGATGCTACTACGCCCTCGCTACGATTTTCGTCAGGATCGTTTTCAGAAAACATATCCAATGCATGGGAAATTTATTGCATAGCTTTCGAAATATTAGAGATTGTTATTTTTTTTTCCTCTAATGTTTTATCAATTATCATAACATCATCTTCTAAAGCATGCTGAATATTAATGGATAATAAATTTTCATTATCAAGCTCTTCATCGTGAGACAGTAAAAGTTCATTAATGCCATCCTCTTCCATTCCTTCAAATTCGGCTAAATTTAATCGACGCAAGTTGAAATTGCAACAACGCAAGCTGAGTTTTGTCAATTTTTAAAAAGCGACGCAAATCGAAACGACGCATATCGGATCGACGCAAGTCGGGGCTCTAGTGTAAGTTTTATTTCCATGTTAAAGTTATTTGTTCTCATTTTGTTTGCCTTTTCACTTTCCACTTTCTTTTAAACAACTAATTAACAAGAGACTGAGACAGACAGACATGCTATCTTTTTGTTTTTCAGTTTTTTCTTTTTTTTTTTTTGCTCGTTTTTCTTTGCATTCCGGACATGACAAATTTGCGGTCATGTTGTAACTGTCTCTACACAAGAATTCTCTGCTAAGAACCCCGTTTGCTAATTAACAATTCTGTTTTGTGTTTCCTGTGCCTTCATTCCCCACTTGTGCTTTTGAAAAAATTTATTGATTACTGCCCAGCTTAAAATATGCAAATACACGGGAGCAACACAAAAAGAAAGTTGCCAGCAATTTTGCTACAATTTAGGGGAATACCGGTGGTATATTATCTGAAATCGAATAGAAGAGAATAACAGAATAACAACTCAAAATCAGTCACAAACATACAGAGAGACATTGTTTCACGAAAACTGTGGGGATTTAATAATGACAATAACTTGTTACACAACAGCTGTAGACCTTCACAATGTTAAGTAAAAAATGTTAACTACACTGAAAGAAACTCAATAACAAAGAAAATGTGAAAAGCAAAATAGAAATTGGCAAGATTGTTTGATCCTTTTAAGTCTTAATGAATATTTTACATTTGTTAACTATTAATACGAGAGTGCTTCCAGCTGAAGTACTAATGCGGAGGGTATTTTAAAAGAATTTACTTTAGTGAGTGAAATAATGCGCTCTTCAGCGATTGTCAGATGAAATTGCAATTGTATTGACTTAAAAGTTAAATACTGAGCTTTTTCGCACTAAAACAAACAATAGAGTTATAAAATGACTTTAATTGAGTATTTAGTGGTGCTCCATTCAGTTTGAATAGCTTTACCAAACACTATACGATACCATTTGCAAAATGTATCTAAATATCGTTTGAACTGGTAAACCAAATTATTGGCCATCTGACCAGCAAAAAATACCCGACGTCATAGACTTTGGCATAACAAAAAATATACCTGTTGAACTAATCGAGGTTGAAGCTTCACTAGATCTATCTTCAGATCATTCCCCCTCAATCGTCACCATTTGCGATCCTCTGTAAACTGAATCAGGAGATTTATTTTTTAAAAAACGAATAAATTGGCTAAAGTACAAAAAATATATTAGCTCTCATTGTACAGGAAACCTACTTCTAAGAACACCAGAAAATATTGATGCCGCTATTAGTAGTCTGAGTGGGCACATGAAGCGAGCTGCTCAAAATGCTTCTTCCTACTATCGTCAGACTAGATACACCAAAGTTTTTTCGGCAGATATAGAACATCTTTTACCAGAAAAAAGGAAAGCTCGAAGAGAATGGCAATTGCACAGATCACCACAATTTAAAGCAAAATAAAAAAAATTGTACAAACCAGCTCAGAAAAGTTTTTACAAACGCAAAGGAAAGCATCTCTGAGAGAATATTTGCAAAGTCTAGATGCGACTCAACAATCCAGTTATTCATTATGGCGATCAGTTAAAAACCTGAAAAGCCTTATAACGGCATCTCCCCCACTGCGGGATTCCAGAGGATGCTGGGCAAGAAATGACGCTGAAAAAGGTAACCTTTTTGTTAGTCATTTAAAATAAGTTTTCACTCTCCATTCATGCATTGACATGAGTGATTTACCACCTATAGTCGCTCGACCTCCAGTAAAAATAAAATTTCAAATCAAAGAGATTATAATTGCTATTGAAAATTTGAATGCAAAGAAAGCTCCCGGATTCGACGAAGTCAGCAACAAGATGCTTTTCGAGTTGCCCCGTATAGCAAAGAGAATTATTCTTTATATTTTTAACGCTATCTTGCGTCTCGAATACTACCCGCCAGCATGGAAAGTTCCTTCGAAAGTGGAATCTTATAGAGCTATAAGTCTATTAGCAACCATGTCAAAACTGTTCGAGAAATTGTTAATTAAGAAGCTGACTCCTATTCTGGTCCGAAACAACTGTATACCCAATCATCAATTTGGTTTTAGACGACAACATAGTACTATTGAACAAACTCACCGATTGGTGCAAGAAATAAGAAAAGCCTTTGAAGAAAAATAATATTGTTCAGCGCTTTTTATTGACGTCTCTCAAGCATTCGACAAAGTATGGCATGAAGGCCTTTTATCGAAATTGAAGCAGACGTTACCATTGAATTTTTTTAACCTATTCCAAAAATATGTTATCGATCGAAAGTTCATAATTAAAGAAGGAGATTTTTTAAGTTGCCCTCAACTTATAAAGGCTGGTGTTCCACAAGGCAGTATCCTAGGACCAATTTTATATTTGTTATACACCGCAGATATGCCAACAAGCAGTACTACACACACATCAACTTTTGCTGATGATACGGCTTTTCTTTGCTCCCACAAAAATCCAAAAGATGCCTCAAGTCAATTACAGCACCATGCTATCCAGGTGGAGAAATGGACTAATCAGTGGGGAATTAAAATCAATGAACAAAAATGCGTCCACATCACCTTTACCCTACGGAAAGAAACATGTCCGCCCATCAGTATTAACAACCAGAGGGTGCCGCAACATATTCATGTTAAATATCTCGGTATTCACTTGGATAGACGTCTCACATGGAAATATCACATCGATGCAAAATTGACCCAAATGAAACTGAAAGCAATCCAAATCAATTGGCTTATCGGTAGAAATTCCGTTCTTAGCCTCGATTGTAAACTCTTGCTCTACAAATCTATATTGAAGCCAATATGGAGTTATGGTATCCAGTTATGGGGCACGGCTTCTGCTTCTAATATTGAAAAAATATAACGCCGTCAAAATAAAATCCTACGAATGATAACTGCCGCTCCTTGGTATATTAAAAACAGCAATATTCATAAAGACCTTGACGTCCCACTGGTCAAAAGCGAAATGTCAAAATATGTGACCAAATATTTAAAGAAGCTGGAAATACATCCAAATCCTCTCGCTCGAAACATTCTACAACATCGTGGACATACCCGCTTGAGAAGGAGGGACACCATCGAACTCAGATGATTTCTTCACAAATCATTTATTAACATTTGAAAATTAGAATTTTTGTCTGGCACTGGCTGGACATCAATACTTATTAACTTTAAACTTAAGATTTGAACACTTATTGTTTGTTCATAAAAATGAAGATACAATAAAAACTATCGAAAAAAAAAAAAAAAAGTTTGTAATATCCTTAAGGCATATTGCAATACCTCATACTCATAAGGATATTCAAGGTAATGTTTACAATATCGTGAAAATGCAGCACGAAGTGATCTCCCAAGTATTTCTATTAATGTACCACCAGAGGCCTACAGTTGCACAGAAAATACTGAATACTCTCTCTCTCTCTCTCTGTAATAATGCATTCAAACACTGTTAAATTGTTTCTATTGACATGTGTTGCAAAACAATAGTAAAAAATGTTGTTAATTTTGAATTTTTCTCCGTGTAGTTAATATTTTTCAATTTCTTAGTTTTTATTCATTTCAAGTGGGATTGTGTGTTAATGAGGGTTTCTCCTATCTCATCGAAATAATTAGTGTAACGCATAAAAGTGAAACTCATAAACTATGCACCCATTTTGCTTTTATAAAAATAAAATAATAAAAGCTTAAAAGACAACAGAGAGGCAGAGAATGAGAGAGAATAGAAAGAAGAGAAAAAAAAACGAAAGACCTTAACTCATGACACTTAAATAAAGAACTAACACTTGACCCTTGCCACTGTTACGAATATTGTAGCTATTTGAGTGCATACCTATACATACATATGTATGTGTGTGAGAAAAATAAATACATACGGGTTTTCTAAGAATGTGAATGTGTTACGAATATTAACAGATTTTATAAATATTTGCACACATCCATAAGCATCCATTATTCACAAGAATTGTACTAGTTAAACTGGTTTTGAGAGAAATCTCAGTAAAAGGTTACGTACAAGTCATAATTCGTATGCAAAATATGCAAAACAATAGCAACAACAACAACAACAATATGTATGTTTGTAACAATGTATGAATGTATGGTATGGTAGTCGAGTATTGTTTTTTTTTTTTTTGAACAATAACAATAAAAGCCCTCCAATAATAAAAGAGAAAATAAAACATCAGAAGGAAAATAAAAACGAGTAAAACAATCGAAAGAACTGTAACGTTAAGTACAACACACTCAGTGAATGAAAACAACCTTGAACCTTTTTTCTTGCTCTCTCTCTCCCACTTTGACTTTGTTAAGCTTGGTTTTTGTTACACTTTCTGTTCGGCTTATGCTAAGACTCATTCATTATGCATGTGCGTGTGTGTGTGGCAGTGTGTGATTGTTATGTGGGTATGTAAATGACTTGTATTTGTTTTTAAAAAGAATTAGGAAAACCGTTTCATTTTTGTTTTTTTTTTGTTTTTGTTTTTGTTAATTAATGATTTTGAATGCATATAAGTGAACGGTAGAAAGAGGGATAAAAAGTAAAAGTAAATACAACAATAAACATCAGCCTGAAAGCAGACTTTGTATTCATTTTTTGTGTGTTTTATGCAAAGCTGAATAATGTTTAAATAATGTTAATGTCATTTCAAATATATTAAATTTTAAACCTATAAATTCAAGGAGTATTTATAGGAATTTTCCAAAGTAAAATATTCAATTGTTTTAAAACGAAAAAACTTTCCAACATTGCTCGACATCTATGTATGTACTAGGGATGCCAATCGGGAAATCCCGAATCCCGGGATTTTTCGGGATTTTCGGGATTGTGAATTCATATGTATTTTGACCATGCAAAAGGTCCTGAAAAAAAAATTCTATATCACTCGACTTCGATAATAGCATCTCAGATGAGGAAAACCCTACTTCCATTGCTAAAAAGTTATTTGATGCCATCGAAGAATGCAAAAATCCTATACATATAATCAATTAATAGGGTTACTGATTTAGATACTCAACTGTCCAAAGAAATAGATATATTTACATCAGGAGGTGGTAGAGGTGAATATTTACAAGCTGCATATAGCTATCTCGGAACTATTTTACCAACAAGTGTTAATTGCGAGAGGTGTTTTTCAACGGCACCGTATATTGACAACAAAATTCGTTCAAGCCTATCAGATCACATATGTTAGATGCTTTAATCTTTTTTTGGAATCCAAATAATTTTCTTAAAACTAATGCATTTGCATATGTACGAATAATTTTTATTTTTGTTAATTTACGCTTTTTTGTTACTTTTTGTCTTGCTTTTTTATATTTTATTTTTAATGACATATAATTCTGATATAATTGGAATATAAATGATTTATGATTTATTATTAAGAGAAAATCGCGATTTATCCCCTGATTTTTCGGGATTTTTGGATCCCGAATTATCCCGAAATATCCCGGGATTTCGGGATCGGGATTACAAAATCCCGAATCCCGGGATTTTTAAAAATCAATCCCGTTTGGCATCCCTAGTATGTACAGATGTACAGTAATAATCATTCATGATTTCATAATTTTGTATTAATACTGTTAATGGTTTTTAATGTTTCGATATCCAGTTTCTTTCATCATATTGATTACTAAGTCATAAAATACCTGTCTCATAATACCAGTCATGTTGTTCTATTTAGCGTCTGCAAAACGGCACAATGAATGGCACTTATTATGAAATTCGGATGGAAAAACAAAATCCCAACGGTTCAAAGGAAAGCAGAACGTAAGTAATAACGTTATTAATATTTAAATTCTAAAAAGGGTAACATTTTCTTTATTTTGTAAACACAAAAAAGCACAAAACACGTAATACGCCTAAATATATGCTATGAATTTTAAATATTATTTATTTTTAGGATGTTTTGTAATATTTTATCCGATGGATTTAAAGAAACTTTGACATGTAATTGATTAATAAGTGAAATACGATATTTTGCAAACATTTGCCTGTCAAACACACATTAATAATGATAAATTACAAAAGGAAACACATCATTTAACTAGAAAAACAGCTGTGTGTTTAATAAATTATACAATGTACATATGCATACATAGGTAGATACAATTTTATACATATGTTATGTATGCATAGGCTAGAAAAAATTGTTATTTTTAGTTCAAAAAGGGATTACCAAAATAAGGTTCTTTAATCCATACTAACTGCGGTGATAGTGACAAAAATTTTGTGTATTTGATCACCGAAAGCGAAAAAAAAAACGGTATCAAACCTTAAGAACCCGTGAGACAACCAATTCTCGAATTAATTGCGATCTTATTTAAATAATAGACTGCACGTCATATTCCACGTCATATTTTACGTGGGCAGTATGTAATATATAAAAAGAAAATTTTTCTGCATATGCATTTAAACAATATCTACACTCAAACTTCGTTTTATGCGAATTCAAATTTATGCGGTTTCAAAATTCTCAAATTTTTTCTTTGCAAAAACGATTTTAAGGAAATATTCAATGTTAAAATCCAAAAAAAAAGTGTTGTTCGTAACAAAGTTACTAATATCTTTAAATTTTTTCGGCATTTCCGGTTCTGATGTATGAAGTATTATTCAAATGCTATGGACGTGGAGTAATATTATATTTTTATTTTATTGAAAAATTATATATTTTCTTCATTAGTTGGAATTTTGTATTAGTTATTGTTTACTTCCTATCTTTTTCCTTATTTTGTATGGTCTCAGCAAGGGATTCATTTTTTGTTGATTTTTTATATGCGATTTTGTTTGAATTTTAAGGGTTAAATTTGAATTTATGCGCTTTTTTATTTAAATACCTATTAGTGGATTTTGTATGAAGCTAGTGTATCGTTTTATGCGAATTTGAATTATTCGATTTTTTGTGGAACGAATTAATCGCATAAAACGAGGTTTGAGTGTATACGAAATTTTTATTAAATGCCAGAAATTCCTCAAAACCAGCTGGAACATTTCAAAATTTAAAAATGTTGACTTGCAATTTCAATTTCTCCTTTATTCTAATTTTACATTTTATTTCCATTTAAACCCTTAATCCCATTTACTGTTGATCTTTCATTTAACATTTTAATAAAGAATTTTTAAAAATTTTGTTTCAATTCTACAAACCATAACCGAATATTTCCTTTTCTATTAGCAATTCATTCTACGTACACACAGTTTTTGATATTTTTATTCATTTCGAAACTCATAAAAGTCTTTAAAACACTCATGGAAACGCAAGAGGAGAGTGAAAAGTAAAAGTCAATACGTTTACAGTTCATTTAACATTTGCAAACAATATGGTTTAAAACGTAATGTAAACTGACCACTGGCCATAGACAGACTTTCAAATATATTCGCAATATTTCATGCAAAATAAATATTAACCTTGAAGAGGTCTCCTTAAAAAAGTCTTTTCTCTTCTCTTTTCTCTGTCTCCGTCATTGCCTTCTGGCACTGGTGTTGCTGTAATAAAACTGTTAATAAATAAATAAAAACGAGTTTAATCATGCAAGCTATTAGTAGTAAGCCATACTATATTTTTATTATACGTATCAAATAGGTATTTATACACTCTCCTTTCATTCTCCTTTTACTTACTCTCAGGCTTTTTTATTCACTCAGAGATATAAAATGTCTAAAAGGCACATTTGGTTCTAAAAAATTCAAGATAAAAAGGAAAAAAGTAAGGAGGTAAACATCAGAATAACATGTAAAGGATCAAGCAACAGTTTCCATGATTTTTTTTTTTTTTCATTTTATTAATTCAAGTAAACTCAAATTGATAATACATTTTACACACATAATAATACACACACATACACACATACACACTATATTTTTCTCTTTAACAGAGCAATTGAAGATAATTGGATACGTGCGTACATGTATTGTATGTGTAACAACGCAGCATGGTTTTACAGCATTTCCACAAAGGCCGCCATTTATTTATTCAATTTGAAATCATTTTGGTTTGCAAGTTTTTGAATTTTGAAAATATTTTCTTGAAACAAAAAAAAAAAAAATCTGTATCGTAATGTCAAATAATGAAAGCATTCTCAAGATACGTTCACCTAATATGTCATTTAAACAATTGAGAAAATTTGACTAGCAAATGAAATTTTCCAAAAAAAAGCTTGAGTTGAATGCAGCTTTAATTTATGGTTTTTATTTTAAAATACCAACTTTACAGAATATACAGAATTCCATTCAAAGTCTTCTTTTGAATTCAAAAATGGTTTTATTTCTTTGCCTCACTTTCTGTAGAGGTTTCAGCGTCTTTTTATTTCTTTTCTGTTGCTTTATTTTATGACCACAAAACAAAACATAAAACATGGATATGAAACACTTGGTTAAATATCATCTCTTCAATATATTGCAAGAAACATCAATTAGATATAATGGCTTTGGATTAAAATCTTAAAAAAATAAACGTATTCCATGCACAAAACAACACTTTGTTTATTAATTTCAAACACGTAGCAAGTGTCAGGCTTAATACATGCACGCAACCACATAAAAACGTAGAACGGAAGTTTTCTTCAACTTTAATTGGATAATTCGCTTAAATATGATACCTCACTGGTATCTTTTTACATTTTCAATACAGTAAGACCCCGCTTAACGCTGCTCCGCTTAACGCTGTTTCAGTAGTATTGGGATTCCCCTAATTTGCACACTGTATTGATATTTGTTGTATATATGTGCAAATGAAACGGCCAAGCACCAACCAAAAGTGGTGCACTATATAGCGACCGTGTATACTATGTATCTTTTTCAACGCTCTTTTATTAGTCTGTCCAAAATAAAGATTCCGAAGTCGCAATGTATTTACATATGTATGTACGTGTTAAGTTGCCTCGTTTAACGCTGTTTCGTTTAGCGCTGGAAGTTATTGGAAGGTATCTCCCTCGTTAAGCGGGGTCTTACTGTATGCATATCAAGTTCTACCTAAACTTTCCATTCCATTTTGCCGCCTTTTTCAGTGTAGGATTTAGGGTATCACAATATCTCTTGCCTAAACAGAGAAAAAGTTAATTATTAAAACTGATAATAAATATCAATGAGGGTCAATGAATTTGGATTGTCAATTTGTATTCAATTTGACAGTTCATTTATTGTTAATTTGCTATCAATCAACTTGACCATGAACTGACCGGCTGACCGACTTATATAAGAAAAATGGACAACTAATTAAAACTTAATAAATTCATACATACATACATACATACATGGATTACGATCTAGCTTCTCACACCACTGATGTTGTGTGTGTTAATTTAATACACGAGTGGCGGGACCTACAGTTTAAAGTCGACTCCGAACGACAGATTTTTGGGGGAAATCTGCTGAGAGGAAGCTGTCGAAGAAATATTTTTTTTTTTCATTTGTAATGTCTGACCTGGGGAGTTTAAACCGTGGCTTTACGGCTAATTACAAACAATTTAAGAAAAGTAGTACAAATATCCCCTGAAAAGTAAAGAAAGAAAACGAAGTAGGGTTTTGTGCCAAAAGTGCTTATAAAATCTCAAACAAAGATCAACATCCATTTGTCAGCTAAAATTATAATAAATTTTGTATAAAAGAAAGATGTTTTCTGTGTGTGTTTTTGGATTAGCATTACCACCAAGCCAAACCGCGACAATCCAGCTGTTTTGTGTAAACAATTCGAATGTCTGCAAGGATCACAAAGGCCATTGAATAGAATTAATAAATCTAAACACAGCTTAGGATAAGAACAGAAAGCAGCGAGCAGTGAGAAAGTTTCGAATTAAAAGGCAATCTTTTGTCCAGTCCTAACGTTTGACTATCATCGTCCTTGCTTTAACAACAACAAGAACTATGCTTGCAGGTTCCGTTAATATTTTATTTATTTTTACTATACTCGTATAGTTAGACGGTCGTCTAGATTGTAACAAAGAATATGAAATATGAAATATTTTTGAAAAATATTCCAAAATATATTAAAATGCACATTCTTTATACTTTATTTTCTTTGATTGTAATCAATTGCGGTAAAACTATTTTATATTTGCCAACTTCCTTAAAAAATGTTGGTCATATGGACATATATATATTTTATACGAATACTAGCTGACCCGGCGAACTTCGTCCCGTCCAAAATTGATTTTTTTTTATTGCCCAAAGAAGTCACATTATATATTTATTGTAATACGCTGCATAAAACAGTTATATAAAAATAATTAACTTACTATAAGTGTGTGGGGATTTATTTATAATCGAAAGCGTTGTAGTTATAAACCATCGAATTAGCCGACTTATAGGTATCTCCTAAAGGGGAGGGTTGCCACGCCAATTTTTGGTGAGTTTGTCGATATCGACTCTACGAACTTACCTACCAAATTGCATTCGTCTACGATCAATATGTCCCTAAATATTAACATTTGCCACGCATACTTTTTGCTATATCGAATTTTTTTTTTTTTAAATCTAAACCTGATAAGCTTTCGAACAAAAAAAGAATGGTTAAAATCGGTTCAGTAGTTTAAGAGTTATAGGTATCACTTGAAGGGGGAGGGTTGCCACGCCCATTTTTGGTGAGTTTGTCGATATCGACTCTACGAACTTACCCACCAAATTTTATTCGTCTACGATCAATATGTACTTAAATATTCAATTTTAACGATTTGCCACACCCTCTTAACATTTAGGGATATGAAAAATAGATGTTATCCGATTCTCAGACCTACCCGATATGCCCACAAAATTTCATGAAAATCGGTCAATCCATTTCGGAGGAGTTTAACTACTAACACCGTGACAGGAGAATTTTATATATTAGATTGCAAATATTCGGTACAAGCTTTTCTTTTAGGTATCCCTTGTAAAGCTTTATACTCGTAGCTTGGCTTTTAAATATTGTTGCGTTTTTACCTTTTTAAAAACGTAGATTGCAAATAAAATAAAAGTAAATTTCTGAGTGCCACTGTTCACAACTTTATGTAAACAACAACAATTGCTTTGTTTGCTATTTCTTTTACTAGATAATTATTTGAAAGATTTTTGTAACGGAGATCTTCAAACCACGTTTACTCTCTTCAAACACACTGCGTCTTCACACAATATTGACTGAACTTTACTAACTCAGACGCCTGCTTTGCTTGCCATTTACATATATAGCAACGTAAACAGTCTTACGAATGTTTTTGAAGACGAATGTACATGACTTCGCCTTCTCGAAATCTCTATAAATTTAAACAACCATGTTTATTGTAGTGCTGTCTGTGTATCTTATTTACATTTATTCTTGTAGTTTTGTTTGTGTATGCTGGTGTTTGTTGTTATATTAAGCAGTACGATATTTTGTAAACAGGTTTCTTTACTGCATTGTTTTGTTTTAGAGGCTTTTGTTTATAATTTTAATGTTAAACGATATAAAAACAAAACAACAGTATCTAGATTTTTTCATTTTCGTAACAATATTTTTGAATTTCTGTTTTCTTTCTTTCAGTTTCTCTTAAAACGTCATTTATCTTTAACATTTAATTAAAATTTTACTTTTTTTCCTTTTCAATAATCTGCCATTCGAACCGAATCTGCCGTAAATCACAATTTTCTCTTACCGCCTGTTTATTAAATAAAATAAATTTTATGTTTACAGTGTGAGACCGGAAATATGTAGCTACGCACACACATAACCATTGGCAATAGTCTCCAAAAATGTCTCTTGCAAAATAAAAGTAAAAAAACAATCGGAAACCGTAACAACAAGTTCAAATTATGTCAGAACGTATTTATTAAAACAAAAAGATTGTGAGAGAAAGAGAGAGAGAGAGAGAGAAAGAGAGTGTAGAGTATATTGAAGATGAAATAATCTGTAATAATACATACATACATACACAATAATAAAAATAATAATAATGGGGAACGTGACACTGGCACAAAGTAGCAATTCCGCTAAAAAAATTTTTTATTATTTGAATTGATGCGAATGTGTGAGTGAGAGTATACGTTTACATTTATAGCAATAACAAGAAGTAAATGAAATAAAAACTGTTGAGAAAGTTCATACTGAAGGAACGTATACATAGATCATAATAGAATAAGAGAAAGACAGATGGAGGGGATTTATAGAATATATTGGCTTAAATTAAATAAAGTGCCAATAAAATAGAATAAAATAAAAAATCAAATAAAATAGATTTTGTTATTGTTACGCTTGTATGTCTCTTTCTCTACAGCCATCATTACTTAAAATGTTATTTTGTTACTAGGGTATTGTATTTTTGCTTGTTTCCTTGAATTTTTTTTTTCTCTGTTTGATATTAAATACCTTTCTATTTATATTGTAGAAGTATAAGCACGGACTTATACACCGCATAGATGCTGTGATTCTGTAATGACTAGATTTTTATCGGAAATAAATGTTGTGTGTGTGTGATTTAATGTGTGAACTTTTCCTTTAAATAACAAATGAATTTCGCCATACAAAATCTGATCAATTCACAATTCATGTACAACTCATGTCGAGTGTTTTTTAAAAAAGTTTTCTTTACAATTGTTTTAGAAACAAATAATTCCGATTAACACCTTAAAAAACTTGCTTAAAAATCAAAGAACAATGGCAAAATCAACAAAAAAAAAAAAAATACATTCATTATGAAACAAAAGTTTGACTACCTAAAAATATACTTTAAAAATTATTTAAAAAAAAAACAGAAAAAACAAATTCTGAATATTTTCTTTGTTTGTCAAAAGTTATGCAATATAATAAACCACAAAAGGAATTTTAAGAAATGTTTAAATGACAGGAAATTATAAACAACTATAAAAATGATACAGTAATGTTCTACTAAAGAGCTTTACTTTGTTGTAATTACCCACTCTTGGAGCCTTATGTCTTTTGTATTTGTGTTGATACTTAAAGTACATTCGAAACGGCAGTTGTAAAGTCACGTTTGCTTTAATTCGAAATATTTGAACTTTTGTTCACATAATATAAACGTATTTTTAAAAACTTACATAAAATTCTAATTTTTTTTTTTTTTTTTTTCTTTCAACTACTTACGTAGTTGTATATTTTATTTGAACAAAATTCTTTACAATATTGATTAGGCCTCAGCGCCAAAAAGGCATTATTGAGGCAAGTTGACAAACTAATTTAACACAATGTATGTACAAATAAAAAGAAAATAGTAAAAAAGAGCTTATATAACTATTAAATATCTATTTTAAAGGAATAAAATGAGAGAATATTAAAAAATAGAGAAAAGTAAGAAAAAAAAATTTTAGAAAATGAAAATATATTAAATTTAATAACTTCAAAATTTTATTATATTAGAAGCGTTTCGATTGAATTCATTAAATACTCTTTACAAGACGACTTAAACATAGAAATTCTTTGAGTAAGCTTCAAGTTGTTAGGTAAATTGTTAAACTTTACTCCACCTATATAATCTACTCTCTGTTTGGTTAGTTCTAACCTGCATCGAGGAACTCTTAGATTGGACCTGTTTCGAGTACTAACATTTATTTGGTTTTGTCCGAAGGGATGGTATGGTAGCCAATACTATTAATGCATTTAAAAAGAAATATGAGGACTTGATATTCATGTAATCCATAAATTGGTAATATTGATCTAGTAACATCCTTGTATAAATTAACAGTAGAATACAGCAACGGTAAATTGTATACAATTTTCAGTGCTCTGTTCTGCATTCGTTGTAGAGATCTAAGTGTGTTATTATGTTTATTGTAAGCGTAAGTTATAGCCAAGTAATTAAAATGGGAATGTATTAAGGATTGATATGTATATCATAAGCTTTGATTTTTGATTCAATTTATTCTTCAACTTGTATAATATCCCAATTGCTGGAGCTATCCTCCTTTTCACAGCATTGATATGTAGGTCCCAGCATAGATTGCTTTGAAGAATAATACCTAAATATTTCACTGAATGCGTTTCACTCACAATTTCCCCATCTACATAAACATTAAAATAGTTATTTATACTCAAAGAATGTGGCCTAAACCGAATAAGATTGGTTTTAGCTGAATTGAGTAATAATCGATTTAATCTTGCAAATTCAAAAATAATGGAAGCATCTTTTTCGATTTGGGTTTTTAGCACCAAGTCGTGCTTGTATGGATACAAAACACATATATCGTCTGCAAACATACACAACTGACCAAATAAGTTAAGATTTTTTATATCGTTTATATAAATGGAAAACAATAACGGTCCTAGTCCACTTCCCTGTGGGACTCCATATTCGACAGAATTAACAAAACTTTTTGCATTATTAATATTCACATATTGTTTTCTATTCGCAAAGTAGCTTTCAAACAATAAAAGTTCTCTATCCCTGATACCATAAAACCTTAATTTCTGTAGCATTATCTGATGATCAACTTGGTCAAAAGCGTTAGATAAATCAAAAAACATTCCCGCAACTCCAGAAAAACCCTCATCAAGACCTTTGCAAATAGTTTTAACTACATTCAGGACAGCATCCTCAGTACCACACCCTCGTCTAAATCCAAATTGAAAATCATACAAGAAGTTGTTACCCTCCATGTAAGAAAGCAATTTATCACACAAAATTTTTTCAAATATTTTATCGATTGAAGATAGTACAGCAATCGGTCGATATTTGTCTACAGTGGATACATTTACTTCCTTCGGTATTGGAACCAGTTTGTGAATTTTTAAAATATCAGGATACACTGAGTCGTTTACGATTTTATTAAATAATATCGCATAAAATTGGAGCAATTTCCTCTCTGCATTCCCTGACGAATTTTGGTGATATATTATCATCTCCTGAACATTTATTAGTATCCATATCCAATATAACCCTAATTACGTTATCAATATTGATGTTTTCAAGGATAAATCTATTCGGTGATTGAGAAAGTGTTCTTTGTACATTACAATTATCATTATGACAAATTTCAATCCGACTCTTAAGATTTCTTATGGCTGTTATGAAATAGTCGTTAAAACAATCTGCTTTAGTTTGATCACAAGTGATTAGCTGACCTTTTCCCTATTTCCTTGCCGACCAATGGTAGAATTAATAAATTTGCAACATTTCTTTGGATCCTTACCAAATTTGGATAAACAGTCGGAATAATAACTGTCTCTACACTTCCTTATAGCAACTTTTATCACCTTACTTAATCGCCTCAGACTATCATCTATGCTCTGTCTACTTTTATATTTTGAATTTTAGGTTTTTGTAGTACTAATTAAACGCAAAAAATTATGGATAGTAAAAATATTCAAAGAATTTTCGATTTCTTTGAACCACAAATTTCACAAGTGTATACAGACGTTAGCCTCTGACTGTATATAACCAAAATAGAAGTAAATGTTTCACCAAGGGTTTATTGGTTAATTTTTCTTTTATTTTCACATGAATTTTGTTTCATTAAATCTTATCAACTCACAGAATATAGAAATTATTTCGAATGGCAGTATTATTTTCTTCTTATTTTACCATATTCATGTCACTTGAATTTTTCCATTCTCTGGCCATGCTACATACAAAAAATAATGGTTATCTTAAAGTATTTCATACGAAGAACAATAAAGTCAAACAAAAGTTTAACTTCCTAAAAGTATACTTTAGTAAATGATAAAAAAAATATATATAGGTGATATGATAAATTCCTGGAAAAAAGTTATTTCATAATAGAAATCACAGGCGGAATACAAGGGAATGAAAATTTGAAATTGAAATGAATGCCAATTAACTCTTTAATAAAAATTATAGATTTTTACACTCTTGTTCTACATATTTTAAAATATTTGTTGAGAGAATGTTCTATTAAAGAACATTATTTTCTATTATTAACAAGAATCTGGAGATGCTAGAAATGAATGCCAAAATATACGCGGCATATTACTTCTTCCAAAACCATGATAACACTGCGTTAGAAATTTTATTCGCAATACTTTTTAACTAAACTAAGAATATCGCTATCGCTATTTCAAATCACCGTACTCGGTATGCTCTTTTCAATACAACTCTTGGTTACAGAGTCATGTCTTAATACTGACCGAGTGGTAGCATACCTTATCTGATAACCTTGCAATCTTACTTTAATTGTTATTGTTGCTTTTTTTTTTTTTGCTCGCGTAACAATATAAATATTTCACATTTTACGACAGATTTTTAAAATAAAATCGAGAATACTGCATACTTTTATGAGCTAATAATATTAAAAATGCATATTTTATTGCATAATTTCAGGAATGCTGTTAAAGATTTTTTATGGACTACTCATCGTATACAACAGAATTTACAATAATAGATTCTATTATAAAAATATCACAATGCAAACAGCTGTTATAAAATTTGTAACAAAATTTAGAGTTTTTTTTATTAATATTTCTAATAAATTAAGGCTTCATTGTAAAGGTTTTGTTCATTTAGTTGGCAAAAAATTGCAAATAAAAATTATATTTTATCACATTAAATTTTATCGCAATTCTAAATGAACATAATTGTTTGGTTTTAAGTCTCCATTTCTATCTCTGTCTCCTTAAGATAGGCAACTGTAATTTATTTTTAATGCAGCCTATATGGCATTAATGAAAGAATTTGATTATGTTTCCATGGTAGTTTATTTGCCCTTGTAAAATACTGCGAATGAAGTGTTTTGCGCATTTACCTTTTCCTTTTTATTTATAAAATTAATTACAATAATATTTCAGATAATTGTTAGTTGCTGATAAACAATATCTTGTAATAATTATATTCTATATTATATCTAGTGTTATTATTATTATTATTTCAATAAACCTATTAAATAACTAAATACTATTTTATTTATTTGATAACCAAAAATCTAAGATCAATAATTAATATTTTATGTGTTCTTAGTTTACATTCATAAATATTTTGTTTTTATCTTAAATTTGTTCTACTTATGGAAATATTTCCACATTTGGCTTATTTTACCATTTTCGCTTTTGTAGCATGTGTTTAATTGAAAAAAGTTTCTCATCGTAATCTAATGAAATGTGCATATATTTAGGCGCTATATATGTATATGAAAATTTTCTTTGCCTATATAAATGTATGCGTATATATGTATACGTTCATATCCATATGTGTACATGTATTTGTTTTTATTTGGTATAGCATTTAATTACGTCTACAATACCAGCCTCTACATTGCCAGTTATTTTGAGCCTTTATTGGAGGCGTAATCTGGTTGAATATGAAATATGATGACTATTTACACCACAGTCATACAAACAAACAGACGCGGTGGTCAGCCAAATATATTCATGACACAGAAATTAATTTTGTATCTCTGCATATGATAGGTTATATTTTAGACAAGTTATTTATAAATTCATTCAATTAACCGGCTAGTTTTCTTTAGCAGATCTCACTGAGTGAATCATCACGTTGCAATAAAAATATTTTCTAATTTCCGCTGATAAATTCTTTAAGATCTGCTCTTCATATACAGTACAAACTTATTTTTATGTTTCGTGAAGAATTGCATTGGCTTATTAGACGTAAAGCCAGGGTTCGAGCCCCAGGCCAGACATCAAAACAAAAATACAAAAAGTATTTCTTCGGCGATTTCCTCTCAGCAGATTTCTGGCAAAAACTCTGAGAGTAAATAAAATTGCCATGAAAAGTTTCTCAAAAAATCTGTCGTTCGGAGTCGACTTTAAACTGTAGGTCCCGCCACTTATGTATAAAATTAACGCGCACACAACATAAGTGGTGTGAGAAACTAGGTCAATAATCCTGACTGAAGGGTTGTAATGACCAATTATGTATGTATGTGAAGAATTTCATTGTTTCGGTAGAGAAATATATGTATACAGAATACTTATAGGCGTAAATAAATTTTAATCCACTTAGTTTTAACGAAGGGCTACCAAAGGAATTTTATCAATATTAAAATTATTCCAAATAACTCTCCAATTACTTATTCTGTTATTCTTTCAAAATATTTTGAATGCAAAATGTAACGAAAAATTTAGTGCATAACTTCAGGAGCATTAAACAAATTCCACATACATGCGTGTAAAGAGAGAAAATTTCGACGATATTTTAGAAGAAAATATTATTCCTCGAAAGAGTAATAAACAAAATTACGTTGAAAGCTCAAGAATTCGGAACTTTTCAATTGTGGACCACACAGGATTAAATTAATTTATTGCTTATCAAACGGCTCTAATAGCAAATAATGTGCACATGTATGCAATAATATGTGTTACATAGCACAATTTCAGGCTTGAATAGAGTAATTTCCATAAAACTTTGTGTCAAACAACTGTAAAATTATTCTAAAATATTTAAATTTTAATAATAATTCATCTAAGAATTGAATTGTTTCAATTGAAACAATAATTCTTTTCACTTTCGTAAGTGCTAATTTATGTTGAAATAAATTAAATTATTTGTTCATCGCCTAAAGTTATACACTTGTTATTTTCAATTATGTAACGTGTTATATTTACAAGTACACGTAGATATTATAACCGAATTTTGATTAATTTGTTTTAGCAATTACACATGATTAACTTCCAATACCAACAAGACATGTTAATAGGTAAAGTTTTTAAGTATTTGATTTAAAATTTTCCTCAATTTTCTGAACCAATACCCTAAACCATATTAAATATTGTGATTTAAATGCGTATTTTTAAATTTATCGTAAATTATGCGTAATTTGCAATTTGTTTAGTCAAGTCTTTGGCGAAAATATGTCTCTTTTTTACATATAAATATTTCAAAATTAAGGATATTGAAATACAAATGAATTTGTATTAATAGACGGAAGTTTTCTCTTCTTTAGATCTTATGGACGTAAATTTTGTTGAAAAACTACAAAATTATTTCCAAGGACAAACGACAAATTGGCATTTTAAAGACTGAAAAGTTTTTTTTGTATGGTAAAAGCGAATATGTATATGTTCAAATCCATTTAGCCTTTGCCGACAGTCAAACTGTGTACAAATTTTTATTTTATTTGCCAGACATTCATATTGAATCTGTATTTTTTTATGAAAAACGGAAATTAAACATTATTTAACTCAGTTAGTTCAACACATGACTATTAGCTGCTTATAAAATATTCTTGACATACAATTTTCCAAATAACAGCCCCCAAAAGTAGGCTATAAAACTACAGAATGCAAAATAATATAAAAATTATTCATCAATTGAAACCAGCAATTGTGGTTAATTGAAAAGTTTTTCAATGAAGCTTAAAGGAACTTGAGAAACTTTGAAGTATCATATGTGCATTATTTGCTTAATTTAAGAAATTAAAATGTTTAATCCCCTCAAGTATGCTTTATTATTATTATTATTTCGTTGCAAAGTATTAAAATATTGTTTTACTTGAAAAGTGTACGTATTCTGTTTATTTTAAAACATGCTTAAAAGTATTAAACAAAGTTTTTTGTTACCAAATAACACGAAATTAACAACGACAATAAACGAACATCAAGTTAAATAATCAAGCACAGCTGAAGCATAATCTTAAGGGATATCAAAAAAATTTATACATGCACACCTCCGCAGCGTTAACAAACCGTAATACATCATAATTGGAAGTATCGAATATACTTTCTAAAGAGGAAAGTTGGTTAAACAATTCAGGACATTATATTGTAATTTGGAAAGTTGTTCACTTTTGTTTTGTATTTATTTTTTAAATTTTTAATAAAAATACTTACGAAACAATTTCCTAAATGGCATGTGAAAAAGAGAATCTAATGAAGTATGGATGATGAGAAGGTTAAACTGTCAAAACTACCAGATTTTGTGCAGATTAAATAATATTAGAGTGATGAAAACTCAGTTATCAGAATCACTAATGGAGAGATAATAGCAAAGCATTCTTTACAAGTTACGAGTAATAATATTTTTTAAATTATTTCACTTTAGCTGCGTATTATGGATAGGTTTTTAATACTCTAACCAGAAGTAATCCGTTGACTGAGGGCTCCATCCAGGGAGTTCTCTGGCCATTGATCCCTTACCTCTTTCTAGAGAAATAGTATAAAGCAACGCGTAAAACTCCTCACCCTTACACTTAAAACAATAATCCTATATCTTTTCCTATTCACCATCAGATCTAGGTACCGACTGATGACAGGTCTTGTATCCTAGGACCCATGGCAGTGCAGTTGGAAATAATTTCTGACAGCCATATTCTATTTGATTAAGGAAAAAGAATAAAAAAAGTACTGGATAAAGTAAGTTAAAATTACTCTCTGATTTTCATAACCACTTAAAACCATCAGAAAACTTAGTTCATGTACTCATTTGTATTTGTCCTCTTCTTGAAGATCATCAGATCGATCTAGTCGGGCTTCAGTATTGATGTTTAGCATTAATAAACTGAGATTGAGCAAAATTTAAACGCAAATGTCACCGATAACTTCATAAATTTTAAAACTTCTGGCGTATGCATCATTAAATATGAATCGAATATGACAGATTGTTGTAATACATATTGTTTAATTGAACTATTGTTTGAAAATGAATTTGGAAAGGCGTTACAATCATGCATTCCCCTATAAACTGTTCGACAACACTAATCTGTTATGAGTTCCAATGGAAGTAAACACTCAACAAACTGTTGCTGATTTACTCCAACACATAAGCAGGAAAGAGATCAACGAACAAACAAAATACAAACGAAGGGATAAGAGTAAGAAAGACCAATTAAAAGCAATCAAATAATGAGGCACACTTTCACATCGATACTTACGCCTGCCATTGAAAACATAACAACGGTAAATTTACAAGTGATATATACATCTAGGTGTTGTTAATTAACGGTTGTATTAATGCTGACTAAGAGACAGAGGAATTGAAAATATATTCGCATAAAGGTCAACTATTTATAACACAGCGCAAATACATGCATACACACATACGTACATACTCGTACATGAACTTGTAAATATAATAAGAAACGAAAACCGTGTAAATATTTCAGTTTTTTTTCTCATTTTTGACTAGTTTGTGTGCTGCTGTAAAACATTATCTAAAAAAAATTTTCTTTTGTATGGATGTGTAGGAAAGTTTTTTTGTTACAAGAAATGTTTGTCAGTGAAGCAGCACAACACATACACACATACTCCCTTTTGTTCTCATAAACAAGTTGTTTGTTACTATTTTACTAGTACACTTGACATCTTTGTTAGAATGCTTATGCGTTTGTGTTATTTATATGACACTAACTAACACCAACAAACTGTGTGTTAAAACAATATGTAAAGCATGCTTTTAGGCAGTAAACTTTTAAATATTTACATAAGAGTAGTATTTATAGGTGTTTCCTTCTCTTTGACCACATTTTTAATGCAATTTTTGTAATTTTTGCCTCCAATATGTAAAAAATATAGACTCTGGCATTCTATTTATTTATAAAAAAAAGGACATAAACTGAGTGTATGTGTGTGTTAGAAGTGTCATTAGTTAATAAACAAATAGTCACATATTTTTTGTTCTGTTCTGTTCTCTTCTGTTCATAAGTAATGTATTAAAAAAAAAAAAATGATACTAAATGCGTCTGTTTAGTTACTTTCCTTAGAAATTAATTTCAAGGTTATACAAACTGAACGCCAGTTAGAGAATGTTTTGAATGAAGCAAGGGAAACAAATAACCACATTGAGAGAAATGATAGTAGCAAATTATACTTCCTCATTTTTATCTTCAGTAAATTAATTTATTTTCTACTTTATTGTATTCAGTGAATTGTTCAGAAAATTAGGAAAGAATGCTACGTAATTAAGAAGAGAAAATATATGTTATTTATAATAAAAGGAACAAAATAATACAAAATTAATATAAAATGCCAAAAATTTCAAGAAATTTAAGAAAGTAAAAATAATACCATTCTATCCAATTCTTTTAACATTTCTTCTCAGTGTACTTCTGCCAATCATATCGAAATGAAAATAATAAATTATTAACATGTTTCACTCTTCTTTCATTAGAAATAAGTATTATTTTACCAGGTTCTTTAATAACCATAATTTAACACAAATTATTGGTGAGCATATGACTTTGTGGATGGTTATCTTTCTTTCGAAATTTATTTATTAATAAGGTGAGGTTTATTAAAAAAAAAAACAAAAGAAGAAAGGCAGAAATTAGTATCAAAAGGCATATTGAAATAATAGAACAATAGAACTACAATCATTTAAATATTTTATAATGTTAAATTAACAAATTTTGCCACACCAAATAAGATAATAAAATGACAACGAACTACAAAGTAATTGAGACAAAAAATTGTAAAAACGTATTTTCTTAAGTCAACTGCTTGCAATACCAGATGAAATTCGTTTCCATATAATACCATGATATCCTTTATAGTTTGTAATTCATTTCAAATATTTGGATATAAATATAGGATTTCTGATAACCGACATTTTATTGGTTCTTAATTACACATGTAATAAATATATTGATGGTATTCAAAAAGAAAATTTCACATACTTTAAGAGTTTATAAGCTTGTTACGATAGTAAAAGGAAAAAATAGAATCCAAAAGAAATATTCTGATAAAAGAAAGGATATGAATACATATTTCCTTTTTATTATAATTTAATTAAATCAACATATTCATATTATAGCATATTTCCAGGCATAAACAAAATATTTTAAATAATATTTAACCTCTTCAGGGACGATTTTTTTATGGTGACAAAAAAATGATTAAATTTTGTTTTCTTTTTAAATTAATTAACTTTATTTTAATAGGAATTCAAAAAGCAAAAAAAAAATGAAAATCACAAAAAGGGATAACGTCCACATTTGTGGCCACTGAGCGTTAATGGTAATATATGTGTGAAATGATTTCATACATTCCGGGCATATCAGGCATATATATTCTTAACATTTCTCACAAATGCAGAGAGTTCGTCTTACACAATTTTTATCGTGACATCTGGGGGGATTTTTCAGTTCCTTGTATTTAGGATAACGACTTATACCGTCCAGTCTGATTCCAGGGTTAACTTTAGTGCAGCTGTTAGATTTTTTAGGTAGTGATGGTAAAACTTATTATATTAAATAAATCTGATATTATTTTTTTTCAAATATTAACGATTTCTTGATATAATCCAATAAAACAGATTGTCAAAGAATTATTTGACATTTTTTTTTTTTAGTATCCAACTATGCACCGGAAATAATATCATCAGTGCAGACAAACGGTAAAATGTTTACTTCTCTTGTTAGAAGATATGGTAGTCAATAAGTTATTATTAAATTTTTGTTGTTTCTATTACTATTACAATTATAATTAAAAAAAATCACACGTCCACATATGTGGACAAGGGCGTGAAGAGGTTAAAAAAAATTATTTTTGCACAAACCAATGATCACTTTTAAATAAAGACAAAAAGCTACAGAGTCTAATTTCAAGTCAATAGAAATTTATTTTACAAAAATCCTAATTTTAGATTAAATGGAAAGGGTATATCAGTTAGTCTTTGCCGTACATAACATCGCATTTGTTTTAAAACATTTTCAAGGAAATTTAAAAAAAGCAAAAATTTCTGTAAAATTTCTGAAAAATTTAAAAATAAATTTACATTCGATATACATTGTGTGTGTTTAATATATTCGATATACCTTTCAATATGTTATTTTAGTCTTAAATGGTTTTGTTTGCGAACAAATGGAGTATAATTTTAGGCTAAATAACAATACCATAACTTGGGTAATATCTAATGGATAAATATACCAACCATGTGTTGTTCTATATTCGTATTGAATGAATTGGAAATTTTTGTTGTTTTTTTTTTCATTTTAAATAAATATAAAATAAAATTTTGCATATTTTAGGGCTAAAAGAGGCATTGTTATTTTTATACGTAGCAAGAACTCATAAGGTTACGGTTTTAGCAGCGTTATTTTTAAGGTTTATTTTAAAACTTATAGCCTATAATAAAGTTACGTAGTGGAATTGTAGCATATTTAAAGGCTTATAATCCTTAGAAAAAGTAAATATTTTATGCATGCCGCCAAAGATATACTTAAAGAAATAATTTTTTATTGTAGTTACAGCTTGATCTCCAATAGTTGATTTAAAAAAAAAACGGTTAATAGTCTAGTTGGTAATATGTTGGCTTATTAGACGTAAGGCCCGGGCTCAAACCCCAGGTCATCAAAACGAAAATATGAAAAAAAAAATATTTCTTCGGGGACTTCCTTTCAGCCGATTTCTGGCAAAAGGTCTGAAAGTAAATAAAAATGCCAAGAAAAGATTTTCGAAAAATTTTGTCGTTCGGAATCGACTTTAAACCGTAGGTATCGCCGCTCATGCATACAATTAACACACACAACATAAATGGTGTGAGAAACTAGGTTCTAATCCTAACTGAAAGGTTGTAATGAGCAATTATGTATGTATGTATGCTTAATAGAACAGAGACTTTTAAACTAAAATTCTAGAAAGAAATCGGTAAGAAAGCTTTTTGCTAATGACTTAATGAACTAGGTTTTTTTTTTTTTTTTTTTTGGAAACCAGTAAATAATTTTTCCGTCCTGGAACTCACAGGTCTAGAATGTGAAAGTTGCTTTAAAGTAATTGCCTATCCATATCGATAGCTCATATCAATAGCTACAGAAAGTCTAATTTTTATTGTATCCTGTTGATTGTTTTGAAATGGAATTCTTTTTTGTTGTATTTATTTAAAGACTAGTCTATTGAGGAATGTAGAGTACATCATCATAAGGAGAACATCCAGCATCCTCAGGCGTTTTTTATAAATGAAAAGGACAGAAATTCTTTCCATGATGAGTTAGAGGATAAATCGATACAACACCTATTTCAGACACCTTGATATATGCTCCCATGATCTGAACTGTCGCAACCATATTTCACTGATAAATTTGTTCCAGTTGAGGACTTTTTTCGCTAATCAACATCATATCTGGCATTTCATGTGACTTTATGGTGTGTTAAGTTAAAGAATCACACAACAGCCCCTAGAGCTTAAGTATAAAAAGGATATTTAATGTACATCACCCAATAAGCTATTATTATTCCTTGTAAAAAAGACGTAAAGTATGCCAGTACATCACACAAATAAACAAACTCTTTTCGCCCAACAACGAAAATAGAAGTAACAGCATATAGAACGTATTAACTAGGAATTGTTGCATATTTTTAGGCGGCTTTCACATAATTATGCCTAAATAACTTTGGTCAAAATTTTTAATGAAGCTGTTCGTATTCTTTAATTTACTTTTTTTTTTTTTCTTTGTTAATAAACTTACTGAAACTTTAATTTAAAAAAATTATGGTAGATATTCCTTCAATGTTTAATTGTACGTAAAAAGTAATCCAAATAGGAGATTTTTCAATTTAAAAAATTCATTTTTAATTCGTTTAATATTTTTTTAAATTTAAAACATTTTCTTTAAAACATTTAACACTGATTTAAATATTTTTTTTTATTATTATTTTTAAGGAAATTTTTAAATACTTTTATTTTGTTTTTTTATTTTTATTTTATTTAATTTTTTTTTTTTATTTTATTTTATTTTACTTATGTATACATAACTACTTATTTATTTATTTATTAATTTTTTTAAAACAGTATTTTTATTTAAAATTAATAATATTTCTTAAGTTTTTATTTTTTAATTAAATATTAAATATTTGTGCATTTTTTCTTACTATCATTAACTATTATTATTATTATTATTTTATTTTAATTAATCTCTTTTTTATTTAATTTTTACTCTTTAAATTATTCCTTTTGGAAAAGTAAGTCAAAAAAAAAAAATAAAGAATTCTAATTATTTAACTGCCATTATTTTGTAACGTTTTTGCCTTAAACCGTTTTCTACTTTCGATCATTTATTATGCCATGAATTTTCGCGTACAACTAAAGGTAAATTAAGGCGTGCAGTGTATTTAAAACTGAAAATATTTCAAAGCTTTCTCCTCAAACAGCTGTTTCTCAAGCAATACAAAACCTTATACATGGTCACCCTGCAAAACAAAACAAAAACACAATAGCTTTTAAGAGAGCCAAAATGAAAGAGAAATACTTAAAAACAAAAAATAAAATAAAAAAGTAAAGCAAGCGTTAAGGCTTTGTATACATTTAAAATAATATCCGGTTTGTAATGTTTACAAATTCTACAGCAATTTAGTTTGCAAGCATTTGAGTATGTGTGCTTATTTCAGAGAGTAATGTATTCAGAACATATATTTATATTTTTAAAGCATACTTTAAGGGGAAACTAAGCTGTAAACCTATTCAAAACAAACACTTGATGCTTCTCTAGCAGATGTTTGCAAATTTTATTTATTGTTAGACAAAGTCAGTCGGATTTAAAAAGCTAAATTGTAAGAGGCAAAAATTCTACAATAAAGAGACTGACAATCCTAATATATATTATAAATCTTTCTGTAAGTCTGTTTTTTTGTTTGTTAACCAATCACGCCTGAACGTCTTGACCGATTTTCTTGAAATTTGGGATATAGATCGAGTTTTTGTCGGTGCAAGTTATAGGCAATAAATCTTTTCAAAATTTTGACCAAAAGGGGAAAAAAATTGGACAAAGGGAGAAAAAATGCGCAAAAATTAGTACTTTATGCATAAATGCTGTATTTTATCTGTTTTAAAGGTATTTTTTTACGCTTTAGCTTGGTTAAGTTTCCCAAATAGCTATTGGAGGTGTTCCATTTATAAAGTTGGACCAAAAGGGGTCCAAAAAGGGGGAAAGAGGCGAAAATCGGGCAAATTGAGTGCATTTATATTTAGGACTTAGAGTATTCAAAAAACTGGGTTGTTTGTTAAACCGGTTTCCGAATAATTTGAAAAATTGCATTTTTAAGAAACCGGTTTCAAAACCGGTTTCGAAACCAATAAACCGGTTTTTATTTATTGTTATTTTTAATGCAAAAATTACCCAATAATAATTTTTTTTTTAATTTAAAGAAAAAATCACTGTTTTTTTTAATTTAAAAACATTTTTCATTTTTTAAACTAATCCAAACTACATAACCCGCGCAACGCCGGGTACAATCTGCTAGTGTTAAATAAAAAAATACGAATAAATATTAAAATGAATGTTATTAAATTGAATACATTAATCAACATGAATTACTAACCCCAACAAAACATCTTAATTTTTCGATATAACATCGCACTTTCTTAAGTTCTTTCTTTTTTTCAGACTATAGTTGATAATAAGCAAGTTTCACTTCATGCTTTTGCATACTAATTGTAATCGCCCAAGTCCCGCTCTCTATACAGGGTTTCAGTTTTCACTCTTGTGTCCAAAGGAAAATGTGACGTGTTATAGTGTATTTCAAGTGCTGAAATAGAATCCGGGTACGCATCTACGTAAAGGGAAAAATATTGTTACGAAAATGGAAATGGTGTTGTTAAAATAATAAGCAAAAGCTCCAAAAACAACACAATGGACTTGATCACACATAAAATGATAAACAAAAGCTCCAAAAACAAAACAATACAGTTGTTCACGTGATCAACGAATAAGTAAACATATAGCAACAAAAACAACAGGCTTGTTTACAAGTTGCATGAATAAACAAAAATATAGCAACAACGTCCGTGTATAAAAAAATATAGCGGAAAGACAAACAAACAAAACAACAACAACTCTGCCTGGACGAAAGTAAACAAGATACACGAACAACAAAAATGGAAACAAGTTGTTTACATTTTTGGATTGTTCCGTCATCATCATTGGATTGGTCGTCATCATCCTTCAAGGTCATTCATTACACTGTTGATCCAGTGATATAAAAGGCAAGATAAAGCGAGCAACGGGGATTCAGTTTAAAATTCAGTCAGCCGTGTATGAAGACACGTGATTCTCGGAGTTCGAGTTAAGTTAGTCGTGTGATGACGTCGCGTTGAATTGAGTGAGAATTCAACCAGTGGTGTGTGAAGATACGAGATCGAGTTATAATTCAGTCAGACTTGTGTGCAGACAGGTTGCGTGAAGAAAACAGTTGTTAGTGTGGTGCTTACAAAAAAAGGTTGTGAGCAAAGAAGAATAACTAACAAGTGTTGTTGTTGCTTATAAAAAAGATTATAAGCAGAGAAATATAACGAACAAGCACATATTTTGAAAGTTATCGTTGTATAAGTGGAATAAGTTCGAACAGTGGCACAAAAGTTGTGCCGATAATAAAGAATTGATTGAAAAATAAACACAGATTTATTTTTATTTTATTTGCAATCTACGAACTCATATTTTTAACGTTTTTAAAAGGAAAAAACGTAACAATATATTAAAATAGCTGTTTTTAATTTATAAAAATTAAGATGCTTCTGACTCTCATATGCCTCTCCTTGAGATAGAACTCAATAAGCAATCGATAAGCAGCTGCAGAATGATTTGATTAGATTGACCCTTCATTACAGGGATTTTCAGAAATAAACATAAAATAGAAGCATCAAGTGCTTTTTGTGTGTATGTATGTATGTATTTAGTTTGATCTCCCCTTAAAGTAGGTTTTAAAAATAAACATTCTCATATTCTCTCTTACACTCTAAAACCCTCTCTAACTCAAACACAATTAACGCTACAGCTGCAAAAGTAATGGTGTTTTCTTTTCTACCAAAAAATGTGCATTCTGCATGTGCAAAATGCAATTTTGTGTTTGTTTCTTAAAAATGTTTCGCCCTCAAAAAGGGTGGTATGTTTTATTCTAAATAAATCGCACTTGTCAATGGTGGAGGGCATTGCATTTTATGCCCTGTATAAATCGAGAGTGCTGGTAATGCCCTGTAAAGCAGATGACTTTTGTTTTTTTATAGAGCTGCCAGATGAAATTTAAAAAAAGCCGCATGGTATCTTTATCCAATTTGGAAGTTAATTTTTTCATTGTTTTGTGGAGTAACCTTAAGGAAACATTACATTATTAAAGATACATGGTCAGTAATTTAAAGAAATTGCATTCAGTGTTAGAACAGTGCTAAAAATTTTTTTTGGTTATAAAAAATAGCGCTCAAAAAATGAAATCGAAAATTTAGCTATCTGGCAACACCTTTCTCATATTTACATTATTTTATTGAAAACAAATCGAAAAATACAACATATTTTTAAATCTAAAACCTTAACGTTAATAAATATAAAACATTTAATACGTACAAAACACTTTTTAAATTAATTTTAAATATTATTATTTACATTGAACGACTTTTGAACAAATTGCCATTTCCTCATTCATTTTCTTAATAAGTGGTAAACACAGGGCATACCCTTTTTTAATATTTGTGTTATGTTCTTCTCAAATAAAAAATTACATTACAACAGGGTTGGTCAGAAATTTTTTTAATGCACCTTGTAAGAGGGTGACATTTTCTTTGTAGAAAAGAAAACACCATAAGCAATTGCTATAGATTTTGTAAATAACAAAAACCGGATGTTATTTTAAAATTTAGAAAATTCTTTACGCATGCTTTAGTTTTCGCTCTCCCAAAATCTCTACTGCTTTTCGCTTTAATGTGAAAATTTTTTGTTGTGGAATATTATTTTCTAAACAGCTGTTGGGCGAAAAAGCTTTTGAAACGAAATATTTTCATCTTTTAAATCAAACGCACGCCTCAATTTACTTTTAGTTGTACGCGTAAATTCATGGCATAATAACATGCCGATTACAGTAATACCGTGTGTAGTTGTCTAAACGATGGGATTTAAATGAGGGCTACGTTTTCGACTTAATTTAAACTGAGCAATTAAAATCGACAAGTTCAAATTAATTTGTTTTTTTAAATTTTATTAAATAAATATGTACTCATTTGAAAACAATACACACGATTCTTGTCAGAAGGAAAAGGGTTTAAATTTTTTTTTTAAATTAAAACATTGGAATAAAATTACGACTATAAATATAAAAAAAAAAAAAAAAACATTTTAAATTTAAAATGCATGTGTAATACACAAAACTACTTTAAATTTAAGGCTTTAAAATATTATCTTCGAACGCTGCTTACCATTTTCCTAATGGAATATCAACAATAACGTTTGAATTCAAGTCTCATTCGGTTTATTTCCACTTCACAGCTTTTTTCCCCAAATATATGAAGCATATCATTTGGCAAAAGAGAAAAGAAATGCAAAGTGTCACGTCAACACGTAATAGAAGTTAACCCTACTATATGTAAATATTGTGTGAACGTAACCTAAAAATATGCAACAGTTTTTTGTTTCCCAATTTTTTTATGTTTTGCTATTTCGATAATACTCTGACAAAAATACAGTAAAGTACAGTTCAACTAAATACAACTTGTTGGTATACGTTATAAAAGTTTTCAAAAAATAATTGTGAAAGGCATGGCGTTTGAGAGATGTTTAATAAGTGATTGATTAAACTATACTTTATGTTAAAGAAAGCCTGAGGACAAGTATTGACGAGTTACTTGTTTCAGATCGTTCGAACGTTTACGTTAATGTTAATCGAAAATCTTTTCAACTAGGTCTGTCCTATGCAAAGTAACATCATTTAGTAAAGTTCATCGGAAGATAATTCAAACATTGTGTTAATTTTGAATGGAACTTTAAGCAAATAAAATAATTTCCTTCTCTTCCAGAACGTAACTCCAATCTTTTTTTCTGCATTACAGTTTCATTAATTAGTTTGTTATTTAAAAACGTAGTGATATGGAAATTTATCTATTTAATCCTACTCTTTCTCAAACGGCAGCTTTTCGTAATCTGTTCGCTAGCAATGTTGTTATTCTCTTTCAGAGCTCATTAACTCTTAAATTTTTTAAACTCGAAAACCATAAGAGATTTTAAAATTATCGCTTTGGTCCGCTTGCACTTACACCACCACATAAAGGAAAATACGAGAAGATAGGGAATTTTGTTGGTGACAGAACAATGTTCCTTAAATTAATGAAAATTTAAAATAAATTCCAAAATTCCAATTGAAATTGTTTTAAAACACATTTAAACACAAATTTATAAATTTAACATTAAAAAACAATACAGCAATATATTTCAGCCCAAAAGTATGCCACATTTGTTTGTAAAAGCATTGGTAAGAGTTATATTAAATGTAATTTTTTGGCGCCTTATGATATGCTCAAAATTAAAGTCAATAATTAATATACATATACATAGTATGTGGGCAATTTCGTGTCAAGTGACCCAATTTTTAAAATCAATGTCTTCCGATTTGGATGAAATTTGCACCAAGGTTAGTACTATTGGATAGTTCACCAGACACAAATTTTCAGCTCTATCAGTCAAGAACTGCCGGAGTTAGAGGGTTGGACATTTTGGTCATACAGGGTTTTTTTAAAATGTGTGTAACTTTCCATCTATTGGTCCTAGCAAAAATTTTCAAAAGGATATTAGATAGCTATTTCTTCAATCTTTCCAAAAATATTTTTTTTAATTTTTTAAAAAAAAAAATTTTATTTTTTTTTAAATTAATTTTTTTTTCAATTTTTTTTCAATTTGGCCCTTTTTTTTTTGCTTTTTTTTGTGTCTGGCCTACTATCCAATAGTACTAACCTTGGTGCAAATTTCATCCAAATCGGAAGACATCGATTTTAAAAATTGGGTCACTTGACACGAAATTGCCCATGTATAATATACTTTAAAATTACTTAAATATTTATGTATGTAATATAACAATGTTTTCCCATTTAAAAAAGAGCAAAATATGCATGAAAATGTTTAAAATTTTATGTCATACATTTTTTGTTTTTAATTTTATGGCAAAGACTCACTTACATATCCTTTACACGGTATATACCACACCTACAGACATATCTTTAAAATTAAACGTGTTTTTACAAAATTGTAGGTTTTAATTTTATTTAAGAAGAAATTCTTTTACGAAAAAATATATTTTTTCAAATATTTTGTTAAAAGCCTAGAAATATGCTGTAATAGGAATACTTTTCTTTTTGTTCATTTAATTAAATTAATTGAAGATAAAATATGTCTTTTTTACATTTTTTTTAATAGGAATTTTTATGTTTGTCTTCTATTCTATCCTTTTACTTTTCTTGGAAATAAATACAAGTTTAAAGCCCTGAAACAAATGCATATGTTGAATAATATTTTTTATAAAAATTTCTTGTTAAATCCATAAATATGGTGCGTTTGAAATGCTATACTTTGTGTGAAACTTTCTATACGAGTAGAAGACAAAAGCTATTGTGGTATTACCTCAAAATGTGGAAACATTGGCTTTTAAACTTTAATTCCCAGGGAAAGAATGTATTCTGACTACTACTTATTATTCAGTTTTATAGATTTTCTGTCACAAGATAAGCTTATTTATAAGTCCGTATGCTTAGTTAAAAACATAGTGTAAGAGCTTCTGAAGTATGTTTAACAATTTTTATAGAAATTTTTTTGTGGACGTTTTTAATAATTAAATTGGAAATTTTTATTTAACAAATAAAGAGAAAAATAAATGGGTGGACCTAAAATATAACAATTAATTGAGATATTTGATCGTTAATATAAAAAAGTATTGAAATTGATTGCAACCTTATGCATCTGACCGATTATATTGATTCGTATTAAAGCCATGCTTAAATTATTTCATCAATTCTTGAAAGTTCAAATTAAAGCGTTTACGGCTTAAAATAAAAATTTCATCAGCAATTGCAGGCAGTTTAGCTAAGAAAATATTTCTTTACAATTTTTTCTCTTAATTACTTCTTAGTACTTCGCCTGTTTGTTGTCATATTAACACGTTGACTGCCAACTACGAGATAACTCGTTGATTGCGTTCCCTTATAGGGTGCCAAACTACGAGTTATCTCGTACTCACTAATGTGAAAAAATCAAATTGTTGTTTTTTGAGCAGTTTTCTGAAAATCAACGTGTTAAAATGTGTAGTGTGGCAAAATTTGTTTGTTTAACTTATCTTCACATTATTACAAAATATTTAAATAATTGAAGTTCTATTGTTCTATTATTTCGATATGCCTTTCTAACTTACTGCTTTAGTTTTTTCTTTTCTTCATTTTTTAATAAACCTCACCTTATTAATAAAGAAAATTCTGAAAAAAGAAACCATCCACGAAGTCATCTATAATTTGTGTTAAATTATGGTTACAAAGAACCTGGTAAAATAATAATTACTTCTAATGAAAGAAGAGTGAAACACGTTAATAATTTATTATTTTCATTTCGATATGATTGGTAGAAGTACACTGAGAAGAAATGTAAAAATTGGATAGAATGGTATTATTTTCACTTTCTTAAATTTCTTGAAATTTTTGGCATTTTATATTAATTTTGTATTATTTTGTTCCTATTATTATAAATATCATATATTTTCTATTGTTAATCACGTAGCATTCGTTCCTAATTTTCTGTACAATAGACTGAATGCAATAAAGTAGAAAATAAATAAATTTACTGAAGATAAAAATGTGAAAGAATAATTTTTTGTCTTTTCTCTCAATGTGGTTATTTTTTTATTCAAAACATTTTCTAACTGGCGTTCAGTTTGTGTAACCTTGAAATTATTTAAAATTATTAAAAGTAACTAAACAGACGAATTTAGTATCACTTTTTTTTTTGTTACATTACTTATGAACAGAAGAGAACAGAACAAAAAATATGTGACTATTTGTTTATTAACTAATGACACTTCTAACACACACATACACTGACTTTATGTTCTTTTTTTTTAAATAAATAGAATGCCAGAGTCTATATTTTTTACATATTGGAGGCAAAAATTACAAAAATTACATTAAAAATGTGATCAAAGAGAAGGAAACACCTATAAATACTACTCTAATGTAAATATTTAAAAGTTTACTGCCTAAAAGCATGCTTTACATATTGTTTTTACACAAAGTCTGTTGGTGTTAGTTAGTGTCATATAAATAACACAAACGCATAAGCATTCTAACAAAGATATCAAGTGTACTGGTAAAATAGTAACAAACAACTTGTTTATGTGGACAAAAGAGAGTATGTGTGCATGTGTTGTGTGGCTTCACTGACAAACATAGATTGTAACAACAAATACTCTCCTACACACCCATACAAAATAAAATGTTTTTTAGATAATGTTTTACAGTAGCACACAAACTAGTCAATAATGAGAAGAAAAAAACTGAAATATTTATACGGTTTTCGTTTCTTATTGTATTTACAAGTTCATGTACGAGGATGTACGTATGTGTGTATGCATGTATTTGCGCTGTGTTATAAATAGTTGACCTTTGTGCGGATATATTTTCAATTCCTCTTTTTCTTAGCCAGCGTTACTAGAACAGTTAATTAACAACACCTGGATGTATACATCACTTGTAAATTTACCATTGTTATGTTTTCAATGGCAGGCGTAAGTATTGATGGGAGAGTGTGCCTCATTATTCGATAGCTTTTAATTGGTCTTTCATTTGTATTTTCGTTGTTCCTTGATCACTTTATTGCTTATGTGTTTGAATACATCAGCAACAGTCTGTTGAGTGTTTTCTTTCATTTGAACTTATAAGAACACTGAAGAGGTTTATGCTGCTGCTGTGTTTGATTATTTAACTTGATCTTCGCTTATTGTTGTTGTTAATTTTGTGTTATTTGGTAACAAAAAAACTTTGTTTAATGCTTCGAAATATGTTTTAAAATAAACGGAATACATACACATTTCAAATAAAACAATATTTTGCAACGAAATAAAAAATAAAGCCTACTTGGGGGGGGGGGGGGCTTAAAATAAAAATGTTAATTTCTTAAATTAAGCAACTAATACTCATATTATACTAAAAAGTTTCTCAGGCTTCTTTAAGCTTCATTGAAAAACTTTTCAATTTATCACAATTGCTGGTTGTAGGTATCAATTGATGAATAATTTTTATATTATTTTGCATTCCGTAATTTTATAGCCTACTTTTGGGGGTTGTTATTTGGAAAATTGTATGTCAAGAATATTTTATAAGCAGCTAATAGTCATGTGTTGAACTAACTGAGTTAAATAATGTTTAATTTCCGTTTTTCATAAAAAAAATACAGATTCAAAATGAATGCCTGGCAAATAAAATAAAAATTTGTACACAGTTTGGCTGTCGGCAAAGGCTAAATGGATTTGAACATATACATATTCGCTTTTACCATACAAAAAAAACTTTTCAGTCTTTAAAATGCCAATTTGTCGTCACATGTCCTTGGAAATAATTTTAAAGTTTTTCAACAAAATTTACGTCCATAAGATCTAAAGAAGAGAAAACTTCCGTCTATTAATACAAATTCATTTGTATTTCAATATCCTTAATTTTGAAATATTTATATGTAAAAAAGAGACATTTTTTCGCCAAAGACTTGACTAAACAAATTGCAAATTACGCATAATTTAGGCTAAATTTAAAAATACGCATTTAAATTACAATATTTGATATGGTTTAGGGTATTGGTTCAGAAAATTGAGGAAAATTTTAAATCAAATACTTAAAAACTTTACCCATTAACATGCCTTGGTATTGGAAGTTAATCATGTGCAATTGCTAAAACAAATTAATCAAAATTCTGTTATAATATCTACGTGTACTTGGCAATATAACACGTTAATTGAAAATAACAAGTGTATAACTTTAGGCGATGAACAAATAATTTAATTTATTTCAACATAAATTAGCACTCATGAAAGTGAAAACAATTATTATTTCAATTAAAACAATTCAATTCTTGGATGAATTATTACGTGTGAAAATTAAAATTTAAATATTTTAGAATCATTTTACAGGTTTTTGACACAAAGTTTTATGGAAATTACTCTATTCAAGCCTGAAATTGTGCGATGTAACACATATTATTGCATACTTATGCACATTATTTGCTATTAAAGCCGTTTAGTCTGAATTTTGATTTACTATGCAACACAATATTTTATTATTCTTAAAATTAATGCGAAAACGATTCTCATTGTTACCTACCGCTATTTTCTAGCAAAGAAGATATAAGCCATAAATTAATTTAATCCCGTGTTGTCGACAATTGAAAAGTTCCGAAGTCTTGTGCTTTAAACGTAATTTTATTATTTATTACTCCTTCTAGGAATAGTCTTTTCCTCTAAAATATCATCGAAATTTGCTCTCTTTATTAAAACAAAAAAGTATCGCGTATAAACTCACATGTATGTGGAATTTGTTTTATGCCCCTGAAGATATGCACTAAATTTTTCGTTACATTTTGCATTCAAAATATTTTGAAAAAGCAACAAAATAAGTTATTGAAGATTTATTCGAAATAATTTTAATATTGATAAAATTCCTTTTGATAGCCTTTCGGTAAAGCTAAGTAGATTAAAATTTATTTACGCCTATAAGTATTGTTTAGTATACATATATTTCTCTACCGAAACAATGAAATTCTTCACGAAACAGAAAAATATGTTTACACTGTATATGAAAAACAGATCTTAAAGAATTTATCAGCGAAAATTAGAAAATATTTTTATAGCAACGTGATTATTCACTCAGTGAGATCTGCTAAGGAAAACTACCCGGTTAATTGAATGAATTTATAAATAACTTGTCTAAAATATAACCTGCCATATATGGAAACAGAAAATTAGAAACAAAATTTATAACCAAGTTCGTTTACTAAATGTGTAGAAGTTAATATTACATCTCTGTTTCTAGGTCATGAGTATATTTGACTGACCACCGCGTCTCTTTGTTTGTATGACTGTGGTGTAAACAGTCATTATATTTTATATTCAACCAGATTACACCTCCAACAAATGCACAAATAACTGGCAATGTAGAGGCTGATAGTGTGGACGTTATTAATGGTAATTCTATATCAAATAAAAACAAAAATATGTACAATATGGATGGATATGTACATATGTATGTATGTATATGTGGATTTATATGAAACCAGAAAATTTTCATATTTATAGCGCCTAAATATATGCACATTTTATTAGATCACGATGAGAAACTTTTTTCAATTAAACATATGCTACAAAAGCGAAAATGGAAAAATAAGCCAACTGACGAATTATTTCCGTAAATAGAACAAATTTAAGATAAAAACAAAATATTTATGAATGTAAACTAAGAACATATAAAATATTGAGTTTTGATATTTGATTTTTGGTTATCAATTGGATAAAGTGATGATATTTCGTTATTGTAATTATTTAATAGACAAACAATAAACAGGTTTATTGCAATCATTATAACATTATGAGTATAATTATTACAAGATATTGTTTATCACCAACTAACAATTATCTGAAATATTATTGTAATTAATTATTAAACGAAAGAGAAGAGGTAAATTAACTACCATGGATACACAATCATGTTCTTCCTTTAATGCCATATAGTCTGCATTAAAAATAAATTACAGTTGCCTACCTTAAGGCGGCAGAGAATAATTGCAGACTTAAAACCAAAGAATTAAGTTTATTGTTATTAATTAATTATGATAAATTCATTGCGATAAAATTTAATGTAATAAAATATTATTTTTGTTTACAATTTTTTGCCAATTAAATGAATGAAACTTTTACAACGATTCTTTTATTTATTAGAAATATTAAAAAAAAACCTCTATATTATATTGCGAATTTTATTACAGCTGTCTGCATTGTGATATTTTTATAATAGGATCCCTTACTGCAAGTTTTGTTGTATTCATAACAAAGAACTGTTTTAACCGTATCCTGAAATTATGCAGTAAAAAATGCATTATTATCTTCTAAAAGTATGCAAAATTTTCGGTTACGTTTAATAATAAATCTCTCATAAAATTTATAGATTATTTATAACGTTCGCTCCTCAGCATATTCCGTCTGTTTTCTTATCTAATAGACAGTAAGTAATTTGACTGCCTTTGAAGCCTTAAGCAAATATAGGGTCCGCCAAATAACTTTTTTTTTTTTGAAAATGCTTAAAAAAAAATACTGAATATTTTCTCAAATTTCTTTTTTTATTTGAAAGTACAATGCTTCCGGTTAATAATGGAAAATAATTTCATTCAAATGGCTGCCTCGGCTGGCCATGCAGTAGCCTACACGATCGTTCCAATATTTAAGCACATTATCGATTGTGTGCAGCTGTATTTCACCAATGGCTTCACGAATATTGTCCTTTAAAGCGTCAATTGTCTCTGGCTTGTCGCTTTGGTTTATCGATGAGGATGCCAGTTTCTTTCACTTTTTTCACAAGATAACGAACATACAGAGCTGACGGTGCTTCTCTTCTTCCAAAATCCGTACGCAATTTTCGCACACATTCTGCAACATTACCATGATTTTCAAAGTAATGTCGCAATATTTCCCAGCGTTGTACAAGCGTATACACAACCATATTCGTTCAGCGGAAGGATAAAACTAATTATCTGTCAAATCAGACATGAGCTAAGTGTTACCATTCACGAAATAAGCACTAGTTGAAAAAAAAAACGTTAGATGGCGTACCCGATATTATCAAATTAAACATCAAAAGCATTACTTTGGTATTAAGTATTCATCAATTATTTCTTTAGTTAAACATTTTTTAAAACAATATTTTAGTGGGTTTTATTTAAGCAATATGGTGGATACAAAGGTTCTGATATAATATAGTAAATATCGTTGTTTAGTAGAGCATAATTTCTACCGAGTTTAAAATACAAATTAAAAAGTATAAAAATTTATAATTTTTTTTAGCCATTTTCATATGTTTTCATATGTCATTTTCAATAACATTTTCATTTCCTAACATTCCTCCAGTGATTTATTTTCTGGAATTTATCATATAAAATTAAAATCATCTTGTCGCAGAAAGTACTGCGACACAAGTTAAACTTGTGTTTCGCTTTATTGTTTTTTTCCATAGAAAATACTTAAAGAAAACATTTTCTTTTTTTTATTTTTTTATGCATCATGGCCAAAGAATTTAAGATAAAGATAAAAATAATCTTTGACAAAATTTATGTGGGAGGAATTCACAAGTAAACTTTTGACAAAATATTTATTTTCAATAAACATGTATGTAATCATTATAGGATCCATGTATCTAAGTAAAGTATTGTACTTTAAAAGTTTTGGTTTCCTTTTCAAATAGAAATTAGTCTCCGTTTCAAGTAGAAATTCATCATAAACATTACATTCTTTTATTTACTAAAGGGTGATTTTTTTAGCTATAATCTGTTTGGCAACACTGGTTTAAACAGCTCACGCGCGTTTCGTGTTTTGTTTCACTGTCAAACATCTTCAGTTTGGTCTATAATTTAACCATTAATCGTCTTACAAACGAACAACGCTTGCAAATCATTCAATTTGGCATCATTAGACCGTACTTCTTCAAAGATGCTGCGAATCGTAACGTAACTGTGAATGGTGAGCGCTACCGTGAGATGATATCCAACTTTTTTTAGCCCAAAATTCAAGAGCTTGACATGTGGTTTCAACAAGACGGTGCCACATGCCACACAGCACGCGTAACAATGGACTTATTAGGAGGCGAGTTCGTTGAACATTTTATTTCACGTTCGGGACCGGTCAATTGGCCGCCTAGATCGTGCGATTTAACGCCTTTAGACTATTTTTTGTGGGGCTATGTTAAAGTTCATATCTATACAGACAAGCCCGCTTCAATTGACGCATTGGAAGACAACATTGAAGAATTTATTCGTGAGATACCGGCCGAAATGTTGGAAAGAGAATGCCAAAATTGGACTAAGCGGATGGACCATTTAAGGCGCAGTCGCGGTGAACATTTGCATGAAATAATCTTCAAACATTAAATTAAGTATATGGACCGTACTATCGATTCAAATAAAGATTTCATGCATTTTTCTAAATTTTATGCGTTTTTTTTTTTTTGAAAAATTTTCCTATAGCTCTTAAAAAATCACCCCTTATTATAATACTTTATGATATTCCCATATTCCTGAACTGATTTATTATAGAAAATATATTTTTTTTTTTTTCAAAGTATCCTTCTGGGACAGTTAATCCGTTCTTTAATTTTATTGTTTTTCATATCAAATACTTAAAAAAAAACTTCTTCTCGCAGTTATTGTTGTTAAGGTCCTTATCGATTTTTTTTAAATAATTGAAAAAGGAAAGAAATAAAACACTCCCATGTACTGCATAAGTTGATCGGATTTTGTATGATAAAATTCATTCGATCTTTAAAGGAAAAATTCACACATTAAATCACACACACACACACACAACATTTATTTCCGATAAAAATCTAATCATTACAGAATCACAGCATCTATGCGGTGTATGTACAGTGAAGGACTAAAGTCTACATGCAGCCCCATGTAATGGTATTCTAAAAAGAACACTTAGTTAATAGAAAAATTAATGATACAGTTTTTTTCGTAAATCATCTTTATTCATAAAAAAATAAGAATTAACCCTCTCATGCCCGATGTTGCGTATATGCAACATTGTGTTTATGAGCGTCTAACTTCCTCAATTTTAAATATTTTTTTTTGATTCTTTCGCAAAAATATAGCCTCATGTGTTGTTTAAGCTTACAGCTAATTGGTTAGTATCCAATTGTGCAAGTGTTCAGTTAGTAGCTATTCTCCCGAGAGCAAAGTTGACAAATTCATTTTGCAAAAAAACCTTTTTTAAAAAAGTGTTAAAAAAACATCAATATAATTAAGTCATCCTAAAACCAAGTTCAGAACTAAATAATGAGAGGTAGGTGAGTAATTTAAAAAAACCCGTCATGAAAATATTATTTAGTTTGTCTATAATAATTTTTTAAATGTAATTTTGCGTATATGCAACATTGGTCTATTATGGCAAGTTTCGAAAAATAAAAACTTATTTTTATTTTGTACATTCTAAGATGCGCCTAAGTGGTCTGACTCAGTCTGAAATTGAAAAATTTGCCAAATTTTATTGGGATGATTCGGCTGACGAGGAAAATGAATAAGAAGAAGATGATAATAAGAGTGTACAACTAGTTTCAAACTATGCAGGTAAGAACCCTATGAGTGAATGCAAGAGATGGTGCCGCAAAGACAAGAAGTTTATAACTATACCTCGTCCAGATGTAGTAGAATGCTACAACAAGCACATGGGAGGAGTTGATCTTGCGGACATGATGCTTGAATTGTACAAGTCAAACTATAGTTGTCGCAAAAAAGAGAGGTCGTCCATCATCACTCCTTTTGACAATTTGACAATGAATTCAGGAACTTCATCACCTTCTCCATCGACCCCGTCATCACCAGCTCCTTCTACGGGTTCTGAATCAATCCCCTATAAAAGAGCATATGTTGCACAGTCTGCAAAATCCCTACGATTTGATGGTTATAATCATTGGACGGAATGGGGAACAAGGGGCAGATGTAGGTTATGGGTTTCCAAGCTGTAAATGCAGAACATGCAATGTGCACTTGTGCTCCAATCCTCAAAAATATTGTTTTGTATCCTTCCATACATAAATTGAAATAAACGGCATTTGAAAAAAAAATCAACTTGTATTGAAATTTATAACACCATTGCCCAATGTTGTATATACGCAACATCCTGTAGCTCTTAAACCAGGACACCTAGGACATTGAAATTTTTGTCAGTTGATATTGAGGTCAACTCTATCATATATGTCTACTCAAAAAAATTTTAGCCAAGCGCATTTTAATTCGGGCATGAGAGGGTTAAATTAATTAATAAAATAAAACTGTATACTTAGCTTTTCCAGTTAATAAATGTTTTTAAAAAAATGTAAAAAATTGTGGTTGCATGTAGACTTTAGTCCTTCACTGTACATATGTGTGTATATGTATACAATAACCGTAAAGGTATTTAATATCAAACACATAAAAAAGAAATCAAATAACATTTTAAGTAATGGCACTGTAAAGAAAGAGAGAGACAAACAAGATAAAACATTTCATTTCATTATTCATTTATTGGCACTTCATTCTATTCTATAATCTACACGTTCTTTTAATATGAATTTTGCCAATAATTTTTATTTCATTTACATTTCAAGTTATTCGCATTTAAATCGTAATAAAATCGTGTGTAAATGTAAACGTACTCTCTCGCTCACCCACAAACACATTCAAATTAAAATAAACAAAAAAAACGGAATTGGTACTTTATGACACTGTCAGGTTTCACATTGTTATTCTGTGTGTATTATTGTTACAGATTATTTCATCTTTAACATTTTCTTCTTTGAACTCCCTTCTCTTTGCTCCTTTCTACACTGCCTTACTCTCTTCGACTCTCTTTTTGTTTTAATCAGTACGGCCTGGCTCATATAATTTGGTCTTGTTGTTATGGTTTTCGGTGATTTTTTTTATTTTTTCAATGGCTCCCATGTGCTTGTTTATGTGTGTGTGGGAGTGCCTACATATTTCCTGTCTCATACTTACACACACGCAAACACAATGTCTACGGATGTAAAAAATAAAATTTATTGTCTTTAATAAACAGACGATAAGAGAAAAATTGCGATTTATGGCAGAGCATGATTCGATTTGTTTTCTTATTTTTTTTTTTTGTATTTGTTGCATTGGAAAATAAATCAGAAATTTCGTTGTCAGGTAAAATATTAATTAAACGTAAAAGATAAACTGTGTTATGTGCGAAACATGCACAAGGGCAGACATTTGTAGGTGTTGTGTAGAAAAAATCAAGATTGTAAACAGAATACACGATACAAAATCAAAAATAAAAAACTTAACACGTACTCCAAGAGCATGAATTACGAGTTCATTGCAATAACATTTCATAGAGTCCGTTATGAAAGCGATTATTTTTTTAAAATTTTTCATTTCAAAAACATTGACCATCCAAATGTACTGTAATACGAAAAATAATATATCGGGTCTTTCATTAGGCGCTTTCTGTCTTTAAATCAGTGTTTACCATTTCATAGCACAATTGTGCGGAGAGAACTCACACGCATTCTTGTGCTTTATGATTTAGTTGTCGATCAGACTGCGACGAAAACACATGTGCGGCGGATGCATTAGCATTTAATTTCGGTATGACACTCAAAAAATATTTTATGTTAAAAGATGCTAATATTCAATGCCTTATATGTATGTTATAAAACATTTAAAGAATGTAGGGAATATGTTCTTAAAAGACATTTTGTATGTTAATATGTAAAAAATGGATTTTTTATTTTTATTTATCTAAAATTATTAAGCCGAACATAGATAATTTTATGTATGTTGATGAAATGAAAATCAAAATAGCGTATACTACTAACACTTTTCTATGGCTGTAAATAAATAAATTCTCTCACTTATTTTCTCTCTCTTACACACTAATACATAACCAAAAATTTTTTGGTAACCCTTGCTTTAAATTTAAATAAACAAAGTGTGTGTGAGGTAGTATCGAAATTTTTGCTCTTCTTTTTCGATTGAAAAACTTATTGATGCCATTATGTTTGGAACATAACACCGTTCAAATCTCCGCCAAGGCTTGATTGGGTGGAGCGCATCTGAAATATTCAATTTTCCTGGCTCATAAATCAGTCGGAATTTGACCGAAGGCATTGGATATGTTTACTTTGAGTACTGCTGCGAATTGGAATTCATTCACATCTTCAACTTAAGAAAACTTTACAAGAAAAAGTTTAACGGGGTCAAATCGTATCATCTCGGTGGCAGGTTCTCAAAAACATGAGCTGAGTGACATGGTAAGTGCAGGCACATTTTCAGTTTCGAGTTGATAGAGGAAGCATAGGTTCAATTGACAGGATTGTCGAGTAAAAGATTATTATTAAAGAATCAAAGAAAGGTTAGACCTCGTGACGAAGAGTACAATTTATTTAGCAAAGTTACTAACCACTGCACATAATTTGTGTCATAGGACGTGTTATTTCTAAACAAAGATAATTGAAAAACCTGGATGAACTTAGTTGGCAGTATTGAAGACCCCTGTTTTGTATAAGATAATATTGACTACTGATCCCAGTATGAAGTAGTACGCAGACATTAAAGACAACATCTAAGATCATTGCTAAGGCAGCTACTAGATTGCATCTCTCGGAATTGTTAGAAGAAAAATTAAAATCCGACTCACATTGTTTAAATTAAAGTTTAAATGCTGTTCCATTGATCTCCTTGAGCTATAACAAGCTAAAATAACTTCTCTATACTGACAAACAATTCACCAATGAATGGTGGTCCGGTAATAACGCGTTACGCGGATTTCGCACAATGACTTTGTAGAATTTCTAATGATGTCGGAAAGGAGGAGACTAGATTTAATTTAGAGGAGATTAAATTGAATCTTTCTCTATTAACTGTAGAAAATTTCTTAAAATCTTTAATTGGTTTGAACGTGTTAGAGTTTTGATCAAGTTTGTCTGGCTGATTGACTCTCTTTTGGACCGTTTGTGTTGGCGTTTGATACACAGGATTATGTTTTAAATCTGCATTAGGTTAGAGGACGTGTACTTGTCAGTTAAGACAAGTACAGTAGCCGGAGATCGAAATTGACCCATTGTACTAAATCTGCATTAGTGTAGGGTATTTTAAAGGTCGGCCATTCAAAGCAAAAAAAATATAATTTTTATAATTTATATGCGTGCTTACAAATATGGTATACATACATATGTATATGGGGGTATTAACCATGACAATTTTTATGTGTTTCAAATTAATAAATGAAGTGATGTTTTCCGTTTCAATTTGTTTTTTTTTTTTTTTTTTTTTATTTTGCTTTTGAATCGCTTTGCATCTTAAATTTTAATCCAGAGCCATTAAATCTAATTGATGTTTCTTGTAATATATTGAAGAGATGATATTTAATCAAGTGTTTCATATCCATGTTTTATGTTTTGTTTTGTGGTCATAAAATAAGGCAACAGAAGAAAAATAAAAAGGCGGTGAAAACCATACAGAAAGTGAGGCAAAGAAATAAAACTTTTTTTGTACTGAAAAGAAGGCTTTGAATGGAATTCTGTATTTTCACTAATGTGTACGAAACTCCATTCGTTCTTAGCATTTTAAAATAAAAACTATAAAATAATGCTGAACTTTTTTTTTGTAATGCTGAACATTTGTTAGTCAATTTTTTTCAATTGTTTTATAACTTTAAATGACGTAATAAGTTTAAATGACGTTGGAAGTCGCCGTAGTCTAGTAGGTAATGTGTTGGGTTATTAGACGTAAAGCCAGGGGTCGAGCCCCAGGCCAGACATCAAAACAAAATACAAAAAGTATTTCTTCGGCGATTTCCTCTCAGCAGATTTCTGGCAAAAACTCTGAGAGTAAATAAAATTGCCATGAAAAGTTTCTCAAAAAATCTGTCGTTCGGAGTCGACTTTAAATTGTAGGTCCCGCCACTTATGTATAAAATTAACACACACAACATAAGTGGTGTGAGAAACTAGGTCAATAATCCTGACTGAAGGGTTGTAATGACCAATTATGTATGTATGTATGTTATGTAAATGAGGTATTAAGTGGATATAAAGCATCTTAAAGATACTTTCCTTATTTCACATTGCGTTACAGATGAATGATTCCAAATTAAATAAATAAATGGCGGCCTTTGTAGAAATGGTGTCAAACTGTGCTGCACTGTTACACATACAATTCATGTACGCACGTATCCAATTAACTTCAATTACTCTGTTAAAGAGAAAAATTTAGTTTTTTTTTAAAGCTTTACGAGCTCAAGGTTGAGAATCTTCGAAAGACATTGGTAGTCCGGCCTACCAATGTGCACGATTTGCCGCAAGACTTACTCTCGGCTTGCTAAGCGCCTAAGTACTAAACCCAACCTCGTTCGTCACACTTCCAACCATTTGCCCTCCCCCCCTCCGGGACCACAATCAAGTATTACTTCAGGGGGGTGGAGATTCAGCGAGTGCTGCCTTCAAATTCCGCTAACCTTGCTCTCTCAGCCAATCTTTGCCGTAACAATACATACCTTGCGAAAACACATACTGCGTTCAAATTGTCACATGAGGTTAACATCAGGCTAACTATATTATCGGGCGTTACCTGGTATCCTATTGTACTCTCTATGCAACTTCGTTGAACAACATATCGCGGGCAAGTAAAGAAAACATGCTCCGCCGTCTCCCTTTCATTACGGCATTCTGGGCATGCCTCGTCCACGTCATGACCATACTTATAGAGATATGCCCTATAACATCCATGGCCTGTTAGCAACTATGTCAAGTGGAAGTTCACCTGACCGTGTCTCCTTTTGGTCCATACGCCTATGTTCGGTATGAGTCTGTGGGTCCATCTTCCCTTGGTGGAATTGGACCAGTCCTGCTGCCATCTATCCATAGTATCATCCGCTAATTGAACAGGGTTCGAAAAATCTATTCCCCTCCTTGTGTATGTGTGTATGTGTGTGTATTATTATGTGTGTAAAATGTATTATCAATTTGAGTTTACTTGAGTCAATGAAAAAATCGTAGAAACTATTGCTTAATTCTCTACATTTTATTTTGATGTTTACCTCCATACTTTTTTCCTTTTTATATTGAATTTATTAGAACCAAATGTACCTTTTTTACCATCTTATATCTGTGAGTGTATAAAAAAGCCTATTTGATACGTATAATAAAAATATAGTATGGCTTACTACTAATAGCTTGCATGCTTAAACTCGTCTTTGTTTATTTATTAACAGTTTTATTACAGCAACACCACAGTACCAGAAGGCAATGACAGAGCCATAGAAAAAGAGAGAAGAGAAAAGAATGTATTTTTTTGAGGAGACCTCTTCAAGGTTAATATTTATTTTGCATGAAATATTGCGAATATATTTGAACGTCTGTCTATGGCCAGTGGTCAGTTCACATTACGTTTTAAACCATATTGTTTGCAAATGTTAAATGAACTGTAAACGTATTGACTTTTACTTTTCACTCTCCTCTTGCGTTTCCATGAGTGTTTTAAAGACTTTTATGAGTTTCGAAATGAATAAAAATATCAAAAACTGTATGTGTACGTAGAATGAATTGCTAATAGAAAAGGAAATATTCGGTTATCGTTTGTAGAATTGAAATGAAATTTTAAAAATTCTTTATTAAAATGTCAAATGAAAGATCAACAGTAAATGGGATTAAGGGTTAAAATGGAAATAAAATGTAAAATTAGAATAAAGGAGAAATTGAAATTGCAAGTTAACATTTCTAAATTTTGAAATGTTCCAGCTGGTTTTGAGGAATTTCTGGCATTTAATAAAATTTTCTTGTAATATTTATATGCATACATAGTACATACATAATTGGCCATTACAACCCTCCAGTCAGGATTTCGACCTAGCTTCTCACAACAAAAACTGCCACCGGGCCAAAAAAAATAGGTGTGAACTACATAATAAACTATATCCGTATATATTTTCGGTTTTATTTATACGTCATAGTTTAGTTAATTATTTTTATTAAATTAATTTATTTTACTTTCTTAAAAGTTAAAAGGAAGGGAAAATAATAGTAAATTACGTTTAAAATAAAGAGAATTCAAAAAAAGACCAGCTTTTGATGTGGACAAAAAAATAGGTGTATACAAAACAACTTAAAATTTCATGAAAAATTTTTACTTAAAAATTGTTTTTCACAAACAAAAACTAAATGATATCATTAATAGCCCGTATAATTGCCATTGTTTTGAAGGACAGCTTCAATTCTTCGAGGCATAGACGAAATTAAATTACGGCAAGTCTCTACCCCAATATTGTACCAAACATGTTGCACGTTTTCCCATAATTGGTCTTTATTACAACAAGGAAGCTTATAAAAACTCTTCTTTTTAATTCTCCCCAAAGGTTTTCTATTGGGTTTAAGGTGGGGGGCTGACTAGGCCATTCAATAACGTCTATTTTCTTTTGACGAAACCATGCTCTTACTAACTTTGATGAGTGTTTTGGACCGTTATCCTGTTTAAACTTCCACATCAGAGGCATATTTTCCTCGGCAAAGGGTAGCATGACATTCTCTAACAAATTTTTGTACACAAATCTGTCCATTGTTAGCTCTATTCGGTGAATTGGGCCTACTCCATACCAGGAAAAGCACCCCCCCATATCATGATATTTCCTCCTCCATGTTTGATGGTCTTTTTTGTGTACCTACTGTCGAATTCTTTGCCTTTTGGTCGACGAACATTTCTTTCTGCGTCGTTTCCAAATAAATTAATTTTGGTTTCGTCGCTCCAAAGGATATTTCGCCACTTTTTTTCTCCCTCTGCTCCACACCAATCTTTGTGAGCCAAAGCAAAATTTTTCCTCTTCTGTAAATTGTTAGTTCTAATCAGAGGGACTTTGCGAGCTATCCTCCTTGTAGGCCTGCCTTCTGTATTCGTCTTCGCACAGTTCGTGATGACACTGTATTTCCAATTTCTCCAGCAATCGCCTTAGATGACTTAAAAGGATCGCGTTTGGATAGTATGACTATACGTTTGTCTGTAGTTAATGAAGTTTTTCTATGTCTACCTCGTGTTTCAACGTTATTTTTTTCTTTTAAAGCGTTGGTTACAAAATTCTCAGACCGATTTAAAGCATCTGCAATGAATTTGTAGGTTTTACCTTGCTCGCGAAGTTTAAGAACGAGGAGTCTTTCTTCATTACTGCAATGGCGCCCACGACCCATCCTAAAATTTAATTATGTCTGATATAATGTTTAATTTATTTTTAATTAATATTATTTCACTTACTTCCTTCCTTTTTTTTTTAAATTTTTTTTACAATAAATCAAATTTTAGCTAAATTAAAAATCACACACCTATTATTTTGTCCAAGTAAAATTCGCACTTAAAAGAAAAATGCCACACTATTTATTTGAGACAAGCTTATTTTTAGTGGAATTCCCCTTTTTTTCTTTCTGCAACAGTAATACCAGACTATTGATTTTGTAATTTTAGCATGGTTGTAATTTTTTGCATTTTTTAATAAGTTGAAAGAAAAAAAATTTTCTACACCTATTTTTTTGGCCATATGTGTATGTTGTGTGTGTTAATTTCATACATGAGTGGCGGGACCTACAGTTTAAAGTCGACTCCGAACGACAGATTTTTGAGAAGCTCTTCATGGCAATTTTATTTACTCTCAGAGTTTTTGCCAGAAATCTGTAGAGAGGCAGTCGCCGAAGAAATATTTTTTTTCATATTTCGTTTTGATGCCTGACCTGAGATACGAACCCGGGCTTTTACGTCTAATAAGCCAACACACTACCTACTAGACTACGGCAACTATTTATATGCATATAAAGACATATTTAATTGTGCAGCTTTTAGCTGGTGCAATGAGTAGCAATTAAATTTATTCATTCGTATCTATTCCGTATATTTTATTGCTCCAGTATGGTGACGCTACCAATTCATATTCTTATATGAATAATCTCTCTTATCAAAATAATCCTCAAAACCTATTCGGATACTCTGCAATTAGTATTCACGCCAGCAGTCTAACACTGTACACGGTCAATATTAACAAAAGGAAACTCTCTTCTACAGGAATAGATGACACGGATATTCAGTTTTATTAGTGTGTATTCCTTAAACTTGTGTGATCTATCAGTATAACCCCCTGGTATATGCAGTGCGTTCAATTATTTCATTTCCGCATGTAAAACTATGAGAGAAGTAAACTTGATGAGAAATTTAATAAAAGAATTGGTCGCACTTAGCAACTTATGTATATTAGGGTATTGAGGTTCATTTGGAAAATTATTTCAATCTCATTAATTGAAAATAAAAATTTCTTCTCAGCTGCAGTGAATATACCATACCTATCAATAATGTTTGCATATAATTTATAACATTTCCTGACACTTTCCTTGCAAAATGCTTCTGTCATCCTTTAGCAATTTTTCGGTAATTTTTCATCATTAAGCGTGTTCGACTGTCACATGTTTAACAAATATCGTCTTACACTTATTAATCAATTACATGTCAATGGTTTTTTTTGTTTTTTTTTTAAATCCATGGGATAAAATATTGCCAAACTTGCTAAAAATAAACAATATTAAGAATTCAAAGCATATTTTAAGGCGTATTACGTGTTTTATGCTTGTGTGTGTTTGCAAAATAAAGACAATATTTTAGTCTACCTAAGGGATTTCTACGAATAATAGAAACCTTTTTTGACAAAAAGTATTTTTCATTTCATTTTAAAATTTCAATTCAATTCTTAAAATATATGCCAATCATTGGGCCGTCTTGTAGGCATCTATTGATTAACACCACAGGTGTTAAGTGAATTTTTTAAGGTTTATTCATTAGTATTACGATTAAAATCGAATAAAGAATAAAAAAATTAGAAAAATAATTCTGAAAATAATCTTTCTTCTGAAAGTAATTTATACAGAACTAGCTGTACCCTGCGCGCGTTGCTACGCCTCCAACTAAAACAAATTTGAATCATTTTATTGATTTTGTTCATTTAAAAAAAACTGACATAAACTTTAGAAGTGTAGAGATTTTCGATTATGAACATTTATTGAAGTGCTGTCGGAAATTGGTAATACCAACTTATAAGCCTTCGTCGGCTCATGCGCAACAACTTTGCTAAAGATCATAACATAATCAAATGCACAGTTTACGATTTAATTCATTTTTAGTAATTCTCAGTGGCGCCACCTGTCGGAAATTGGTCATACCAACTTAGAAACCTTCGTCGGCTCATGCGCAATAACTTTGATAAAGATCATAACATAATCAAATGCACAGTTTACGATTTAATTCATTTTTAGTAATTTTCAGTGGCTCCACCTGTCGAAAATTGGTCATACCAACTTAGAAACCTTCGTCGGCTCATGCGCAACAACTTTGCTAAAGATCATGAAATGATCAAATACACAGTTTACGATTTAATTCATTTTTATTAATTTTCAGTGGCGCCACCTGTCGGAAATTGGTCATACCAACCTAGAAACCTTCCCCGGCTCATGCGCAACAACTTTGCTAAAGATCATAACATGTTCAAATGCATAGTTTACGATTCTATAAGGTACATACAAACATACATTCATTTTTATATACATAATATAGATTTTTTAGGTAAATCAAAAAAAGTGGGCGCAAAAGTGGGCGGGGCAAAATTTTCTTTTGATGAAAACTTTAAATGGATAAATACAAACATTTGAAAGAAAAATTAGTCAAATCGATGGAGCCGTTTTCTGATTTTAGATAAATAGAAAATGTGGGCGTAAAAGTGGGAGTGGCAAACTTCACATAAACCATCTACTAAATAGTCCGAACAAAGCCTAAACATTTGGCTTGGATAGGTGAGCCCGTTCTTGAGTTATAAAATGACAACGAAAAGTGGCATTAATTTTTATATATTAAGAAGATAACAAAAATAATAAAAGCTTTTTTATTATCATAATTTTTCTTCTCAAATGAAAAAAATATTTCCCCTCACGCTACTTGCAATCAGTCAATTTACAGTCTGAAATGGAAAGGTATCGGGAAATATGGCCGTATATTTCGTTGTACTGGTGTAAAAAATATGCAGTCTTGTGGAGTTTATAATAAAAAACGGCCTGTTTGATCAACTCAATGGCTAAACCGCTCTCTTAGCCTTCTTCGTCGAACTCCATACAATTTTAATACTCGTCACCATTAAAAAACGAAGTAGAACAATCGATTTTAGCAAACATTTATTACATACATAATTTTACATAATTGGTCATTACAACCCTTCAGTCAGGATTATTGACCTAGTTTCTCACACCACTTATGTTGTGTGTGTTAATTTTATACATAAGTGGCGGGACCTACAGTTTAAAGCCGACTCCGAACGACAGATTTTTTTGAGAAACTTTTCATGGCAATTTTTATTTACTCTCAGAGTTTTTGCCAGAAATCTGCTGAGAGGAAATCGCCGAAGAAATACTTTTTGTATTTTGTTTTGATGTCTGGCCTGGGGCTCGAACCCTGGCTTTACGTCTAATAAGCCAACACACTACCTACTAGACTACGGCGACTTAGCGCAAACATTTATTAAGACAATGAAAACCTTCTACGTAAATCCAGTGACCAGATATGCTGAAGGACCTTAGCATTCAATTCTCAAGGAACTCGCTTTCGTTCATTACAACCAGGAGAGTGCACAAAACCTCCCAATCGTCTAAAACTGTCTGCAAGTGGGCGATGCTTTCATGACATTCGAACTTGACGCCTTTCATTATTCAACAATGAACTCTATTAAGACTGTTTTCGTGCAGTAACCGGGTAGTGTTTGCAAGCAACTGGATTTGTGCAATATTTTTTTTATTTATTTATTTTAGTAGTATTCATAATACTTTAAACATTTTCAAAAATAAAATTATTTTACTAAGGGCCATTATTACAACTTCCCGTTAAAGTTGGGGTTAGTTAAAGGTACCTTTAGCTAAAGTGAACGGCAAAGTTACCTTTAACTTATTTTCGTTATTACAACTTACAGATAAAATAAAATGAAAATATGGCAGTGCCGGAGCAAAGTCGATAAAACTGCTCAATTAAACAAGTTTTTTTTAACGCAGTGGCAACAGCGGACTTCGTTTTTTTTTGTTGTATATGCTCATTTTGTTTAAATTTGAAGCTACCATATCGAAAATAGTATATGATATGGCAAGTTCAAACATAAAGTGACCTTTAAATGTTAAAGGTAGGATGATCTTCCCTTTAGCTTAACGATCACTTCTATCTTATTGGGTACTCATAATAATGAAAAACAATTTATCTGCCCGATAAAATCCTCCCTTTAGTTAACGGCAAGTTGTAATAATGGCCCTAAATATTATTAATCTCGTTATTTCTTACAAATTGAACAATATTTCTTTTGTATAAATTAATATTTGTTTCTGCCTTTATGAAGTGCGGTAGCATATTGAAAAGTTTAAGTCCTTTGAAAAAAAGTGACCTCTGCATGGATGTTGTTGTCGCCATTGGTAGACGAAAATCTCCAGTGTTTCGCAGGTGATACGGTTGAACATCTCTTACATATCCAAGTTGTTCGGTGTTAGATAAGTAGGCGCTTTTCCCATTTTCATTTTTTTGAATAAATTGTAAGGTGTTAAGGACCAGTCTCTGTTGGATATTTAACCATTTTAGTGTGTCCAGCATAAGTTGAATTGCAGTGTATCGGTTATATTTAAGTATTGATCTCATGGCCTTATTTTGTAATTTTTGCAGTCTTTCTATTTGTGTTGTTGAGCAGCAGGGATATATAAAATTGTATATCCGAATTCAAAATGCGGTTTTATCATTGTGTTATATACATTGATTGCAGTCAATATCGATATTTTATTTTTAATTCGTTTTAGGAATCCAATTTTTTTTCCCAATTTTTTTGCATATGTAATCAATGTGTTCATTTAATTTTAAGTCCTTATCTATTATAAACCCGAGGTATTTTATTCTATTAACTTTTTCAATCGTTTCATTATTTATTTTATTTACTGAATCGTCATTCATGTTTATTTGAAGTAACTTAGTTTTGCTTTCATTTAGCTTCAGTTTATTCATCTTTAGCCAATAATTTATGTTATTTATGTCGTGTAGTAAATATTGTTTACATTGCTCATCCGTTTCTCCTTCCGCATATATTAGGGTGTCATCTGCATTAGAGATGAAAGATCCAGTGATTATTGAAGAACGTTGTTCTCAGTGGACGTGATTTGTTAATCACTGTTCTTTAAAACAGTGATTGTGATCACAGTATTCCAATAATACAATAATGACAATAACGTATTTTATTAAGTCGTAAGAAAGAGACAACTAGATACATACTACGAAAAGACTACTAAACAAAATCAAAGTGGTGTCCAGTGTTGCCGTTTTTGGTTATTTCTAACCAAAATTGGTTATTTTTTTGTTCAATGTGTAGATGTGTAGATTTTTCCGGTTTTGGTTATTTATTTTTCTTATAAAAAGAGCTTTTGTTTTGTTTGTAGAAATGTATTAATTAGTAAGACTAAAATTTTATTTTGTTATTTTTTGTTTCTTTTCTTACTCTGTTGTATTAATTGTAATTTAAATTTGAAAAAAAAAAAAATAAAATAAAAAAACTGCGAATTTAATTTTGGTTATATTTTTTCTTATTTGGTGATTTTTTTCACAAATGTTGGTTACAATATTTTTTTTTTCGTGGCAACACTGGTGGTGTCATCAATGTTATTATTTTTAATGTAATTTTTTTTATATGAAGTTTGACAATTAAGTTTCACAGAAAGTTCATGTATAAAAGACAAAAGTAAATAATCAAAACAAAATGAAATAAATTTGAGTATGTAACAATTTTGAAAGAACGACATTATTAGTACCTGTTATTTGGCAATTTAAATCACTGTAGTTACCAGTGAATTATCAATCACCGTGATTATATCACAGGTTTGAAAATATCGCTCATCTCTAATCTGCATATAGTATAATTTTACATCTTTTGAGTATTCGTGGCATATCATTTATGTAGATTATAAATAGCAAAGCTCCCAATATAGAGCCTTGAGGTACTCCAAATTCATTATTCACTTCAGCAGATTTTGTAACATTTACCATTGTTATTTGCTTTCTATCTGTATGAGGTATGATCTAAACCAATCAAGTTCATTTTCCTTAATGCCATACATATTTAATTTTCGAATAAGTATGCCTCTGTCAATTGTTTCAAATGCTCTTTTGAAATCTAAAAATATTGCCATTATTTTTTTCCTTCTTCCGATAAATTTCCATCTGTTTATCAAATAATTTACCGTTGTTTCGCATGAGAAATTTCTTCTAAAACCTGACTGATATTTTGTGAATAAATTATGTTGCTCCATATACATATGCTTCGAGTTGTTCCTTAATTACTTTTTCCATCTTTTTTCCGCAGGTTTTTAGTGTATTTATTGGGCGGAACTCAGCACATTTGTTGGTTTTTAAAATTTTTTCTACCGGGGATATCATAGAGATTTTCCAGTTATTTGGAAATACTCCTGTCCTCATTGACATAGTATTTATAATATCACGTATTTTTGTCCCCAATATGCTCCAGTTATCCAATATAATTTTAATTGTAACATTGTTGTAGTCTGGCTTATTTTTCATACTCTTGCAGATATTTTTAATTTCTTGAGTTGTTATTGCACGGAATTTAAATCTATTTGTTATCACAGGTAAATTGTTTACATATTGCACATCTTCTACGAGTATTGTATTGTTAATTGACTTAATACTATCTACAAAGTAATTATTAAATAGAGTTGCTATTTGGTGGTCGTCATTCTTATATTCTATTCCATAAAATATCACATTTTTTATCACAGTTTTATTTTTCTTAAGGACTAAGTCTTTTATCTCCTTCCACATTTGTTTCTGGTCTTTGGCATTACTTATTTTCTTATTAACAAAATTGTTCTTTTCGAACTCAATTTTAAGCGATTGTATACGGCGAATGTAATAAAAATAAGTCGCTTTGAATCGAAGCACTAAACCGAAAGCGAGGAACAAGAAATCTGATGTGAATTCTAGCCAACTAGAACTATTGAAGTCCACGTTGCCAAGTTAATGACTTGTAATCCTAAGCTATTATGATTTGCTGAAATTAAACGCCATATTTTATGAATTTCTATAATCGCCCTCGTAAATATTTACCATAACAAATGTATGCGAAATAATTTTACACAATGTATGGTAAATAATTCACAGTGGCTCATGTTATCTTAATTAAACTATTTGATGCAGAACAAAAATTACATTGTGAAACATCTCTGGGGTAAAATCGGTGGCATTTTATGATTGTGAAATGTTTTTTTTTTTTTTTTGTTTCTTCCTTCTTTAATTTTATGGGATTTATTTTATATGTGCACTGTTTCCGGCTATTAAATATAAATATACTTATGCGGATATTAAATGTGTGATTATTTACTATAATTTTACACACACACCGCACAACAAGATTGGACAGATTGTTTAGGAGCATAAAGCTTAAATATTCAAACAACAATTTAATAATTAAACTTCTTAAATTCAATTACAACTACAGAGACTAGGCAGATGATTCTCGAAATGGATAGCCGATGAACAAAGAAATTAAAACAGAAAAAAGTAAAAATAATTTAATTCAGTTTAGTAATCACTTCGATCAGATGGGGTAGAGAATATTCATGGGTAACGTATGGTATATTTAACACTCCATTTTATAGCTCATACCACCCGATGTCCAAACGTCTGTAAAAGCCAACAGATACCGAAGTGTTTAAAACAGGGTTTACCAAAAATTTTTTGGTTATGTATTAGTGAGTAAGAGAGAGAAAATAAATTGAGAGAATTGATTTATTTACAGCCATAGAAAAGTGTTAGTTATATACGTTATTTTGATTATCATTTTATCAACTTACATATGTAAAGCTATCTATCTTTGGCTTAATAATTTTAGATAAATAAAAATAAAATAAAAAAATCCATTTTTTATTAAAAGATCGTAAAGGTATCCATCTTTGGCTTAAAAATTAGACCATGTTTTTAGATAAATAAAAATAAAAAAAATAATTAACCATTTTTTATTAATAGAGAAAAAGCAAGCATTCCAAAGCATTTAAAAAAAATTATATTATGCGACAAAATATATAAGGCATTGAATACTATCAAAAGCATCTTTTAACATACAATATTTTTTGAGTGTCATTCTGAAAAAAATGGTAAAACATCCGCCGCACATGTGTTCTTGTCGCAGTCTGATCGACAACTAAATCAAAAAACACAAGAATGCGTGTGAGTTCTCTCTGCACAATTGTGCTATGAAATGTTAATCGTTGGTTTAAAAGTAATTTTGCATAACATTGCCGTTAGAATGGAATGTTGCTCTCTAGGCAACACACCTAGGTTAGGTTAGGTTAGAGGACGCGTACTTGTCCGTTAAGACAAGTACAATACCCGGAGGTCGAAATTGACCCATTGTACAACGTCCTTGGAGAGGGAAGGAAATAGAGGGAATAGGATGAAAGGAGGGCATAAGGGTAAGGGGAGGATGGGAATCACACAGAAAGAAACAGACACAAACAAGGGTTGAGCGCGCGACTACACTTATGAAGCCCTAGCACCTCTCAACCAGCTCAAACTGCTAATGAATCTGTGAAGAGCCTTGATGTCGGCTCTCGACACAGAACTCAAGCTCTCAAAGAAGGCTCTGCCAAGGGTCCTCAATCTCAACCTACCAAGGGCTGGGCAGTTACAGAGGAGGTGTTCGATAGTCTCTAACTCCTCCTCATCGCAACATACCCTGCAATAGTCCGGCTGGGATCTGTTCCAGATCCCCGTCAGCGACCTAATCTCGCAGTGCCCTGTGATAAAACCGACAACCAACCTTACGCTGGCCTTAACCAAGCCCAGCAACCAATCTGTTCTCTTACTGTCCACAGCAGGCCATAGACGTCTAGAGACAGAACAACCTGATCCGTTCCTCCAACGCCTCTGCTCTTCCTCCCTGACCCATCCATCGATGAGGCCATAGAGGTAGCAGACTGGGGGTTCAGGACCAACTATTAAATCGCCCCCCGAAAGGGAACCTAACCTAGCGAGGGCATCCGCCGTCTCATTGCCCAGTATTCCGCTATGACCCGGAACCCAGCATAGACGGATACGGTCCGGTCCAAAAGACCTCAACGACTCTTTGCACTCGCGAACCAGTCGTGATTTGCACCAGACCGACGCAATGGCCTTAAGGGCAGCCTGACTGTCAACGAAGATCATGTAAGATTCCGAATCCGAAGATGGGCCACCAGCTATGGCCTCAATAGCCTTCAGTATTGCGAAAATCTCCGCCTGAAAAACGCTGCAGTCATCATTCAACCTGAAGTGGAGTTCAAGACCGAGTTCCCTACAGAAAACCACAGCACCTGTACATCCACCTAACTTAGACCCATCTGTGAAAATGGGTATACCACTCTGCCCCCGGAGTACCCCACCATTCCATTGTGCCCTATCCGGTATAAGTGTCCTTAAACCAGGTAGGAATATAGCCTCGGGCACAATGTAGTCAGTGGCTTTTTCCGAAAGTCCATACCTTCCGTCAGGAAAGACGATACTCAGAACTCTGGAGTGACCTATCGAGCGCTGCTTCCAGCAACCCGATTCCCTCAGGCGTATGGCACTACGCGCTGCACACCTCTTGACATATAAGTCAAGCGGAGTCAGACAGAGCATAGTATCAAGAGCAGCCTGAGGGCAACTCTTCCTCACTCCAGTGATACTCAAAGAGGCAATCCGCTGAACCTTATCCAAGATTTTCCGTTGAAAACTCTTGTCTAAGGCACACCACCAGACAACACAACCATAAGTAATAACCGGTCTAACAATCGCCAGATATATCCAGCGAATGGCCCTAGGCGGAAGACCCCAGTTCTTACCTATGGAGTTCCTACACTGGTAGAAAGCATTCAGTCCCTTCTAGAGTATAAAATTCCAAGAGCAGACTCCATCAGTTCCCCCAGCGTCGGCAAAAATTTTCCACCCACAAGAATAGCCACATCGTCGGCATATGCCACAACCCTAAAGCCCCTACTTTCCAGGAGCCTCAGACCAACATTTGCGACCAAGAGCCACAATAGAGGGGATAGGACACCCCCCTGTGGTGTACCCCTGGTCGCACGCTTGACGATAGAACATCCACCCAGATTCGATCGGATTAGTCTGTTACCCAACATGTGGGCGATAAACCGCACCAGAAAATCTGGGGCATGTATATCCCTTAGTGAATTCTCAATAGAAGAAGTGGTAACATTATTGAAGGCCCCCTCTATATCAAGGAAAGCCGACAGTGTGTACTCACCCCTAGCCAAATTCGCCTCAACAAAACCTGTCACATCATGAAGAGCACTCTCAACTGACTTACCCTTAATGTAAGCATATTGCGACCTACTCAACAAAGACCGGTCCATGTTTGACCTCAAATATAGATCGATAAGTCTCTCCAAAGCTTTCAAGAGAAAGGATGAGAGTGATATCGGTCTATAATCCTTAGGGCCGATGTGACTGGGTTTACCAGCTTTTGGTATAAAAACCACGAGCACATCTTTCCAACCATCAGGTATATCACAGGCAACACACCTAACAATCCTATCATCATCCTAGGACCTGCTATAGTGATTCAATCACCTGGTCAACTGAAAGAAAGAATTTTAATTAATGAAACTGAAACATAGCACTGAAATCAGAAGAAAAATGGAATGGAAAATGAGTTTTGACAGACAGTTCAGATATACTGCACAAAATGTACAAAAATTATTTAAAGCTTAAGGGGTTAGTATACTTCTTAAAAGAATTTTTTAACTTTTTGTTAAAGGTAAAGTTATTTAAAACTTATAAAAAAAAACTTTTTATATGTTGATTAAATCGACTATAAAAAAAAATTCTCAATTTTGGTGAAGTCTGAAGAGGGTCCTTTCGAAATCTTACGGCCATGAAAGCAAAAATCGAAATGGATTCTTATAAAATAACGGGTTATCCATTTCGTGATTTCAAACATAAACGTAAATAAAACACATATAAAATATTTTTTTCATGATATTTATTTTTTATTGTAAACTTTGAACGTTGACATTATGTGTGAAACACTACATCATTTAAATGACCTCTACGTGAAGTGTTGCAAGCATTGATTCTTTTGAGGTAATTTTCGAACACTTTTTGACACATATTGTGCGATATCTCAGCCATAACTTGACGAATGTTGGTTTTTAAGTGCTCAAGAGTTGAAGGTTTATCTGCATAAACACGGTCTTTCGCGTAGCCCCACAAAAAAAAAGTCTAATGGTGTCAAATCGCATGATCTTGGTGGCCAGTTGATATCGCCACGACGAGAAATTACGCGGCCAGGAAATGTCTCTTGCAATAAAGCCATATTCGTTCGAGTTGTGTGGCATGTGGCACCGTCTTGTTGAAACCACATATTCTCCAAGTCGTATTCTTCAATAGCAGGCAAAAAAAAGTCGGTTATCATATGACCATAACGCTCCGAATTGACGGTGACAGTCGTTCCATCGTCGTTTTCGAAGAAGTAAGGTCCAATCACACCTTCGGACCAAAGAGCGCACCAAACAGTGACTTTTTCTGGATGTAATGGCCTCTCTTCAATTACTTGATAATTCTCAGAATCCCAAATACGACAATTTTGTTTATTAACATACCCACCGAGTGTGAAATGTGCTTCATAGCTAAAGAAAATTTTGTACGAAAAATTGCCGATACGCACGATACGTGGCTGTGGCAGAATCACCATTTTTGTAGTAGGTTTTGATAATTTGTATGCGTTGTGTGATAGTTAAGCGATCCATTTTCGTCAATGTTAGACTTTCAACTGAAAAGAAAAAAATTGGTTTCACAACTTCGTTTGACAGATGTCGAATTCCAGTCCCATACTTTTGAAACCACGAAATGGATAGCCCTTTATATTATATTTAGCCTTATGGTTATAGGCTGAACTAGTATATTTTAAAAAGCTCAATAAATAACAAAATGGCGGCATTTTACATTTTTATTGTTTTAAAAACAAAATTGTTAATTATTGACGGACCAAAAATATCCTAGTTCCGGGTAAAACTACTCGTCTTAGGAACATTGTACCAAAATTTCAGCGAAATCGGTCAAGTAGTTTTTGCTAAATCGTAGTCATCAGTAAAGAAAAACGCTTTTAAGTTGCTATTTTGCGATTTTTTTCTTCTTTTCATATTGTTTGAGGGAAAACTAGGTTTCTACCTTAGTTCTAGGGCTCTTTATTATTTAACTAAAACCGTGGAAATAATTATATTTTTTTTTTTTTGAAAATTAGGAAGTATACCCCTTAAATTTGAGCATCTTTTGATTTTCTTTTCTCATCTCTATTGAAAGTATTTTAATTTATTTTTTACAAATAAACTACAGCGACTGCAATTCTTTACTTTTCATCCTCTACTGCTTTCCATTCATCTTAATTCACTTTAACCACATGTTTCTCTTGCTTTTTCTATACTTTCTCTTTTTTATTTCAGTTTATTAATGTTTCTTTTCAAAAAATGGAAAGTCAATGACCCGTCTGCCTTTCTTTATTTTCTCTTTAAGAAATGCAAGAGACAAACGAGATGGTCCGGTTGTTTGCTATTGAAAGTCTTGCAAAAATAATGCATTTTGTACCACATAAAAGCCACTTACATTCATTATACCCTAGAACATATTGAATTTTATTGATTTTTAATCTTTGTTTACTTCTTTTGTATGCTCCAGCTATTCATATGGACTTTATTTTAATATTCCCAGTCACTGAGTTGACAACGAAGGCGGGAAAGGAAAAGGCTTATAAAACAGAGAGTAACATAGAAAAGGAAGCACAAGTGAAGGAAATCTAACCATAAAATACTTTTAACTTAAACAAACACAGACACACATCCCTTCAAATTCACCTTACAATCCTTACAAAAAAAATCCTTTAACATCACACCAAAAAAAGTTAAATTTCAGTTGAAAATGTAAAAAAAAAATAAAAGGACCAACGACTGTCAGCAAATGTTAGAACATAATTTACACACAATAAAAGGGATACCTTCCCTCTTTTGTCAACCTATTAGTAATGACTAGAGGTGGCCCTGCAACATATTGTTACGTTTTTACCTTTTAAAAACGTTAAAAATATGAGTTCGTAGATTGCAAATAAAATAAAAATAAATCTGTGTTTATTTTTCAATCAATTCTTTATTATCGGCACAACTTTTGTGCCACTGTTCGAACTTCTTCCACTTATACAACGATAACTTTCACAATATGTGCTTTTTTTTCGTTATATTTCTCTGCTTACAACCTTCTTGTAAGCAACAACACTTATTAGTTATTCCTCTTTGCTCACAACCTTTTTTTGTAAGCACAACACTAACAACTGTGTTCTCAAACGCAACTTGTCTGCACACAAGTCTGACCGAATTAAAGCTTGATAGATTTAATTCTCACACCGACTTGACGTCGTCTTACACGATTAAATTCAAACTCGATCTCCGGGAATCACGTGTCTTCATACACGACTGACTGAATTCTAACTGAATCCTCGTTGCTCGCTTTATCTTGCCTTTTATATCACTGGATCAACAGTGTGATGAATGCCCTTGAAGGATGATGACGGCCTTCAGGAACAATCCAAAAATGTAAACAACTTGTTTCCATTTTTGTTGTTCGTGTATCTTGTTTACTTTCGTCCAGGCAGAGTTGTTGTTGTTTTGTTTGTTTGTCTTTCCGCTATATTTTTTTATACACGGACGTTGTTGCTATATTATTGTTTATTCATCGATCTTGTAAACAAGCCTGTTGTTTTTGTTGCTATATGTTTACTTATTCGTTGATCACGTGAACAACTGCATTGTTTTGTTTTTGGAGCTTTTGTTTATCATTTTATGTGTGATCAAGTCCATTGTGTTGTTTTTGGAGCTTTTGCTTATTATTTTAATAACACAATTTCCATTTTCGTAACAATATTTAACCATGCACACAACATCGATATGCCATTATATTTAAAGTCATTAATTTAATACATGTATTAGAAGTACTAACAGTACAAACATATTTTTTTAACCTTCAAAAGAAAGGGCAGAAACTACCTCGACCCATTTGTGATGCTGCGAATTATTTCATTTGAATTGGAAACAAAAAGAAAAAAAAAACTTCTTAATAAATATTTAAAAGGATTTCTTATTCCCTAAAATTTCAATTGTGATTGAGCTTTGGAATATTCGAACCTACGGAGAAAATTTTATGGCTGTAAGACAATGCTTAGCAAAAAAAAAAATTGTTAAGTTCACATGTAGAGGAAAAGAAATAACTTTAATTTGAATAATTTGGATCCAATGGATATCGGAACAACGGTAGCCTACTACCCGCTAGCAAGCCATAACATGATCAATTTGTCGTTTTTATATTTAAAACAGCGGTTTTACCGATGGAACGATACTCAAAGCTATTGAAACTGAGGGAAATGCTGTGGACATTTTGAAATCATTCTTTGATTGATTCCATGACTGAATGACTGTTTTTTATTTTATTTTATTTATTTATTTATTCGATATTCTATACAACAAGACCTGAGGTCTTATGATTATAGTACAGAATCAGATATATGCTTAAATACTAATATTAATTATAGCACGTAGTTTAAAAACGTGAAAAATTTGTTTAAAATTAGAACGTACAACAAATTAGTAAAAAAAAAAAAATCCAAATAAAAATAAAAAATTTCCAGAAATTATTAAAAAAAAGAAATAAAATAAAATTATTAAAAAAAAAGAAATAAAATAAAATTAAATTATATAAATAATATTTAGGAATAATATTTAAATAGAGCCCTTTTAAATTGCAAAGCATTACCTATAATTTTTGTGCCCGTGGGTAATGAATTCCAAAGACGTATAGAATAGATGAAGAATTGACATTCGGATATTAGAGATCGATATCGGAACTGAAGAAAATCATTTAATCTATGAGAACGAGTAAATGACAGCCTCCTAAAAAGGTAGTCCGGTTCATGAGTGTGAATGATCTTATGTAAGAATATCAGAACCCTTATTTTCAATAAGTCGCTAAATAATACACCATAGAGTGACCTTCCAAAATTAGATACGTGGTCGTACTTTGATAATCCATAGACATATCTTACAACAGCATTATAAGCTACATTCAATTTCCTTAGACTAACACAGTCACACGAAGCAAATACTTCACAACCATATAACAAAACGGGAATTAAATAAGTTTTAGCGAGCAGCTTACGCACCCTAAGTGGAGTAAAGTATTGTGTCCTCCACAAATTTCTCAACATAGAAAAAGTTCTTCCTGAGGCATAATTTACATGATCCTTTCATGTCAGATTATAATTAAAAATAATTCCAAGATTCTTAGCCGATCTAACAATTTCAACCAGCTGATTATTCAAAAAAATCTCAGGCCGTATAGAAAATTTCATAGATCTAGGAGTTATTACCAAACATTTAGATTTAGTGGGATTGATACAAAGACATCACAGTGTACGATTTAGCCATTCTAGGTAGACAAAATTAAATATCTTCGAAAACAATTATGCTAGACTTATGAATTTTGGTACAAGGTGTTACTAGGCCAATATGAACCATTGTCAAAAATATGGGCGATATTGAACCACTGCCACGCCCACTTCCTATACAACTGAAAAATTTATTTTTGATATTATTCGCGAAGGATAATCAAAAAGTAGAAAAGTATGAATGATAATGTTTAAAATAAATAATAAAGAGGTAGAAGTAACAATTAATTTTGATTTATTAATTTTTTATTAATTTTTAAATAATTTAATTTATTTCTTTTATACAAATTTTTTACAAAACTTTCTAGTTGCTCATAATCAATATGAGTATTAGAACCACTGCTTATTTTTCCACAAATATAGTTTACGGAAAGCCTTTCATTTTCGGGTGATTTAAGCCATATGTCAAAAAGTTTGTGGTATGTGGTGTTATCACTCATTATTTGTTTTTTTTCTTTATCCGGCAAATCTCGGCAGATAATTTTATATGTGCCTTAAAGTAGACACTTCCGGCGTTCGTATAACACTAATTTGGTGTTGATCCGGTGTGAACCAAAAAAGTTATCAATTACAGAATTTTTTCTTTTTTTCTTAACTTAACAAAAAAAAAGTAATTGTTTAATTGAAATTGAACGAAAAGAATTTTTCTTTTAGAACCGTAAATTCTCGTGATGTTGATAGCGAATATGTTGAGCTTCAAAACAAAAAAAAAAATAGTTAAAAACTTCCGATCCAATAAAAAGTTACACGCTTTTAAGAATAAGCAACTTAATGTAGATATTTTTATTGTTTTTAATTCACTCAAAAATATGAAGTTTGAAGTACCATTACAATGTTATTGCTGACAAATTAGGAAAAGTTTTGGCGTTTTCTTATTTTATAACAAGTGCTCTTTCATATTGGATAAAAATATTTACTCAAATCGAAACTCAAAATAACGAGATTTGTCCAGCTAGATTAGCAAAATCTTACACTGTGGACCGTTCGCACATGCCCAATTATGTACCCGTTTAAGATCCTCATTAAGTCTGGACACACGTTCGTCAATATCATTTCTGTCAGCACTAATGTAAATTTGCACATCATCGGCGTACATATGTACCCTACTAAACAACAAATGTCCAATTAAATCATTAATATAGATTGTGAAAAGAAGTGGACCGAGAACCGAGCCCTGAGGCACTCCCCTGGAGATATGTAAAGGACGTGAAAAATTATTCTTATTATAAACCGATTGTCGGCGATCAGCCAAGTACGATGATAGAAGACACATTGATGTTTGGGAAAAGTTAAATAAGTGTCTCAGCTTCAAACAGGAGATTTTCGTGATGGACCATATCAAATGCCTTAGAATGATCAAGTAAAACCAAAAACACAATATTCCCTTGATCCAAGCATCTTCGAATATCCTCTGACACTTCTAACACGGCGGTTGTACAACTGTGTACAACCTGGGAAAACAGTTTAATGATTGACTTAACCAATGCCATCACCCTATTAACCGAAAGATACGGCATGGTGGAATTGAATTGAAATGAAATTTGTTGACAAATAAAACATAGAACAGTCCCAATGTTCATAAAACGATGCTTAGAACATCATGTGTTTTCTTGAAAGAAGCTTTACTCTATGCCGCCCATAATCTGGGCTTTTCAAGATTTCGAAAAACGGTTTCGTTAATATAAAACACTGGCTCTTTAAAGAGTGAAGCACATAAAAAATTTTTTTTTATTGTTTTAACATCGTTGAACAAATACATTTGATTTGATTTTTATTATGTTTTGTTAATAAGATATTAAAAAATGAAAGTGTCATATGTTTTTTTGTTTACATACATACACATATGCATACATACATACATACATAGACTTATTTACCACCATTCATAAATAATAAGAACGTTTTCCATATTCATTAAATAAATTCGATTCAAATAATTTTAATCGCCACCATTCGGCCAAACGATACTTTCAATAAAATCTAAAAACGTTGCCACTTTCGTATATAAACCCGGAGTTCTGCCCGCACAAGTAATACCGGAATTGACAATGCCCACAACACGATAATTTTTTAATTTTTCTATTAAAAAAAAAAACAAAAATAATAATAAAAAATTGAAAATTTCAGTTTTTCGTATTCTAAAAAATATATTTTTTTAACGTCTTACCATTCACTACCAAATTCAATGGACCACCCGAATCTCCTTGACAGGCATCGATTCCCTGTTTCATATTTTCAGCACAAAAAATACTGTGTGTAATACCTTGGGGTATAGGTACAGTATATCCATGCTCTATGAATCTTCTGTCGCAATTATCCATGGGTATGATATATAAACTAGCCTTCATCAGACTATTAGATTGAGTAGCATTACCTATAATATGAAGGAATGGCATTTCAATTAATAAACATAAAATTATTATGTATGTGAACATACCGATGGCTTTTCTATGTCCCCAACCGGTAACTAATAATTCTGTTTCCGGATCAGGATCAGTCTCATTCATGTATAGACACACCGGATAAATAAATTCACTTGTTTCGACATCTCGCTCCAGCTCTACCAATGCAATATCGTTGTATTTATATCTAATGTTGTATTCTGGATGCTCGGTTATGTTCTAAAATAGAATTAAAGAATACGAATACTTTCAGTTCGACTGTCAAATCTACGACTATATACAGTGGGACCTCGATTTTCCGTGATGGTCGGGACCGGAAGCATTCTGTATAATCGATTTTCCTGGTTAATTGAGTACCAATTTTGGCTAGTTTTTTAATAGATATTTTTATTAATTAACTAGCTGTAACCTGCGCGCGTTGCTACGCCTTCTACTAAAATTTGAATCATTTTATTGATTTTGTTCATTAAAAAAAAAAAAAATTGACATAAACTTTAAAAATGTAGAGGTTTTCGATTATGAACATTTATTGAAGTGCTGTCGGAAATTGGTAATAAAAACTTATAAGCCTTCGTCGGCTCATGCGCAACAACTTTGCTAAATATTATAACATAATCAAATGCACAGTTTACGATTTAATTCATTTTTAGTCATTTTCAGTGGCTCCACCTGTCGAAAATTGGTCATACCAACTTAGAAACCTTCCCCGGCTCATGCGCAACAACTTTGCTAAAGATCATAACATAATCAAATGCATAGTTTACGATTCTATAAGGTACATACAAACATACATTCATTTTTATATATATAGAAGATAAATTAATATGTACACATTTATATAAAAACTAAATAATTCAAGGATTTTATATACATACATGTTTTAAAAATATAAAAAAAGAATAATTTTGACAGAAAACAGTGAAGAGTAGATAAAGTTTACATGTATGCTTCCGACTCATCGTATACTAAAGAGGGAATTCCCCTTTTTCGTTTGTTTGTCCAAAATAATAGAAAAAATTTTTTGCTTATAATCACGGATAATGGAGGTAATCACGGATAAACGATGCAGAAAAATTTGAATCGATCCAAAATAAAATTAAGTCGATGCAAAAAATTTTCTTTTTCCATCCCGGATAATTGATGTTGCCGGATAATCGAATCACGGATAATCAAGGTCCTACTGTACCACATATGGGTCCCCTTAGCGGGCCATGGTTTTAAAGTCATTGTTTTGTGAGTTTTATTGGCATCTCTCATTGGATTTTATTCAATTACCAAGAGTGGGGAATTTTTAAAGATGTGAAACACTATGTTCCCAAGCTCAATTATGACCGAATCAATTACAAGTTTCGTTCAACTCGTAAGCCTTCTAACGTCAATGGGCGCTAAAACAAAATGTGCCGCCAATAACTGTACCGTGTTCACGATAGTTAAAGTAGATAAAGTCGGCATCTACTACTACCTTCTCAAATTCCTATTTTATTCATTGCTTCGTTTCAATTTCTGTCAAATAGGATCAAATAGGTGATGCATGATTAATAGAATCGCCTTTTGCGAAATGTAAAGGATTGTTATTGTTATACACCTTTTAACTAAACTCTTCCTCTTATTCTTAGAAGTCATACTCAGTCATTCAGATTTAAATACGTTTCGAAAAGACCACTAATAGATCCGCCACATTACAGGGTGTGCCCAATAAAATAGAATCATTATGGATCTGGCCCATCTTACCATCTGCAGTATGATTCTAAGGCCTCTCTTCTAATTTCATTCGAATATATGGCCAATTCACACGACTTTGTATCGTGTATGTTGTATTGAAGACACTTGGTTGTTTGTGAACGCTCAATGCTATGCTGTATTGTGTATTTCGTATTTCAAATGTACTTTTTTGGCATTCAAACAATTTGATAGCACGAAACCAACACAACTTTTGAAAAACATATGAAAAAAATGTGTATAAGTGTATCGAATTTGTATATGAAAATTATCAACAACAAGCATACACTGTTGTATAATCGTCCAACAATACACTCAATACAACGATACAACGGCTTGTGTGAATTGACCAATAGTTTCATTTGTACAATTAAAAAAATTCAGACTTACTTTTATTTTTAATTCAACAGCGCGACTCATTTGTTCGGCATCGTTGAAATCTATCACACCCAAACGAACTATAATCGCTTCATAGTCATGTATCTCAAAGCAATGAGCTGCCGTCAGGACAAAACGTTTATCGATTAAAGAACCACCGCATAGAATTTTGTACGGCTGTCTATTGTCACCACCGACACGACTATAGCCAATGGCAGCCATATGAGGAAATTCTCCGATTACAGCCGATGTACCACTCGTAATATGGAATCTGTCTGTGGGAATAAGACCATCTTCAATACGACGGCAAGCTGAAAATATATATGTACATAGAATGGTATTGTTAAGAAGTGTTCTGAAGTGCTATTTAAATTTAAATATTTATTAAAGCACTAGCAGACCCGGCGAACTTCGTCCCGCCCAAAATTGATTTTTTTATTGCCCAAAAACAGGTCACATTATATATTTATTGTAATACGCTGCATAAAACAGTTATAATATATTTTATATTATAAAAATAATTTATATAATAAAAATGTTTTTATATTATAAAAATAACTAACTTACTATAAGTGTGTGGGGATGTATGTACTTATAACCAAAAGCGTTGTAGACAATGAAAGTATGCTTTATTTAGGGTAATAAATTATTCTTTATTAAAGTAACGAATATATTATAAAAACCAATTCTTGATAGCTATCTAAACATCAAAAATAACACTATGCGACAAAATGAAGAAAATTAAATACACCTGGCTAATGGCTTAGTGTAGATTGTGAGTTTTGTTGAGTAGATCTCAAAACTATTTTTTTTATATTTCTCGAACCCTCCAAACTTTTTTTATTTGACAAAAACTGTTTTTTTAGACTTTACGCGCAAATTTCTGTATTACTCAAACATTTCTGACCCGATCTCCAAAATTTAAATCTCGTTGGAAAGGGGAGAGATGGACCTTTAAAACGGTATACATACATCTATTATTTGACTTAATATGCTATGAGTTTTGATGAGGTAAACTTGGAAAATGCGAATTTTTTTCATATTTTTTCAAGTTTGTCCGTTCATAGTAGCAAACTTTACTTAAAAAATATGAAATAAGTGATGAAATTCTGAAAGTGGATTATCTTGTGAAGAGATTGGCATTTCGTTTGATCAAATCGGACAAAATTTACCGGAGTTATTATATAAATAGTATAACAGTCGAGTGATATTTTTTATATAGGTCATCTCATCAAATGAACTTTTAGTTCAAAAATTTTCAGAATTTTTGGTGGATATTGATTGTTTATCACAAAATATGTCACTTTCACGTTTGAGCGACCACCAGAAGTTGGCCAATGTTTGCGCAAAGAGAAATAATAACATTTGCAAAAAACACAAATATTAGCCGACTTCTGGAAGTCGTGCAAACGTGAAATTGACATATTTTCCGATAAACGATCAAGATCCATCAAAAATTCTGAAAATTTTTGAACTAAAAGTTCATTTGATGAGATGACATATATAAAAAATATCACTCGACTGTTAGACTCTTTAAATAATAACTACGGTAATTTTTGTCCGATTTGATCAAATGATAACTCAATCTCTTCACAAGAGAACAGACTTTAAGAATATTATTACTTATCCCATATTTTTTTATTAAAGTTTGCTACTATGAATGGACAAACTTGAAAAAATATGGAAAAAGTTCGAATTTTCCAAGTTTACCTCATCAAAACTCATAGCATATTAATAATAATATGTATATATGTATACCGTTTTAAAGGTCCATCTCTCCCCTTTCTAACAAGATTTAAATTTTGGAAATCGGGTCAGAAAGGTTTGAGTAATACAGAAATTTGTGCGTAAAGTCAGAAAAAACAGTTTTTGTCAAATAAAACAAGTTTGGACGGTACGAGAAATATAAAAAAGGTATTTTTGAGTTCTACTCAGCTAACTGAACAACATGGACTATGTAGTTACTCGGGTGTATTTTCACTGTCGCACCGTGTAATTGTTCATATTTTTATTATTAATTATGGCAGTTGAAAAAAAAATAAAGTTTAATCTCTCAGCGCAATAGAGTGTACAACTCGTTTCCTTGCCGTTCGCATCTTCCCCCTTTCCACCTTTCCTAAAAAACCTGCACCATGCACTGCATGAGTAGGGGCCATCCCCTGAGTGCTGGTTTCATAAATAAAAAAAAATATACTTGGTTAGTCCGTCTTTAGCCAATACAAACACATACAGAGAAAGTCTGTTCTTGTGACTTATTGATCGTCATTGCAAATGCCAATGCTAATTGGAAATTGAATGCGTTTAAATTCAATTGGAACATCTGTAGGAATCATAGGGATTCGTGGCAGCAATATATTTTCGCCTTGAAACTTACCATTCAAAATGTTGTTGGCTTCAATAACGTTTTTCATTAATTTTTTTAATGACTAATCGTGTGCCATTACACAGCCGCGGTGGGTTTAAATTACGGAGCAGAATAATCGGAGATCCAACCTTCAATTGTATATAAACGGTGCGGTGGCATACCTGGCAAATCCAATGAATTAAAAACTCAATTGGATAATTCACAACTTCGTTGGCATCTCAAACTGCATCGATAGATTTGTATGACACCAAGTCACCAGGCAACATTTGTTGTATATTGAAATTTAACCCATTGACGTCCACATTTTTTGCCGCCAAAATCGATCTTTCTGCCAGCCACTTATGATTTTTATATTGTGTATGTACGTCGGGAAATATGTGATCGATGAGAGTATTTTGCGAGTTGATGATTGTGCAGAAGTCCCGTCTGTAATTTTATACATCCAGTATTTTCATGTACAGCAACTTTTCCATTCCCAATATCTAACAGTTGTTTTGAGAATGTTTCGGCGGATGGATCTTGAAGCATTTGAAACAAAGGTGAATGCAATTTAAAAAAAAAAAAAACTATGTGAAAATTCACATTTGTTAATCTGAAGTTGTCAATCATTGAGGGTTGCGGATTATCCAGTCTGCAAAAGAGAGAATTCCATTGCTCTTTTGAGCAGCTTTCGAAAAACTTATTTCTCAGACGTTATCGAGTTAGTTTGGAAAAACTTTTTGTGAAATTTAAAGTTGGCATGAGATGTTCTGTTTACTGAGCGCACATGTATAATTTTCCTTGAGGGAAAACGCAATAAACTATCTTCCAACTTCGTAAATATCTTAAATACCGATAGAGATCTAGACTAGACATGGAATTGTGGTACATCATAACAAAATCCTCCAATGCATGAGTCGCTCCTTCTAATGCAGGGCGTAAATTTCAGCGAACATCGCATTAATGGTGTTTTCTTTTCTACAAAGAAAATGTCACCCTCTTACAAGATGCATTAAAAAAATTTTTGACCAACCCTGTTGTAATGTCATTTTTTATTTGAGAAGAACATAACACAAATATTAAAAAAGGGTATGCCCTGTGTTTACCACTTATTAAGAAAATGAATTAGGTAATGCCAATTTGTTCAAAGGTGTTGCCAGATCGCTAATTTTTCGACTTTATTTTTTGCACGCTTTTTTATAACAAAAAAAATAAATATTTTAACACTGTTCTAACATTGAATGCAATTTTTTATATTGCTGACCATGTAGCTTTAATAATGTAATATTTCCTTAAGATTCCTCCACAAAACAATGAATAAATTAACTTCAAATTGGATAACAATACCAGGCGACTTTTTTTAAATTTCATCTGGTAGCCCTATAAATAAACAAAAGTCATCTGCTTTACAGGGCATTAGCAGCACTCTCGATTTATACAGGGCATAAAATGCAATGCCCTTCACCATTGGCAAGTGCGAATTATTTAGAATAAAACATACCACCCTTTTAGAGGGCGAAACATTTTTAAGAAAGAAACGCAAAATTGCATTTTGCGTTAATAAAATGCACATTTTTTGGTAGAAAAGAAAACACCATAAGTTTTTCTGCCCCCTACATCACGAGTTTCTGAAAAAACATAACCTTGTGGTACCCCGAAATTATCTGGAATTTCATCTATAATATCACGTGTAGTGCGATCCCAGGGAAATCTCGATGTGCCAAAAGCAGTAAATTTCGATAAATGTCTGGAGTCAGAACTTTGCAAAAATGAATGATTGGTTCCATCTCACTAAGAGTATCACCAACAGCTTGGTAGTAGAACGAGCATTACGGAAACCTATACTGACGCTGTTGGTGACTATTACCTCGATCATATAACCGCATAACTGATACTCACATCTGATCGGATATACATACTTATATGGATAGATAGATAAATGGAAGTCAGTAAAAGGTCAGTAGTAAACTGAACCAATTACTGGTGTTATACAGCTGTTATAAGAGGTAAGCAAATGGTTCTCGGAATTGCAACATACGAAGATGACCGCAGTTTCCAACAGAGTTGAAACTGTCATATGTGTTGTGCTTAAATGTCCATGTAATTCAGGGATTACCATTTCATTGCACAATTGTGCAGAGAGAATTAACACACATTGCTTATGCTCTTTTATTTAGTAGTCGATCAGACTGCGACAAGCACACACACATGTCAGTGGATGCTATAATATTTTTTTTATGTTTACACTCAAAAAATATTTTATGTTAAAAAATCCTTTTTTTAAAATTCAAATTTTTATATGTTCTTAAAACACGCACATTTTGATTGTTTTAATAGTCAAGTAAATAATTTAGATGATATAGAAAGAGAACAACTTTTTTATAGACATAAAGCAATATTTTGGAAAAATTAAAAGGTTAGTTATTAGCAGGAGAGGAAATGTATGAAACAAAATTAAATCCCAGCAAATATCTAAAAAACATTAACTAATTATAAAGTCCAAAATGTATAACTCTCTCACTCACTAATACATAACCAAAAAATTTTTGGTATCCCCTGATGTAATTCGTAGTCGATGAGATTACAACAGTCAAAAAAAATATTAAAATAGAGACGAGTTCAACATACTGTCCCCAAATTCAAATATAAAGAGGTCTTATCCATACAACATCGAAACTTTTCAACAGCAGCAGTAAATGGAAGTCATACTAACCTCTTGCAGCTGGTCTCTCTCCATGGTTGGTCTGTTGATTTGTAGCCATATTTGGACTGAAAAGAAAGGAAGTAAATCTATAAAAACAATTTTTTTCTAGACTTAAACGTACTATAAGTTGTCTGATAATGAGGTTTAGTGTGAAATAAGATGGAAGATTAATATGTTAGGGACAGTATTGATAAGTATGACCACACCTTAAAGAGTTATTGTCATCGGAATATGTAATTTCATTTGCTGGCGGTGGTCGAAATTCGAAGGGTTTAAATGGATCCAATGGAAGTTGCCGTAATCTAGTAGGTAGTGTGTTGGCTTAATAGACGTAAGGCCCGAGTTCAAACCCCAAGTCAGACATCAAATAAAATATGAAAATATTTCTTCGGCGACTTCCTCTTAGCAGATTTCTGGCAAAAACTCTGAAAAAAACTTCTCAAAAATCTGTCGTTCGGAGTCGACTTTAAACTGTAGGTCCCGCCACTCATGTATAAAATTAACGCGCACAACATAAGTGGTGTGAGAAGGTTAGGTTAGGTTAGAGGACGTGTACTTGTCCGTTACGACAAGTACAATACCCGGAGGTCGAAATTGACCCATTGTACAACGTCCTTGGAGAGGGAAGGAAATAGAGGGAATAGGATGAAAGGAGGGCATAAGGGTAAGGGGAGGATGGGAATCACACAGAAAGAAACAGACACAAACAAGGGTTGAGCGCGCGACTACACTTATGAAGCCCTAGCACCTCTCAACCAGCTCAAACTGCTAATGAATCTGTGGAGAGCCTTGATGTCGGCTCTCGACACAGAACTCAAGCTCTCAAAGAAGGCTCTGCCAAGGGTCCTCAACCTACCAAGGGCTGGGCAGTTACAGAGGAGGTGTTCGATAGTCTCTAACTCCTCCTCATCGCAACATACCCTGCAATAGTCCGGCTGGGATCTGTTCCAGATCCCCGTCAGCGACCTAATCTCGCAGTGCCCTGTGATAAAACCGACAACCAACCTTACGCTGGCATTAACCAAGCCCAGCAGCCAATCTGTTCTCTTGTCTGCCAATCTGTCCACAGCAGGCCATAGACGTCTAGAGACAGAACAACCTGATCCGTTCCTCCAACGCCTCTGCTCTTCCTCCCTGACCCATCCATCGATGAGGCCATAGAGGTGGCAGACTGGGGGTTCAGGACCAACTATTAAATCGCCCCCCGAAAGGGAACCTAACCTAGCGAGGGCATCCGCCGTCTCATTGCCCAGTATTCCGCTATGACCCGGAACCCAGCATAGACGGATACGGTCCGGTCCAAAAGACCTCAACGACTCTTTGCACTCGCGAACCAGTCGAGATTTGCCACAGACCGACGCAATGGCCTTATGGGCAGCCTGACTGTCAACGAAGATCATGTAAGATTCCGAATCCGAAGATGGGCCACCAGCTATGGCCTCAATAGCCTTCAGTATTGCGAAAATCTCCGCCTGAAAAACGCTGCAGTCATCATTCAACCTGAAGTGGAGTTCAAGACCGAGTTCCCTACAGAAAACCCCAGCACCTGTACATCCACCTAACTTAGACCCATCTGTGAAAATGGGTATACCACTCTGCCCCCGGAGTACCCCACCATTCCATTGTGCCCTATCCGGTATAAGTGTCCTTAAACCAGGTAGGAATATAGCCTCGGGCACAATGTAATCAGTGGCTTTTTCCGAAAGTCCATACCTTCCGTCAGGAAAGACGATACTCAGAACTCTGGAGTGACCTATCGAGCGCTGCTTCCAGCAACCCGATTCCCTCAGGCGTATGGCACTACGCGCTGCACACCTCTTGACATATAAGTCAAGCGGAGTCAGACAGAGCATAGTATCAAGAGCAGCCTGAGGGCAACTCTTCCTCACTCCAGTGATACTCAAAGAGGCAATCCGCTGAACCTTATCCAAGATAGTGGTGTGAGAGGCTCTGTCGTAATCTTTTTTTTTTTATTTATTTAATCCTGTAATCCTGACTGAAGGGTTGTAATGATCAATTATGTAAATGGATCCAATGCATTGGCAGGTGGTGATTATATGTTTGGCATTAAACTGTTGTTATGGTTCGGTTGTTGCATAAGTTCCTTACGGGTAGTTTAAGTCGAGCGTTGCTCCTTCCAAAAAAATTCACTTTCTTGCGGTTACGCAATCAGTTGCTAAAAGGTTTGTTGTGTAAATGGTAGGTATTGAACTTAAGTTTCTTAAAGAAACCTGCTGACCCTGTTGGAGTTGTTATACAAAAATAAACGATTTTTCAAGGGTGCTCGTTGAAATAAAAAAAAACTTGTGAAGTTGTGCCACAAATTACACAGCCCTGCAAATTTGGATTTTTTTTTTTGTGCAAATAACATGGCTCCAGGTATTTCCGAAGGCATTTTCTGCGCTGGTCACGAATCTGAGTTCAAAAAAGGGGGCTGAAACCCCTAAAAATAGCGTTTTTGACCATTTTTGAAGAATTGTAGAGCTAAACACTGACGTGCTAGAACCATCGTTATTATCAGAAATTGACAATTGATCTTTGTTCTTTAAAAAAAAGCCCAAAGGCAAATTGTTTGCATGCACCCTTAAAGTAGGGGGTGGGTTTATGTCAAGGGGTGCAAGAGAAAAAGAAACACATTACGGAGGTCCTTAAAAATTAATCAGATTTACTTGAAAATTGTTACTCAGGGGTTTTTGAGGTCGCTGATTACAGATCTTCATTCAGATTTAAAAAATTCAAAATGGCGGATGCAATATGGCGGTCAAGTAAATCTGATTAATTTTTATAAACCTCGACCGGCATATTGGATCCACCATTTTGAATTTTTTAAATCTGAATGAAGATCTGTAACAATTTTCAAGTAAATCTGATTAATTTTTAAGGACCTCCGTAATGTGTTTCTTTTTCTAAAAAAAAAAAGACATAAACCCACCCCCTACTTTAAGGGTGCATGCAAACAATTTGGCTTTGGGCTCTTTTTAAAGAACAAAGATCAGTTGTCAATTTCTGATAATAACGATGGTTCTAGCACGTCAGTGTTTAGCTCTACAATTCTTCAAAAATGGGTTTCAGCCCCCTTTTTCTCGAAAACCTAACGTGATGGAAAGTTTTTGAACCCAGATTCGTGATCAGCTCGCAAAATGCCTTCGGAAACACCTGGAGCCATCTTATTTGCAAAATCCATGCAGGGCTGTGTTATTATTATTGTTGTATGCCGTTGCCTTTACAATCCGAGTTATGCTCAGTATTTTGAGGTCATAACCAAACCGTATCAAGAACGGAATAAGCTGGCACCGCCTATCGTTCATTATTTTGGAACCTTATTTGAGAATTCGTTTTTTATTTTGTGGGTGTTTGTGCCTTTGCAGTTATTGTAATGGTAGTGGGGTGGTATTCTCCGATAAGAAACCATAAATCTTCCACTGCAACTGGGATGGAGTTGTTGTTATTCTTGCTTTAACTATTTAAATGGCTGTTTAGAAGAACTTTATAGAGGTACAAGGAGATACAAATTAGAAAATAAGCATGAAGAAGAAATAAAAGAAACACATTGAAATGAATGATTGAAAATAAAATCAAAAGTTGCTATAAAAACTTACGTCACAAAGCTCGTGTTTCGAATCGGGCAGCATATCAATTCTTCAGCTACAATAAAACCACAGTTTACTACTTCTTGGGCAGTATATTGGCCATTTTCGATTAGAGTAGTAATGATGGGACATTGACTCCGTTCTCTACATTCACCAATTTGATCTTTAGTGGTACACCTGTCGCCTCCTACGACAAATAAATTTAAGCATGATCACAATTTCTCAATAAAATTTTGTATTTAAAAATTTTTTAGTCTACTTACTGGATTTGTCTGCATCGATTATTTCATTTTGTTGCAACAGGGTCCAGATAATTATTACCATCACATTTAGCATGCGTTGCATTTTTCTTTCTTCTCTTCTTATTTATTTCATTGACTTTTTTTCGTTTAATTTCTGATAAATTTAACTTTTCCTCGACTCTAATTGTATGAGCTTCCAAATATTTGCAGCATAATTACGGTGACCATCCGTCCACTATTATAGCGGACAGTCCGCTATTTTAACCTACTGTCCACTATTTTTTTTGCGTCCGCTATTTGTCCACTATTTTACCACACGTAACTTCTAAAAAGTATTTATTTTCCAAAATGTCCGCTTTTGTCCACTTTTTTCACTAATTCGGTATTGAGTTGGAGACTAATGTTGGAAAATAATGTTTTTCCTAAAATGTAAAATTTTCTAGAAAAAAAATTATTGGAGCCAACTGTGTTGCCTACATTCTAAATAATTGTATACAAATTGCAACTGAAACCTTGCCATTAGATATAGAAGTTGTAGTTGTTAAACTATATTCATATTTTTACATTTATATAGTTAGAGTGCAAAAATTTAAACAAATTTGTGATAACGTTGATGTAGAGTATAAAAAATTATTGGGACATTGTAAGACACGTTGGTTAACTTTATTGACAGCCTTAGGGCAAATAATGTAATTGTTTTTACCCTTGAAAGAGCACTTTCTTAAAAAAGAAAAATGCCCAACTATAGTGTTTAATTTTTTTAATGATCCTATTGCTATGTCTTGGTTCTTATTTTTACACAGTCAAGCTAGTGTCTTCCATAAATATATACTGCGTTTAGAAAGTCAACATATTTCAATGCCTGAATCGGCTATAATATTAAAAGAATTTAAATCAAAGTTAATAGAACGTCACAATGAAGTATTTTTACCACTTAACGTACAAAATTCTATTTCAGTTCTTCACTCAAAGGGACTTGATATAAAAATGTTTAAGGAAAAAGTTAAAAACTTTTACAGAACCTGTATTAGTTATCTGAACCAATGGGATGAATCTTTTAAATAAATTGGTCTTCAGTTGAAAAGTCGTTAATAAAGGTAACAGAAATCAGAAATGATTTAAATATAAATAATAACGAAATTTTTGATGAATTCACTTATGTAAAACATTATGCAAATGCTGAACAAACAGAAATATGGAAACCATTAAATCCCGATAAAAAGCGGGTTGAAATTTTAAAATTTTTCGTAACGAAAAATATTCCTTATAAAAACATCCTAATAGTAATAGATTTTTCATTTGCTTTGCCAGCGTCTAACGTACCAACAGAAAGAGTTTTTTCTATATCTAATAATATTTGGTCTTCCGAAAAATCCCAAATGGGACTAGAAACTTTAGAGTCTCTTTTGACCATAATTTTGAAATGGACTGTTCGGAATTTAAAACATTTATATCTAACGGGAACAACGCTTTAAAGAAAATGCATTCTGAAGAGAAATATCAGAAGTAAATTTAAGTTTGTGTATATTATTTGTACCTATTTATGTCTGTATTTTAAAAATTTTTATATAAAATATTAATTATAATAAATGATTTTTTGTTTGTTTTTCAAATTATATATTTGTCCGCTTTTTTCTCATGGAAATAATGGTCACCGTAAGCATAATACACGTAATTCTTAAGAAATTTTGTTCCCTTAAGGGAATAATCACAAAAATTGAAAACTAATTTACAGAATGGCGCCAAATCTACAGAAACTGGCACATTAATTATGTAGTTATCGTTTTTAATTATTTATAACTTATTTATTTAAAAATTCATTTTCATTTTCATTTTTTTATTTTTATTTTGTATGTCCTTATCACCCTCACCTGATGTGACAATCGTTTCGATGAAACGATTCTTTTGAAATTTTTGCCAAACAATTTCAAAGACGACCGTTTTATTCTGATTCTCAACGATAACTGTAACTCATTAGAGGATCATGTCTTATATATAACAGGTAATGTTTGCATAATCGTTGAGACAACAACAACAATAAATTTCCATTCAATAATAATTGAAAGTCATAAATCTCATGTTACATGAGAGATTCAGTTAATGTAAAAATTAATCTATTCGAACATGTGTTCTTAAACCAACCACTACATTGTAAACACTTGATTAAATCTGTTTTACGGAATTTAACTTCTTACCGTTGCTGGAGTTCGAGAGGCTAAACAAAACATCCCAAACAAAAATAGAGAAAACCAGGATTCCTGCAAATCATAACACCATGACATAATTCTATCCGTCCACATCTGTACAAAAATAGTGCTTTAATAAGATTCCCTGTGATCTTGTGGGAAACAATTTCCTTATATGTCTATCTAATCCAAATATAGGCAGGCCTTATTATTCTTCAACTTTCTACTGAGTTCCTCTCTATGCCGATTATCGCTATCGCTCAAGATGTAACCAATCGATCATAAACTTGGGATAACTTCCGCCATTATTTTTGTCTAGAATAATATAAGAATGTATTGTAGACAATGGTTCCCAAATGCCTCAATGGCGTTGGCATAACTGGCCGCCTTTCGTGTTTGGAGAGATATGTAGAGGTCAGCATGTAAAAACCAAAAAGATTGCCTGCAAAAATTCATTCTTTAATGGATATTAGAACTTAAACCGCCGCTCTATTGTACCCTCCCAGTACTAAATCTAGCTTTCTCTGCATAAAGTCCATGGGAAAGAAGTCAAATAATGTCTGCACAGTCGAGGTCTTTCAGGCTTGAATTAAATCTTGAGGTTAATCCTTTCGGTTTGGTTAAAACACTTTGTAACACACAGTCAGAAACAACGTTGATCAACATAGGAGAGAAAAGGCAACCTTGTGGAATATTAGCTTTAATAGCGATAGCATATCGATACTTTTCCCAGGAGTACTTCTTTAGTCTAATGCGGTTCCAATAGCTTAGTGAGCGATAGTTTCAAAAAAGGTTTGCAGAATCACAATTAATGTTTGCATCAGTTTTTGCGATTATTCGTAACTATTTTCAAATGTAAAAGAAATGTTCAATGGTACGATGGTCTTGGCTATTTTAATGTTCTAGACTCTAGACATTACACGTGAGGAAGCGCAGCCAATGAATGCCGCTGAATGAAGAGTGATTATGTTAAGGACTAAAGAAAATAAGAGGTATTTCCACAAAATTTATTAAGTTTTCTTGGTGAGGTCGGCGAAATAGTTAAGTAAAGGAATTTCATACTTATTCCGTATATTTTTTTTCTTATTCATACTTTTTTTTTTTTTTTTATTTGCATTAAAATAATTAATTTTTTTCAATTACTTTAGCGCTATTATCAGTAGTGTTTTTCACTTTAAGCGTTTTTGATTTTTATTTTAATTTTTATTTGAATTTATAAAAAATAAATTAGGGAACAACTGTAATTGAGAAATTTTTATTTATAAATTAATTAATAAATTAAAATGTTTTACAACTGTTTTCCTATTGGCAATCTGTAGACGAATGTTTTGTTCGTTTATTTCATTCAATGGGGAAAACATATTTTCATAGAAAGCAAAAGTTTCATTCAATTTAGCAACTTTGACACAAAAAAGCTCATTTCTTTACCCGGCTTCTACGTAGTTGTCCAAGTTATCTGCGGTCCAATACAATTTTATTTTCGCCTCCTTATTTGTGCGTTGATGTTATCTGGTCAGCGATTAAAAGGAGATTGTTAGTTTTAATTCTTTCCATTCTCCAGAACAGGGTCGTCGACCATAGCAGTATGCCATGGCAAAGCCTATCTAACTTTGATTGCGGTTAAATCTGTTTACAAGACTCTTCGCTATCGACTGTATCGCTCGAACAATACTCAACCCGGGTCGCATAACATCTTAATCCGGCTATTGGGACTAGATCTACTTACTTCTCCTCTACTTCTATCAGAGAGAAGAATACATACATATAAGTATATCGCTCCTTTATTGCAACATAGTCATATCTCAAAAAATTAAAAATTTGTAGTTACTTAAGCAAAACTGCTCTTTTAGACCTTCTGTACATGTTAAAAAAAAAATCAGTTTTATATCCCAAGCTGAACCGAAGTTATAGCAATTAGAAGTTAGATGATGTTAGAGATGTTCACAACTTGATGTAAACAACAACAACTGCTTTGTTAATTATTCCTCTGTTTATAGCCTTTGCATAAACAATAACAATTACTAGACAATTGTTCGACAGATCTTTGTAACGGAGATATTCAAACTACGATCACTGTCTTCAAACACACCGTGTCTTCACACAAGACTAACTGAACTTCACTAAGTCGCCTGCTTTGCCTTGCCTTTTATATGGCAATGTAAATATTCTTGAAGGCGAATGTTTATGACTTTGCCTTCTCGAAATCTCTAAACATAAACATCGATGTTTAGGTTTATTCTTGTATCGTTTGCTGTTGTATTTTTGTTTACTTGTTTACCATTCTCTTTATGCTGGTGTTTGTTGTTATATTAGCAGTATGATAATTTGTAAACAGTACAACAATTTGTACTGCATTGTTTCGTTTTTGTATCTTTTATTTATAATTTTAAGGTTAAGCGATGTAAAAGCAAGAACACCAATATCTAGATTCTCCATTTTCGTAACACTATTTATGTATATACATATGTATGTATGTAGATACGTTTGTATGAAAGTACATCAAGTCAAATGCAGGCTTGATGCTTTGTGTAAAAGCTATAGTTGCAACCATTTGCCTACATTTTTCAATATCCCCTTCAATCATTTTGAAATGAATAAGATGTTGTTGGAATTATTTTTTGTATTGCATTTATGTAAGTAAATATCTTAGAAAATAAATTTAAAATATTGTGCAATAGATCTGGGAAAGTGTGAGATAGAGAGGCAAAATCTTTAAATTTTGTGTAAGTAACTGTCAGACTCCGTGAGACAAAATAAGTAGTCTAGTCCAGCTAGGACTAGAGCAAACTGTTTTATAACTTTGTGCAGAGTGCAAATTTAAATCGTGAATGATGCTTAAAATAGTTTTATATTCGCATACAGTTACAATCTTTAACATAAAGTTCCTCTGAATATGTATGTTGGATAAGTAGGATTAAAGCTAATAATTAATGGACTATACTTAGGAAATAAAAACGATTTTCTTGTTAATTAAATAAATTTGATTCAAATAATTTTAATCGCCACCATTGGGCCAAACAATACTTTCTATAAAATCCAAATATGCCGCCACTCTTATATATAAGCCGGGCGTTGAGGATGCACAACCGATTCCGCTAGTAACTACGCCCACCAAACGGTAATTTTTTAAGGTTTCTGTAAGAAAAATTAAATTAAATAAATTTGTTAAAAAAGAAATTGGAAAGCTATTTCTTTTTCCCTTACCATCCACTATCAAATTCAATGGACCACCCGAATCTCCCTTACAGGCATCTTTTGCTTGACCCATATATTCGGCACATAATTGGGAGCTCATAATACCTGCGGGTATTTTTCTAGTCAGTCCATAGTCAACAAAACGACTGTTACAATTCTCCAAAGGCGTGGTATGTAGAGGGGCTTTCAATAGGATATTGGAAACGCTGCTGGCTACAATATGGAAGAGTTGGAGTTTAAGTTATCGAAATGAAATTTATTGTTTCAAAAATTTATGTGAACTTACTTGTGTAATTCATAATACCCCAGCCTGTAACCCATAATGTTGTTTTTGGATCTGGATCAGCCTCATTCATGTACAAGCACGTCGGATAAATGTATTCATTTGTTTCGATTTCTCGCTCCAGTTCCAGAATGGCAATATCATTATAGCTTAACCTACTGGTATAATTGTCGTGAATATACGTTTCCTAAAACAGAAATAAAGTAAAAGAAAGATTTCAATTCAAGCTTCAGCTCTATGACTATCAATCTATACGCTGCCATAGCGCTCCATCACTTTAAGTTCAATTTTATTTTTAAGGCTTTACTGACACCTCCGATTAGATATGAATTTAGGATGGGATTACCAACAGCTTAAGAAAATATTCTTATCATATGAAGAACCTAAGTTGTTAGGAGAATTTAAACGCACTTTAACCAAATTTATGTTCTCAAGGACAAGAACTGTGAGAAACTGCGGGCTTCTTGGGGACGATTGCCTGTAGACTGTCTAATGGTGAAGGTATAGCACTGGCCATTTTATAGTCACCTAGCAGCAACTCGTTTCCTTGCAGTTCGCATCTTCCCCCTTTCCACCTTTCCTAAAAACCTGCACAATGCACTGCATGAGTAGGGGCCATCCCCTGAGTGCTGGTTTCATAAAATTAAAAAAAATAAAAAAATAAAAAAACTGGCAAGAGTCAGTATGGAAAATCTCCCGCTCTTTTTAATTATTCCTTTGGTTCAGTTAAGCAGCTTACGGCTGTCAACAAGCATCTGCATCATCTTTTTTCGTTTCCGATGTTATTCTTGGCTTTGTTTACAGGTCCTATAATGATAGAGTTGCCATCTTTTGCTTGCCAAAGCCTTGTGCCTAAAACTAAAGCTCTTTGTGAAATGTATAAACATCTAATATTGGGTGTAGAAATGTGTTCTGCATTGTCCCAATCAAATCTCTTTCTCAAACTACTTCCTTTGCTTGTTCCTCTGACATAGAAGCCATGCCCTATTGGCAATACAAATCCGTACGTTTGCCAAATAAAATATTTGGCAAAATAAAATACGAAAATATTAATTTCAATATCAAATTGATTGAATACGACAAAAAAACGTACCTTTCGGTTTGGGGATTGATCGGATAGAGTGATCTCTTTTCATGTACGAGTATATTCTTAACAATTCACAATTAATTCATATGGACACAGGGGTGGTTTATACACCTTAACAAAACTTATGGTGTTTTCTTTTCTACCAAAAAATTTGCATTTTATTAACGCAAAATGCAATTTTGCGTTTGTTTCTTAAAAATGTTTCGCCCTCTAAAAGGGTGGTATGTTTTATTCTAAATAATTCGCACTTGCCAATGGTGGAGGGCATTGCATTTTATGCCCTGTATAAATCGAGAGTGCTGCTAATGCCCTGTAAAGCAGATGACTTTTATTTATTTATAGGGCTACCAGATGAAATTTAAAAGAAGTCGCCTGGTATTGTTATCCAATTTGAAGTTAATTTTTTCATTGTTTTGTGGAGTAATCTTAAGGAAATATTACATTATTAAAGCTACATGGTCAGCAGTATAAAAAATTGCATTCAATGTTAGAACAGTGCTAAAATATTTTTTTTTGTTATAAAAAAGTGTGCAAAAAATGAAGTTGAAAAATTAGCGATCTGGCAACACCTTTGAACAAATTGGCATTTCCTCATTCATTTTCTTAATAAGTGGTAAACACAGGGCATACCCTTTTTTAATATTTGTGTTATGTTCTTCTCAAATAAAAAATGACATTACAACAGGGTTGGTAAAAAAATTTTTTAATGTACCTTGTAAGAGGGTGACATTTTCTTTGTAGAAAAGAAAACACCATTAAATCTAAACTTAAAAGTAGGGTGGACAACGTGAACACCAGAGATCAGCAACGAGTATTCAAAACGATGAGTAGATTCGAGTCATACTTATTATTTCTGATACTTATACGCATTCATACTTATTTTAATATGATACTCATACTACTCATACTCAAAGTTGGAAGTACTCGTCGTATTCATACTTAACAATACGCATGATGTTATTGACTTCGACTCGTCTCTACTTAACATTTACACGAAGCACAAAATAAGTATGATTCGCGTACGAACACTACTCTATACTCACAAGAAGATTGTGTGTATGCTTTGTGCTTGTTGTCTTTGTCTTTCCTTTCTTCTTTGTTTGTATATGCAACAATAACAAAGGCTGTAAATTTTGATGAATGATTCGAGCCACTCGAATCACATATAAGTATTATAAGTATTTTTCTAAATTTATGAATCACAATGAGTAGGCGTATGAATCAAACACATTTCGAATGTTGTGAGTTTGATGTCAACGTTGTACTCATACTGATTGTAACCTATACTTATAAATCAATGCTGTAGCGAGTACGAATGAATCAGAGTAGTTGAATTTCAATTCTGTTGATTCACTTATACTCAAAATTGCATGAGTGCTTATGAGTAGCGGAAAAACGATTCATTGCTGATCTCTGCTGAACACTAAGCAAGAAGTTACTATTAAGAACCTCTTCATGGAATCCATTATTATATCATCTTGCCATCTATTTCACTCCTTACATAAAACTATCACACCTTCCATAAGCCTATTTGTCTAATTGAAGAAAAATTCTCAGACTTACCTTTATTTTTAAATCAACAGCGCGACTCATTTGATCGGCATCGTTGAAATCTACCACACCCAAACGAACTGAAACCGGAATCTTTGCAGGATCCGAAACGCAATGAGCTGCCGTCAGAACAAAACGTTTATCAATTAAACTACCACCGCAACGAATGTCGGCTCTATCATAGATAAGACGAACCATATGGGGAAATTCTCCCAGTACAGCAGGAGCACCACCCAAAATACGTTCTGTCACAGTACGAGAGACGGTAAGGCCCTGTTCAATACGATGACAAGCTGAAAACATATAGAATAGTATTGATAAGTAGTGATAGAGCTGCTAAGAGTATAAGACTTTATTAAAGCACTGCCGATGTACGAATTGACAGGATTCAATAACCTTAATTACTCATCTCGAATCTGGAGCCATATTAATCAATCAATAATTATGAAAACGAGTTCCAGAATAGTAAGGTTCCAAATAATGAGCATCATTCCACAATATATTCTATAATGCCACACAATACATTTTGTACACTTTGTAATACTTAAAACGATTTAAAAGTTGGTCCTACTAGAAGTTGATTTAGCCCACAGCGTAATGGTAAAATTGAATAAAGGCTTTAAATTGACGCTGTGTAAACTAACCCTTCAGGTTTGTAGTACTCTAATATGAGTAATTGCCCTTTAGGGGCACTATGAAATTGTTATAATATGGATTATAAGAAGAGCTGATGCGACAACAACTGTTGTGGAGCGCTATCTAGGATTTGGTGTTGAAATCTGAGCATATGTAAATCTGATCGGCTTAAAAGCGGCTAAAAAGGGTTGATAATCACATAAACTTTCAGAGTCATATGGATTATGTTAGCAAACAGCTTTGTTTAGAATGCAGACAGACATTGAAGTCGCCGTAGTCTAGTAGGTAGTGTGTTGGCTTATTAGACTGAAGGCCCGAGTTCGAATCACAGGTCAGACATCAAAACGAAAATACAAAAAGTATTTCTTCGGCGACTTCCTCTCAGCAGATTTCTGTCAAAAACTCTGCGAGTAAATAAAATTGCCATGAAAAGCTTCTCAAAAATCTGTCGTTCGGAGTCGACTTTAAACTGTAGGTCCCGCCACTCATGTATAAAATTAACGTACACAACATAAGTGGTGTGAGAAGCTAGGTCGTAATCCTGACTGAAGGGTTGTAATGACCAATTATGTTATGTTATGTATGTATGTATGTAGGATAGGCAAACTAAAATGATATGAGCGTAACTCTGAAATATTTCGTTAAGAGAGACATGGAATCCATTTCCAGAATGAGCTGTTATTGTTGTTGCTTAGTGAATATTTCACCATATTCCCGCAAATACAGGCTACAACTTAAAACATTTAATTACGTTAATGGCAGATCACCTAGATGATCTGTCTCAATAAACAACATTTCTTGCAATCCGTAATCTGTGACATTCGAATGGTCAAGAATGCAGTGTTCAAATAGTCGCACGGAAAACCGATAATACAGTACATGTGTGAAAGGGCTGGCAGTAGTAGAGTAATACCCTATGGTAGTTCTGCAAAGTAAAGAGTGAATATACTCTGCCCGAGAAGTCCTATGGCTGTACTATAACTTGTACTAACCCTTTGCAGCTGGTCTCTCTCCGTTGTTGGCCGTAGCTGGACTGAAAAGAAAGGAAATAAATCTATAAAAACAATTTTTTTTCTAGACTTAAACGTACTATAAGTTGTCTGATAACGAGGTTTAGTGTGAAATAAGATGAAAGATTAATATGTCAGGGACAGTATTGATAAGTATGACCACACCTTAAAGAGTTATTGTCATCGGAAAATGTAATTTCATTTGCTGGCGGTGGTCGAAATTCGAAGGGTTTACATGGATCCAATGCATTGGCAGGTGGTGATCGTATGTTTGGCATTAAACCGTTATTATCGTTCGGTTGTTGCACAAGTTAAGGTAGAGCGCGTCTCTTTCATTAGAGGTTCACTTTGTTGCGGTTGATCAATCAGTTGCTGCGAGGGTTGCTGTATAAAAGGTGGGTGTTGACTCAAAGGTTGTTTTTTTTTTTTTTTTTTTTGTGAAACCAGCACTCAGGGGATGGCCCCTACTCATGCAGTGCATTGTGCAGGTTTTAGGAAAATGGGTTATAGGAAGGTGGAAGAGAGGGAGTAGTGTTTGTGGACATCTCAAGATGCGAACGTTGAAAAAAAACCTGAGCCTGTTGGGGTTGTTGTACAAAATGCTGATGGTTTTGTGTGGGTGCAGTATGGAATACAACAACTTGAGGTTGTGGTAGAAATTGTTGCTGTTGTAGTTGCATTTCATTTGATTTAACGATATCCATACCAGAGTTAAGTAGATTCTCGTATACAACTTGAACAGGACTGAAGGCCTGGGGTTGCGATACAAAAGGCGTACTCGACCATGTTTCTACAACTACTGGTTGTTGCATGAAATTTGTAGAGGGCTCTGCTTCCAAATCGTTGCCATTCATTTGGTGTTCCACAACAGGAATTATTTCGAAATGCTACTTGCTGTTGCGGTTGATTTGTAGGTATTTGTGCGTATTCCGCCGTGGTGTAGTATCCTGAGGTGATAACTATACCGTAATGGGATTGTGATTAGCTGGCATCGCTTGTTGTCCATTATTCTCGAAATGTATTTGCTGAGTTTGAGTATTTGTTTTCTGTGGGCTTAGATTGAAAACGTTTGCTATGGATTTTTCTATATTCGTTTCAGTAGGATTTTCTAACGTCTTAATGCTTTGGTTCGATGTATCGAAGACATCTTTAATTAGATTTTCAATGTGTTTTTGCTCGTTGTGTTCATCATTATTCGATTGATTGATGTTGGAGTCTAAATTGATTGTGGGATTAGGATTAAAATTTTGTGGTTTTGTATTTTGTTCCATAAAAGTATTCACTGGTCTACCAGGCTTAGAAATGGGTGAAACGTCTTCTTGAAAAAAATGATTCGGTCTTGCATTACCACCGGGAAAAGTAAAACCTCGGTTTTGGTTTCCTAAGCCTGGACGGCCTCTACCATTATTATGATGACCTCTACCCCAACCATTGCCTTGACCTTAGCCATTATTTTGACGTTTACCAATATTTCCATTTCCTCTAAAATTCTTATTGCCCGGCTTTTCAAATATTCACTACTTTAAATTGTTGGCTGCGCTATTTAAATTTCCTCGGTTTTGGCGTTGTAGTCGTCGTAAGCAAGTCCAACCAAAAATCTGGTTTTTGTGTGGTTCCCGAGATCGTAGAGATGGGAGTGGTGGTTGTGGTGATGGTTGTGGTATTCTTTATTAATTCCAACCAAAAATCTATTACTGGTTTTGGGGTTGTTGTTATTGCTCTAAATAGGGATTTAAATTGATTTTGTTGTTGTTATCGGAAGAAGAGAGAGGTGGAAAGAGATTAGAAAAGAAAAATAATAGTTATTTACAAGGAGATGCCTCTAATACCAATAGGAATAATTGCATATATGCATATATGAAATGAAATCCAAGATCGCTACAAGAACATAAACTACAATATGAATAATTTAAGTTTTTTTTTTTTGTCGATGTCAGTGTCTCTTATAAGGGGACTTACACTGCAGTATCTATGTTTGTATTTACAATTGGACAACATATCAGTTCCTCTCGTACAGTAAAACCACAATTTACAACTTCGTGAGTGGTATACTGACGACTTTCGATCAGAGATTTAATGACGGGACATTCGCTCCATTCTTTACAAGTGCCAGGCTGATTTTTAGTCGTACAGGAGTCACCTTCTGCAGCAAAGAAATTTTAGGCATAATCACAACTCAGCAATTGAATAAAATAAATCGTGTATTTATTTCAAACGGACTTACTAAATTTGTCCGCATCGGTTATTTCAATTTGTTGCAATACCATCGCCATTGCGACCATCAGAGTCCAGCGAATTATCGCCATTGCGTTTGGCATTGAACTGTTGAAATCATTTCTCAATTTAAAGTTTCGTTGCATTTTTCTTTGGGTTTTTCTTTGGCTTTTTCTTTCTTTCAAGTGTAGATCTGTAGATAAAGGAGCTTACATATGTAATTATTTCTTTAACTATTTATAACTTATTTTATTTACAAATTTATTTTCAGTTTAATATTTTTTTTATTTTGTATGTCCTTAACACTCTCACCTGATGCGACAATCGTTTCGATGAAACGATTCTTTTGAAATTTTTACCTAAGAATTTCAAAGACGACCGTTTTATTCTGATTCTCAACGATAACTGTAACTTATTAGAGGATCATGTCTTATATATAACAGGTAATGTTTGCATAATCGTTGAGATAACAACAACAATAAATTTCCATTCAAATAATAATTAAAGAAAATTGAAAGTCATAAATCTCATGTTACATGAGAGATTCAATTGATGTAAAAATTAATCTATTCGTACATGTGTTCTTAAACCAACCACTCCATTGTAAACACTTGATTAAATCTGTTTTACGGAATTTAACTTCTTACCCTGGCTGGAGTTCGAGAGGCTAAACAAAGCATCCGAAACAAAAATAGAGAAAAACCAGGACATAATTCTATCCGTCCACATCTGTACAAAAATAGTGCTTTAATAAGATTCCCTGTGATGTTGTGGGAAATAATCTCCTTATATGTCTATCTAATCCAAATATGGTCAGGCTTTATTATTCTTCAACTTCCTTTTGAGTTCCTCTCTATGCCGATTATCACTATCGCTCAAGATGTAACCAATCGATCATAAACTTGGGATAACTTCCGCCATTATTTTTGTCTAGAATAATATAAGAATGTATTGTAGACAATGGTTCCCAAATGCCTCAATGGAGTTGGCATACCTGGCCGCTTTTCGTGTTTGGAGAGATATGTAGAGGTTGGCATGTAAAAACCAAAAAGATTGCCTGCTAAAATTCATTCTTTAATGGATATTAGAACTTAAACCGCCGCTCTGTTGTAACCTCCCAGTACTAAATCTAGCTTTCTCTGCATAAAGCCGATGGGAAAGAAATCAAATAATGTCTACGCAGTCGAGGTCTTTCAGGCTTGAATTAAATCTCGAGGTTATTCCTTTCGTTTTGGTTAAAACACTTTGTAACACACAGTCAGAAACAACGTTGATCAACATAGGAGAGATAAGGCAACCTTATGGAATATTAGCTTTAATAGCGATAGCATATCGATACTTTTCCCAAGAGTACCTCTTTACTCTAATGCGGTTCCAATAGCTTAGTGAGCGATAGTTTCAAAAAAGGATTGCAGGATCAAGAGAACAACACAATTAATGTGTAGATCAGTTTTTGCGATTATTCGTAACTATTTTCAAATGTAAAAAAAATGTTCAATGGTACCATGTTCTTGGCTATTTTAATGCTCTAGAGTTTAGACATTACACGTGAGGAAGCGCAGCCAATGAATGCCGCTGAATGAAGAGTGATTATGTTAAGGACTAAAGAAAATAAAAGGTTTTTTCCACAAAATTTATTAAGTTTTCTTTGTGAGGTCGGCAAAATAGTTACATAAGTAAAGGAATTTTACACATATTCCGTATATTTTTTCTCTTATTCATACTTTTTTGTGTTTGCATTAAAATAATTAATTTTTTCAATTACTTTAGCGCTATTATCAGTAGTGTTTTTCACTTTAAGCGTTTTTGTTTTATATTTTAATTTTTATTTGAATTTATAAAAAATAAAATAGGAAACAACTGTAATTGAGAAATTTTTATTTATAAATTAATTAATAAATTAAAAAGTTTTACAACTGTTTTCTTACTGGCAATCTGTAGACGAATGTTTTGTTCGTTTATTTCATTCAATGGGGAAAACATATTTTCATAGAAAGCAAAAGTTTCATTCAATTTAGCAACTTTGACACAAAGAAGCTCATTTCTTTACCCGGCTTATACGTAGTTATCCAAGTTATCTGCGGTCCAATACAATTTTATTTTCGCCTCCTTATTTGTGCGTTGATGTTATCTGGTTAGTGATTTAAAGGAGATTGTTAGTTTTTATTTTTGTTTCATTTTATATTTTCGAAGTCCAGCCATACTTCCAATCTGATAATAACGGGTTATCCATTTCGTGGTTTCAAAAGTAAACGTAAATAAAACACATATAAAATATTTCTTTTTTATTGTAAAGTTTGAACGTTGACATTATGTGTGAAACACTACATCATTTAAATGACCTCCACGCAAAGTGTTGCAAGCATTGATTCTTTTGAGGTAATTTTCGACCACTTTTTGACACATATTGGGCGGCATCTCAGCCATAACTTGACGAATGTTGGTTTTTAAGTGCTCAAGAGTTGAAGGTTTATCTGCATAAACACGATCTTTCGCGTAGCCTTACAAAAAAGTCTAATGGTGTCAAATCGCATGATCTTGGTGGCCAGTTGATATCGCCACGACGAGAAATTACGCGGCCAGGAAATGTCTCTTGCAATAAAGCCATATTCGCTCGAGTTGTGTGGCATGTGGCACCGTCTTGTTGAAACCACATATTCTTCAAGTCGTATTCTTCAATAGCAGGCAAAAAGAAGTCGGTTATCATATGACCATAACGCTCCGAATTGACGGTGACAGTCGTTCCATCGTCGTTTTCGAAGAAGTAAGGTCCAATCACACCTTCGGACCAAAGAGCGCACCAAACAGTGACTCTTTCTGGATGTAATGGCCTCTCTTCAATTACTTGACGATTCTCAGAACCCCAAATACGACAATTTTGTTTATTAACATACCCACCGAGTGTGAAATGTGCTTCATCGCTGAAGAAAATTTTGTTCCAAAAAGCACGATACGTGGCAACACAACATCAACATTTTTGTAGTAGGTTTTGATAATTTTTATGCGTTGTGTGATAGTTAAGCGATCCATTTTCGTTAATGTCAGACTTTCAACTGAAAAGAAAAAAATTGGTTTCACAACTTAGTTTGTCAGATGTCGAATTCCGATGGAAATGGACGAAATGGATAGCCCTTTAGGTTTGACGCGGACGTTGTATGAGTACGTAACGTTCATATTTTGCATTGGCTTGTTATTGTATTCAGTAGAAACCTAGATGGAGGAATATTTTTAACTACGTTTGTGCATTTGTGTTTTGCCTACATTGATTTGATGACAACGTATGATTTATTGTACAACCGTTAATCTATATAGGGTATCGCGACAATGTCTCTCCCAACTCAATTGTCCTAGCGAACGTCAGGACAGGACAGCTAGCGGTGCCAGTATTCCTATTCCTATTCTGAACAAGTATTCTTTGACAGTGCGCTATACGATTAGAAGACCACAGGCTACTTCTAGATGTTATCTAATAAAAATCCATTTGACTTCAGACATATCTTCACCTGCTTCCATCTTCTTTTTCTCTGTATACTTTACCAAACTAATTTTCTTACCTCCACAGAAAGTTTCTGGCTTCATTAGGGGCAAGGGATCTCCGCTCTTAGCAAACTGAGATACCGCAGAGGATGAACCTTTTCATCTTTCCAGCTTATTTAGTTTGCAATGAGAGTCGAGACCGTCTCAGTTGTATTTTTGAGTGAGTTTCCCGTTGTTGCTTTTGCCTGTCTGATTGAACCTTTTACCTGTCTGATTGAACTCCCACTATCAGAAACTCTACCAGAGCTCGTGTTTCATACGGTACATATGTTCGTATGCATACACTGCCTACGAGTTTATTTTGTCTAATTTATTTTAAATTATAATCTCTTTCATATTATTTCTTTACATTTTCCAGAACAGACCATGGCAAAGCCTACCTAACTTTGATTTCGGTTGAATTGTTTTACAAGAAGATTCGCTGTCGACTGATTTCCTCAAACAATACTCAACTCACATAACATCTTAATCCAGCCATTGGGGCTACTTCTGCTTACTGCTTCTCTACTTCTTTCAGAGAGAATAATGGTGTTTTCTTTTCTACCAAAAAATGTGCATTTTATTAACGCAAAATGCAATTTTGCGTTTGTTTCTTAAAAATGTTTCGCCCTCTAAAAGGGTGGTATGTTTTATTCTAAATAATTTGCACTTGCCAATGGTGGAGGGCATTGCATTTTATGCCCTGTATAAATCGAGAGTGCTGATAATGCCCTGTAAAGCAGATGACTTTTGTTTATTTATAGGGCTACCAGATGAAATTTAAAAAAAGTCGCCTGGTATTGTTATCCAATTTTAAGTTAATTTTTTCATTGTTTTGTGGAGTAATCTTAAGGAAATATTACATTATTAAAGCTACATGGTCAGCAATATAAAAAATTGCATTCAATGTTAGAACAGAGTTAAAATATTTTTTTTTTTGTTATAAAAAATCGTTGAAAAAATGAAGTAGAAAAATTAGCGATCTGGCAATACCTTTGAACAAATTGGCATTTTCTCATTCATTTTCTTAATAAGTGGTAAACACAGGGCATACCCTTTTTTAATATTTGTGTTATGTTTTTCTCAAATAAAAAATGACATTACAACAGGGTTGGCCAAAAATTTTGTTAATGGACCTTGTAAGAGGGTGACATTTTCTTTGTAGAAAAGAAAACACCATAAGTATATGTACATAATATGTGTAGGGTTATCGGAGAAATAAACAAAATTTGATTCGTCTAAAAAATCAAAGTTTATTTATTTAAATGAATAAGGCTAGGCTCACACTATTTCAAGTGGTTGACTAACCTAAAAAATAAGAGAATCAACTATTAAATGTTTATGCTCCTATCTTCTGCTTATCAGCATTAGTTTAACATTTCTCTATTAATATATTAAGTTTAAATTATCATTAATTTATTTACTCTAATTATAGTTATTCTCTTATTTCTATTTCTTTTATCTATCTGTCTTCTGTCTCTATCTCTTCTGTCTCTCTTGCCGCTGCTTATCGTCTGATGATTCAAGACAGGCTTACATGTATAGATGACATTTGACCAAAAACCCGTTATTTAAAATGATATTTCTTTAGGAAAGAAATGTATACATATGTGGAGGCACATCCTCGATACGAAAAAGACTGTGTCAATAGGGCACTGATTTAAATCACCAGTTAAACCAGTTTGAAGTTACTTTAAAATTAGTTTGATTTCCTATAGGGTTTTTAGTGCAACAGCTTTTTAGATAGAAAATAATTTCATTTCATTTCAATATAGTCTCCGTCCGTTTGAGCGTCCTATACAGTTTGCCTAACGTATATCCCATTTCGAAAATAAAATTTTGTATTGATCATCAAAATTGATTTGTTGCTGAAATTATTACATCGTCGAAGTCAAATCCTCTTGAGTCGTGCAATTTCTTTAGACTAGAAAAAACCAGAGGTTAAATTCAACGCTGATCAGGAAGCTGTCAATTAAAATCTGCTATAAATGGCTAACAAACAAGAAACATCAACTGACAAATACCTGTTGTCGGCAATAGTATGATCCTTTCAGTTAAGAGCCAAGAAATTCAATTACTATGTGTCAAATTATGACACATAATATATTGTTACATTTTTACCTTTTAAAATCGTTTAAAATATGAGCTCGTAGATTGCAATGAAAATAAAAATAAATTTGTATTTAGTTTTAATTAAAATTCTTTATTATTCGCACAATTCTGTGTGACACTGTTCACAACTTGATGTAACAAAAACAATTGCCTTTATTTGTTATTCGTCTGTTTACACCCTTTGCATAAACAATAACAATTACTAGACAATTGTTCGACTGATCTTTGTAACGCAGATATTCAAACTACGATTACTCTCTTCAAATACACCGCGTCTTCACACAAGACTGATTGAACTTCACTAAGTCGCCTGCTTTGCATTGCCTTTTATGTGGCAATGTAAATGTTCTTGAAGGCGAATGTTTATGACTTCGCCTTCTCGAAATCTCTAAACATAAACATCGATGTTTACGTTTATTCTTGCATCGTTTGCTGTTGTATTTTTGTTTACTTGTTTACCATTATTTTTATGCTGGTGTTTGTTGTTATATTAGCAGTATGATAATTTGTAAACAGTACAACAATTTGTACTGCTTTGTTTCGTTTTTGTAGCTTTTGTTTATAATTTTATTGTTAAGCGATGTAAAAGAAAAAACGCCAATATCTAGATTCTCCATTTTCGTAACACTATTAATATATGTAGGTACGTATGTATGAAAGTACATCAAGTCAAATGCAGGCTTGATGCTTTGTGTAAAAGCTATAATTGCAACCATTTGCCTACATTTTTCAATATCTCCTTCAATCATTTTGAAATGAAATTAAAATGAATAAGCTGTTGTTGGTATTATTTTTTGTATTGCATTTATGTAAGTAAATATCTTAGAAAATAAATTTAAATTATTGTACAATAGATCTGGGAAAGTGTGGGATAGAGAGGCAAAATCTTTAAATTTTGTGTAAGTAACTGTCAGACTCCGTACAAAGTGAGTAGTCTAGTCCAGCTAGGACTAGAGCAAACTGTTTTATAACATAGCTACATACTTAGACATACATAGCTGCAGCGTTCGCATACGAACGACCTACAGTTACAATCTTTAACACAAAGTTCGTCTGAATATGTTGAATAAGTAGGATTAAAGCTAATAATTAATGGACTATACTTAGGAAATAAAAAACGATTTTCTTGTTAATTAAATAAATTTGATTCAAATAATTTTAATCGCCACCATTAGGCCAAACAATTCTTTCTATAAAATCTAAATATGCCGCCACTCTTGTATATAAGCCAGGCGTTGAGGATGCACAACCAAATCCGGTAGAAACTATGCCCACCAAACGGTAATTTCTTAAGGATTCTGTAAGAAAAATTAAAGGAAAATAAATTTATTTTCAAAAAAAAAATGGAAAATTTTTTCTTTTTCCCTTACCATCCACTACCAAATTCAATGGACCACCCGAATCTCCCTGACAGGCATCTTTTACTTGATCCTTATCTTCGGCACAGAATTGGGAGCGTATAATACCTTCGGGTATTTTTCTAGTCAGTCCATACTCAACAATTCTACTGTTACAATTCTCCAAAGGCGTGGTATGTAGAGGGGCTTTCAATAGGATATTGGAAACGCTGCGGGCTGCAATAAGAAAGGGTTAGAGTTGAAGTTGAAGTTGTCGAAATGAAATTTATTATTTCGTAAATTTATGTGAACTTACTTGTCGTATTTATAGTACCCCAGCCGGTAACCCATAATTTTGTTTTTGGATCTGGATCAGCCTCATTCATGTACAAGCACGTCGGATAAATGTATTCATTTGTTTCGACTTCTCGCTCCAGTTCCAGAATGGCAATATCATTATAGCTTAACCGACTGGTATAATTGTCGTGAATGTACGTTTCCTAAAACAGAAATAAAGTAAAAGAAAGATTACAATTCAACTATCAACCTACATATACCAACAGCTCAAGAAAATATTCTTATCATATGGAGAACCCAAGTTGTTAGGAGAATTTAAATTTGATTTAGTTAAGCAGCTTACGATTGTCAATAAGCATCTGCATCTTCATTTTTGGTTTCCAATGTTATTCTTCGCTTTGTTTGCAGGTCCTATAAACATCTAATATTGGGTGTAGAAATGGGTTCTGCTTTGTCCCAATCAAACCTCTTTCTCTTTCCCTTTCCCTTTGCATGTTTCTCTGACATAAAAGCCATGCCCTATTTAGCAAACAAATCCGTCCTATTATGATTTGTGCTAAGCAAGAAGTTATCATTAAGAACCTCGACATGGAATCTTGTCATCTATTTTACTCCTTACATAAGACTATCATCACACCTTCCATAACGACGCCTCCATTCTATAATGTTCTAAGTGTACTTAGAACGTTTTTAATGTTCTTGCATTTTTAAATTCTACGTTCTCTAACTTAAATACTGTCAGAATTTGGTTAAGATGCGCCGATCCGTTTCGAAGTTATAGGGAAAAATCTACTTAGAATACACATATAGTCGTAAAAATTTTTCATTCTAAAATGTAGTAAGTACACTTAGAATACTTTTGCTTGGAAATTTTTAAATTGTCTTGAAATCTAAGTTGACTTAGAATGTTATACTGGGTTCAGACATGCACCTTTATTGCGTAAATCGCAATAAACGGCATTATCGATCTCAATATTTCATATAAAATTTCAATTAATTATTGGTCAATAAATTCATAAATTGTTATAATATTGATAAAAACTTTAAATACAACACTGTTATAAGTACGTTCAGTGAGTAGATTACATTTTTCCGAACGCTTTCTATTAATATTTGACAACTCAAATGTAAACAACGACAAACAAAAAATGGAAGGTCAGCAGAAAGGTTTGTATTTTATTTTGAGTTTCATATCAAATTTTTCTTTCTCATGATTCTGAGAAAAGCCACTTTGGAGTCAAAAGTAGTCCCTATTAACCGCAACAGCTCGGCGTTTCGGTTAATCATTAGCAATACCTTTTTAAATGTTAAATTGTTTTCCATTTTTTCTAAAAAAAATGTTTGGCACTAATTTTCGCGATTAAATTAAAAGCAATGTTGTTGAAGCAATCAGCTGTTTTGTTTACCAGCTGTCAAATAAATTTTCGTATATTATATGTCTGAACGCTAAAAATATTGTTCTCAATAAACCGAATATTGATTTAATAAAAGTGCATGTCTGAACATGGTATTATGGAAGGGACATTTTTTAACGTTGTGTTTCCTATGTGTACTTGGTATGTTCAGTGTGCTTTTTTCAGTGTCTGTAACTGTAGTTAAAAGGTTCTTCCCCGAATTAAAAAAAGAATTTTGTGCGTGTAAGTGTATGTTTTAGTTTGGAATAAAAAACGAATAGACCTATCAAAAACATGCTAAGTACACTTAGACGACCAATCGTTAATATTTTCTCCATGCTAAAACATTCTATGTCATTTTTAGCTAGGATCTAATTAAAATTTGTAAATTCAGAAACTACTATAAAAATTCTACTCAAATTTTACTAAAAACAGTGAAAGAATCAATGGCGTATCGTACATAGTTTACGAGATATCGCGTGAAAACTTTGAGAGCTCATAACTCAAAACACACTTTTTCGACTTGGAATGTTATAGAACGGAGGCGTCGATAAGTCTACTTGTCTAATTGAAGAAAAATTCTCAGGCTTACCTTTATTTTTAATTCAACAGCGCGTCTCATTTCATCGGCATCGTTGAAATCTACCACACCCATACGAACTATAGACGGTACATTATCACGTTCCGAAACGCAATGAGCTGCCGTCAGAACAAAGCGTTTATCAATTAAAGTACCACCGCAACGAATGTCGTACTGTGCTCTACTATCACCACCAATAGGACTGTAGCCAAGACCAACCATATGGGGAAATTCTCCCGGGTCAGCAGGGGTACCACCCAAAATATGTACTGTCAGAGAAGCGGTAAGGCCCTGTTCAATACGACGACAAGCTGAAAATATAAAAAACATTATTAATAAGAAGAGCTGCTAAGAGTTTAAGTATTTATTAAAGCACTGCCGATGTACGAATTGACAGGATTCAATAGCCTTAATTATTCATCTCGAATCTGGAGCCATATTAATCAATCAATAATTATGAATACGAGTTCCAGAATAGTAAGATTCCAAATAATGAGCATCATTCCACAATATATTCTATAATGCCATCCCATACATATTAAAACTGAAGCCGGAAGAGAAATGGATTTGACTTATTTAAAGCCCATCAAAGCTTTGGGCTTGTATAATGGTTGAAGATCACATAAACTTTCAGAGTCATATGGATTAGGTTAGCAAAAACCTTTGTTCAGATCGCTGCCATTTGTAGAAGGATAGGCAACGTAAAATGTTATGAGTGTGAAGGATGATTTAATCACTGTTCTTTTATTGTTCAAGAGAGACATAGAATCCATTTCCAGAATAAACTGTTGAAGGTTGCCTAGTGAAAATTTCAACTTATTCCCGCAACTACAGGCTTCAACGTAAAACATTTAATTAAGTTAATGGCAGATCACCTAGATGATTTGTCTTAATGGCTCGATCAACAACATTTCTTGCAATCCGTAATCTATGACTTTCTAATGGCCTTCTGGATTAGGGTCCTCAGCATAGGTTAGAAGTACGGACTGGAATAAGGTGGTACACGACCCGAGCCTGGAGTCGGTCAGGCTGGGGGCCCATCAAAAATATCTCAGTCACTAACGGAGTATTCTAGATACCTGGCGACCTCCAGGATTAACAAGCCTTACCTGGGTACTGCGGATCCATGCCCAGGCGGACCATCCCCTTATTCGCAACTCGTGGAATCAAAAACGGAAAAAGAATTGAATAAAACGGAAAATCAGAAGAACAAAAAGTCCTCCACTGCGGAGGCCGAGACCGAGACTGGTAAAAATCCGCGTACGGGTGTTAAGCCAATGCCCGTCTCAGCCAAAGAGTTGAAGAACTTGATTAGTCCTAAAGCAGGCCAAGAACCGGAAACTTATCAACAGCAAAAACAAAAAGGCGTCGGCCTTGACAGGACTGGGGTTGCTGAAAAAGCCGGATCTTCGTCCTGTAGAAGCAGGCCTGGAAGTGCAAATGTTGAGGCAGCAGCGAAGCATGTAAAAGAGCTTAAGCAGTGATACAGGGAGCGATAAGCGAGTTCTGGAAAGATACACAATCGCTGACTTGGGCCAAAAATAAGCTTGCTGCAGTAGAAAAAATGTCTACCATGGACGCAGCTATCAAAAGACAGCGGTCTACGGAGAGTGACGCATCAGGAGCAAAGAAGCAGAGAAACTCGCATTGTACCAGCATCTTGTATAGTGAGGTTCTGAAATATAGCATCGAGATGGCAGTGGTAGACCGATCAGATCCAGATGGCAGCATTACGCCAGCAACTGCAGAGCGGATGAATTGGCCAGACACGGCACGATCATCGAACTCTCCGACGAATTTTCGAATATTGGAGTCTCTTTGGAAACCTGCAGGCTCATGATTGACGACGAGATCACGGACTCTGTCAACTACAGGTGGGCAGCTTCGGATAAGGGCAGAATGGCGCACATAATCTGGCCAAGTCTGAATGGAGGCCGCACTGCAAGGCTGCTTAAACTACAAAGTAGCATGCTCTGTACGATTATTGTAGTAGAGACGGGGCATTGCATTATGGGTGTCCACGCGAGGCGCATTGGTCTGGGACACCTCGCAAATAATTTCTGTAGAAGCTGCAGAGATGAGGAGGAAGAAGAGACTGTCCTTCATCTACTGGGAACATGGCCGGCACTATGTCAAGGGTGAAAGAGACATCTTGGTGCCTACTACATCAATGATCTAGGTGATTTGTCAAACATTGACATTGACGAACATTGAGTCGCTTCATTGGAAGCTCTAAGTGGTTCCAGGATTAAGAGATAATTGACATGAACTGTGGTATCACAATGGGCCCCATGAGGCCTAAGTGCGTCCATCCGATTCTTTGGGGGGACGGCCACCTATACCTACCTATAACTGTAGCTAGATCAACTTAAACTTCATTGACTATCTAGTTCAAATAGTCACACGGAAAACCGATAATACAGTACATGTGTGAAAGGGCCGGCAGTAGTAGAGTAATACCCTATGATAGTTCCGCAAAGTAAAGAGTGAATATACACTGGCCTAGAAGCCATATGGCCACAACATCAAACTTTCGTACTGGCAGCAGTAGAACTTGTTGAATTTGTACTAACCTCTTGCAGCTGGTCTCTCTCCGTTGTTGTTGGTCCTTGGAGTCGCAGTTGGACTGAAAAGAAAGGAAATAAATCTATAGAAACAATTTTTTTCTAGACTTAAACGTACTATAAGTTGTCTGATAATGAGGTTTAGTGTGAAATAAGATGAAAGATTAATATGTTAGGGACAGTATTGATAAGTATGACCACACCTTAAAGAGTTATTGTCATCGGAATATGTAATTTCATTTGCTGGCGGTGGTCGAAATTCGAAGGGTTTAAATGGATCCAATATATTGGCAGGTGGTGATTGTATGTTTGGCATTAAACCGTTATTATCGTTCGGTTGTTGCACAAGTTTCTGCAGGGTGGTTGAGGTAGAGCGCGTCTCTTTCATTAGAGATTCACTTTGTTGCGGTTGATCAATCAGTTGCTGCGAGGGTTGCTGTATAAAAGGTGGGTGTTGAGCCAAAGGTTGTTGAAAAAAAACCTGAGCCTGTTGGGGTTGTTGTACAAAATGCTGATGGTTTTGTGTGGGTGCAGTATGGAATACAACAACTTGAGGTTGTGGTAGAAATTGTAGCTGTTGTAGTTGCATTTCATTTGATTTAACGATATCCATACCAGAATTAAGTAGATTCTCGTATACAACTTGCACAGGACTGAAGGCCTGGGGTTGGGATACAAAAGGCGTATTCGACCATGTTTCTACAACTACTGGTTGTTGTATGAAATTTGTAGAGGGCTCTGCTTCCAAATCGTTGCCATTCATTTGGTGTTCCACAACAGGAATTGTTTCAAAGTGGCCGGCCATGTGAGGATTTTGAAATGCTACTTGCTGTTGCGGTTGATTTGTAGATATTTGTGCGTATTCCGCCGAAAGTGGTGTAGTATCCTGAGGTGATAACCAAACCGTAGTGGGATTGTGATTAGCTGGCATCGCTTGTTGTCCATTATTCTCGAAATGTATTTGCTGACTTTGAGTATTTGTTTTCTGTGGGCTTAGATTGAAAACGTTTGCTATGGATTTTTCTATATTCGTTTCAGTAGGATTCTCTAACGTTTTAATGCTTTGGTTCGATGTATCGAAGACATCTTTAATTAGATTTTCAATGTGTTTTTGCTCGTTGTGTTCATCATTATTCGATTGATTGATGTTGGAGTCTAAATTGATTGTGGGATTAGGATTAAAATTTTGTGGTTTTGTATTTTGTTCCATAAAAGTATTCACTGGTCTACCAGGCTTAAAAATGGGTGAAACGTCTTCTTGAAAAAACTGATTCGGTCTTGCATTACCACCGGGAAAAGTAAAACCTCGGTTTTGGTTTCCTAAGCCTAGACGGCCTCTACCATTATTATGATGACCTCTACCCCAACCATTGCCTTGACCTCGACCATTATTATGACCTCTACCACTATTGCCATTTCCTCTAAAATTAATTAAATTAATATTATTGCCCGGCTCTTCAAATATCCACTGGTTTAAGTTGTTGTTGCTTGCGCTGTTTAAATTTCCTCGGCCGTTAGCATTGCCATTACCAGCATTACCATTAGACGAACCCACAGAACCCACATTATTTAACGGTATACTTGGTGTAGTCGTTGTTACCTGCCGTTCTGATTTGCGTCCGCCGCTATGTTTGCCACTCAGCAAAGCATTCAGGTCAAAAAATTCGGAACTTTCGTTTAAACGCTGATTCCCCAATATCAACGGTTTAATGGTAGTTGTAGTTGTGGGCTTTGGCGTTGTAGTCGTCGTAAGCAAGTCCAACCAAAAATCTGGTTTCTGTGTAGTTCCCGAGATCGTAGAGATGGGAGTGGTGGTTGTGGTATTCTTTATTAATTCCAACCAAAAATCTATTACTGGTTCTGGGGTTGTTGTTATTGCTCTAAATAGGGATTTAAATTGATTTTGTTGTTGTTATCGGAAGAAGAGAGAGGTGGAAAGAGATTAGAAAAGAAAAATAATAGTTATTTACAAGGAGATGCCTCAATACCAATAGGAATAATTACAAAAGGATAAAGAAAGAATAGAAGAAAGAAATTTTAGAAATGAATGTTTAGAAATGAAATCCAAAATCGCTATAAGAACATAAACTACAATATGAATAATTTAAGTTATTTTTTTTTTTCGATGTCAATGTCTTCTCTTCTAACACTACAACTATTTATGGGGAAGCTGTTATAAGGGAACTCACACTACAAAACCATCTTTATCCGTATTCGTGCCGGCAGTGTTGCCAGTATCTATGTTTGTATTTATGTTTGGACAACATATCAGTTCCTCTCGTACACCAAAACCACAATTTACAACTTCTCGATTGGTATACTGGCCACTTTCGATCAGAGATTTAATGACAGGACATTCGCTCCATTCTCTACAAATCCCAGGCTGATTTTTAGTCGTACAGGAATCGCCATCTGGAACAAAGAAATTTTTTTAGGCAATTGAATAAAATAAATCGTGTATTTATTTCAAACGGACTTACTAAATTTGGCTGCATCGGTTATTTCAATTTGTTGCAATACCATCGCCATTGCGACCATCAGAGTCCAGCGAATTATCGCCATTGCGTTTGGCATTGAACGGTTGAAATCATTTCTCAATTTAAAGTTTCGTTGCATTTTTCTTTGGCTTTTTCTTTCTTTCAAGTGTAGACCTTTTCGCTTAAATTCTTAAAATTTTAAATTGTCTTTCACTATACTTGGCAATTATTATTTATTTATTGGAGTAAATTCAGTAATCGGCTCATTTATGCTGAAAAAAAAAACATTTCCATTAAAAATATGCATGTTGTTGTACGAGAGTGTTTAAATAAGTCCGTGATTTTTGATAAAAAAAAAATTATCTAAGCTTTGTAGACTTTGTCCAATATTTATTAAATTTTTCTTTTCCATCAAACAAATGAGGTTCGTAAAGGTCTTCACAATGAATTTGCTTGTAACATAATTCATCGATGATGAAATGTCGCAAAACCAGTAAAGTTTCGATTCGATTTCAATCAACAAACGAATGTAAACACAACTACTGGGCTTCCAGCCACAATTTGAAAAATTAAAATCTGAATATTGATAAGCGCTATTTGGTCGGACATTCCATAATTTCTTATTTTATTGTCAGGCATGGACTATATCACTGCTGAATATTGTTTTGACAGATGTTTCCACTCTCTGATTCCGAGCAGGGATGACTGGAATCCTAATACGGTCCTGGATATATATACCGACGGCTCTAAACTCGATAATGGTGTTGGAAGCGGTATCTACTCTGGGAAACTGAACCTGAACATTTCTCTCCGTCTGCCGGACTACTGCAGCGTGTTTCAGGCGGAGGTGATGGCGATTTACCGGGCCGCTCAATGGATTCTCGTCAACGATGCTCCTTTCACTCGCGTCTCGGTCTTCTCTGATAGTCAGGCCGCGATAAAATCTCTATCGGGTTTCGTGAATAACTCTAGGATCGTTAGGGAATGTCGCCGCTGTCTCGACCTTCTTTCGGGGCGCTTCACCAGTGTCTCTCTGGTGTGGGTCCCCGGGCACAGTGAAATTCCGGGAAACTGTAGGGCCGACGAGCTCGCCAGAGCTGGTGCGCTCCTTCCGGAATCCTCTTCTGTTGAAGTGGGTATACCACTTGCCTCGGTCAAGTTGACCATTGCGCGGAAATTTTTTCGAGACGCCAACCTATCCTGGGTCAATGAGGAGTTCTGCTCCACCGCTAGGCTCACCTGGCTCTTGATGGATAAAAGGCGTACCAACCAATTACTTGGTCTTGGTCGTAATGTCATCTCGACTACAGTGGCCGTGCTTACGGGTCATTGCGTCATGGGTAGACACGCGGAAAGAATGAGGCTCCCTTTTAACGACTTCTCCCGTGGATGCAGGTCCTCTGAGGAAGAGGAGACTGTCATTCACTTTCTTTGTCAGTGCCCGTCTCTTGCTAGGTGTATATATAGGTTATTTGGCTCCCCATTCCTTGTTAGCTTAACGGAGCTATCTATCATCCATTGATATCAAGGATATAGCTTCGTTCATCAAACTTTCTGGCTGGTTTTCCAGTGCGGGGTAGTCGTGCTTTCGTTGTGCAGCCCTTGCGCTGACCAACTTCTTCCTTTTCCCTCATTGTGGTAGAACTTGGTCAGTACAGGGACTGCGTTCACCCGTGGCATCACAACGGGCCGCTATGCGTGCTCAAGTGAGCTTTGTGACATCAGAGCTACCACTCCGACCTAACCTAATCTATTGTCAGGCATGAAGACGCCGTAGTCTAGTAGGTAGTGTGTTGGCTTATTAGACGAAAGGCCAGAGTTTAAATCCCAGGTCAGACATCAAAACGAAAATATGAAAATATTTCTTCGGCGACTTCCTCTCAGCAGATTTCTAGCAAAAACTCTGAGAGTAAAAATTGCCACGAAAAGCTTCTCAAAAAAAAAATCTGTCGTTCGGAGTCGACTTTAAACTGTAGGTCCCGCCACTCATGTATAAAATTAACGCACACAACACGAGTGGTGTGAGAAGCTAGGACGTTGTAGAATGGGTCAATTCGACCTCCGGGTACTGTACTTGTCACAGTTGACAAGTACACGTCCTCTAACCTAGCCTAACCTAACCTAACCGCAGGCATTGAATAGTATTTCACGACTATGTGCACATAACTTTTCAATGCCCAAGGTCTCTTACTTCTGGCCCTTTGACTTAAGTCGCAATTTTTAATGCACGAACAAAACCCAAGTGATGGCCTCTACTCATCCGATGTATTGGGTTGGAACTAGATAGAGCGAAAGAAAACCAATGTATATTCTGGGCGAAAATACACTCACAATAATGTATATAAGCACTAAAACTTTAATGGTATACAGATACAGATCCTCCCAAACTCTAGAAAATTCCTACGTATCACTGTATCCGTAGTCAGTTTCTAAATAAATACCGGAATAAATTTTAAAAAAGGAGAAATTTTTGTTTTTATTGCCAACACATTTTTTTCGTTCTAGCGTAGAACCTGTATTGAAGGACAGTGTAAAAGAAATTGCTTTTAATTTTATTATATATATCCCATTTTCTTCTTAAGACCCCAATGTTTAACTGCAATTGGCCATTGGAGAAAAGTACCCTAAAGAACCATAATCGGTTGACTGTTGTATCTGCACATTCATAAAGAAAATTATATTCATTAGTGGCGGAACTAGATTTCCGTAGTTTTTTTATGGTAATTAATTACTGCAAAGCTATTTCATAAAGAGTGAGAAAATTGTCAAAAGAAATTCAAGACGTCATAGCTAAAGTTTGAATTCGTTTGAATTTGTTTCATCATTATATCGGGTCCGCCATCTAACGTTTTTTTTTTCAACTAGTGCTTATTTCGTGAATGGTAACACTTAGCTCATGTCTGATTTGACAGATAATTAGTTTTATTCTTCCGCTGAACGAATATGGTTGTGTATACGCTTGAACAACAAAGCTATGTGGGCCTGCGATCGACCTACAGAAGATGCCGATTTTGGCAAAAAAAAAAATCATCTTTTCAGATGAAGCTCATTTTGATCTTGGCGGGTATGTAAACAAGCAAAACTGTCGCATTTGGGGCACAGAAAACCCGCACGCATACATTGAAAAGCCGACGCACCCAAAAACGATTTTGGTCCAGAGGCATAATTGGGTAATTTTTCTTCGAAAATGAGCAAGGAGTGGCCGTTACAGTCAATGGCGATCGTTATCGGGCCATGTTGAACGAATTTTTGTTCACAAAAATTGAAGAGGAGGATATTGGCAACATTTGGTTTCAACAGAACGGCGCTGTGTGCCACACAGCCGGAGCGACACTCGATGTTTTGCGCCCTGTTTTTGAAGATCGCATTATCAGCCGCAGAGCTGATGTTGTTTGGCCACCTCGGAGTTGCGATTTGACACCGTTGGACTATTATTTGTGGGGTGCCGGCAAAGATAAGTGTTACGCCGACAAGCCAGAGACAATTGACGCTTTAAAGGACAATATTCGTGAAGCCATTGGTGAAATACAGCTGCACACGATCGATAATGTGCTTAAAAATTGGACCGATCGTGTAGGCTACTGCATGGCCAGCCGAGACAGCCATTTGAATGAAATTATTTTCCATTATTAACCGAAAGCATTGTACTTTCAAATAAAAAAGAAATTTGAGAAAATATTCTGTAGTTTTTTTTTTTAAAGCTTTTTAAAAAAAAAATGTTATTTGGCGGACCCTTTACAAGAGATTAGCGTTCTAAAGTATGGGAATAGAATTATGTCTCCTAATAACTATAAAAGAAGAATTATTATCACGATGAATTGTCTTTTAATCGATCCTAAGCTCAATTATACAGCTTCTTTATGGGATTGTCTAAATAATTAAATAAATAAAAAGAAATTAAATACAATTTAAAAACAAAAATCCCACCTAGAAAGTTCTTCTACACTTGAATCAATTCTTTAGTCAAGTAAGTCTCAAACCAAGTTTTGAGACGAATTGCGTTTTATATGTATCGATAAACGATATCAATATAATTAATATATCTATTATATTAAAACCAGAACTGATTTAATTAATTAAAAAAAAAAAAAAAACTTTTTGTTTTTGTCTATCGTTTTCGAGTTCAATGTCATATAACTGGCAAGAGATAAATTGATTTAAAATGTCTGTCTTCAACAAAAAAAAAAAAAAAAAAAAAAAAAAAAATAAATTCAATTATTTTCATGCATACACTCGAATATATGTATATATGTACAGTGAATCACAGTGAAAATGGCCAACCAGTATTTGGTTAATATTTATTAAAAAGGAAGAAAATAAAATAAATAATTTTGTTTAAAATAAGGTTTATTTGGTATTCAATATAAGAAACTAAAAATTCTTTAAATTACATTATTAATTCATTGATTTTTTACATCAGAAACAAAAACAGTTCAAAAAAATTTCTCCATGTTACACAAAAAAGTTAGTAGAATCCATTCCTAATCGTTTAAAATCGGTAATAAGTCAAAAAGGCTTTCCTACAAAATATTAAAAATAAAAAAAATAAAACGTTATTTCTTTAATAATAATATACTGGGCCATTTTCATTGTGAGATAAATTTCAATGAATTAATAATGTAATTAAAAGTATTTTTTAGTTCCTTATATTGAATACCAAATAAACTTTATTTTAAACAAAAATATTTATTTTATTTTCTTCCTTTTTAATAAATATTAACCAAATACTGATGTAATTTCATGGTGGGCCATTTTCACTGTGATTCACTGTACATACAGATGTACTTAAATACAAAATACATACATACATATATACAAATGAAATGATGCAAGTTAGCGTATTCCAAGAAATTTGCAAAATTGAAAAATAATAAGATTTCAATGCTACAATTGGATACAATACAATAATCAATACTGAACATAATATAAAAATTTATAAATTCTTAAAATTCTCATTCAAATTAGCAGCAAATGTTATAAATTACTAGCTGACCCGGCGAACTTCGTCCCGCCCAAAATTGATTTTTTTATTGCCCAAAACAGGTCACATTATATACATATGTATTTATTGTAATAAATGGGTAGCGCTGACGAAGTTGTAGTTGTTGTACACGCTCCAAAACAAAAACTAACAGACATACATGTTATATATGTATGTATGTACATATGTAGTTATAAACCATCGAATTAGCCGACTTATAGGTATCTTTTAAAGGGAGAGGGTTGCCACGCTCATTTTTTGTGAGTTTGTCGATATCGACTCTACGAACTTACCCACCAAATTGCATTCGTCTACGCGCACTATGTCCCTAAATATTAAATTTTAAAGGTTTGCCACGCCTACTTTTTGCTATATCGAATTTTTTTTAAACCATCTAAACCTGATAAGCTTTCGAATAAAAAAAGAATGGTTGAAATTGGATCAGTAGTTTAAGAATTATAGGTATCACTTGAAGGGGGAGGGTTGCCACGCCCATTTTTGGTGAGTTTGTCGATATCGACTCTACGAACTTACCCACCAAATTTTATTCATCTACGATCAATATGTGCCTAAATATTCACGATCAATATTTTAACGATTTGCCACGCCCTCTTAACATTTAGGGATATGAAAAATAGATGTTGTCCGATTCTCAGACCTACCCGATATGCACACAAAATGTCATGAAAATCGGTCGATCCATTTCGAAGGAGTTTAACCACTAACACCGTGACACGAGAATTTTATATATTAGATTTACAAAAAAAAACAAAAATTCTTTGAAATAACAAGGAAAAAAAGTTTAAAGTCTTAAAGAATATGTCTACAGTCCTTTTAAATTACTGATTTCTCAAGCAGTTATCTTAGCCGTACAAATGTCTGCATGTAGTACACTATACAACAAAAAAAAAGTGGCCTACGCTTGAACAAAATCAAATCGAATATGGAATTTGGAATTGGGGTAAATCACCAAAAAAAAAGAAAAATTTAAAGCGATATAATGCTTAGTTGAAAGCACATGGGATTTTTTATTTAATTTTTTCCAAATCATTTCTAATTATTGGTTTTTCTTTATGAAAAAAAAAATAAATTTCAAATATAATACACAATATTTATTTAATTTTTTTATTACTCGTACTTCTTCTCTAATAATGTTCTAAGTACTGTTTATTATTTTTATTATTATTTTTTTACTGTTCTGTTATAAATTTTATATTTTATAAACAATAAAACTAATATTTAAATACAGTTTTTTATTATTGTTGTCATATAAAGTATTGTTTTACTATATTTTAATTATGCATTTAATATTTTCATTTTAAATCTAATAGTTGTGATAACAAATGATTTGAAAAAAAAAGAAAAAACAAAAACAAATGTTTTATAGAAGCTTGTAAAATTCATCTGCCCTGTTCTAAACCAGGCAATAAATCATTTGTTAGAAACGCTTAAAACAATACATTTTATCGATATCTGTAAATGTAAATGATTTTCTTAAATTCTATAAATTCTAGTTAAGAAAATTTTCTAATAGACTATGTAACATGCATGATTTGAGTGCAATTGATTCACTCCTAATAGGCAGTGCTTTGAGAGACATGATTTTTTCGCGATCAAATTTTGGTCGTCAATTTTATTTTATTTATTTATTTATTATAATAGTAGTAGTCAGTCACCAGGAAACATAAAATATGCCATATTTTAAAATCCATCTTCGTTTAAGGTGATAACGAAAGCAAAATGATTAAAAATTTAATTTTTTCTGCTTCGCTCTGTTAGGCAAATGTTAATAAAATAATGAAAAACATAAAATTTGACAAGTGTTGTGTCGGCAAATCGATACTAGACTTAACAAAGTCTAATCTTTTCTGAAACTCACAACAAAGTCAGAATAATATGATTATGATTAAATTGTATAACATCGACGCAAATGGTTTCCAAGCCAGCATTAATGCTCAAATCAGTTTTGTTGTATATTTGTTATATGATTGAGAGAGCACTATCTATATTTGGCGCTGCTCCCTGTGGCAAAAATCGTAATTCCAATCAGTACTACAGGGTGGGCCAAAAGTCACGAAGGGACTTGAAAAATTAATAACTTTTCTAGTTTAATTTTTTTTTTATTTTTCTTTTTAGGACTTGTAAAATAAATCTGGGAGATTAATTTTGGAAGGTTACAACGTTATCCAGCGAACAAAAACAATAGAACTTTATTTTGAACATCATCGATCAATAATTCAAACTCAACGAGCCTATCGTCGTCATTTTAATGTACGGAATTCACCATCCGAATCAATTAGTGACACGTTTTCAGGAACAAGGCTCACTAAGGGATCTTCCACGAAGCGGAAGACCACATTCTGTAATTAATGAAGCAAATATTCAACGCGTTCTGGAGAGTGTTGAGGAGAATCCTGAAACATCAACTCGAAGGCGCTCTGCTGAGCTGCAAATGTCTCGGCGGTCTTTACGCAGAATATTAAAGGGAAATTTACATCTTTTCCCATACAAGCTGCAGTTAGTGCAAGAACTAAAGCCACGAGATTCCCAAGAACGATTAAACGATTAAACCCCTTCGTGACTTTTGGTCCACCCTGTATTAACAAAGGTTAATTGAGAGTCCACATTTTCCAATGTATAGTGAATCAGAGCTTAATTTTCTCATATACCATAGGTAGGTAGGTAAGTTAAGGTAGGTAAAACGATTGAAGTTTCTAATGTCTGGCAATGTAATGGCAATAAGGCAAATGTGAACAATTTGATTATGATAAAGTCTTGAATTTCAAGTATAATATTACGCCATAAAATAATATGTACAGATATAGTGGCAGTCGTTTGAAAAAAATTAGTTGAAAAGTGTTGGCCAAACTAGATGAAAACAATCCGGTAAAGTGAATTCCACTATAGCTTATGACAATAAAATGTTGCATGGCCATGTTTATTGACTAAAGTTGCTTCAAAATAGATACATAGATAGCGAAAAAGAATAATTTTCCATTAACACAAAGCACCAGTTAATGCGTCCATTATTGCAACCGCCAAACTACTGCTACGTTATGTAACTTATACAATGGGTCAATTTCGACCTCCGGGTATTGTACTTGTCTTAACGGACAAGTACACGTCCTCTAACCTATGTAACTTATACGCCAGAATCATCTTCCTTGAATTTTCTATTTCCATACTTAAGTACTATAATCTTCGATAGGTTATCCCTTTTATTTTATGATTTTTAATAAAATTTTAAAGAAATTAATTTATTAAATATACTATTTTGAAAATGTTACGATTTGTGATTTTGTGATTGAAGACTGAAGTCGCCGTAGTCTAGTAGATAGAGTGTTGTCTTATTAGACGTGAGGTCACGGTTCAAACCCCAGGTCAGACATTAAAACGAAAATATGAAAAAAAATATATTTCTTCGGCGACTTCCTCTCAGCAGATTTCTGGCAAAAACTCTGAGAGTAAATAAAATTGCAATGAAAAGATTTTCGAAAATTTTTGTCGTTCAGAGTCGACTTTAAACTGTAGGTTCCGACACTCATGTATAACACACACAACATAAGTGGTGTGGGAAGCTAGGTCGTAATCCTGACTGAAGGGTTGCAATGACAAATTATGTGATTGAAAGCAAATTAATAGAACAGGGCCATAGTTAAGTAAATAATTCTTTAAACATTTTTCCAATGGTATGCTTATACTCATGCTCATACGATCATTACTTTATTAATTTTTTTTTTTTGTAATTATTCATTAATTGTGTTTTTAATTTATTTAATTATTTATTTATAAAATTATTGTCGTGTTTTTTTAGTCTTCTTTTGTTTATCTCGTTTAGTTTACAATGTTTATTATTGTTTTCTTTTCTATTTTTTTATTTTATTTTTAATTTAGAAAATTTATTAAAACTCTTTTAAACTATTCGCTCAATAACATACATACACACACACACACACACACCTGCTGGCCTACTCATAAGCACTTGCTCAGAGATTTAGAATTTTTTTGTTTTTGTTTTCGTTTCCGTTTTTTTTTCTTTTTTTTTTGTCTTTCTATGAAACAGAAGATTAAACCAGTTGCTCTGTAACCATTTTGTTTCTCTTGATTGCTTTTGAATAGAATTTATTTGTTTTTTGTTTGTTTATTAGAAGAAATTATCAATAATTTCTTGTTTTTTAATTACAATAATAAATAAAAGCTACTTTTTAATTTGGTTGTTGTTTGTTGTTGTTTTTTTTTTTTAATAAAAATTTCTTTGTTCTTACTGATGCACTCATCTCACACTCACTTGATTATTAAAATTAAATTTTTATTTGTCTGAATGGCCAGTCGATAAACTGCTTTTTTAGAAATATTGACCGGACCGGACCGGTGTGACTAAATAACAACCGTTTTATTACGCTTCTCACCAATAACTAAAACTCATTAGAGATCATTACTCATATAAAACAGATGATGTTGGTATAATCGCTAAACAAAAACAACAAAATAAAAAAAAAAAAAATATCAATTCATTCAATAAAAATTAAAGCGAATTGAAAACAAATTCTCTTAACATTCAAGTCAGAGACTCAGTAGAGTACATAGTGAACACCGAATTGCTGAATGCTGGCGAGGGACGCAGTTCATTTGCAAGTGTGTTGTTAATCCACTTCACTCCACACACTTGGCTAAAACGCTTAGTTTGTTGGAGTTCGACTAGCTAAACATTATCTTGTTGGCAAATTTATAGAATTTCAACTCTTCTGTCATTTGATTTTTTTCTTGTTTTGTTGTTTAAGTACTTCACTATACTGTTGTTGTAAAAACCGGCCAATGAATCACTTACGTATTCGTTCTTACATTCATTTATGAATTTATGAAATAAATAAACACTGAGTTGAAAAACTTCTCAACTTAAGTACAATTGAACACCGAAACATTAATGGAAAATAAATGAACATCGTTTTCATCGTTTCATAATGTTTTGTTTATTGTGTTTATAAATTCTTGTTTATTTTAGTTTTTGCTTTTGTTGATGATATTCGAACAAATAAAAAAAAAAATTGCTTAAAACAAATTCAAAAATGTAACGATCATCTACATACAGTGGTAGAAAATCGTTTGAACGCACCATATACTTTTTCAAAAAAAGACGAAATAAAAAACTTTTTGATAATATTTTTTATTCTTGTGATTTATTAATTTAAGAGCTTACAAATAAAAAACAAATTTAAAATATCTTTCGTTTTTAGAAAAAAAATATGCATTCTCTTTTGAAATTATTGCATTTTAAATGAGAAATTCATTTGGACACAGCAAAAAATTTTTTAGTATGTATAGCACATTTGGTAGCGTAAACAAGTGTTTTTTTTTTAATAATAAAATTGGATCAATTTAGGCATCGAGGCTTAAAAAAGCAGTTGGAAGTGAAAAAATGGGATCTGGAAAGCGGCTAAATGAATCTGAAAAAAATTTTATAGGAAATTTAAAAAAAGACGGAAAATCCAATAGAGAAATTGCCAGGTTAATAAACCGTTCTGAAAAGGTGGTAAGAAACTTTCTAAAACTGGGCAAAATATATGGCATTAAGGCTCCTACAAAAGGTAGTTCAAAATTGACTGCGCGGCAAAAGGGTCAGATTCGCTTTGAAGACACGAAAAATCGACTAACTTGCCGTGAAATAAAGGAAAAACTTAGCCTTCTAGTAACAACTCGAACAATTGGCAATGTTTTAAATGCCACTTCCACCATAAGATGGAAAAAAGTTAAGTCAAAACCTCGATTAACGAAGGTGCGTAAAGAAAAGCGTCTCTTATTTGCGAAAGCACACATGTCTTGGACAAATGAGTGGAAAAATGTGATTTTTTCTGATGAAAAAAATTTAATTTTTACGGTCCAGACTGCTATAGTTGCTACTGGCATGATTTGAAGCAAAATAATGTAGTGAGATCAAAGAGAAATTTCGGAGGGGGGAGTGTCATGGTGTGGGGAGCGTTTTCCTACAATTTTAAACTTCCCATATGCTTTATAACAACAAAAATGAATTCCCAAATGTACCTGGAGCTTTTAGAAGATGTCTTGATTGCAGCATTGGATGACAATCCGGAACAAGACAATGCAGCTATTCATGTTTCTAGACAATGTAAGGAATGGTTCTCATCCAAAAATATAAATGTATTACCATGGCCAGCATGCAGTCCAGATTGTAATCCAATTGAGAATCTTTGGGGAATTCTTGCGTCCAAAGTATATGAGAAAGGGAGACAGTCTTCGAGCGTTAATGACCTTAAAGCCAAAATTAAAGAGTGTTGGTCCAATATTGATATCGAGATCTTAAAGAAATTAGTAGATTCAATGCCTAACAGGATATTTGATGTTATTCGCAACGAATGTGGTCACACAAAATACTAATGCCCAAAAAAAATGCCGGTATTAATTGGATATTTTTATTTTCTTAATAGTGCGTCCAAACGAATTTCCCATCAAAATTGTGTTTTTTCTTATTTTTTTCTTTTGAAAACGAAAGATATTTTAAATTTGTTATTTATTTATTTAAGCTCTTAAATTAATAAATCACAAGAATAAAAAATATTATCAAAAAGTTTTTATTTCGTCTTTTTTTGAAAAAATATATGGTGCGTCCAAACGATTTTCTACCACTGTATGTGTACGAGGAAGGTGTATTAAGTGAAGAGAAATTCAATTTCATTTCAATTTTTATTTGTTATAAAAGCAAATTTCAGCACGTGTCTGCAATTTTCAAATACTATCTGTTATTTAATTTACTCTCTATGAGTCATAATATTTGATTTAAAACCTATGTATGTATGTAACATATGTACATATATATTTAATCAGCTGATATCAGCTTTCTGAATCAAATGTAACACGACTAAGTGATGAAATATGTGTGATATTTTAAACGTTTTTAATTTTAAGTAATTTATCCTTGTGCATAAGGATCTGTGGTGGGAATCCAACCCACTACCCTTAACCATGACCTAGAGCTGCAAAACCATCGATAGTATCGATAGTTTTATTTTTAATCGACTATCGATTGTTTTTTTTTTCGATAGCGATAGTATCGAAATTTAAGCGGCAATTTTCAGTTTTGCGACGGCATCAACGCAAAAAAAATAATATCGGCGTATAAAACGTGACATCGGAAATTATATTCATTTTTAAAGTTAAGGTTGAAAAAAAAAAAATAGAAACAAAGTTCAAAAAATGTTTATTAAAGACTTCAACTATTTGAAAATAATTTAAACTTATAGAATAGCTGTAAAATGAACTATAACGGTTCATAATAAAAATAGAAAATTCCGTTATGGAAAAATTAGGATATCTATACATTTTTTTTGTGTGTTTCTATTATTTTTTCCACTATATATATACACATATGTATACATATACATACATATACATCTATTTATATACATATATATACGTACGCCTGTATAATTTTTAATTAAAAGTGGGAAATTTAGCACTCTTCAAAAAATTCAATACTATCGATAGTTTTATGTCTAAAATAATTTAATTGAGCCACAAATAAATAATACAAAACTAATATTGCACAAAAAAACGTACCTTTTGTTCGGGGGTTGATTCAAGAATAATGAAAAAGTTCTCTTTTCTTTTATTATAAAACTAGCTGACCCGGCGAACTTCGTCCCGCCCAAAATTGATTTTTTTTATTGCCCAAAACAGGTCACACTATATATTTGCTGTAATACGCTGCATAAAACAGTTACTATATATAAAAATAACTAACTTACTATAAGTGTGTGGATCTATCTATCTAGTTCAAAATTTAATCGAAGTCGGTACGTTATTTAGGTGAGGCATACAAAGAATAACAATAAGAGGTCCGAATCATGGGTAGCGCTGACAAAGTTGTAGTTGTTGTACTCGCTCCAAAACAAAAACTAACAGACATACATGTTAGATATGTATGTACATATGTAGTTATAAACGATCGAATTAGCCGACTTATGGTATCTTTTAAAGGGGAAGGGTTGCCATGCCCATTTTTGGTGAGTTTGTCGATATCGACTCTACGAACTTACCCACCAAATTGCATTCATCTACGATCACTATGTCCCTAAATATAAGGTTTGCCACGCCTACTTTTTGCTATATCGAATTTTTCTTTAAGCCAACTAAACCTGATAAGCTTCCGCCACACGCCGATCAAGCACCTAACGCCTTCAGAAAAACATAAAATAGGCTTATTGTGCAAATAGAGTTTAAAAAAGAGTGATAGATAGATAGTTATTTACTTTTTTTTTAATATATTTTTTTCACAAAAAGATGTTAGGTTTCAGTCGGTATCGGGCTAATTAACGCCACTGCACGCTGATTAACGACCCAACGCCTTCAACGAAACACAGCATAGTGCAGTAGTTCTTGAGTTACGGTGCAAAAACACAAAAAAAAACTAAATATTGCGCCATCTGTCGGACGAACTTCAAACTACACAGAAACACGTCTCACGCCCCATAGAACATGTATATTAAGTTTGGTCAAAATCGGTTCGTGCGTTCTGGAGTTATAGCGTCAGGAAGAAAAACCCGACTTATTTTTATATAGTAGATATGGCATAAAAATCACAGTAAAAAAAATAATATTAACAAGTTCAAACTGAATGGTCGTATTTACATATTATAAATTACAATTAAGGTGCCCAACGTAAACTATATCGGACTATCGAAACTATCGAATGGGCCGACTATCGATAGTTTTGCAGCTCTACCATGACCCTCCTAATAGATGAATATAACATCTATTAGATTATCAGGATATTCTATCGTACAAATAAATTTTAAATTCAATGTAGTTTAAGTGTAAGATATTTTTTGTTGCATAGTGTATTTATTGTAAGTCTAAAACATTTGCTTATGAAAACTGTAGGCTCTAGGAGTCAACTAAACTCCTAGGGTCTTACAAAGGATGAGTTGACGAGCAAGATTAGGATATATATATTCCTCTTGAATATAAATATCCCCCAAAGAAATAAGAAGGCTGAGGGTTTTTTGTTTAAACTTAAAATTTATTGCCTTCTTGGCTGTTCTAGCTCTACTAATCAACTAACTAAGAAAACTAAGCAAAGGTTTTAAGAAAAGTTAAATTAATAAAATACATAAGGATATAATACAATTTAATCATGGGGACTTCAAAGATATAAGAGAAATACAAGTATAAGAGATTGAGAAAAAATGAAATTGATAAAAAGAAAAAAGATAATTCACAATAATGTATATATATATAAAAAAACAATATGTTGAACACGGTTCAACAAAAACAATAATTTATTGGGACTTGAAACGAGTTATTTTTAAAGAACGTACAAATAAATTTTAAGTTCAATGTAGTTTAAGTGTAAGATATTTTTTGTTGCATAGTGTATTTATTGTAAGTCTAAAATATTTGCTTATGAAAACAATAATTTATTGGGACTTGAAACGAGTTATTTTTAAAGAACGTAGGTATCGTATAAACTTGAATTGTATAAATCTGGAACCTGATCACTTGTTAAGGCGCAACAATGAAATCTCTTTAATTTTTTTTTTTTTTTAATTCAGAGAATTGTTTTTAAATGATTAAAAACGCTTTCTCGAAAACAAAATAAATTAAAAAGTTTTTAAATACCTTCTTATTTCATTACAGATTTTCACGACATTTAATCCGTTATACGTTTGAATTTTCTTATTTTCGTCTTCAATTCAAATTGTAAAATTGAAATTTTTTGAAATTTTCTTTGAATAGAAATTCAATAAAAAACGATATTCTTTTCAAATGTTTATCTTCTATCCAAGTACAGTCAACCCTCCTATAACGCGGTATTTTCAGAACGCGGTTTCCATATAACGCGGAGCTGAAATTGCGACATCCCTCCTATAACGCGGTTTCCAAATAATGCGGAGCTGAAATTGCGACAGCCCTCCTATAACGCGGTACTCTCAGAACGTGGTTTCCAAATAATGCGGAGCTGAAATTGCGACAGCCCTCCTATAACGCGGTACTCTTACAGCGCGGTTTTCGTTTAACAACATCCCATAAGTTCCTTCCGCACAGCCTATGAATGACTCTAGTAAATAGATATTGTATGAGGCTTTAATATCAGTTTTAGTTTCGACGCAAAAGCACAGCCGAGATATATAAACAACATGCCAGCTTATCTCATAGCCGTCTACGACATCGGTTTCAGTATCTCAGAGCTCTTTCACAGTACATATGTACGTTTTGTTGGTGACCAAGTCTTTCTAAAAAATTTTCTGCAACTCATATCTGATAGTGAGGATGAATATTGAAAAGTTACATAATTTTAAAAATGTCTTTCTTATTTTTGTTGGAAAAGAGCCTTTAATTTAGTTTTGTTTAATTTTTTTTTTATCAATCCTTATATGAACTCTAATTCAATAAAAATAATTTATAATTTATCTTGTCTTGGTCTCCATATAACGCGGTACGAATGATGTGATTTGTACTAATTCTGTGTTTCTTATAGCGCGGTTTCCATACAACGCGGTAGACGGTTTCCATAGAACGCGCTACACATTAGCCTGGTTTGTACGGTTAAATCGGAGTTTCTTATTGCGCGGTTTCCATACAACGCGGTACGCACTCACCGCGTTATAGGAGGGTTGACTGTATATGCAAATACTTACACATCTACATGGATACGAGTGGAATACATACATATGCATGAAAACAGACGTTTTTAATCAACTTGCCTCTTGACAATTAAGTAATTGATGACATTGAACTCTAAAATAATTGAAATAAATAAATGAATAAAAAAAACTAATGATCATAACATTTCAGATAATAGAAAACGATCTGGTTTTCAGATGACCATACAATAATAAATATGTACATACATATGTACATCGATAATAATCATGTGGTACATATGCAGTTAATAGAGGTCTATTTTATGCCCGGATTTTAAAGGCCATTTCTAAACTGAACAGTGAAAATATTTTGCGTGACATTTATAGGATCTATTAACTTTGACCCCATGGACTCAAGTAGGAAAATATTACAAAAAAAAAAAAGCTGTAAACAATGCTCCATATTTAGAAAACCAATTCGAATGGGTATTTTTACTCGACAATTTTCGAGGCAGAAATATTTGCCTTCGATTATTTGCAAGGAAATGTCTTCATATTAATATGATAGGTAGCCGCATCAATTCAATTTCTTATTGCCAAACGAGTGGTGTGCTGATACCCAGGCCTTCTCGATAAATTAATAAATATTAACGTTCGTATATTAGCCGCAGAAGCAAAAAAAATATTTAGAAACATACATACATACATAATTGGTCATTACAACCCTTCAGTCAGGATTATGACCTAGCTTCTCACACCACTTATGTTGTGTGCGTTAATTTTATACATGAGTGGCGGGACCTACAGTTTAAAGTCGACTCCGAACGACAGTATTTTGAGAAGCTTTTCATGGCAATTTATTTACTCTCAGAGTTTTTGCCAGAAATCTGGAAGTCGTCGAAGAAATATTTTCATATTTTCATTTTGATGTCTGACCTGGGATTCGAACTCGGGCCTTCAGTCTAATAAGCCAACACACTACCTATTAGACTACGGCGACTTCGAAACAGGGGAGAGAATTAATTTACTACTTAATGTTGATTTATGTTAACATCTGTGTATCCAACATCAATCGCATAAATCACATTCTCTGTCATTGTGTTGCAATCGGCAGACAAAGATTTTACCAAACGTTCCGGCTATTGTCTGAATTACTTAAGTACCTCAGGATGGGGGGTTAATAAATAGGATTTACACAATAGATCTTCTTTATGGAAACGAGTAAATACTCAGATTGGGGGGTTAATAAATAGGATTTATACAATAGATCTTCTTTATGGCAATAAGTAAAGGGTGATTTTTTAGCTATTATCTTTTTGGCAGAATGATATGGCAGAATAAAAGTGAAAAACGATTATTAACTTTTTTTTGTTTTCCACAAATTCTTTTAAATAACAACTAGGTTGAATTGTATTTATTTACCCTACGATTATAATGGCGGCACATTTAGTTTAATTACGCTACAGATCTATTCTTTAGTTTTGGAAATTAGATTTCCTCGAGGATTTTATTTTAGATTTCACGTGAAAAATGATTTTATTCGCGAACATAAAAAAGTTCGGGTGGTTATTAACTCTTCAGAGCTATAAAGGGTGATTTTTTAGCTATTATCTTTTTGGCAACACTGGTTTAAACAGCTCACGCACGTTTCGTGTTTTGTTTCACTGTCAAACATCTTCAGTTTGGTCTATAATTTAACCATGAATCGTCTTACAAACGAACAACGCTTGCATATCATTGAATTTGGCATCATTGGATCGTACTTCTTCAAAGATGCTGCGAATCGTAACGTAACTGTGAATGGTGACCGCTACCGTGAGATGATATTCAACTTTTTTTTGCCAAAATGCAACAGCTTGACTTGCATGACATGTGGTTTCAACAAGACGGTGCCACATGCCACACAGCACGCGTAACAATGGACTTATTGAGAGGCGAGTTCGGTGAACATTTTATTTCACGTTTGGGACCGGTCAACTGGCCGCCTAGATCGTGCGATTTAACGCCTTTAGGCTATTTTTTGTGGGGCTATGTTAAAGCTCTTGTCTATACAGACAAGCCCGCTTCAATTGATGCATTGGAAGACAACATTGAAGCATTTATTCGTAAGATTCCGGCCGAAATGTTGGAAAGAGTATAGACCATTTGAGGCGCAGTCGCCGTCAACATTTGCATGAAATAATCTTCAAACATTAAATTATATGAACCGTACTATCGATTCAAATAAAGATTTCATGCATTTTTCTGAATTTTAGGTGATTTTTTCTTTTGAAAAATTTTCCTATAGCTCTTTTAAAATCACCCCTTAAATACTTAATGGAATAGTACAGTGCTATATAAAAAATATTCCGACGTCATCGAATCTGTACAAAAGCAATTTCTGTTGTTTTGTCTCCGAGGACTGAATTTTAATGCCACAAGTTTACCATCTTATTCTGCCAGACTAGCATTAATCAAACTTCCGACACTTAAAAGCCGCAGAACTATGTTAAATATCTCGTTCATATTCAATGTAATTACTGGTGATATTGGCTCCAGTTTTTTAATTTTCATAACATCTCATTTAATGTTCCTCAACGTCCGTCACGTCATTTTTCCCCATTATCAATTCAATTTTTTAGATCCAACTATGCTGGTGCTGATCCAATAAGAAGAATGTGTTATGTTAATTTAATAAATTGTATATGATAATTGATTTTTCATTATCAAATAGTGTTATAAAAAATAATGTAATTAAATATTAAAATTCTTAGTTTTTTAGTATTTTAATATTGTAATGTTACTTAATTGCCTGCAAGGTACATTTCCATAGGCAAAATAAATAAATAAAATAAAATATACCAGGTTGCCTTCATTCCATAACGCAACTTGATCAACATATGAAACTGAATTGGTATTTTTTCATTTCGGTTATAATGCCAGATAACAAAACGAGCACAGCTTATACTAACTCTCAAACCTGCAGTCTAATTGTAATACCTTCAGGGCTTTCCCTTCATTAAACAAAACATCAATAGAATTCACTCTGCTGTTGAGCATTATTACACACAAAGCGAAATCAACTCAAAAAATATCAAAAATCCTAAGATACTTCATCTAAGTACCGTTGTCGCCATTCTCTATCACTCTTTCCTTCCTCTCAAAGGCTACTTTCTAGCGCTGCAGCACTATAAGCGTGATTGACCAATTGTTAGTATTTCAATTTAATTTGCTGACATCAGGCCATAGCCCATAAGGCTATTTTCTATAATTTTGATCGATTGAAAGCAAATTTACAGAGGGGAAGGATTACTCTGTTAAATTGTTTTGTAAACATGTTGCAAATACGCTCCCCTTTTTTAATTTATTTTGGCTATCATTTGTTTTGTTTGAATTTGTTTATGTTTTTTATTTTGCAATATTTGTTACAATTTTTTTAATTTTTTTTTTTTTTTGTTGTAAATTTATTTTGATTTTTTACTTTAGTTCCCACTATACATGCATACATATAGTATGTATGCTCCCTTCAATTTTGTGCTCATTATAGAATACATACACATTCAGACACATTCAACATTTCGGAGCAGAGATTTAAATTTTTTTTGTTACTTTGACTTAATCGCAGACTAAACCAGTCGTTTTGTCACCGTGTTATCTCTCGTGATTCTTTTTTTTTTTCTTTTTTGTTAATTTGTTAATTTCATTAATTTTATTTTATTGTATTCTTATAAGAAGTAATTATCAATAATTTCTCGTTTTTCAATCACAATTCTAAATAATATTTATTTTTTATGGAGTTGTTTTTGTTTCTTAATTAAATTGTTTTGTTCTTACTGATGCACTTATCACACTCACTTGATTATCAATAGAATTTTTTGTTTATTCAAACAACCAGTCGATAGATTGCTTGTTTTATAGAAATGTCAATCAGTCCGTTTAAATATGCTAAACACTGCTTTATAACACGTCTCAACACTAACTGACGCTGATTACAGATCATTTTTCTGTTAAAAAAATAAATGATGTTTGTGGGCATAATCAATAACAAAAAGAAAAAGACAACAACAGCAATCAGAAATCAATCGAAAATTAAAGAGAAATTAAAAACAAACTCTCATTATACACAAAAGGCTCAAATGGTGAGTGGTGGTCAATCAATGTTTCCGGATGAAACACAGAGAGAGAGAGAGAGAGAGAGTTTATTTATTTATTTTATAACAATGTGTGTTAATCTACTTGACTCCAAACACTTGATTACAAACGTACTATTGAAGTTCCTTGGGGTTTTGAGTGGCTAAACTCTATTTTGTTTGCAAATTTTTAGAATTTTAACACTTTAGTTTGTTTTTATTCTTTTAATCATACATACATACATATGTCCATATGTACATACATACATACGCTGTAAATACTTGTTAATGTGAATCACTTTTACGTTCATTCATTCAAATAGGAAATATCGGAAAACAAACCTCAAAAAAAAAAACCTCATTTACTCATCAACTTAAATTCTACGATGCTTCTTGACATTGATGGACAATTAAACAACATCATATTCATAATGTTTGATTTCTGTATAGTTGGTTAATTATTGTTTATTTAAGTTTTTATATTTCATGATATTTTTCACGATAAAAATAATTCAAACAAAAATAAATCAATCAGAAATGTTCCGTGTGATAGATGTTAATAAATTCAATAATATGTAACGGGCGTTTTCGGTATATAACGTAGGTTTACTAAGTAAAGAGTAATTTTTTTTTTATCAGTCTTTATTTGCAATCTATTGTACAATATTAAGCAAATTTGGTAAAAATATAATACTAATAACTTAAATTATTGATCTTTAACAAGATCAACATCATATAAACTAAACTGAGATCAAAATAGTTTGTTTGAAGAACAATATTTTATCATTAATACATCTTTCATTGGTTCCTAAAGGGTAAATCAAGAACATGATATCTTAAAGTAAAGAGTAATTAAATTGAAATAATTTTTTTTTTGTATATGCTCGTAGCACATATCTAATTGTTTTAAATATTTCGCCTATGAAATGGTAAGAAAATATTAAACTCAACAATCTAACATGATTTCCGACAATTTGTCAAAACTCATAAAATATATACTTGTAGATTTTAATTATTTTTTTAATTTCTTTAATGGTCCTAGCGAATCCCACAACCATAACATATTCTTTCCAAATCATTCGGTTGGAAGCAAATCCATTCTAGCTGTCATTTTCTCCGGATGTGTCCAATCCATCTCAATTTAATTTGCATAATTTCTTTTGTGATAAGAACTTAATAATACATACATACGTAATTGGTCATTACAACCCTTCAGTCAGGATTATTGACCTAGTTTCTCACACCACTTATGTTGTGTGTGTTAATTTTATACATAAGTGGCGGGACCTACAGTTTAAAGTCGACTCCGAACGACAGATTTTTTGAGAAACTTTTCATGGCAATTTTATTTACTCTCAGAGTTTTTGCCAGAAATCTGCTGAGAGGAAATCGCCGAAGAAATACTTTTTGTACCTATTTTGTTTTGATGTCTGGCCTGGGGCTCGAACCCTGGCTTTACGTCTAATAAGCCAACACACTACCTACTAGACTACGTCGACTTCAAAACTTAATAATAACCTTATGGTGTTTTCTTTTCTACAAAGAAAATGTCACCCTCTCACAAGGTGCATTAAAAAAAATTTTTACCAACCCTGTTGTAATGTAATTTTTTATTTGAGAAGAACATAACACAAATATTAAAAAAGGGTATGCCCTGTGTTTACCACTTATTAAGAAAATGAATGAGGAAATGCCAATTTGTTCAAAGGTGTTGCCAGATCGCTAATTTTTCGACTTCATTTTTTGCACGCTTTTTTTATAACAAAAAAAAATATTTTAACACTGTTCTAACACTCAATACTAATTTTTTTTATTACTGAGCATGTAGCTTTAATAATGTAATGTTTCCTTAATGTTACTCCACAAAACAATGAAAAAATTAACTTCAAAATTGGATAACGATACCAGGCGACTTTTTTTAAATTTCATCTGATAGCCCTATAAATAAACAAAAGTCATCTGCTTTACAGGGCATTATCAGCACTCTCGATTTATACAGGGCATAAAATGCAATGCCCTCCACCATTGGCAAGTGCAAATTATTTAGAATAAAACATACCACCCTTTTAGAGGGCGAAACATTTTTAAGAAACAAACGCAAAATTGTATTTTGCGTTAATAAAATGCACATTTTTTGGTAGAAAAGAAAACACCATTAGCCTTTATTGCTTCTGTCTAGAAACAATTCCATTTAAAGGTGTTGATTTGTATAATTCTAGCCTCAAGCCAAGTCGATTGGTCTCTGGCTGTACAGAATCCAACTTTCCCAGCATGCCGCTATGTCTGTGAGTCAGGACACAGATGTCCTTATTCAAGACCTTATTTGCACATTGCAACACATATCAGAGGACTGCACGGAACAGCAGCGGGAAAAGAACACAATCTTATTAAACAGACATATTTTTACGTGGTACTCGTACTTCTCGCAGAGCACATCCTTTTGTGGTTGATTGTCCAGTGAACCGCACAATGCATTACAGGGAAAATTCATTTTTTGCCTGCACTGCTCGCTTGTGGAATGATCTTCCTGCGGAAGTTTTTCCCGTCAGTCACGATATTGGTAAGTTTAAATAAAATGTCCACAAACACTACTCCCTCTTTCCACCTTCCTATAACCTATTTTCCTAAACCGGCACAATGCACTGCATGAGTAGGGGCCATCCCCTGAGTGCTGATTTTACCAATGATTTTTTAATGGATGTTTTTTTTTGCTCAAAGAAAGTTTAGTTCTTTTCCTTTAAGAGCTTTGTGGTCACTTAATGGGATGCGAGTGGAAAAACATCATCCTCTTCTGCATTTGGACTTTCTGGCCATCGATTCGAACAGACACCCAGTCTTTGATTCCTGGCATCATTCGACTCATATCATCTCGCTGATAAAATTGAGCTACTAGAGCTTCAGTATCGCACGCTAGAGTTTTGACACTCGCATCCCATTAAGAAGTAAGCTTTCTTTGAGCAAAAAAAAAACATCCATTAAAAAAAAATATAGTGCATATGGTAAAATTTAAAAACTTTGGTTTTGTGTTAAAATATTTTTTTTTTATAGATATGCCTCTTGCTACTAAGTGCCCACAAAGACCTTAAAGGAAATGGTCTGAGTTTTCTTTTGAGGAAAAATAAAAAAACTCCATTTAAAAAAAAAATGGGGGAAAATGAAAATGGTACATGTGCCAAATATTGAAAAAATCTTATTCTTGAGTTAAAAAATAATTTTTTTGATAGATATCCCACTAGCATCCCATTAAGCGATTATGAAGGCCTTAAAGGAAATTTTATAAGCTTTCTTTTAAGCAAAAAAAAAAAAAAAGGGCCCAAATTGAAAAAAAATTAAAAAAAAAATTAATTTAAAAAAAAAATAAAAAAAAAAATTTTTTAAAAATTAAAAAAATTATATTTGGAAAGATTGAAGAAATAGCTATCTAATATCCTTTGGAAAATTTTTGCTAGGACCAATAGGTGAAAAGTTACACACATTTAAAAAAAACCCTGTATGACCAAAATGTCTAACTTTGACCCCCTCTAACTCCGGCAGTTCTGGACTGATAGAGCTGAAAATTTGTGTCTGGCCAACTATCCAACAGTACTAACGTTGGTGCAAATTTCATCCAAATCGGAAGTCATCGATTTTAAAAATTGGGTCACTTGACACGAAATTGGCCATATATTTAATGCCATCATTAAGGATACGTCAACTCTTGATCGTATGTCGTAAAATTCTTTCGATAATTTGATATGGAGCAGCCAACAAGCGAGGAAAAGTGTAATAAGCTGTTTGGAAATCTATAGAAAAAGTAAAAGAGCGTATCAGCACTTTAATCAATAGACTTTTCTATTAACATGTACAGGACGAAGTGAAACCTTACGTGCTCATTTTTTAACACCGGTCAAAACATTATAAACTGTTTTTTTATTGACTTGACTGAATATTTTGTTAACCATGTTTGGTTAAGATCGCCTCTTTTGGAAAGTTTTTTCATCACATCCTCTTTGAGATCCATAAGATTTTTCTAGATGCTTATAACCGTATGGCAGACTGCATTATATTATTCAAGCCAAGTGACTTAATAACTTTAAGATTGCTGCTGCAACGCTTAATTTGTTATACTGTTATCTGAAAACTATGCAACGCTTGAACGTAGTGACTGTTGCACGGTAGAAGTCAGTGATATTACGTCAGATTTAGCATCACCAAGTTATTTTATACTTCCAAGCTTGCAAAAAAATTGTAAAAAATGGTAAAAGATAATCCATTATTGAAAAGGTAGGAAATGTTTCAAACAAAATAAAGATTATTGTAAAATTTGTTGTCTTTCCCAAGTAAGATCAGCTTAATCGCTCCATCGTATTTATTAAACAAAATAGAAGTGGTTCAGCAAAAAGATGTCCAATTTTTTTTTTTAATATTTTTTTTGTATATTATATTTGTATTTATTTGTATGTACATATATATGTATGGTAGAGATTAATTTTAATTTCACTTTTTTATAGATTTTTAGGTCGCTTGATGCAAAACAAAAAAAAAAAAAATAAAAAATAAAACAAAAAATAGAAAAACGTTCTTTAAATTAATTAATTAATCTACTCCTGTTATCAATTCATGCATACATACATATGTATTTTTAAATTTAATTTGTATTTAAATTCATAAATAAAAATTACGTTTCATCTGGTTTTTAATAGTTTTTTGTTTTTGCTTTTTGTTTTTATTAAATTAATTTCTTAAAACAAATCGAAGCAATGAAAATCGTAACGTATCAGTGAGTGTATAGACTACACTTTCATTTTTTTAGGTCAAGTTCTTAAACAATTTAATGAAATCTTTCAATTGTTCTCTTATTGTTAATTTATAAGTGAATGTTTTGTTCGTTTATAAAATAAAATTAAAGAAAAATTCTTACAAAATATAAAACTAAGTTGTATAGTTTAATAAAGAATTAAAAAAAAAAAGATTGTAAACGGAATTCCCAGAAATTATTGAATATTTTTTTTTCTTTGAATAATATTTGGCCTTCTGAAATGGTAAAACCAATATTTTTCAACGCTCTGTATTTGCATATGATGGATGTGAGTGCTGAATGTATGAAATACTTGAAAAGGAAATAAATTTTCGTCCATAAGATAATTAACTCGTCACTTTTCTTATAATTTTTGGTTAAAAGCGATCTACATACATACATATACATATGGGCAATTTCGTGTCAAGTGACCCAATTTTTAAAATCGATGTCTTCCGAATGGATGAAATTTGCACCAAGGTTAGTACTATTGGATAGTTGGCCAGACACAAATTTTCAGCTTTATCAGTCAAGAACTGTCGGAGTTAGAGGGGGTCAAAGTTGGACATTTTGGTCATACAGGGTTTTTTTAAAATGTGTGTAACTTTTCACCTATTGGTCCTAGCAAAAATTTTCCAAAGGATATTAGATAGCTATTTCTTCAATCTTTCCAAAAATAATTTTTTTAATTTTAAAAAAAAATTTTTTTTTATTTTTTTTTTAAAATTAATTTTTTTTTAATTTTTTTTCAATTTGGGCCCTTTTTTTTTTTTTTTTGCTTAAAAGAAAGCTTATAAAATTTCCTTTAAGACCTTCATAATCGCTGAATGGGATGCGAGTGGGATATCTATCAAAAAAATTATTTTTTAACTCAAGAATAAGATTTTTCAATATTTGGCACATGTACCATTTTCATTTTCCCCCATTTTTTTTCGAAATGGAGTTTTTTTTTATTTTTCCTCAAAAGAAAACTTAGATCATTTCTTTTAAGGTCTTTGTGGGCACTTAGTAGCAAGAGCCATATCTATAAAAAAAATATTTTAACTCAAAATCCAAAGTTTTTAAATTTTACCATATGCACTATATTTTTTTTTTAATGGATGTTTTTTTTTGCTCAAAGAAAGCTTAGTTCTTTTCCTTCAAGAGCTTTGTGGTTACTTAAAGAGATGCGAGTGGAAAAACTTTAGCGTGCGAAACTCAATCTCTAGTAGCTCAATTTTATCAGCGAGATGATATGAGTCGAATGATGCCAGGAATGAAAGACTGGGTGTCTGTTCGAATCGATGGCCAGAAAGTCCAAATGCAGAAGAGGATGATGTTTTTCCACTCGCATCCCATTTTGGAAAGATTGAAGAAATAGCTATCTAATATCCTTTGGAAAATTTTTGCTAGGACCAATAGGTGAAAAGTTACACACATTTTAAAAAAACCCTGTATGACCAAAATGTCCAACTTTGACCCCCTCTAACTCCGACAGTTCTTGACTGATAAAGCTGAAAATTTGTGTCTGGCCAACTATCCAATAGTACTAACCTTGGTGCAAATTTCATCCAAATCGGAAGACATCGATTTTAAAAATTGGGTCACTTGACACGAAATTGCCCATATGTATAATAATAGTCACAAATATTCTAACTGCCAAGTGGGCAATTTAAGACGGTATAATCAAATCAAATTAACACAAAATGGAATTGGATTAGACCGTCTTACCAAATTTTACAAAAAGGAGTTCATTTTTGATCCTGACGTTGTATTCTTCTTTTTTATTAATTTTAGTTTCTTTAAGAAACATAGGAGCAATCTCCATGCAACCCTCCGTCATCTTATTATTTCTGATAGAAGATAAGCCGTAATACTCACTAATGTAATGGCTATATATAATGGCCATTAATAACGGGTTATCCATTTCGTGGTTTCAAAAGTAAACGTAAATAAAACACATATAAAATATTTTTTTCATGATATTTCTTTTTTATTGTAACGTTTGAACGTTGACATTATGTGTGAAACACTACATCATTTAAATGACCTCCACGCGAAGTGTTGCAAGCATTGATGCTTTTGAGGTAATTTTCCACCACTTTTTGACACATATTGGGCGGTATCTTAGCCATAACTTGACGAATGTTGGTTTTTAAGTGCTCAAGAGTTGAAGGTTTATCTGCATAAACACGGTCTTTCTCGTAGCCCCACAAAAAAAGTCTAATGCTGTCAAATCGCATGATCTTGGTGGACAGTTGATATCGCCACGACGAGAAATTACGCAGCCAGGAAATGTCTCTTGCAATAAAGCCATATTCGCTCGAGTTGTGTGGCATGTGGTATCGTCTTGTTGAAACCACATATTCTCCAAATCGTATTCTTCAATAGCAGGCAAAAAAAAATTCGGTTATCATATGACCATAACGCTCCGAATTGACGGTGACAGTCCAATCACACATTCGGACCAAAGAGCGCACCAAACAGTGACTTTTTCTGGATGTAATTTCCTCTTTTCAATTACTTGACGATTCTCAGAACCCCAAATGCGATAATTTTGTTTATTAACTTACCCACCGAGTGTGAAATGTGCTTCATCGCTGAAGAACATTTTGTTCGATACGTGGCTGTGGCAGAATCACCATTTTTGTAGTAGGTTTTGATAATTTTTATGCGTTGTGTGATAGTTAAGCGATCCATTTTCGTCAATGTCAGACTTTCAACTGAAAAGAAAAAAATTGGTTTCACAACTTAGTTTGACAGATGTCGAGTTCTAGTCCCATACTTTTGAAACCACGAAATGGATAGCCTTTTACTTGCACGTATGATAAATTCACCTTAATTGTAGGTTGTAAATATTTGGGCAATTCACACGACTTTGTATCGTGTATGTTGTATTGAATACACTTGGTTGTTTGTGAACGCTCAATGCTATGCTGTATTGTGTATTTTGTATTCCAAATGGGTTTTTTTTGGCATTTAAACAATTTGCTAACACGAAACCAACACAACTGTTGAAAAACCTATGAAAATATATACACACTTTTTTCATTCACACAATCTGATAGCACGAAACCAATATAACTTTTAAAAACATATGGAAAAAATGTGTATAAGTGTATCGGATTTTTACATGAAAATTATCAACAACAAGCATACACTGTTGTATAATCGTTCAACAATACACTCAATACAACGATACAATGGCTTGTGTGAATTGACCAATTGATTATACCAGTTTTCTTAACATACATACGTAGTTGGTCATTACAACCCTTCAGTCAAGATTACGACCTAGCTTCCCACACCACTTATTTTATATGTGTTAATTGTATACGTGAGTGGTGGGACCTACAGTTTAAAGTCGAGTCCGAACGACAAATGTTTGAGAAAATTTTCATTGCAATTTTATTTACTCTCAGAGTTTTTGTCAGAAATCTGCTGAGAGGAAGTCGCCGAAGAAATATTTTTTTTCATATTTTCGTTTTGATGTCTGACCTGGAGTTTGAACCGTAGCCTCACGTCTAATAAGCCAGCACACTACCTACTAGACTATGGCGGCTTCAGTTTTTTTACCAGTAGAAAAGTCATAATTGAGTAACAATATTTATAAAATGGCAACAAGTTAGGAGAAAACTGTACACATTTCAACTAAATGGGATGATTGGTAATACCGTGATAGGATACAGAACTTAGACAAATCTTGTAGATAGGAGTAGACACCACTTGTAAGCCTATACTGTGTATTGAACATAGTCTAAGTTCAGATCAGTCAGAAATCTTAGTTAAACAGCTGAAATCAAAGGCACTAAATATAGAATTTCTTAAAAGTTATTGGGCCCACAGATTTCAGAGTTATCTTTCTATACGAAAAAAAAAGAGTAAAAATGGAAAATTTCGTAATACAATATCGGTGTAAATCAGACGTCGGCACAAAGAGAACACGATAAAAATGTGACTGTAGTTGTGAGAAACATGTGTATAACCCAGAGGAAAATTGTCAGTAATATTTTCAAGTGTAACTTAATATTTAATAAAACATATATTTTATAAAACATATTGAAAAAATGTACAGCGCCAACTCCCTATTTAACTTGACAAATATTCTTACAAAAATCGAGATCATTTCGCATTGTTATTAGTGAATCTCATTGAATAGTAGTGAATCCTACTGTAATATTTCTTTGGGTGTATAATTCAAACCTGAAAAAAAGTGACAAGAACCTTCTTCTCTCAAAGCTGACAAGCAACTGAATGCATTTTTACGCTCTTTTTAACGAACATTGTTGATGTTCGTGCCCTATGTGTGTAAAAAGCCTAAGGTGATCTTCCGCTGAGAGATATTTGTGCCGACGTCTGGTGTAAATATCCAAGTTTTAATTCGAATTTTTTTCTTTTTTAACAACTATTTGTTGTATTTCCCCACTGTGCATCATACACATATGTATGTATGTACATATATTTACCTCCGCACACAGTAGGAGTGTAAACCCTATAATATCTTATCATTTAATGAGTCAGTACATGAATACAATAATTTTATCGAAGTTTCGTTAGTAATCAATTAATAAATTTTTAGAACTTATTCAAACACTTCAGAATATATGTACATATCTACTCATAGACAACAATTCGGATGTTTGTTTGCAACAAGTGACTTGATTGAACGTCTACCGATAAAGAAATCAAAAATCAAAAACAAAAAAAAAATCAAACTCTTCTGCCTGCATTCTATATAAAAAGCCATATACCGTTAAAGGCTTTTCATTGCACTGTCTCGACGTTAAACAGTTAACAAGGCGACTGACTCTATCGATATGAGACAAATTTCTAAATTCATATTGTTGTGTGTATTTTTACAGATCACAACGGCCGCCGTTATCGATCATGGAAATTATACATTCAGATCGATACAAGTGTTGCGAGAATCGACCATAGATGAAAATTCATATGAACAATATACGTTGGGTCAAGTGGAACAAGGTGAGTTTTGCTTTTCAAACTAAAATATTTAAATTTTCTAATTGAAGTTGTCTAATTTCAGGCGCTCAAATAATATTCATGTACGATTTCACCCAAACGTTTGATGATAAACAACCAGAAATATCTCTCGATTTCAATTATCCTGCTGAGGGCAGTTACGATGTTGATGAGACACAAAATCTTGCCATAATCACTCAAATTCAATTGTATGTTAAAACCGATTCAGGAGCCTCCACCCAGGCGTATGTTATTGCTGGTGGTATTAATGAAAACAATATAGGCTTGAGAATCATTTCCGATAATGCCAATTTATTAAACTATATGATAGTGATTTATGGCAAAAAGCCTACTGATGAGAATAATTAAAGAAATTCAAGTTTATGAAAACAATATTGAGTTAAAAACATAATTTCACATACATACTTACGCATGATGAATAAAATGGACTTTTAAAAGAGAGCATACAAATACAAGAGTCTTATTAAGTAAATAAAATACATTCTATTAAAGATTGAAAAATTAATCCGAATTAAAAACAAAACAACCAAATTTGCCAATTTAGGCCCTCATATCTCCCAAAGGCTGAAAACGTTTAATCGCATTAAGCTTACAATACTTATACGGCCAACTCCTTTAACTCTTTTTTTTTTTTTTTTTTTTTTTTTTTTTTTGGCGTGTGAGGTAGGGTTCAAAATGCCTTCGCACTTACAGTGACCGTCGTCAACTGCGTCGAGTGGTGCTTCCACTAAAACAATCCCTCCTCCTCTTCTGGGGATACTCCCTTCCCGGGACGGCTATCTGCATTACTTCGGGAAGGGCCCAGAACGACGTCCCGTTAGGGACCGTTGTCTACTCTCCCACGTCTGGGTACGCCATATTTGAAGCCAGCTTCATGCTATTGGCTCGTCTTCTCATGTATCATTTCGTTGTATTGTGTCAAGGTCGACCTTCTTCCTGCGGAGTACACATTCAACGTATCTTCTTACAGCGCTCCATTTCGTCTCGCTTTCGAGCATTGCGTCCACAATGTTGTCGGGTGTAAATTCGCCAATTTGCTCTATCAACATGTTCTTCTCGTCTTGCCATTTGATGCAATGGAAGAATGTGTGTTCAGCGTCGTCACTCATTTCCTCGCAATAAATGCAGCCAGGATCAATCACCTTGCCCTTTAACTCTTAGATTGCTAATGAAAAAGTTACGTACAATTTTTATCTGAACACTTTTTTAATTCAAAACTAATCAGTAATTAAATACCATATACAGTCACTTTTTCAAAAGCTGATTAACCAACAAGAATTACTCAAATGAATCAGTTTTAGATAAATAAAAACGATTGGCAGGTTTTTGTTTTTTGAACACTTTAGCCTAAACTAAACTGTCACGAAAAGGAAAATAATAATAAGGTGGGGGTCTTGGGTTCGATTCCCACCAGAGACTCTGGTCAGTTACACTATACCGAGCATAAACGGTAAGAAATTAAGGCTAAATTTGATTACAGCAACAAATGCTTAACTCCACATACACTCTTAATAGTACATTTAATAATTTATGTAGTATTAAAAATGATTACCTCTAAAAAAAATTCAGAAAATGTATTTTTTTAAGTGTGGGAAATTAAATAAACTATGATTTGTGGTTGTCACTGTACATGAAAAAAGATGTGTTGCCTACAAGTATGCTATATTTTTTTAAATAATATTACTTAGTGTGTGTTATTTTGCTTTACGATTTAATTTCCGAATTCTCCAATTAATTTTCTTTTAACCCTAGACGGTTACTCTTCTATTTTGTACTTTAAGGTTACTCTTCGTTGAATCGACGAACACTTTCACCCTAATTGGTTACTGTTCGTCGAATCGACGAAGCTCATTTACTCTTTATCATATAATTCTTTTATGTTTGACCAAATTTCGCTCTTTTTATAAACAATGTTGATTGATTACGAAAGCTTGTAGTGAGTAAACGAACCCGGGCCACCCATTTTTATAATCCTGGATGGTCATTTTTGTACAGTAAGGTTACTCTTCGTCGAATCGACGAACAAAAAAAATTTTTTTTTGTTTACTGACTGCAAGCTTTTATTATCAAATAACGTTGTTGAAAAAAAGAGGGAAATCTGGTCAACCATATAAGAGTTATATGCTAAAGTGTAAATGAGCTTCGTCGATTCGACGAAGAGTAACCGTCCAGGGTTAAAAGTATTTCAATAACTGATGTCGTCTGCTGGGTACTGTTCACCGTATTTCTGAGCAATCGCTACCATATTTTCTAAATTTAGTTCTTTCTGGACCCTTTAAGATGGAAAATTTTCACCAGAAAATTTGTCAATATCATATCAATAGTTTTACTTTATGGGTTTTACAGGATCTGCTCGCCAAGAGTAGAGAGGAAAATCTACACCATCTGCTATGCGATTATCCGATTCTAAGCAAATGTAGATAGGAGTGTTCGTTAGATTGTTTCGTTTTATATTTTTTTACACCTTAGAAGTGGATTGATCTCTTGAAAAGTATCAGAATAGACCTGATGGACTTTGAGTAAACCTTCTAAATTATATTAATAGTTAACCATAGTATTACCATCAAATAAAAATATTTCGAAATATCTATCTTTCCTAATTATTATTTAATTTCAAGTAGAAAACTTGACTGTAAATCCAAGAACCGAAGTTCAATAGTTTATCACAGTTATTTCGATTTCCAAAAACTAAGTCGCTTCATGTATATCTTCATCGATTTGATCGGAACTGAAAAAGCAAGGCTCTTCACTACTATGCCCTATATAGGAAACCAATATATTGCTACCAGAGATCAGCAACGAGTATTCAAAACGATGAGTAGATTCGAGTCATACTTATTATTTCTGATACTTATACGCATTCATACTTATTTTAATATGATACTCATACTACTCATACTCAAAGTTGGAAGTACTCGTCGTATTCATACTTAACAATACTCATGATGTTATTGACTTCGACTCGTCTCTACTTAACATTTACACGAACCACAAAATAAGTATGATTCGCGTACGAACACTACTATACTCACAAGAAGATTGTGTGTATGCTTTGCTTGTTGTCTTTGTCTTTCCTTTCTTCTTTGTTTGTATATGCAACAATAACAAAGGCTGTAAATTTTAATGAATGATTCGAGCCACTCGAATCACTTATAAGTATTATAAGTATTTTTCTAAATTTATGAATCAGAATGAGTAGGCGTATGAATCAAACACATTTCGAATGTTGTGAGTTTGAAGTCAACGTTGTACTCATACTCATTGTAACCTATACTTATAAATCAATGCTGTAGCGAGTACGAATGAATCAGAGTAGTTGAATTTCAATTCTGTTGATTCACTCATACTCAAAATTGCATGAGTGCTTATGAGTAGCGGAAAAACGATTCATTGCTGATCTCTGATACATATTGCTACAGAGAGAGCGTTGTTCCTAAACACTATGACCATCACACTAAACATCCTACCGCATGGAAAAACTTGATTAATAAAACTGACATAAAGCAACAAAAAGATCTAGGAAACCGATTAAAAAGATGGATATTATGCTTTGTAAAAGCCCTTTGCTTTTTAAAAGAATGAAAAACATAATAATTGTAATAATTTTCCAACAATTTTTAATTCCCTTTAAGAATAACGAATACAGGTAGGCCTCGCTTAGCACGTACTCTTTTTAACACGGCCTCGGTCTAACGCGATTCACATTTTGGTTCACATATTCGGTTAACACTGAAAAAGCCTCGGTTGTGCGCGGTTTACAAAAATCTTTCTAATGATCAGACAAAGATAACATATTTTTTTAAAGAAAAAAGTAACAACATTGAATCACTACAAAAGCGTCCACGTCGGATAGATCTATCCAGTGATGAAGATTAAATTTTATGGTTATGTATTTTTATTTTTTTTTAATATTACTGTCGTGAAATATTTTTTTTTTTTTTTTAATATTTCGAGAATTATTAAGTTAATTGAATGTAATATTTTTATTTTTATGCGTAGATATGGATTAACATGTATGTATATATTATTAAAAAAAATTAAAATTAATAAAATTTGCTTTTTTGAAAACCATGGAACGTAACCCCTCTTTTTGTATTGGTTTCTTGTATCGCTTAACACGATTTTGCTTAACACGGTATTTTCATGGAACGTAACCCCCGTGTTCAACGAGGCCTACCTGTAATATGAATTAAAAATAATTTCACTTTTATTATCGGCTCTAATTGTTTAAGAGTTAATCAATTTTATTTTTAAATTATAATTTTAAAAATAAAATGAAAAATGAAAACCAAAAAAGAAAAAGAATATTCCCGTATCAACAAAAGAAAATAAATTAAAAATTTTAATTTGTTGCAGTTTTTGCGAATTATTGAAATTTAATTAAACGCAACCGTTCCTATCATTATTAACAATACGAGTATCATGAAAATAACGTATTATTGACCGTAATCAAATTTTAATTACCGGTTTTTTATTTCTCATTTTCATTTTTATTGTTTAAGGAATTAAACATTTTATTTATCAGTATTATCTTATTTATAGCATAAAGCAAAACAATTTCTTATTTGCAAATAAATAAATGAAGATAATAAATAGACTTCTTAAGCTGCTAAAATAAAATGAAAAATTAATGAAAAACTTCCAACTCTGACGTGCCGTGCCGCTCTTTTATGGATGGCCCATAAAGCTATTATTGAATTCAAAAAGAAATGTTATTTCAAATGCCATAAAAAGACTATAAAATTAGAAAACCAACCATTTAACCAAATATACGCCATTTACCACACATACGCGATATATTTGTTAATTTTGTATTAAAAAAGAAAAAATAATCGAAATTTAAAAAATATGGAAAAAGAAACTTTTATTGGAACAAAGGACTTTCATATACAAGTGGGATCTACGGTTTTGAGAGGCAGATTCCCAATTTTGACGGCTACAATAAAGTTAAGCTTGTGATCACTATTTCGGAAACAAACTTTCACTTTCAATTCCAAAATTCGGCCTTAAACAATGTACAGTCCAAATATAAAATGCCTTTTTGAAGTACATAATTTTGATCCTGGGTAACCAGAACGTCGCTTTAATGATTTTTGGTATTCAAGGATTTTCACATGGTAATGGGAAAAATTTATTGAAAACAAAAAAAATTGAAATAGAAAATTTTTCGAAAACAGATCATTGTTTACAGGAAACGAATTCACTCGATAATAAGATTTTTTCATTAAAACTATCTCAAAACTAAACAACAAAAAATTATAAAAAAATTTAAGAAACAATTTCAATACCAAAAAATTTTAATAGAAAAACTTTCCGTAACAGAGATTTGTATGGGAAATTTCTCGATAGAAAGGAATATTTTGGGGAAAAACTCTAGATAACACGAATATTCTATGTAAAAAATTTCTAAAATTTCACACATTTCTAGATAACAGGATCGATGAAAGAATTTTTTATAGAAAATATTTATAGATAACGATAACAAATTTTTTATAGAAAATTTCCCGAAAAAAAATTTTTGAAATCACTAGATTATTAATGCTATGTTCGCACGAACCTTCGAATTACTTCGCTCTCTGTTTTGAATTACTTATATGAATTATCATGTTCACACGGCAACTTTGTAATTCTTTTTGACAGTTCTTCTTTTCTTCTTCTTTTTATTGCTAAATTATTTGCTGTAAAATTGTGTCAATAATGGAAAAAAAGCTACAAATACTTTTTCTGTAGATTCAACAGGTTTTCGACACACATAGTGGCTTCCTCCGCTAATTTTTCGAATAACTTTCTAATAAATAATACTTTTTTTAAAAGGTTTTTTTCTGGATTCCATTATTGTTTATTGTTTACAATATTTATTTGTTTATATTTTTTGTGCTTTGACAGCTGGTGAAAAAAAAAACGATAAAATTTAGAGATTACATTGATTTTTTAATCGAAATTGATACAATTTGGGTAATTCACTCACAAAATTTTGTATGGCGAATTACGTAATTCAGCACATAATTGGATGTTGAATTACGAATGAGAGAGCGAATTACGAAAAATTGCTGCCGTGCGAACATAGCATAACAGCAAAATTTTTTTATAAAAAATTTGTTTCTTGCAAATTTAGAATAAAAAATTCTATCCGTAAATATCAATAATTGGAATTTCTTATGGAAATTTTCTTCAGAACAGTATTTTTTACAGAAAAATCATTTTTATGGATGTTTATAATTTCAGAAAATTGGAATTACTTGCAATAATTTCTAATTAAAGAAAATTTTTTTTGTAAAATTTCTCGATAACAAGTTAGTTTTATACTCAACTTTTTGATTAGCCAATATATTAATAAAAAATTTCTCTTTTGCAATATTATTTACGGATAACAATTTCAATAACAGGGAATATTTGTTGAAAAATTTTCGACAGCAGAAATTCTTTGTAGATATTTTCATAATACGATATAAAAAGAATCTCAATCGCAAGAATTTTTATAGAAAATGTCTCAATAACTGTAATTTAGTCAAGGAAATTACTCACTGGCAACATTATTTTGCCAGTTCTCGACAACTTGAACTTTTAATGGAAAAACTCCTAGAACTTAAAAATCACTGGAATTTCAATAACAGAAGTGTTCTTCAAGAAATCGGCTTAAAATCAAACGTATCCAAGAAAACTGTGCTAAATTAATACCATAAAGTAGTGATTCTAACTCACACTTATTTTTACGCTCATTATTTTAGTCGTGAGTTAGTTAGCCAGCGATAAATTACACGGTGCGACAGTGAAAATACATCCGAGTAACTACATAGTCCACGTTGTTCAGTTATTTTTATATTTCTCGAACCCTCCAAACTTGTTTTATTTGACAAAAACTGTTTTTTTTACTTTGCTACTATGAACGAACAAACTTGAAAAAATTGGCATTTTCCAAGTTTACCTCATCAAAACTCATAGCATATTAAGTCAAATAACAGATATATGTATACCGTTTTAAAGGTCCATCTCTCCCCTTTCCAATAAGATTTCAATTATGGAAATCGGATCAGAAATGTTTGGAATAATCCAGAAATTTGTGTGTAAAGTCTAAAAGAACAGTTTTTGTCAAATAAAAAAAGTTTGGAGGGTTCGAGGGTTTTGAGATCTACTCAACAAAACTCACAACCTACACTATGTCATTAGCCGGGTGTATTTAATTTTTTTTTATTTTGTCGCATAGTGTTATTTTTTTATTTTTTAAAGTCCATCTCTCAATTTTAAACTTTCAATCAAAAACTGTTGCATATTTGCCAAAATATATTATTTTTTTATTTTTCATTTTTTTAAATTATAAATGTAGCCATAAAATACACCGCAATTTCTACTATTAATGTGAAGGTTTTTAACCTATCCATCGAAATTATTTAAGCTATGAAAGGTCAATAGCCAAAATAATAGTAAATTTTGGAAAAGCTTTTACAGTGACAATAATACATACATAATTGGTCATTACAACCCTTCAGTCAGGATTTCGACCTAGCTTCTCACACCACTTATGTTGTGTGCGTTAATTTTATACATGAGTAGCGGGACCTACAATTTAAAGTCGACTCCGAACGACAGATTTTTGTGAAGCTCTTCATGGCAATTTTATTTACTCTCAGATTTTTTGCCACAAATCTGCTGAGAGGCAGTCGCCGAAGAAATATTTTTTTCATATTTTCGTTTTGATGCTTGACCTGGGATACGAACGCGGGCTTTACGTCTAATAAGCCAACACACTACCTACTAGACTACGGCGACTACAATAATATCCATGAATAATTTAAGCATTCTATTTAAATTATTTTATAAATCATTTTGTTTACGCTGGTCACCCTAATTTTAAGTAATAGATTTAAGTAATGTAAATACGCTTATGTGGAATGTGAAAAGGAAAATAAAGAAAAGAATTGATCGTCCTTCACTTGTCGATTAACCCCAAAACCCGAAGGTACATCCTTTATTAATTTTGATTAATTATTGTGTATTTTTCTAATACATTTGTATTTTTTTTCTCTCGGCTTAAATTAAAATATTTTGTTAATTTACCCTGCATCCCCCGGAACACATTTAATATACATAAGCAAGGACCCGTCGCAACTAAATTTAAATCCAAAAAACCCATCAAAATATTAAACTACTCGTCTTCTGTAATTTGGTATGAAACAATTAAAATTTTCGAATTTTTCTGTTAAAAATTTTAAATCATTTGCTTCTAAACAAAAATGTTCTTTTGTTTTCAAAATATATTTTTAAACTTAAAACAAATAGAGAGAGGTAGAAAGAGAGAGGTAGAAAGAGAGGTAGAGAGAGAGAGATATGCTTAAAAGTTAACAATACTTAAAAAAATACTTAAACAAGATTAAATAAATAAATGACTATTTGTGGCAATTTCATCTTATTGAAGATTTTCTTTTCATTTTTTTTTTTTCTTTTTTTGAATTTCAGTTTGTTTTTTTTTGCTATAATGAGACAGAAAATTTAATCACAGAATTTGTTGTTTTCCTTCTTCTTCACAACGAGCACAACATTTTTTTCATTCTTTTTTTTTCTTTTTGCTTCTATTCTTTTAATGGTTCTTTCTTTTGGAGTGGTATCGTATAAAATAATATACTTCTTAATAACCATAAACATAAATTTGATAACCATAATTGTTGGTCTTATTGGCGACAAATAGCATTTCGGCAAACGTTTCCCCTATGCCACCTTCATTGACAAAGAAGACATCAGCAAGCGATGTTGACAAATCGGCATAGATTTGAATACAGCTAAGTATCAGACCATTGTGTCCCTCAGCAGGATACCACATTGAAACTTCAATATCGGTTTGGCGACTATAAGAGGTCTCATCCATAAAAGTAGTAATCAGTTGGTCACCTAAAAGTGTAAAAATAAAAAAGTTTAATTAATATTTTTGTTAAATTTTATTCCATTGCAATTTTTATCACTTTAATCACTTGATCTATTTTTAAAAGTCCAAACCCCTGCTATCATTGAACTTCCTGGAAAGTTATTTTGATAATCGTGCGTTCATTTATTAATTTGAATTGTTTATAATTTATGGAATCACTATAAATTTGTCTTTTGCTGTAATATTTACTCAAAAGATAAGCGTTATTAACAAATGCACAATGGGTCGATACATCTTATGTTGAATATTTTCGCACATTTAATCAAATATTTTATTGGCTTATGTGTACACTAGAGCCCCGACATGCGTCGTTAATGGGGACCGGAGAATTTCGACGCAAATCGAATCAACTTTTTCTATACAAATGCATCGAAATTTAGTTTATTGGGACCAAGAATTCAAAGGAAAGCAAAATGAATGAATAATGAAAACATTTTTCATTATTTTATTTAGTTCAACAAATGTTTTTTATTATTATAAAGAAATAACAAAACAATAAACAGAAGTTGCAAGAATTTTAAAATACAAAAAAAATTCTAAATATCGCTCCTTTATTACAACATAGTCATATCTCAAAAAAACTTGAACTTGGCAAAATGCGATTTAAGTTTTCAAGACATAAGTCCTATGATCTAATTGCCTAACTTCTAATTGCTATAACTTCGGTTCAGCTTGGGATATAAAACTGATTTTTTTTTTTAACATGTACAGAAGGTCTAAAAGAGCAGTTTTGCTTAAGTAACTACAAATTTTTAATTTTTTGAGATATGACTATGTTGCAATAAAGGAGCGATATGTTCCACAATACAAATACTAAAATGGTAGTACTCAATGCTGCAAGAAAAAAATTAAACGTATGTAGCGTCACAAATCGAAATTTAAACGACGCAAGTTGGGATTCAAACGACGCAAATCGAATCGACACCAATCGGGGACGAAACGACGCAAATTTACTCGACGCGAGTTGAAATTGCAACAACGCAAGCTGAGTTTTGTCAATTTTTAAAAAGCGACGCAAATCGAAACAACGCAAATCGAATCGACGCAAGTCGGGGCTCTAGTGTATTGTATTCAGCAAAGATTTTTGGTTGTGAAAGTGTCACAAGCTTTAACTTCAACAAAGTAGTCCGTATAATATTGAAATTTATCAATCTCTAGTCAAAGAAAGAGTTCAAAGCCTTAATAACTTAACACTGTCTACAAAACAATATCAACCTCTATCGGATCTAAAAACTGATCTACCGCTCTGTTTATGGATCATATTTCCAAACTACTATATCTACAAAAACCTTTAAAAACATAATCTAATCGTAAAACTAAATTCATATAGATGAGAGAGCTGGGTTCGGTTTAAACCAGTTACAGTTCTGGAAAATCTTTGGAACTATTTTGAAACGTATTCTAACATATCAGATATTAATTCAAGTGTTATGCTGTTGTGTTGATTGATTATATAAGATTTGAATTCAAATATTTTATTCCTTAGCACAATCCGATATCCATGTTTTACAACTAAGTCGCTATCAGAATTAAAATAAAAATAAACTCATCTGAGAGTCCCGTTGAGTTGTGCGTTCTGTTTCCACAAGATTCTCCCTTCTGTTGCACTTCAACGACAGTGGATATTTGTCTGGGCTCTGGATGGTTATGTTTATTTTTTCACTTGCTTTTATAATGTAACCTTTACTAAACCGAGCACTTTATTCATCTTGCTAGTATAAATTACTTATGATCGGTAGTTGTTTTGAATACATTTTTTTTTTTTTTATGAAACCAGCACTCAGGGGATGGCCCCTACTCATGCAGTGCATTGTGCAGGTTTTTAGGAAAGGTGGAAAGGGGGAAGATGCGAACTGCAAGGAAACGAGTTGCTGCTAGGTGACAGAAAACCAACATCTTTGAGCGGAATAGTATGTTTTCACGCCATCTGATATATTGGAACTAGGAGTTAAGACTGCCTATGGGTTTTATACATATTTTGTGATATGCTTTGTGACGACTTTTTTTCATAAAATGTGTAAGTAAATTTATGAAAATCGTTATGAATTTTATTGGGCACTAATTGTATAAGAAACAAATTTATCAAAAATATGATTATAATTTTTTTTTTTTGTTCAAAATTTATGAAAAATCTTCAATGATAACACCGGTTGCGATTTTTTGAGAACAGTTTTTAGTTTCAATACTTTCTGCTGTTACACAATTTTTTAAAATTTTTAAAAGTTTTTGTGCCAATTTTGTCATGCTTGCGGCCTATTAAATTATAAACAAACAAATTATTTCTTTTGTTTTATTTGATTAACGGCGCCTTCCCACTACAAATATTTTACAGCAAAAATATTTCAATTTTATTTCATGCTTTTTTTTAATACTAACGACGATTTATAATGCCATTATCAGAAACACTCCACAACTATTATTAATCAATTTAACATGTTCTATGCTTTTTTTGTAAATTAAACAATAACAATGAAAATAAAGTATTCATCTTTGTGACAAAATTCATGTTAAAAATAAATTATTGTTAAACTCAAGGATTTGCACTCAAGTACTAATTGTTGTTACACTTGTAGAAAAAAAAACAACAATAGCAAGTGGTCTGTAAAAATTTACACTCTCTCTCTCTCTCTGTGACAATAACAATAATAATAGCACTGGCAGTAAAGATAACAAAAATTGTACAAAAGTTCTTTAAAAAAAAAGTAAAAGTCAATGTCTTATAAATGTTTATTTATTTATTTGTTTGTTAAAAAAAATGCATGGTCCCGTTAAGCGATTCATTATATGCCCACATTTTTAATGTGCCACGCCCACTTACCAATAATACGTTCACCGATACTAAAGATAATATTTCCCTTAACATGATTCACTTTATCGAACGGCCTTAAAGTAACGCCCGGATTTAAAGTGGTATAACGTGTATTGTCATTAACAATTTTTATTTCCGTTTTTTTTAAATCAACACATAAGACCAGATTCGCCACGCACACGATTGCTAATACCGTTAATCGGAAATGCATTTGAATATTCATTTTTTTTTTCTTTTAATTAAAAAAAATTTTTTTTTTGTATCTTGTTTTATGCTGCAAAAGCGTTTCTTTTTTTAAATGTTTTCTCTTGTAGGAGCTCTAAACAATTGAACTATTTGTTTATAATCATTAACATTTTTATAAATTTTCTTATCACAACAATACGAGCAAAAAAAAAATTCGGAAAAAATAACGAAATCAAAAAATTTCGTGAAATGTTAGGAAAGAGCTTTAATGCAACAATAAAGAAATGGAATTAATTTTTTAATTATGGAGTAAAAAAAAGTTAAAAATTCAATATCTCCAACAAGAAATCATTCTGTCATATTTTTCTATTGGGGATTTTATTGCTACTCAACGAAAGATAAGATTGCCCATTATATCGTTACGATGTCTCTCACACGCAACTTGCTCTCCTAGCTCTCGCTTTCTTTTGCTCTTTTTTTTTTTTTTTTGTTAAAGGGGGTAGAACAGGTATGGAAATTTTTATTGTTTACTAAAAGACCTTAACAGTAGTTGTTTTTAATTCTCTCTAACTACTAAGTCGATTACAACTATGATGTCAGATATAGGGAATTTTCCCTTTTTGTAGGGTTATTTTCAAAAATTTTAAAACTTAGGGAAAAAGGGAAAGATTTTTTATTTCAAGCGATATGTAGGGAATTTTTAAAATTGTCTTTTTTTTAACACATTAATCAAAAAAAAAAATTAATAACATTCAACATTCCCAAATAATTCGATGAACGCACTTTTCCAATCAAAAAAACCATTAGCTCATGTACTCCAATTTGAGTCATTAAAACTTTTTTTAAGCTCGGTCAAAATTTCATTAAAAAGTCTGAATTGAGGTTTGATTGCGTTGTACGATCGCCACACGTTTCGTTGAAAATTGAGGAATTTTACGTTGGAAGTGAGTGCGAAGAATTATTAAAAAGTTTTCTACAGCAAAGTGCCTATCAAATAAAATCCGACTGTCTCCAATTTTACATATCTGCCTCAGAGGAAACCCAAAGAAGACTAACTTTAAAAAATGATACAATTTTTAAAGAAATGGAATTTTTAAGCCCAGAAGTAGCCATTGGTGGCATCAATAAACATGTTTTTCAATTTAAATTAGTGTGCCAAAAATTTTATCACCCTTATTCTGGTTGTCGTCGTCGACGTCGTCTTGCGTCGACAGTTTAAAATTGGTATTCTGTTTGTCGCTATTGACAGTTATAGATGACTGTCGACACACATTTGGTATTCTGTGAGTTAATACGCCGTCGATATTGTGTTGTGTCGACTCTGATTTTGTCGACTCTGATTTTATCGACATCATTTTTGGTAACGACGACGACGACAACCAGAATAAGGGTGAATATTGATATAAACAGTCTTACACAAGAGTGGTTGACAATAGAATACAATTTCTCCGAGCATGAAAAGCAGAGCTTATCTAAACTAGACGTGGTGAAATTTTGGTCTCATCTGTGCAAATCAAAAAACTTTAGTGATCTTTTGGTATTTCCAAACTTCGCAAAATTGGTAAACATATTGTGGTAAAGCCACACGCCAATGCGGATGCCCAGAGAATATTTTCTGTGGTTACAGATGTAAGAACAAAGAAAAGAAACAAATTAAGTCACGATATTTTAAACTCAATTTGTATAATTAGATCTCATTTACAGTCTTATACAATGAACTGCGTTAGCTTTAAGTGCACAGCTAGTCATTTTAAAGGAATGATCTCTGAAGAACTCTATAATTATTTTCAAAAAATAACTTTTTTACTTTATGCTTTATTTTTGTGATATTTTTTTTTTATGAAATTAAAAAATATATATGTATATATTTTTGTATTGTACCTGAATTAATTAATGTACAAACCATTGTTAATGTAAATAAAATTTACTTTTCTTAAAAAATAGTATTTTCTTTATTAACATCATTAAATTTATAGCGAAGGGAAAGTAAAATTTAAAGTAGGAAAAAAAATTTGGACATGTGGGAAAAAAAGGAATTTTTTTTCAGAAACATAGGGATTTTTAAAATTATCGTCTGACATCACTGGATTACAATCATACAGAGTTTTTAAAATTTGAATTTATATCTGTGCTATCGTCTTCAGTTCTATCCAGCTCTCGCAAATGCTGGCATGTACGGATTCTAGTCTTTGGCAATCCTAAAGAATTAGTTTTGTTATCTTCTTACATTCTATTTTCTTTTTTCCCAATCCATAAAGGATGCCAACCTGATCGTGTGCATAGCGTTTGGTTAGTCAATTAACTTGGGCGAGTTTATTTATGACAATTCTGGTGATCCCATCTAATTGTATTCGGAAGACAGGGCCAACACAACTCATCCTTATCATAATCCATATAAGCTGTTGATCTATTCGACTTCAGAGCATGTGTTTGGTCAAAACACTCTTCTAGAATATGCTTAGGAGCTTATGAAAGCAACGGTTCCTGAACAGTTACTTCTTCAATTTGATTCAGCATTCCCATCTACGGCGACTGAAGAGTATTAGCATAGTAATTATTTTGACATGACTTATTCGCTTTTCCTTGGGTAAAAAAAACTTTTACTTTTTTTTTAATCTGCCAAATCTATAATTATTTGGCCAATAAATTAATTAATCACAAGATATTTCGCACACTTGTTGGTTAAATTGAATTCAATTTATAATAACGGTTACAAGTACCTCTTAAATGATATTGACTTTATTTGTTGTTTTTTTTTTTTTTTTTTTTGTTCGTTTAATAGCCACTAACGGCTTATCTCGATTGGTTGACGACATCGATATATTTTTGGCAACAATTTAAATAAGTAACTTAAATAACTTTTAAATATGTGTAGACATTTATAAAATGATCCAAAAGATAAAGAAGATGAAGATCTGCATGATTAAAGTATAAAGCACAATTAAAGAATCCATTGTTTCTTCAATGCATAGATGATTTTAGTAAGTTCGATTGGATCAGTGAAGGTATTGGTAGAAAAACAAGATTGTTTACTGAAAACATTTTATTGTTCTGTCATCGTTAGAAAGACCGTTAATAAGCTTTAGATCTGATTAGATTTCATGTGTAACTAACTATTCACGAGCTTTGTAGCATCATCCTGATTACTAACTCAACTCTTATGTTAGTTTCTTTAATTTTTTCAAGGGGTCCACAAAAACCCTCAATATTTTCAGAGGATCCTCAACTTAAAGCCAAATCTGATTATGAACCCTGCAGTGCCTGTAGCTCATTGCTAATAAAAACAAATCCAGTCAAGGATCCGAAATAACGTGAAAATTCGAATTCAGCCGATAAAGTTTTCCGCCTGACATATGTAGCTCAAGAAACATCTTTTGGTTAAGCTATACCCGCTAATTGCTAACATTCTAAGTCTGTTCTCAATTTCAGTTTATTTCATAGTTATTTCATAAACCATTCGCCGGATGCGAATCCAGCTAAGTGAATCCAGTAACCCATCTTATATATAAATACGCAAAGTTCAAAAAGCTAGACATTTTTTGTATTCCTTTTGTTTTCATTTAAGGAACATTAAATTGCCTGAGAACATCTACATACATACATAATTGGTCATTACAACCCTTCAGTCAGGATAACGACCTAGCTTCTCACACCACTTATGTTGTGTGCATTAATTTTTTTTTATACATGAGTGTCGGGACCTACAGTTTAAAGTCCACTCCGAACGACAGATTTTTGAGAAGCTTTTCATGGCAATTTTATTTACACTCAGAGTTTTTGCCAGAAATCTGCTGAGAGGAAGTCGCCGAAGAAATATTTTTTTATATTTCGTTTTGATGTCTGACCTGGGATTTGAACACGGGCCTTCAGTCTAATAAGCCAACACACTACCTACTAGACTACGGCGACTTCAACATCTGAGAACATCTCCCTCACCTTTTTATTATTGCTTTGCTTTGTTTCAGTGTCCTTAATCAAGGTCTATGTAGCAGGTTCTATGATGATAAGGTTCTCATCTGCAGTTTCTAGAAGGAACTTCTACTGTGAAAATGCATCGTATTCTTAGAGGGATTATTAGGAGTGTGCTGAAGCCTGTTAATATTTAAAATTCGAAAATCTAAATATTTATCATTTTCGCACGCATTCGCACATACAGTGGCTCCCACCTTATTCCAACCAGCACGTTTAAAAAAAATTTAATAAGAGTTCTATAAACTTTAAAAATTAAACAAAAAAGTTTTATTCAGTCTGAAATTTATGGGCAATTTGTGATCAAAACGTCCGCCAACACCAGATTTCGAACAAGAATGACCTTATAGCAGCTCTGAAAAAGGAATGGGCAAAATTAACTCACCAAACCACTAGGAAGTGGAATCAATGCAAAAAAGGCTGAAAGCTGTAATTAAGCAAATAGGAGGTCATACTAAATTTTGAAATTAAAACTATTAGTTAATTTATCATTTAATTGTTTGTTTATAGTAAGTGGTTGAAATAAGCTGTGACGAATTGGGTTACTATATTTTTGGTTTTTAGTTTGTAAGTTTACATTTGAGACTGAATAAAACTTTTTTTCTTAATTTTTAAACATATTCTATAAACTCTTATTCAAATTTTTTTAATATCTTGTTTCGTTTCGAAATTATACGAACTTAATTGTTTTTAAAGGTGCTGGTTGAAATAAGCTGGGAGCCACTGTATGTATATTACTTAAATGAGAAATAACCGATTTTATTTGCATAAAGATTTAGTTTAATTATTGCCCTCATTCTGTTTAGATCCATAGACCCACAGACTTTTGCAGTAGAACTGTTAGAAAATAGTAACTTTATACACATACATATACCATATATTCTATATACTATATAGCACATCTGTATATAATGGTTAGATGCTATTAATTGGGCCGATTAATTCAAACAAGTTTACATAAACATTTTTAAATATTTTTATTTTTAAATTTAAAAAAAAAGATTGCATGCAATCATTTTATTTTTATAGGTTTATCTGGAGTCCATTAACCTATATTTTTCCACATCTACATCCCATATCATGACCACCCTGATCGAATGATCGATCGTATGGTCGTTAAGCAGTTATTATTAATGATCATATTAATTCCGATTACAAATTTCTATTTCAAGAACTTATAAATCACAATAATTCCTAAATTATCAGCTACAAAAATAGATTATACATTGCTTCCTAGAAACTTATTGGCACACCTTATGAGGCAATCAATAATCGTTAGACAGTTAAAAAATTTTTTTTGTATTTTGGATTATATGCCTGCAAATATTATTCGGTTTAAATAAACACTTGCTAATAATCATTTCAGCTAATTAATCATTATTAAGAAACTAATATTTAAAAAAAAAACAAAACAAAATCTGTCATTAAAATTTTCAGAATATTTTTAACACTTAAGTTTTTCTGTAATTGGGTTATAATTTCTTATAAATAAAGAAATTTTTAAATTATTTTTTTTTTTTTTTGTAATATTTCAGACAGAAATTAGTATTTAAGACTATTCCATAAAACTTTAAAAAATTTTTTCTGTTATTAAGCGAGACTCTCTATTTGAGTGATAACAAAATCGTTTAAATTTATTGCAATCATGCTTTTTTTTCTAATCGAAATATGTATTAAAATATTGTACTTTTCTAACATGCCGCCGATTCCTATCATTTGTTTCCTAAGTACGTCATTCGGCTATTAGTTGTGATATTTTTTTATGAAATTAATTCAATAACTTTTTTATTTGCTTCAAAATGCCATACTCGAGGGTGGATTTAAGTAATTTCTACCTTTCCGTATACTCGATTCGTATGAATTGGCAAATGTGTTTTAAATATAGTTACTGACATGAAAATTTTATCAGACGTGCCAGAATCGTATTGGGCCCTCATAGATGACAACATAAACATAATCCGATCTTTTAAGGTAGTATTTGACTTTCTCAATTGGATACTACCTACATGCGCCATTACCTACTTTACATACATACATAATTGGTCATTACAACCCTTCAGTCAGGATTATTGACCTAGTTTCTCACACCACTTATGTTGTGTATGTTAATTTTATACATAAGTGGCGGGACCTACAGTTTAAAGTCGACTCCGAACGACAGATTTTTTGAGAAACTTTTCATGGCAATTTTATTTACTCTCAGAGTTTTTGCCAGAAATCTGCTGAGAGGAAATCGTCGAAGAAATACCTTTTGTATTTTGTTTTAATGTCTGGCCTGGGGCTCGAACCCTGGCTTTACGTCTAATAAGCCAACACACTACCTACTAGACTACGGCGACTTCGACCTACTTTCCTTGCCACAAATTCATGCACTGCATGCATAGCAACCATTCCCTAATCGTACATAGAGACTGAAAAAGTAAATCAATTTGAATTTGAAACAATTTAGGACCAAAATTCTAATTCTGTTCGACTGCAAATTGACAGTTTACAAGCTACGGTTTACTGTATCATAATATATTAAGATTCCCTCCCGTATACGGCGGTTCGGATAGTTCATCAGAGAGGCTTGAATCAATATATATCTTCGTTATGACTGCTTTAATTTGAATTCACCATTGATATTTCACAATCGGACGAAAATTTCAGAGTTTAACCAAGACTGATTCATATGAAATACGTAATTAAAAATGTTACTTTAACTGCTCTCTTGAGTGGAAGCATACAGGGTGGCTGATATGTATTGCAACCAACTTCAGGTTGTTATCATTTGTAAACCGCTCGTCTGACAGCTGACAGATTTATTCCAGTGACAGTTCATTTTATTACTTACAAGCTTACAAAAGCATTTTGATCTATTGCATTCAGAAAAAAAGTTATTGGTGATGGAATTCAAGCGTGAAAGTGTGATTGCTTTATATTTGGCAGGAAAACCACAGGTGGCTATCGTTAGAGCCCTCCAGCATTTAAATGTGAATAAATCTTTTGTTTCTCGTACCATTGCTCGTTACCGTGATACTGGCAGTGTTGCATCGCGTCCAAAAAGTGGACGAAAAAAAACGGTAACAACACCAGAAATGATCTGAAAAGTGAAGGCCAGATTTGATCGAAATTCACGCCGCAGTGGTAGAAAAATTGCTCGTGAGCTGAACATATCGCGAGAACGGATGCAACACATATTGAAAAATGAGCTTGGACTAAAGCCATTCAAGTTCCAAAAAGTGCAAGAGCTCACCGATGGACAAAAAAAAATTAGACTGGAAAGAGCCAAATAGTTACTTCGCTTGCACAAAAGTGGCCAGTTACCGAATTTGGTTTTCTCCAGTGAGAAGCCATTCCAAATTGAGCAGTTTGTGAAGAAACAAAATGATCGGGTTTACTTGCCAAAGAGGTCAGCTGAAAATTTACACCTGCGATTGGCCATCAGAACTCAAGCGCCGCCGATGGTAATGGTGTGGGCCGCCGTAACGGCCGATGGTCGTTCCCCGCTCGTATTCAACGACCGTGGGGTCAAAATAAATGCCGAATATTATCGGGAAAATGTCTTAAAGACAGTATTGAAGCCCTGGGCAGACAAACATTTCGGCCGCAGACCATGGACATTCCAACAGGACTCAGCACGCGTCAACCAAGAATGGCTTAAAAAGGAGGTTCCTCGCTTCATTTCTACCGCACAATGGCCACCAAAATCTCCGGATCTCAATCCGTTGGACTTTTGCGCCTGGGGCATTTTGGAGAGTAAGGTTCTCACTAAAAAATACCAAAGTGTCGATCATCTCAAGACGGCGCTTCGCCGGGAATGGGCCAAAATACCGCAGAGACACTTTCGTGCAGCCTGTGATGGCTTTGTCGGCCGTTTGAAGGCCATAATTCGTACCAAAGGTGGCCAATTCGAACATATCTAAACTGATACTAAAATTTGATGTTATTTCCAATATTTTTTGCTTTTGAACAATAAAATTAAAAAGAATATAGCGCTTTACTTTGTTGCATTATATATCAGCCACCCTGTATGTACATATGTATAAGAACAAAGATTTATTTAAAATGGTCTATACTAGGTGCATACTAGGTCTCACACAACCGACAGGTCAAAAATGTAATGTTTCAGGATTAGAACTATTGGGCGTACGATTTAGACTAGGCAAGTCTATATACAATCGCTATTATTATTCTATGTCCATCATCTGCCTAGTGGCTATACAACTTAAAAACAAAAAAGCAAAGAAAAAAAAACGATACCAACTAATGATACAGCCCTCGTTTATCGAAATTTTATTGACTATTTACTAAAACCAATATAAATTATGTTTATTTAATTTAAATTTAAGAAGAAAAAAAAAAGTGCCACCGGATGCTCATATCCATGTTAGAACCACTGAGTTTCAGTTACGCAAACTTGCTTATCTCTTTGCTTATTTGTGCAAATGTTTATAAATATTATTTTGAATAAATAAAATTAAATTAATTTAGAAAATCTTTTCATTCCAAGGGATTTTAATTAAATTTTTTAATAATATTTTTACATACATACATATGTATGTACAATTTCAAGTCTATAGGAAATATTTATCAAACCAAAGATTTCCGATAATAAGTGATAAAAAAGAATAGGAAATTTAATTTGTCAAAAATTAATATAAAAATAATCGTTGATTTGAAAATTAAATTGTCTGTTGGTAATTCGTTTGTACTATAAAGAGTTTTTATAAAAGATTATTTTTTTTTTTTTTTGTTTTATTTCAACACCAAAAAAAGAATTCATTTTTAATATTTATTAAACTTTCTATCGATAAATTTTCAAAATAATATTCATTTGAACATTTTCTGTTATCATTCAGAACAAACATACTCACTCGTATGTACATGATAATATATTAATATTTTGTTTCCTTCTTTTTTTTTTTTTTTTTGCAATCTTCACTAAGATCATAAATTTAATAAACGAAATGTGTTTGTACCACTCACAGTTTCTTAAGCAGTTGTAAATTTTTGGCATAAAAGTATTATTTATTATTTATAATATCAACATTTTCAATTGTGTGCTTTTTATAAGAAAACAAAAATATAATCTTGTCTTCCTTTTTACGCAGTTTTGTTTATAATAATTGTCGTAGTATTATTTCACAATTTTTTATTCATTTAAAAATTGACACGTTTTGCATTTCACTTTGTCTCACTGACGACGGGGGTGATTTTCCATGATAATCCTGGCGGCGGCATTTTTTTTTTGGGTCTCATATCCCAAATTTTTCAGGATTATGTTCAGGATCTTGTGGTTGAATTTTCCTTGTTTTGTTGTCATCCGCTAAACGATGACACCTTAACCAAGTTTTTACATAATCATCTGGTTTAAATAATTGTTGTGGTGGGCCATTCATTTTTATAAATAAATAAAAGATTTGCTAGATTTTCAATGAATATTCTATTTCTTTGTTCTGTTTGTTTTTTTACCTTTTAAAAACGTTAAAAATATGAGCTCGTAGATTGCAAATAAAATAAAAATAAATCTGTGTTTAATTTTAAGTCAATTCTTTATTTTCTGCACAACCTTCGTGCCACTGTTCGAACTTATTCTACGCATACAATGATAATTTCCACAATATGTGCTCCTTTTCGTTATATTTCTCTGCTTATAACCTTTTCTTTATAAGCAACAACAACACTTGTTAGTTATTCTTCTTTGCTCACAACCTTTTTTTGTAAGCACCACACTAACAACTGTTTTCCCAAACGCAACTTGTCTGCTCACAAGTCTGACCGAATTAAAGCTCGATAGATTTAACTCACACCGACGTGACGTCGTCTTACACGATTAAATTCAAACTCATACTCCGAGAATAACGTGTCTTCATACACGACTGTATCAATTAAATCCCACCGCTGCCACCAAATTGTTACGTTTTTACCTTTTTAAAAACGTTAAAAATATGAGCTCGTAGATTGCAAATAAAATAAAAATAAATCTGTGTTTAATTTTAAGTCAATTCTTTATTTTCTGCACAACTTTCGTGCCACTGTTCAAACTTATTCTACGCATACAATGATAATTTCCACAATATGTGCTTGTTCGCGATATTTCTCTGCTTATAACCTTTTTTATAAGCAACAACAACACTTGTTAGTTATTTTTCTTTGCTCACAACCTTTTTTTTGTAAGCACCACACTAACAACTGTTTTCTTCACGCAACTTGTCTGCACACAAGTCTGACTGGATTATAACTCGATCTCGTCACTTCGCTCACCACTGGTTGAATTCTCACTCAATTCAACGCGACGTCGTCACACGACTAACTTCACTCGAACTCCGAGAATAACGTGTCTTCATACACGGCTGACTGAATTCTAACTGAATCATCCTTGCTCGCTTCATCTTGCCTTTTATATCACTCGATCAACAGTGCGATGAATGCCCTTGAAGGATGATGACGACCTTCGGGAACAATCCAAAAATGTAAACAACTTCTTTCCATTTTTGTTGTTCGTGTATCTTATTTATACGCAGTCGTTGTTGCTATATTTGTTTATTCATCGATTTTGTAAACAAGCACTGTTGTTTTTGTTGCTATATGCTTACTCATTCGTTGATCACGTGAACAACTGCATTGTTTTGTTTTTGGAGCTTTTGTTTTTATGCGTGATCAACTCCATTGTGTTGTTTTTGGAGCTTTTGCTTATTATTTTAACAACACCATTTCCATTTTCGTAACACTGCCGCCCACTTAAGCCTGTTCGTCCCGAATAGGCTCATTATCTCCTCTCCTGTAAATAACCTTGGCGGTGGATCTAGCTGTGGGATCATGCATCGCAGATGGATACGCCAGTAGATACCTCGCAATCCTTTTGCTGCTCGCTCACTACGTTTCTCAAGTATTCCTCCAGGCTTCGACCAAATTGTTCTACCATTCCATACACCTCACACATTCCTTTGAATATGGCTGGCTCGAACCTTCTGCCTCGGAATGGAGCTCTATTGGCACCTCGTAGCAGCATTCCCGGTGGCTCACAAAAACCTTTTTTACTGTGTTCGCCTCTTGATTGGGTATGGCATACACTTCCGGCATACACTTACGTTTTTACCTTTTAAAACGTTAAAAATATGAGCTCGTAGATTGCAAATAAAATAAAAATAAATCTGTGTTTATTTTTTAATTCAATTCTTTATTTTCTGCACAACTTTCGTGCCACTGTTCGAACTTATTCTACGCATACAATGATAATTTCCACAATATGTGCTTGTTCTTGATATTTCTCTGCTTATAACCTTTTTTATAAGCAACAACAACACTTGTTAGTTATTCTTCTTTGCTCACAACCTTTTTTGTAAGCACCACACTAACAACTGTTTTCTTCACGCAACTTGTCTGCACACAAGTCTGACTGGATTATAACTCGATCTCGTCACTTCGCACACCACTGGTTGAATTCTCACTCAATTCAACGCGACGTCGTCACACGACTAACTTCACTCGAACTCCGAGAATAACGTGTCTTCATACACGGCTGACTGAATTCTAACTGAATCATCCTTGCTCGCTTTATCTTGCCTTTTATATCACTGGATCAACAGTGTGATGGATGCCCTTGAAGGATGATGACGACCTTCGGGAACAATCTAAAAATGTAAACAACTTATTTCCATTTTTGTTGTTCGTGTATCTTATTTACTTTCGTCCAGGCAGAGTTGTTGTTGTTTTGTTTGTTTGTCTTTCTGCTATATTTCTTTTATACGCGGTCGTTGTTGCTATATTTGTTTATTCATCGAACTTGTAAACAAGCACTGTTGTTTTTGTTGCTATATGCTTACTCATTCGTTGATCACGTGAACAACTGCATTGTTTTGTTTTTGGAGCTTTTGTTTTTATGCGTGATCAACTCCATTGTGTTGTTTTTGGAGCTTTTGCTTATTATTTTAACAACACCATTTCCATTTTCGTAACACTGCCGCCCACTTAAGCCTGTTCGTCCCGAATAGGCTCATTATCTCCTCTCCTGTAAATAACCTTGGCGGTTGATCTAGCTGTGGGATCATGCATCGCAGATGGATACGCCAGTAGAAACCTCGGAATCTGTTCACCGCAATCCTTTTGCTGCTCGCTCATTACTTTCTTTTTTTTTTTTTTTCTTCCGCAAGTATTCCTACAGGTTTCGACCAAATTGTTCTACCATTCCATACACCTCACACATTCCCTTGAATACAGCTGGCTCGAACTTCTGCCTCGGAGTGTAGCTCTATTGGCACCTAGTAGCAGCATTCCCAGTGGCTCACAAAAACCCTTTTCTACTGTGTTCGCCTCTTGACTGGGTATGGCATACACTTCCGGCCATTAGCTGAAGTAATCCATCTCGACGAGAACATATCGGTTTCTGGCAATACAAAGGACCTGCTGTTGTTATTCGCTCCAAAAATGCGTCCGACTTATATCGTGCAGCTGACCTCGACTTCGCTTTACTAGACCTTGTGGGGATCTCGCTTCTAGGAAACCAGCACTTGCCCCGCTGATGATGATGATGGCTGGTCTCCCGCCCGTTTGATGGTGAATCGGATCTTGACCTTCCTCGTGGCGCGTTCCAGTTTCTTCGGGACGTGACCGCTCTTTCTACAGTTGAGAAGCCTCAGCTTGACCTTTCGTCCGGCTTCTGTCACAACTTGCCTTAACAACTTCTTGATGTTACTTAACAGGCGTCTTTTTTTCTCCACGATTTCCACTCCTCGCGCTTTTCTTGCTTCTGCTGTAGAAATCGTGCAAGCGGTCTCCTGGGCTAATACGATGGTCACTGTCTCTTCGAGGACTGTCTTTTGTACAGAACGTACCGCTAGTTTGACATCACCGGCGCGTATACCATTTTCTCCCGGGTATGTGAGCTGCACTAATCCCTCGTCCTTTATTGCAAAGGCTTGAAATGAATCATTAGCCTTTCCCGCACAGCACCTTAACTCCATAGGGTACAGATCTCTGTCATGCTTATCGCCGAATCCACGCTGTAGCGCCATCATTAATTCGTTGTTGTCGTTTCTGCAGCTGGCTGGCATAGTTTCTATAATCTCGGCGGCGGCACCTTTCAACGCCAAAACCAGTTCCAATGCCCTCTCCTCATCGTCCCATCCGTTTCTGTTTGCTTCCGTCTCGAATTGGACTTTAAATACGGATAGGGGCGAGCTACCATCAAAGCAAGGTGCTTCTATCCTGCCGGTACCTTCTGATTCGGCTTGTACTGCTTCCGGTCGCAGGCTCTTCTCTTCCATCATGACGAGTTTGCCCTCCACGGACTCTTCCAAGTTACTTACTTCCGTGTCAACGGCCTCTTCTACACTTGACACCTCTTCGGCGACACTTGTAACTCTTCCGCCGAATGACTCAATTATTTCATCTAGCGTCTCATCATACGCATCTAGTTTGTCTTCAAGTTTTGCCAATAGCTTTTTGTTCTCTTCCTGCGCTTTCTGGTTTTCGGCTCTAGAGGCTTCGAATAGCTTTTTGTTCTCTTCCTGCGCTTTCTGGTTTTCGGCTCTAGAGGCTTCGAATAGCTTTTTGTTCTCTTCCTGCATTTCTCGCATTTGTTCCATTAGTGCGGCTAGCACCGAACTCATGTCCAGACCGCTGGGGGTTGCAGGAGCCTGTAACTCACGTTCCTCTTCCTCTTCGAAGTCGTAAGTATCGATATCAATGCCGCGATTTCGAAGTTCCTCCCTTAACCGCCTCTGGAGTTCATTCTTCGTGCCCATTGTTGGCAGCGCCAATTTAGCCAATTCTTGTTTGAGCCGCTCCACTCTTAACTCGGCGAGTTTCATCTTCATTTATTTTTATTTTTAAATTTTGCAATCCCACTTCTGACACCAATTGTTACGTTTTTACCTTTTAAAACGTTAAAAATATGAGCTCGTAGATTGCAAATAAAATAAAAATAAATCTGTGTTTATTTTTTAATTCAATTCTTTATTTTCTGCACAACTTTCGTGCCACTGTTCGAACTTATTCTACGCATACAATGATAATTTCCACAATATGTGCTTGTTCTTGATATTTCTCTGCTTATAACCTTTTTTATAAGCAACAACAACACTTGTTAGTTATTCTTCTTTGCTCACAACCTTTTTTGTAAGCACCACACTAACAACTGTTTTCTTCACGCAACTTGTCTGCACACAAGTCTGACTGGATTATAACTCGATCTCGTCACTTCGCACACCACTGGTTGAATTCTCACTCAATTCAACGCGACGTCGTCACACGACTAACTTCACTCGAACTCCGAGAATAACGTGTCTTCATACACGGCTGACTGAATTCTAACTGAATCATCCTTGCTCGCTTTATCTTGCCTTTTATATCACTGGATCAACAGTGTGATGGATGCCCTTGAAGGATGATGACGACCTTCGGGAACAATCTAAAAATGTAAACAACTTATTTCCATTTTTGTTGTTCGTGTATCTTATTTACTTTCGTCCAGGCAGAGTTGTTGTTGTTTTGTTTGTTTGTCTTTCTGCTATATTTCTTTTATACGCGGTCGTTGTTGCTATATTTGTTTATTCATCGAACTTGTAAACAAGCACTGTTGTTTTTGTTGCTATATGCTTACTCATTCGTTGATCACGTGAACAACTGCATTGTTTTGTTTTTGGAGCTTTTGTTTATTATTTTAACAACACCATTTCCATTTTCGTAACAATATATATAAAAATGAATGTATGTTTGTATGTACCTTATAGAATCGTAAACTATGCATTTCATCATGTTATGATCTTTAGCAAAGTTGTTGCGCATGAGCCAGGGAAGGTTTCTAGGTTGGTATGACCAATTTCCGACAGGTAGCGCCACTGAAAATTACTAAAAATTAATTAAATCGTAAACTGTGCATTTGATTATGTTATGATCTTTAGCAAAGTTGCGCATGAGCCGGGGAAGGTTTCTAGGTTGATATGACCAATTTCCGACAGGTGGCGCCACTGAAAATTAATAAAAATGAATTAAATCGTAAACTGTGCATTTGATTATGTTATGATCTTTAGCAAAGTTGTTGCGCATGAGCCGACGAAGGCTTATAAGTTGGTATGACCAATTCCCGACAGGTGGCGCCACTGAGAATTACTATAAATGAATTAAATCGTAAACTGTACATTTGATTATGTTATGACCTTTAGCAAAGTTGTTGCGCATGAGCCGGGGAAGGTTTCTAAGTTGGTATGATCAATTTCCGACAGGTGGAGCCACTGAAAATGACTAAAAATGAATTAAATCATAAACTGTGCATTTGATTATGTTATGATCTTTAGCAAAGTTGTTGCGCAGAATGCCGGGGAAGGTTTCTAAGTTGGTATGACCAATTTCCGACAGGTGGAGCCACTGAAAATGAATTAAATCGTAAACTGTGCATTTGATTATGTTATGATCTTTAGCAAAGTTGTTGCGCTTGAGCCGACGAAGGCTTATAAGTTGGTATTACCAATTTCCGACAGCACTTCAATAAATGTTCATAATCGAAAACTTCTACATTTTTAAAGTTTATGTCAATTTTTTTTTTAAATGAACAAAATCAATAAAATGATTCAAATTTGTTTTAGTTGGAGGTGTAGCAACGCGCGCAGGGTACAGCTAGTTTAAAATAATATTCAAATTACTGAATCCGCGTTCACACTCTGCCGAACTGCAAGGTACAATATTTATGTATCGAATTAAGATTCCTACATCTTCAGGAATTACTTTGCCTCCAGTATCAATATTATCTCTAAACGCATCGGTGATGTTAAATTAAATCTGGTGCATAATGACTGGATTTCATTTTCTCCATAGCCAATTTCAATATCTGCTGGCCACTCCGTTGGATCTAGTACTCGAAATTCACTTATCAAATCATTTTCTGTATGTAGTCTTCTAGTCATATTATCAAATCATTTTCTGTATGTAGTCTTCTAGTCATATTATTAATGAGACTTTCAAGGAATTGATTTCTGTTAATAATAGTAATTTTTTTATTATTTGTTAAAGTTAATGTTCCGGAACGCGTTCCTGTCCAAAAAGGAAGTACCGGAACGTCGTTCCGGAGCGTTCCGGCTCGACAACACCACTGAGTAGGTAGTGTGTTGGCTTATTAGATGTGAGGCCACGGTTCAAACCACAGCTCAAACATCTCGAACGAAACGAAATATGAAAAAATATTTCTTCGTCGATTTCCTATCAGCGGATTTCTGACAAAAGCTCTTAGGGTAAATAAAATTACCATGAAAAGTATCGACTTTAAACTGTAGGTCCCGTCCCTCATGTGTAAAATTAACACACACAACAAAAGTGGTATAAGAAGCTAGATTGTAGTCCTGAATGATAAGTTGTACTGACCAGTTATGTATGTATGTATGTACAACCAAACAAGTACACGTAAATGAAACAAGGCTCATTATTTCATTATCATCATCTTTAATAGTAGTACGCACAGAGGCAGAGACACAGTAAGATTTACGAGTAATAAAAATTAGAACTGGATATCCTTTTATTACTCGTCCTCTTCTATACCCTTTTATCGTGCGTCTTCAAGACACAAGCCATAGATAGCATGGGAATGGAATGCAACTTTCAGTCAAAATGAAGACGCATAAAGTACAAAAATCGGATGATAGTTGCAGATGACATATCTTTATTCCGCACTTAAGAGTCATCAAACTACAGGGTGAGCCAAAAGTCACGAAGGGGTTTAATCGTTTAATCGTTCTTGGGAATCTCGTGGCTTTAGTTCTTGCACTAACTGCAGCTTGTATGGGAAAAGATGTAAATTTCCCTTTAATATTCTGCGTAAAGACCGCCGAGACATTTGCAGCTCAGCAGAGCGCTTTCGAGTTGATGTTTCAGGATTCTCCTCAACACTCTCCAGAACGCGTTGAATATTTGCTTCATTAATTACAGAATGTGGTCTTCCGCTTCGTGGAAGATCCCTTACTGAGCCTTGTTCCTGAAAACGTGTCACTAAGCGTCGAATCATTGATTCGAATGGTGATACGATGATGGACGATAGGCTCGTTGAGTTTGAATTATTGATCGATGATGTTCAAAATAAAGTTCTATGATTTTGGTTCGCTGGATAACGTTGTAACCTTCCATAATTAATCTCCCAGATTTATTTTACAAGTCCTAAAAAGAAAAATAAAAAAAAATTAAATTAGAAAAGTTATTAATTTTTCAAATCCCTTCGCGACTTTTGCCCCACCCTGTATATGGGATATTACGAACATTAAAATCGACCCTAATGACAAGTGCCTATTTGGAGATTGCCTGTAGGTCAGGTTCAATACAATTTTTTTTTGTTCTAAGCTTGGAACATATTCCTTTATTCGATTAATTTATTTTGTGTTATGTCCGATTATTGTCCTGTTATTATCTCATTCAAGCTTTTCCAGATAACCACTTGATTAGTTAAGGGCGAGTTCGTAAATGCATCACTGCGCTGCATTTTGCAGTATCCTACAACTACATTTTGCAGTATTTTTCTATAATTAAATAGAGAATCAGAAAACCGTTCTATCATTGCGTTTATACACCATAATGAGTTTTATTTATACACTTCCATTTATAATTCTTCTGTAGAATATTGAAGAACTTATTTATTGCCAATCATTTTTTTTTTTTTGGAACAGGAAAACCGCAGAAAGAGGTCATAGTTAGCCATTTCTTCCTTCACTTCTATGCTTAACTTTTTATATCTCATTCTTAGATTTAGAAAAACTCTTTTAAATATTGAAAATTTCATTTTATTTAGAACACACTTTCCTTTCTCTTTGCTGAAAAATCACTTTCGCGATAAAAAAAAAAATGTTTAAAAAGTACATACAATAATTAGAAATAATTAACACAAAAATCTAAAATTTTTTGACTTACTCATCCAACGCATCACTCTGAGAAATTGTATTTAGTTCTTGTATTGGAAAAATCGTTTGTATTCGAACTTGGGATGCACTTCAACCACGCAAATGATTTAAATCGTTATTAAATGAAAGATGTTATCTAACTGCAAAGATATCCAGACAGCTCCATTAGTATTATATGTTGAGATTTGCTTTTTCCAATTAATAAAAATTTTATGTCAACATAATACATAATTCCCCTATAAAGTTAAAATTTATTTTTGATGCTAATAAAAAAATCTATAGTATACATAGGAATCGAAATTCATTTTTAAATTAATTTTTTATTTATTAAATATATTTTTTGCTTTATTTGTGTTTTCTTTTTTCTTTCTTTTTTTTTTTTTGTTTTGCTTTTTAATGTTCAGACTTGTAGTAAAAGTAGCATTTAAAAAATAATTTTTGTTTTGCCCGTAATTTCTTTAATAAACAAATGATAAAAAAAAAAACTTAATTAAGAAAATTAAGTATGTAATGCTTATTAAATTAGATGTTAAAAGAAATTAAACTTTAAAGATTTGCTTCTAGTTTTCAAAATTTTATCACAAATTAAAAATTGGCCAATTAGTAAAACAAATATGTAAACAAAACATTAACAAGTGTTGAAAATAAAGTGTATAGACAAAAATTCTTTTGTTTAAAATGGAAGCAAACTAAAAGTATATTTTTATAAGTAATAAGTAATGTTTAAATATAAATACGTTTAAAATTTCTTATAAAGAAGTTGGCAATGTTGTCGAAAAAATATCAATTGAATTAATAATTATAAAAGATAATTAAATACAAAGAAAAATTAAAATTAGAACTTATAAATAGATATTTTGATTGAGTCATTTACAAAGATATGTAAAAAAAAAAAAGAAAACAAAATTTTGTTTCTATAACCATAAATTAATAAGAAAATCTTGGAATTTTAATATTTTAATATTTATCAATCTAAAAATTTGTTTCAAGAAACAATAGATTATCTTCTCACATTTATATATTTTTGTTGTTTTGTTGTTTTGTTTAGTTTTTGAAACCCACTTAGTTCATTACATACCATATCATGTAGCCATTATTTCATATTTTTTCTTTCCTTCTATTCTAGATTCATGTATAGTTCTAATTAATTTTCTAATAAATATATTTATGTTTATATATTGCTTATAATTCCTTTTGTGTTTTTGTTTTCATAGTTCAGATTATTCTTTTAATTAATCATCATTCGCTCACTCATTCATTCGTTTATATAGTTTTAGGTTTTCGATTGTGTTCTTATTAAAAAAATTTTCAAAAAAAAAATTTTTCATTTTAGATTGTCTAATATCTGGGTTTAATAGGCTTAAAATACCACTGTTGGTAGCCATCGTTGACATCACAATGGGCCAAAAATAGTTGTTGAGTGGTGGGATGTAATGCCATGCACTTTTTATGAGCACGATGTAGTAAATGCTTAGTCTGTTCGTTGTAATTCCAGGGACCATCAACAGTTCCCAAGCGGCATACAGCCAATTTAATACCTTGACGATCAGCTTCAACGCAACGTTCGCCTACACCCAATTGACCAGCGGCATTAAGTCTTATTAATTGATTATTGCCACCACCATGACAATGGGATAAACCCATTATAGCGGGCGGTTGATTGCCCATGGAATCGAGGCAATTATCCGAAGCCACTGAACGTAATTCACCCCAGTGTAAGTTAGCAGGCAAGGCAGGGAATTTATCATAAACATCATATGCTATATTATCCATATACCATTGGAAAGACTTGCAGTTCAAACGCTTTTTCAACGCCAATTGCTGCGATACATCGCCCATATCTAAGTATCTGGCCAACGGTTCTCTAGTATAGAAATATTCCTTATGGGTATCATCAAACCAGGTCTCAATAACACGTTTGTAGTTAATGGTTATCAAAGGACCCTTCTTTTTCTGTGCTAGTTTACCAAAGTTATAAGGCATAAAACCACGATAAACATGACCGACATGGGAGCAAGGCACCCATTCAATACTACCACCACATTGCCAAATTTTAAAACTTAATTCGAAATTTTCGCCACCCCAAACGAGAAGACCGGGATCGTAGGCTCCCAGTTCCAAGAAATATTCACGATTAATGGCAAATAGACCACCAGCATGTGTAGGACTGCGATAAGGTTCTGAATTATGCTGTCTACGGCGTTGTTCACGTTTGGGTACTTCGTTCTCCTTGTATAACATACCCCATTCAAAAATGCCACGGAAATGATTTTCACTGCCATAAACCGAACGATATTCGAATGATTTATAATCAATACCATCGATAATTGGTACAGTCATAACAGTACGATCACGATATATAGGCGCCAACAGAGGAGGTAACCAATTAATATTCACTTCGCAGTGGGCATCTAAGAAAACAATAACCTCACCTGAAAGAAAATTTTTTATTTCGATTAAAGCTGCTTTTAATATTTTTATGTAGTAAATAAAAATTACAATTAAGAGACATTTAAAGTAACTCTTCTAGATGTTAAAATATATTCCAATAATTATTTGTTTTAATCTGTTACTCCCGTTTTTTTAATTCTTACATTATACACAGAAACAAAATAAAATAGTTGAAGAACTTTCGTTCGGTACAATTATAATTTTAAGATAATTACCAGTCCTAATGCTTTTAAAAATGTTTGTCAAATTCATAAACAAACCACTTTCAAAAATTTATTCAAGGGATTGCCATACTAATATAGAAGTTTCTGCTGAATACTGTATAGAATCAGTTTGAATTTTCAAAGACGAGGACATGTGATTGAAATCTCTGTAATGCTTTGTACGATTCACAATAAGAAAATATGTATGCACTCAACTGGAACAAGAACTAATAAAGTCTAGACAATTACTTATGAAAAGCAATTGGGGTGAAAAGTGCAAGGTACCACATTTAATTTTTTCCTGGGTGTAAAAGTTTAGTCATATTTTATTAATATCATTTGGGGAAATAATGACGATGCTTCATTGGCTATATCATCATATCAAAAACTACTGCAAGTTCCTTTTAAAAACTAAATCTCCAGTTTAGTTCGAGATATGAACGAAGTTTCATAACAGAAACAAAAAAAAAATTAAATTCTATTTCTAGATACAATGTCTATTGACAACGTGAAAGTTAATATTGTGGCACAAAGTTTATCAGTATGTTCTAAGAAAGAAAAAAATAGCTTGTGCTCAGCTAAGTCATTTGTGATTAAATTTGTTCAAACTACATTTCAAATTGTGTAATAATTAACATGGGTTTTTTGATAAGATAAAAAATAAATCATTTCACTTCATAAACACAAAACTTTCGATTTCGAATTACTTTTTCGAAAGCGTCTTAAGTATTTTGAAGAAATGGACAAATACCTAAAATTATTTGGACGCCCAAAACGCGAAATACATGGCTATAAATATTCACAAATTGTACCAAGAATCAATATTTATTGGATATCATTAACTTATCCTTACGGTCTCTCTAGTATATACGTTAATTTACTCGTCATTAGAAAAAGGAACTCAATCTTGAAAGTCTCCATAACACTTTAATTTATAATAGTGTTTGTGACAAACTCTTAAATCATTTAATTTAACTTATTTAAATTTCTAGTAGGCAGTGTGTTGGCTTATTAGACGTAAAGCCAGGGTTCGAGCTCCAGGCCAGCCATCAAAACAAAATACAAAAAGTATTTCTTCGGCGATTTCCTCTCAGCAGATTTCTGGCAAAAACTCTGAGCGTAAAATAAAATTGCCGTGAAAAGTTCTTCAAAAAATCTGTCGTTCGGAGTCGACTTTAAATTGTAGGTCCCCACACAACATAAGTGGTGTGAGGTCAATAATCCTGACTGAAGGGTTGTAATGACCAATTATGTATGTAAATTTCCATACAATGTTGCATACTATTTCTATTATTTCAATACGTTCTAATTAAACCCTCCTTGATTTTAAATTTGTTTTAAATTTAAGTTTGAAAAAAAAAAATTATGTACACATGGTATACCATGCATGTACACTTTTAATTGCCAAATGTGAAATAAATAACTTACCTGTAGCCACCTGGGCACCTCTTGATCTGGTACGGATTAGACCTTCTCTCTCTTTATTACGTACAAGTTTGACTACGCCATTGAATTGTTCAATATATTCATCCAACTGTTCTTTGAGATTCTTTTTATCTGAGTAATCGTCGACTAAAACGATTTCATGTAAAATATGTTTGGGTGTTCGATCTATAACCGAATGGACGGTACGCATTAGTACGGAAAAGCCTTCGTTATGGAAAACAATTATAACACTAGTCTTGGGCAAGTCATAAGGATAATTCCAATGGCGACACTCTTCTAAACGTGTATCGCGCACACTGCGATGCATTGAAATATCATCCGAACAGGCAATATTCATGCCATACTCCATTTCAGATTCATCGGCTTCATTCTTCTTATTGGCTGGCAAATGATAAGCTTCGCCATTTTCACCGGGTCCTTCACGCGCTTCCAAATTCTTCGGCTCAAAGTTTCCCAAACCTGTAAATAATTGAACAATGAATTTAGAACCCTATTGATAATGAATATAAATGCAAAACAAACACAAGTGTTCTCGTTTATTTCTATGCACAACATTTCTTTGTTTGCTATAGAAAAAAACACACATTCGCACAGTTGTGCCACTACTAACCTTCGATTAAGACTGGCACTTCCTTTGGTCTGCCTTCGAGGCGCTGATAACTACGTCGGCCGGAACCAAATTTCGCTTGATACGCTTCTTGCACACGTTTGTGGCTGTCACTCCAGGTGGTTAGCAAGTACAACAGAGGCAAGATGACCAAACAAACCAAAGCTAAACGGCACATGCGTCCGCTGCGTATAGTGCTGATGCGCATTTTGTTCACAATTTGTTAAATGAAGATTGGAAAATTCTGCTGACAGCTCTGCCTTGGAAGACTTATACCTTAGCGCGAAGAAAGTGTCATTTACTTTCATACAGAATCTTGTCGACGTGTCTCCGTCTATATATTTTGTCTTAGCCAACCGCCTTCTATATCAACAAACAGCGGTAGCAGCAGTAACAATAAGCAACGGCAGTAATTCCGCTCGTAAAATGTTGAAAATCTTTTTCTATTCTTCACACACGCAGTAATAGACACAATAGCAAATACCAGGTTAAAAAAGAAATAAGATATAAAGAACCCACAATATGCCAAACTACTAAGCCAGGTTGTTTGCTTGTAGTAATGGTCTCAATAGCAAATGAATGAACTAACGATTAAGAGAAACAACAACAAAAGAAATGCCGCAAAGTAAACCAATAAAAACTAAACTGAGTTAAAATGTAACAAAAACACGAAATGTTAAATGTCATAATGACGTTCATCTGAGAGAGTGCATATTTAAAAGCTGGATATTGTGAAAAGACGAAATCCAAGAAATTTCTTGTAAAAAAGGGTTGCCAAGAGTAAAAGCAAAACAAAAACATACGAAATCGTACCAGATGTTCGAAAGAGACCTTGTTTGTTTGGATGGATAAGAAAGAGGGAAATTCAGACGAAATAATAAAAATATTTTATAGATGGTCATCAAAAACATAGCAAATAACTGTGAAATCTATGCTCCTATCCAGTTCTAAGTTTTTGAATTGTTTTGCATTCGTTGTACAATAATGCTTTCCAACAGAGACCTCCGGCAAGGAACAGAAGGGAAACACTTATCCTCAGGAAAAATAACAAAAATAAATAAATAAATTCTGTGGCTCTAGCGTAATTGAAATGCACAAAACTTCATGTATATGCAGATTATTTAATTAAAACTTTTTTTTTTATAAAATTACTACTTATTAATGAACATGGTTAACATCAGTGTTGAAAAATTTAGTACTTTTGTATTTTTTTCAGTACTTTTCATTTCAAAAATACCGCAGTACCCACGCCAAGCTTTCAGTACTTTTTTCATCAAATCTGTTTTTGTTCGTTCAAAAATAAATATATATTTTATTTAATAAATAATTCGTACATTCTTTTTCCGTTTTCGGGTTTATTAAGTAGGAATTAAGCCCCGTTTGTTTAATGTTCTATTGTGGTCTATCTGTCTAATAAGTAGTTACAAGTTAAACTAGCCTTATTTAGATAGACGCCCAACGGCCACTGTTCAACCCCCAGGTCAGACAAAACGAAAACAAAAAACATAACGGCGTAATTGAATAATAGTGTGTGGTGGTGGTAAATAAAAAAGGTAGTTTTAGTTTGTTGTTTGTGTTGGTTGGCTCGCTGCTGGTTGGAAGGAAAGAAGAGCAAAAAAAAATTAATTTTTTTTTTGAAGTGTGGTAAATTTTGTAGTTGTGGTGAGTTTCTAGTGTGGTGAGTTTTTACAAAATGTGGTGAATTTATCCGGTGTGGTGAATAAAATCGAAACTCACCAAAGTGCCGTTATTCGAAATGAGTACTGTATTACCATAAATACATGTACTGTATATCGTGATTTTGGACGGTGCGTGTCTAGAATAAGTAATTTTCACATCTGTTAGTGGAGGCATTCACCAATATGTCTCGTTACTGCATTAAAACAATGTTGCCATTGTCTTATTCTATTTAAAATTCTAAAAAATTAAAATTAGAAAACTGCATATAAAAAATAATTAAATTTAAATTATTTTCTAAATGAATTTTTGAATAATTTATTTTTTTACGTTTTATTCAACATTTCATTTCAATTTCAAAACATTTCAGTACTTTTTTATTTTACAATTTTATGGTTTGCGCTTTTCAACTATGAATGGGGTTAGGCTAATAATGGTAAAGGTGTTTGTTTAGCCCCGGTTAGTAGCTAGGGGCTAACGTATTATGGATTATGATTTTTTTTTAGATTACGAAAAGCAATGATGTGAACCCGTTGCGACGACATTTTTGACTAAACCAACCTACGTTTGTTTCGAATCAACTGTTTTTGTTTTGTATATGAGAAACATGTAGTTAGTTTTTTCCATTCCGTACGTAGTAAGTATAAATAAATAAATAAAATTTTATAAAACTACCATTTGATTGATGCAAAAAGGTACACTCTTTCAGTTATAGTTCAGTACTATTTCAAAATTTCAATTTTGCAACACTGGTTAACATATTTATTTTTATTTTCTAACGGAAAAAAACATATTTTCGGAATAAAAGCTTGAACATATTATTTTTATTTCTATTTTAAGCTGGCAATACTACAAACAATTTTGTTTACAATAAGAACAAGCATGCACAGACGTCTGAAACGTACGTACGTTTCAGTTTTTATTTTTGTTTTTGCTTTAAATGTGTTGAATTTTTGTTATTCTGACAAGGGTTGTTTTCAATTTTGAATTTCTTGCCTCTTATCAGTGATAAAGCAATGGAATTTTGAATAGATTTTGTGGAGTTAAAGGAGAAACATTCATCTACATAGATTGTCAAAGGGAAGAATATACAATATGGACAGTAGTCGGTCATCATCAAAGCGTACGCTGCCAAATACCCCACGCGTTAGTGATAAAATTATGGAGTATTATGCTAAATACGGCCATGGTCGTGATTTAGAAAAATTTATGCGTCTTTATTCTCCAGCCAGTAGTCAAGAGAGTCAAAATACACAGGATGGCATCAGCAGCGCTGTAAATAAAGAGGCTTTCTGTACACATGCCAGAAGTCAAGAGACCATATGTTCAGACTGCGGCAGTACGTCTTCCATCCGACCGCTGAGCAAATGTTGTAGGAAAAGCAGTAAAAGCCTGCCAAATATTGGCGTTCAACGACAGAATGATGGTGGGGCATATTTTCCCGCCAAAGACATCATAGTTGATATAAATGTTGAAGCTGATGATAACAAAAAGGTATTTAAATTTAATAACTTGTTTTGTATTTGCATAACCACATAACCCCTCACATTCCATTAGAGGTTCGTTCTAACGAATCCTTACAGAAATTTCCTAACCGGAATTAAATATTTGTAATTTAGAAACAATCTAAATATAACGATATTTTCCCTTTACAGATTATAAGCATTTCAACAGAAAGTTTAGAAACTCCTAAGAAAAATGTTAATGGCACTAAAACACCAACTCCAGATTCTATAGCTAAATCACACAGACGTTTAGAATGGGATTCTCTAGGTGATATAGGCTACCAGAAATCAATGTCTACTAGCAATATAAGTGTAATGGAAAAATCATTGCTTAAGGAGTTTTTTAAGGAAGATAGTGTAGCCTTAAAACCTGCTACGTCAACTCAAGCCAAAAGCGAAGCGATTGAACAACACCAAATCATAAACCAAACAAAAGCTGAAGAAATAGAACACAATACTCCACCCCTGGCTAGCAGCACTTTAGTGAATCCCAACAATAGAGGTGCCAAACCAAAAAAATTAACGAAATCAACATCCTCTACTTCACTACAAGAGAAATTTGAAAAATTCGCCCAAACATCCCTCAGACAACTACCGACTGTTAGTACTAAGGAAGTACAATGTAGCATGTCCTGCTCTTCTAATTCTTTATTAGAGGGTACAATCACACCCTCTAGTTTTGAATATGTTTCTTCAAGATCCTCAAGATCTCATTCATCTAAATCATCAAACGCTATATCCCAGACTACTCACAATATTTCCCCGCACAATAACATCTGTGAACATCCCTTTATTACTAGCATAACAGAATTACTAATAAAAAGAAAAGTTTTAGCTGAAAAAAATCAACAAACGCAAACTCAGTCTAATAATATACAGCAACTAAAAACAAATTTCAAATTTGCTTTAGATGAAAATAAAGAAAATAAAACACACTCTTCCACCAGCGTATGCTCGTCGACTGCCTCTTCTTTCTCGCTAACACCTGAATTGGATTTAGGTATACAATTGATTTGTTCACTTATAGACGCTAAAAGTGTTAATGGCAAACAGAAAAAACGATTAATTCGTGATATTGTTAAACGTTTATCAAGATTAGAAGTTAACGAGGAGAGCTTAAGTCACTCGTCTACCGACAATAGTAGTGCAGTTCTTTATGATTCAGTACGTTCTAGTATCAATAACAAACAGGAACTCTTGAAGATGGCTAAAGAAAAAGTCGGCACTAAATCGAATGTAATACCCATACCCATTGTAGAGGAACAGATTAATGTAAAGGAATCTACTACATCTAATAGCAATACCACCGAAAGTTCGAAAGATTCTTACGGTAATTCTTTAACTGTTCTAATATTAAGCCATAAAAAATAATTTTCTTTATATGTTTCAGTTTTTAAAGCTGATACAGAGGACACTAATAAATCAAAATCTCCTGACGGCAAAACGTCACATCTCCATCGAATGAAACAAGTCGAAGGTCATTCCAATAAACATTTGACAAGTAAAGCAAAAAATCAAAAACGTGAAAATATTTCAAATGAAAATAACACCAATGTGCCAAGGTTAACATCAAGACAAATTGAACAGATTAAAACTGTACAAGAAAGAGATACCTGTGATCAACCATCTAAAACGACAAGTGAAACTAAGACAAAGCGTTCTACACTTACAAAAACTGTTTTAAAATCTCAACAAGTACCTTTAACTCCTTCAAATACATCATCTTCTTCAACTAGTCGGGATTTAACTACACAAAAATTTATTGGGCGTCCCAAAAGTGATCTTAATAATTCCAATACTGATGCAGAGCAGGCAAGTATGCGTGAATGGCTAAACCCTTTGACACAGTCCGAAATTGAATACGAAGAGAAAAAACGTAACGAAATTAAGAAAAAAGAGGCCACTATACAAAAGTTACTTAAGAAGACGAAGCACGACTGTGGTCGGGTACAACAACTAAACTGGATAGAAAATGAAATAAGAAGATTAGAATGTTTAAAACATCTGTTATTAAAGGATGTAACAACAGAACAAAGTTCATGTAATCTATCAAGTATCGAATTAACATCCCCATCTGACAAAAACTCCGCTAAAGACTCTACAAAAACCTACAAGTTATACGATACAGTTTACTCTGATAAATCTTCGGTGTTAAGTGAAAATGCTGAACATTTGGTGCAAGAAATTGAAATTATTTTAGAAGAATCCCATGAAGATGTAATTAACTTGAAGGACAATTTGAAAAAATCAAAAAATAGGACAAAGGAAACACAAATTTTGTTTGAACAACATAATTCCTCTGATATTATTAGCATTGAAAGAAAGGTTAAACCTACATTTCGCTCTGTAAAAGAGACAATTAATATAAACGAAGAGCAAGTGTTGAACGGCCAGGCCTCAGATACGGATAATAAGCAAAAATGTCAAAGAGAAAAAATCGACACACCAAGTACTGAGGAGAGCCAGAATTCAGAAAGTTTAAAAGAAATGGTACAACAAAGAAAAAAAGAATTTATAGAGGCATATAAGACAAAAAAACAACATCATTATGAGGCGCTTAAACAACAGCAAAAAGAACATTTTAAATATCTAAACATACAACGTAAAATCAAAGAAAGATCAAAACCTTCGACTAGTACCACTACTGATACCGATCATTATTCAGTACCACACACCGAAGGTAGAAAATTCAATGCTAACAATTTGTCTTACGCCTACACGCAAAATCCTTTACCTCTGACACCATCCGAGAGCGAGAATTTTAAATCAAAAAATCTGGACATAATTTATAGTACAACTGTTAATCCACCACCGCCAAAAAGAACTATTTTTGGAAATCAATCTACTATTACTAATCCAATCACAGCGACTACCTCTTCGTCGTCGACTTCAATGTTTTGTATATCCTCAGACGTTTCAGTGCCAATGGGTTCCGGCAATACTTCTTCAACTCCAACTACTACACATCAATACGATGATGTTGCTGCAGCTGTAGCCATACCAGGCATTGCTATACAAACTTCCGATTCCATGTTGTGCACTAAACCCATTTACGGCTCTAAGCAAACAGCTTCCTTCTTTACGCCATATAATATCGCCCCTGCCACCACCACAACGACCTCGAATTCAACAACAGCCTGCATTCAAGTGAAACCTAAAGGCATTGCGTATGTTATTGAATTTGAAAATGATAAGAAGAATTCAAATTCCAACTCAACTTCAAATCGTGATATTAATACAAAATCTCAAGCAAAAACCTCTGTTTCAAATCGTACCGATGATGAAAATAATGTAAAAGCTTCCTCCTCTATCAACGAACCCCAATTGACTTTACAGGAACATTTAGAAAAGAGAAGGCCGTTATTTCTACAACATTCAAAAGAACGTAAAGCTATTCTTAATCAATTACAACGTATGCGCGAGGAACGTGGCCGTCAGATAAGAGAAATCATCAATAACTCCAGTTTTAATTCATTAGATAAACGTTTAAAGCATTTACCGCCACCTCCAATACGTAAGTTCGTTTTCTAAATATTTCGTTGTAACATAATTAATGTTGTATGCGTATCACTTGGTTTTTAATATATTTATAGAAAAAGTACGCATTATGAAAACCAAGGAAATGAAGGCTCTAACCAATAAACGTTTTACGAATCTAAACGAAGTGGTGGCTAAGCAAGAACATGAAATTGAGCAGAAGAAACGAAAAAGCAATCGAATTTTAAGGGACGTCTTTAATCGAGTAAGTAAAATAAGTGAAACTGAATTAGAATTGCCGAATAGCTTATGCTGGTTATTCTCGTATTATATGATTTTATTTTCCTTTTAGTAACATTCTGTTCGTTACTCTTTTCAGCGTCTTCAAAAACGAATGCGGAGCGGTAAATTATCATTAAATCACAGCAAAACTGTAATATAAATCCAAATAATTGAACTATTTGAAGACATATGTACATCTTTTTTAATCGTTACATATTTTATGATAAAAATGTTTTCAATATATTTTTATATATAGTTGTTATATCCCAGTTATTAAACAAAATAAAATAAAAAATAAAAATAAAAATAAAAAATAAAAAATTATTGATAATATTACTGAAAGCTTTCCTGAGGAATTTACACATGCATTTATTAGTTTCAGTGTTCATTGGTTATAAGGTGTTGCTAACATTAGTAATGGAAATATTCATAATAATGTGGTAAGTAATAAACATGGACCTATACAGACAGGGCAGCGTAGTAAGTTCAATATACCATTGCTATTATCAAATAGACTAGAGATTCATCTGGCTGTTAAGGTCTGATTTTAGGCTCGTAACTGACTAGGGTTCTAAACAACAAAATGAAAATATCTAAGGCTTTTAGTACTATTCTAAACTGGCTACCTAATGACTGATGGTCAAAAAGTTGTTACAGTGATCGATTACAAATCGCAATCCACCTTTATATCTAAACTGATATTATAGATTGCAACTCACAACTAACATTTTAAAGCTTCACTTGAAATTTTTTTTCAAGTTATTATTGCATGCTGGTGGCGTAACTGAATCTGGAAGATCATACAATAATACTTCTAAACTGACATAACTATATTTTCAGATATTCATCTTTCCTATTTGATAACATATCAGAAGTAATGCCTCAAACAGACCTTATAATGACACGAATCCGATAGACGTTTACATGGATGGATTGTGACTTTTACATGCGATAAATTCACTGGTAAGTATGCTTTTGTACAGTTTTGGCCTTCCTGAAAGGTCAGGCTAAGATTCGATTGTTGGCCATGTCTATTGGTCTTTATCTAAGTTGTCCGAACCTGCACGGATTGCTTCGAGCTATATTGGACATTGTTTGATCGGTTAGCTTTGCAACTTACTATTGAACTTCAACTTGGTTGTGACAAAAAAAGGTTTATAATTCAATGGCCTAGTAACTGCCGTTATTAATATTATACTTACGACACAGTAATGCTGTGACGTACCTATCCGTCCTACGAACTTAACTAAAGACGTTTTAAAAATTGAATATCTAATCGATTAGAGTTGCTAGCTGATAATTAATTTTATTTTTAAAATCAATAATTCAAATACACATTTAAACACTCAAATATTTTCGTATGTTTTAAATATTTCGTTTTTATTATTTTAATTGCAATAGAAAGTAATTGCTCTTTGAATTTTTAATTTATTTATTTTTTTTTTAATTAAATTTAATCAGATGATAATATTATATGTTCTTATTTGTTTTAGATATTCATAAGATTATATGGAATAAAATATTTTATATTAAACACATTCATATACATATATAAAGACTTTTCTAATAAAACTATGCGAAAACCAATCTTTTTGGAAACATTTTAAATTATTATTTTTATTAATTTTTGCTAAAGGAGATTATTTTTTGTATGTTATTTAATTAACTATTTAACAATATATTTTATATTTTGTTTTTCTATTCAGTGTAACTTTTAACAATGCTATACAATTCCAAAGTGTGTGAGTAGTAAAGGAAAAAGGGAATACGATAAAGCATAGTAGTTTTTATTCGTTGAAATATTTATGAGTCTGATCTATTTCATCCGTTTGGAAAATGTAATAATAATAATTAGCCTCACTTATATACTAGAAATTGAATAGCTAAAAATACCACGTAGAAAAACGTGCAGACACAATATTTAACAATAGGATATACATAAATATGTATGCTTTCGGAATGTTTTATAGGCTAGGTTGGATGGGCGTTATTAAAGGAGTTAAAAAGTAATGTGGCTAACGTGAATGCTAATTGTAATATTAGCAATGAGATCATATTGATACAAATGGCATATTTTTTTATTAAAAGCACAAACAAAACATCATGCACATCATCCACGTCATTACTAATATTATTTCATCATCTTTCTAACACATTATTATTCATGAAATTAAAATACTATTGCTTTTCTCTTTCTTAACCACTTTTTGCTTTTTTGTAACAAGTTGTGAAATAAAGTTCAAGAGATTCTGAATAAACATTTGAAACATATCCTCTTAATATTTTGTTTCTCTCTCTTCAATATACATATATACGCTCAACTTATTAATAAACAAAAATTTCTTTATTCAGCTTATTGCTCTATTATTTTATAATTTTATATTGTGTCCATTTAATTGTTTTTATTTTGAAGCTATTGGTGTTTTAATAGTTTGCTTAAATTGTTGCAATAAATAAAATATTATTATTTTTTTTTTGTTTAATTAATTTATGTTTAATAATAATTACGGTTAAATATTTTCTTTCTTCTTAAATTTGCATTAATTTATATATTCTTTCAACTTACAATAAAGCATTTATTTTTGTTTATTTTTTATTATTTAAAAAACAACGTTGAGCTCAACAACGGACATGTTCAAACTGTTGCGAAGTAGTTAGTGCTTGCCAACCATATCTAGACCACCTTCTTCTTCCATTTTCGAAAGGAATTTGATAGCGCGATGTTGAGGCTCAGTTTGACGTGCCATATCAATAAGAGCCAATAATTTTTTAATACCGATAAAAACGCTAAAAAGAATAATTAAAAATATATTATCATTTTAAACGATTTATTAAATTATTAAATTTATTAAATTATAAAATTATTATTTGAAATCAAAAACTATAATAAACCGACTTCTGTCATTCTACCACTTAATTTCCACTATAACAACAGCAGGCGTATCTTATTTTCATTTAGTACATCTAGCAACAAATCTGCTATCAAGAAAGGTGTGAAACTGACTTTCTATTCTATTGTAATCTATTAAGCCATGAAAATACCTAAAGCCATTCATAGCAGACAATCCTTAGAAAGTTTCTTATGCTAAGATATTTCCCACTCAGTCCTCAACAATTATAAATTTAACGCCTAGTATCGTATGAAACACGCTATAACAAATGATAAACAATAATTATATCACTATAAACAGAGATTTACGGACCAATGCACAGTAGGAAGCTGGATATCCTACATGTCCATGTCCAACCTAATATCCTACAACTGTCCAAATCCCAAAAATAATTAATGTACGCATTTACCAGATATCATAAACCAACTTTGAATCAGAAGATGAAATTCGAATTTGAACGATCCGGTTTTAATGTTACGTTCGGAAGACATTTTAATTTTGGCAGAAGATTTTTGTAAAAGATTCGTAAATGCTTCGACAATAATGTTGTAGTACTACATTATTTTATTCCAATCTCTCCAGACTTTGTACAACAACTAACTAAAACAATGAACTTACCGTTTTCCTGACATTTTCTTGCCAATAGCTTGTAATTCACCCTTGCTAAAGATGTCGCAATCTTCTAGAACAGCCAAAACATGATCAGGTTGGGAAAGATTAGGTACATGTAAAACAGAAGTAAAAGCGGATAACATTTCCATCTCTTCCAAGACCTCACTGCAATTATTGTTACATATTAAAAATTAAAATTACATAAAAATCTCAATCATATGATTTAATATACCGTCTGCTTGAGGTAACCAATATTAACAATTTGCGACCCTTAGGAGGTTGTTTCTTAAGGAGCACCAACAAAGCTTGTAAAGTTAAATTTGAATAACGTGGACCAATAGGACCATAGTCAAGTAAACGTTCAACATTATCAACTACAATGCAACTTAACATGGAGCGATAAGCATCGTCAAAAATCTTTAAGAAATTAATAGAAAAGAAACATATTTTAACTCATCATACGATTGAATAAGACCTTAAAAACTCACCTTACGTATGTGTAGGCACTTGGCCGATTCAGTATAACCTACCATATCCTCGGGTGAGCAAACTTTTACAAATGGAAAATCGGACATTTTAGCCAACTTGGCAGCTAAGGCAGTTTTTCCTGAATTTGGAGAACCCTCAATTAATACTGATACCAAGCCAGAGCTTTCAGTGGCACGAGCCTGTTGCACATATAACATGCCATCTTCCAAGATGTTTGCAACCGGTTGGCCCCAATTGATAATGCCTCTTGAAAGCATATTTTCCAAAATTTCCAAAGCTGTGCCAAAAGCTGGTTTAATATCATTCTCTAAGGCATGCAAGAAATCTGATCGTGTAACCTTTAACTTTTCCATAGCTTCCGGATCAACGGTTACCTTAGCATCAGCTTTAATTAATCTATTCATTGCAGTAGATTGAGCAGCACGAACCAACCCTTCTAACTCAGCTCCGCTGAAATTTTTAGTAAGAGCTGCGATTTCTTTGCTGTCTACATCTGGGGCAATTTTATTGAATTCACGCATGCGCTTAGTATGGATATTTAAGATTTGCACACGACCCTGTTCATTGGGTAAACTAATTTCCATTTGTACTTCTAAACGACCGGGACGCAATAGAGCATCGTCGATCATGTCACGACGATTTGTCATGCCAATAACTAAAATGTTATTCAATTGTTCAACACCATCGATTTTAGCAAGCAATTGATTTACCACTGTGTCATGGACACCACTATTGCCAGCTACTGAGCCACGTTGTTTACAAATGGCATCGATTTCATCGAAGATAATGATATGTAAACCACTGTTGGGACCCAACTAGAAAACATTATAAGAAATTAAATTAAATTAAATTAAAGTTTAAACTGTTTTAAATCCATATCCACTCACTCTTTTCTCTTCTTCTTCAGCTTCGGCGAACAAACGTCTTATATTGGCTTCTGATTCACCCACATACTTATCCAAGATTTGAGGGCCATTAACAATTTTTGGTTCACGAGCATTTAACATATTGCCAATTTGTCGTGCCATCAAAGTTTTACCAGTACCAGGTGGACCATACAATAATATACCTTTAACGTGTTTACAACCTAATTGTTCCACCAACTCTGGAGGAAAGACTCGAGAAGCAAAAGCTCTTCTAAAAATGGCATTAAACTCCTTATCCAAGCCACCAATACCCATTTTACCGAAATCCCAATCAGGATTTATAATCGATTGACGCACTATTTTACCCTTTGATTTTCCTTGCAAATTTAAAGATGAATTTTCGGCCTTCTCAAATTGAACTATAGTATTGCCTGTAATGCGTCCAAACCGAACATTTCTAGTGGCAGCGTCCTTGCCTTCACTAAGAGCTTTCGGGTCAACAGCTTAAAATATTATTGAAAATGAATTTTGAAAAGTTTTTTCATTATAGTTTTCTGCGCTTACCCTCTAAGGTTTTAACGGCCAATCCCAATAGTTTCTTATCCTGGAAACTAAAGACCAATGTTTGACCCACGGTCAAGGCCATTCCAGCGAACTGCATCAAAAATTCCTTTGCCATTTGATCAGAATCATACGGTTCTTGAGAAGTGCTGAAAAATAAAATCACAATAAAATGTATGTCTTAACACAACTGTGGTAGGAGGGTGGGTAACTGTGTTTGAATTTATTTCAGTATATAAATTTGGATGGAATGAAAATGACGGAATTGATATTAATTATAAAAATTAAATAGTAATTTAAAAATTAAGACAGTAATCGTTATAAACAACATCAGTTGCCATTAAGTATTTGCTTTAGTAAGGCAAACAGATTTTTTTTATAAAAATAATTCATGTATTTTAAACATTTATATTTTTATAATATATATTTACAAACTCTTTATTTTAATTCAACTAATTTTTATTTATCTAAAAAAATTTTAGAGTTTTATTAAAAAAAATATTTTCTGAATTTTCAAATAAAAAATAAATAAATGAAATAAAAAAAATTGATATTGAGATTTAAATAATAAACAAAATTGCTTTGCTATAACTTTTACTACCATTCATTTATATGATAAGTCTACGCAACAGTTTCAATGCTATTAAGACATGAAATCATAAAAGATTGCCGGTATATCTATCTCTAAGATTTTGAAAAAAATTTAATATTCCCTATTCTGTAAATCAAAATACACTTAAGTTATGAAATATGTACTTTTAAGTTAGAAAACCTATTATCTTTAAACTGAGAGGTCTTAACTTTCATGTACATTTTTAATTTTAAAGCACTCTCACTTGATTTTTATTATAAAACTTTGGAATATTATTTAGTGTTCCTATTATTTAAAATCTATAAATATAATAAATATATTTTATTATTTTAAACAATAGTAACTTTACAATATTCTTTACTTCAAAGAAACGTGTCAATAAACATGGCCAAGTGTTCGCCTTAAATGAATAATGTGTTAATGATTGTCATAGTTGGCAAAAGAATGTCCGCATCAAAACTGCAATGCTTAATGTAGTCGACAAAATCGATTTAAATGGAGAGGTAGACGTAATATGTTCCCCCTAATAAATATTAAACACATGTACATAAGAATGTCCCCTTAGATTAACCTTGATAAAATTGTTTCATAATATACACCCTTCTCATGATGAGCAAGGAGGCAAAATTCCAATTATCCAACTAAATGAACCTCAAGCTTTATTTTAAAAGCGATTACACCGATTGACGTGTGTATTTTAGTTTGTGTATTATAAATATGTATGCCATCTTTTGTCTTATATGGCATGTATGAAAAAGTACTTACGTTTTCTTTTGCAAGAAGTCCGTCTCAAAGGAGACCAATGTAATAATATCGGAATTTCCATCGAATCGATAGGGGCGTATATCGATATCTTGATTAATGGACAGTGTAGCCCATTTGCGTTGCACTAACGAAAATCCAATATGACCGCGTGGCACTTCTGCAGTACGTTCCAAAGCAAATATGTAATGTTGGCCAGGGCCAGGGGAAATATCTGCATATCTGCAAGAGAAAAATCGTTATTAGATGTACTCAAGATTTCTTTATTTTCAATTATGTTGCGCTATACTTTATATCTTCCGGAAAATCATTAATATTCACAATGGCCTTGTTGGTCAATGACAGTTCGTCTGTGGGACATTTTGTAGCTTTCATACGCTGTAGAAAAAAATCACATTAGATTCAATTCAAGTTTTAAGAAATTTATCAAAATTTCACAATTTTTTGCTCCCAAACTTACATAGGACATGTTGAAATGTTTTATAGAAACTTCTCTTGAAAGGTTTCTACTTCTTAATCAAAAATTATTTCCTTTTTAACACATAAACAAAAACACTAAACAGCTGTTGGTTTTTCTCTTTTTCTCTCTGAATTTTTCTCTCTTGCGGTTTAGAAAATCTCTGTTTACAACTTTTTCAGTATTGGTATCCGTGTCTCTTTTCCCTTTACAAAAAAGAGGGTAAGTTTTATTATTTTTTTTCTTACAGTGGGGAGGCTGTAAAATTATGAATAATATCGATCCAATTTTTTTCAGAAAAATTTTTTTTTTTCCTTGTGTACATATAAATTAGAAATTAAATTTTATAATTTTCTGTAAGTTAAAATAAATATTTTTGTTTAATATTAATTACTTTTTTCATAATTATACCTTTTAACTAAGCGTTTCCGAAAGTTTATATTATTCTTTTATATTACTCACTTTTAAATCTTTATATTAATTACTACTTTATGGAAGATAATGACGCAGCTTTACATTTGGAGAGCCAGCTCAGTAATGAATTTATTTTTGGGGAACTAATTTTAGTTGCTCAAAAAATGGAGCAAATCTCTTAAATTATGAAAATTGGCTTTACTTTTTCGCAGATGACAACCCTGTGTTTGGTATATGACAAAAGTGCTGACTAGTTTGGTTTTGTCTATAAATAACAGTACGCTTAGTTTAAATAAGTACGTACATTGGTCTAACGGATCAGTACGATTAGAAGGGGAAAATAATATCAACTTTCATTTTTAATTGAATTTAAAACAATTTTATTTAAAAATGAAAATAATTCATCATGTATTTAATAAAAACTTAGCGAGAAACATTTGGATCTCAGACCTAGCAATGAATTTGGGTATATGTAGTAAAAACCCGAATTAATAACTTTAGATAATTTAAGCATTACGTACTTAACAAGCGTGAATTTAAAGGCAAAAGCAGTTTATTGCCAATAACAAGTTTCTACGTGAATGACATAATGGCAGTTAAAGACATTATAGCCCAGTACTTAGTAAAACATATATTATTGTATCAACTTTATCTCGATACTTTTTAAAGGACACTTCCGTTGCACAAATAAATTTTACTGATTGGTTACTGGGTATATGGTAAACAGTAAGAAATTATCTCATCTATTATTGCAGATAACATAATTAAAGTTCCTAAAAAATCGATAAATCAAAAAAAAAAAAAAAATGTTAGACAGTCCAAAGTTTCTTATTTACCATTTTATTAATATTTTTGTTTATTTTATTTTCATTTTATTGATACGCATTTACCATTTTATTGCAAAATATTTTATATTATGGAATCTATTAAAATTGTAAACATGTATGATATATGATAAGTTTATCTTATTATATTATTAAGAATCCTACAAGGGAGCTTCACATTCTTTTTATAATTTTTTTATAATAATAATAATTATTTCAATCTTTTTCCTGTTTTTATTTTCCTTTTCTTTGTAACTTTTATTTTAAACAGTTTGTCTATTGCTGTGGTGATGTCTGTAATAACACCATGTATAATTTGTATTTTTAATAACATTTAATTTCTTTTTCATTTAAGACTTTTCGTTTTAATATTTTGCTTATTAATAATAATATTTTATATATCTATGTATATATATTGTTTAAACATGTCTATGTAAGTTAAATTCGATAAAATGTTTTATTTATTTTTTAATGATGTATGTCCTTTACTTATATTTAAAAAAGTAGTGCCTTAATGTAAATCTTTATAATAATTGTTCTTAAGTAGTGTTTCCTGTTTGGCCAATATCTAGTTAAGTAATGAAATTAAATATAAAACCATAAAATATTTCAATAAGTAATTTATAGCAAGAATGATAAACTAGATAGTTTATCATTCTTGATTTATAGTGCCATACCAACATAAAGAGAAAAAATTGTTTTAAATGCAGTGAGAGAAGCGTCATTTACGTTATGCAGTGGAATCTCGCAATTTAAGAATGTCTACTATTAAAAGCTTCGATCAAAGTTTATTAAACATTCTGTACTTAACAGCATTGTTTTCAATATCTGCGTCTTCATGAAAAACACTGAAGAATGTAAGAGCAGCAGCTCAGCTTGAAGATAAACATCTTCTAAAATTGGTATGATGTACTGAAAACGGTGTAAATAATTTCTTAATGGTAACTTTTAAACTGGGGTAATAACCAATTCGATAACGATGATGATAAACGATCCTTTATTAGTATTGACTTTGATGTAATGGATTTTGGACCTTTTTATCGCATTCTGTCAATGAAAGTGACTATTGTTGTAAAATCGTGCAACAAAATGACAATATATTTTAGTAAATACATGTCCAATCTTTTGGAGGTAATAATAATGTTAATCTTATATAAAATTAAAAAAAAAGAAATCAAGCAAATATTACTGTTTGTTTTGAAAATCTGGTTCTAATTTGTGAGAATCTACTGTAATCTTTTTTGCTACCAAAAATATCCGATATTCTTGAAAATTTATGGTGTCATCTTAGATGTAATCATATTTTATGCGGTAATGCGAATAACTAAATAAAAGAAAAATTAAAATAAAAAACAAAATAAAAAGTGTTATCGTTTCCGTAATAAAAATAAAATGCATACGGAGTTTTATTATTATTTTCTTAATACTAAATGGTAATTTTAAATGGTAATTATTTTGTTTGTTTAGTGCTTGTTTTTCAACAATCAGTATCGTACCAAGCAGCCAGATTATTGTTATCATTGGGTGGTGTTGGCATAGCATCCAAATCAAAATTCAATGCACCAGCATCAATTTCACCAACATCCATATCCATGGAATAAGGTGAAGTTGGTGCTGCACTTGGTGGAGCACCACCACCGCCACCTCCTCCTACGGGACTGCTGATTTCAAGACCTTGCATAGAGTCTATTGGTAAAGTATCATATCCTGCTTGAGTAATAAAACAAACAAAGATAGAAAAAGAGAAAACAAAAATTCGCAAGTTAATATGCTTTATCAATACCATTACGTGTAAATATACTTTTTTTTTTTAATATTTTCTTAAATAAATTTTTTGTTATATTAACAACTTAATGCATAATAATAATATTGATATATAAATTAATAATATAAAACAAAAGAGACAAACATGCTTCAAAAATAATAATTCAAATGCATGCGCTTAATATATTCAATGGTTATCCAATATATTCATGGCAAAAACAATTTAGACAACAAAAAAAATTAAAGCTATTTATGACAATAGCTCTTCAAATTTTCCTTCTATTACGAGTACAACAGTAGCCGTAGTGGCCCTCTGCCTATCGGGAATGTAATAAATGTATTTATTTCGTAAATAGAAATCTAACATTTCTTCAACAGATCCGTTTACCAATCTGTACCACGTTTTGTATAAACACTGATTCGCTCCAAGTAGGGTAAGAAATATATTGTAGACTAAAAAAAAATATTTTGAAAATTGATTAACCGCGTATAGTTTGAGGGCTTGTCTAACACCGTACAAGAAATTCGCCAAATTTATTTTTTAGTATTTCTTAGCGCAATACGAAAATTCAAATCAGACAAATTTGGATAAATTTCTAGTTCTGGAAGTACAGATGTCGAAAGAGCCAGTAAAATAATGCAAATTGTCGTATGCGACCTCCTTGTCGATCGTCAGGAGCAAAACATTGTAGAAAGAAACCTTTTAAAATCACTTTAGCAAGGTTGAATTTCATCTACGAATCGGTAATATGTTAGTCTGGTAAACGCTAAATAAAATCTATCATCTCAGTGAGAGAGCCTAAGAAGTTGTCAAAGACGTTTTGACGTATCTTCAACGAATTTATTCCATTTCTCATCGAACGATGAAAGATAATAAAAACGTGGCATTTGCGATAGCGTCTTTTAAAAACGGTCGTATTCTAATTGTGATGAGCTATCGGAAACACCAGTCAAGCCAGTATTAATAGGTAGAAAACTTTTGCTGTGTTGTAACTAATTATCCGTAATAAACTGCCTGCTTACTTGCGGCCGAACTCTCAATAGAAGCCTATTCTGTGAACAATTGGATCGTATACCATCAAACCAACTGCTTTGATGAATTAGAGAGAATTATGTTTTAACAGAATAACGCGAGGATGTAAATCACATCGATAGTGACTCGCCTGATGCTTCATGAGTTTTGTTTTTGAGGTTTAAAATTTTAGGGTATAATTCGGCTTTATTCAAGACGAACTTAATAAAGTAATAAATTTAATTTAATTTGTTATTTTGTATAACAAAAAGAAACTTGTATTTTTTGTTTATTCTTGTGAGGAGGGATCATCATCATTTATCAACGTAAATAACATTAAGCTACTATTTTTCATTTTGTGTACATTAGTGTTTAAATAAAAAAAAAATTAAATAAATTAATACATTTTTTTTAAGTATAAGATAGTAGTTATTACAGAAATACATACATATGTATGTATGTACATATATGTATATTTAAATTTGAAAATATGAAAGAAATGTTAACGATGAATTGAATAAAAACAACGACCAGTTGGACTGGAACAACATTCAGAATTCGACTTGTGCTAATCCAAGTATGCAAAAATTCGGCTGCTCTCTTTTGTCAATTGTGGTAATGATTTGAAATGATAGTGTTAGAAAACATCAGCATAAAACCAAAAATTTTTATTTCTTTTAGTTTAACGAAAAATTATGAGAAATATTTAAACTTAAGATTTTAGTTATATTCTTGATTATTTTAAAAACATTTTATATTACTGTAGTCATTCATCATGCTGAAGCTTTTTTAAAATTAACAAAATGTGCTTAAAAAAATAAAATAACATGCACAACAAAACAAAAAAGAATTATAAAAGAATTGTAATTGTAATGCAATTTAATGAAAACAATATTTTCCTTTTTTTTTTTTTTGAAAATGTAATATAATTTGCTGAAACAACGTTCAAAATAAATTCCAAATTAAAAACATTAATGAAAATTTTAGATAATAACGAAACGCAAAAAGAAACGCTTTATAAAAATTTCAATATCGAAATATTTCATATACAGTATGACGACGACAAATCACACTAAACATTTTATATGAAATTATTTCAATTTACAACATTGGTGGATAGTCGCAAATTGAGTTCTAATTCCTAAAAATAAAAACGATTTTCGGAGGTTTTCATCCAAATACTTTGCTATCATGTCTACATAAAATTATTGAATAATTATTAACAGCTATTAGACCATCGATTACGAAAATATTATAGAAAAATTGGACATGGCTTAACTCTACCCATAGTCTTTAATTTTTAAAAGTATTATTATTACGTATTGTATTCTGTAATATTATTATAGTCATTACTTCACGCACTTCAGTTCTCAAAGTTTTTAACGTAATAAGTGAATATTCAACATCATAAAACTTAAAAAACGTTATTTTTAGTTATAAATAAAAAGAAATAAGATATATTGAAAAAAATATGTCAGTATTTAGAAATATTCCTGACATTGCAAACACGAGTGTAACTGAAACTTTCTCAAACTGTATATTCAAATAATTCGACATTCATATATAGTATTTCGATATTGCTTTTTATTAAAAGAAAAAAGAACTAAAAAAATTATTTAAATTGTTTTGTAATATATATATAAGTATATATTTTTTTTTTCTGTGAAAAAAATAAATTGAAAATCACCTACAAATGTTAATTAGGTTATTTTTTCAGGATAAATGGTTCCTATGAGCAGAAAATAGTTGAAAGCAAAGTAGTGAATGTATATACATACATATATGTATATATACATTGTATATTATTGTAAGTTGCGATTATTATTTATTATTGCAGTGAATATATCGTTTGAATATTTATATTAATTGTAATTCGTATTGTGTTGTATATTTCATAGAGTTGTTTTATAACATTGATTGGCCATTTTACAAAACGTTTTCGAAATTGAGTACTAATGTCGGTTGCTTATTATTTGAAGAAGAATATTTCGTTACTTTAATTTTTGTTGTTAATTTTATTTTTTCAATTTCAACAATACTCTTGTGCACGTTTCGATTTTAAATAAATTCGGAGTTTAAATTTAGATTCAATGATGATATATGTTAGGCTGGCTCAACTGTTATTTTTTTATTTATTTATTAATTAGTGTTTTTGTTAATTTGATTTTTTTTTTATTTTATTCCAAAATAGCACATACAGGAGCGTTTAAACAGTTCATATCAGAGAGAAAGAGCATTTGGTTAAGGTAAAAAAAGAAGTAAAAATATGTTCATTATTAGTCTTTTTGAACAAGTCTTTTTTAGTGACTTAAACTATTATGAATTTCTTTTTTTTTGTTTAGTTTTGATAAGCTATTAAGTGAATTTAATTTGTATTCTATATATTATGGCTGACATTTGTGAGTTAAATATACAGTAGGTATATTTGTAATTTTAACATTGTTGCATGTATGTTATTTTGTATATACACAAAAATGAACATTGTAATAAATTTTAATTTTAATATGAAAAGAAAGAAATATAAATGAGTGAAATGAACTAAAATTAAACATTTTTAAATATTTGAGTAAAACAATGATTTAAAAAATGAGTGCAATCAATGAGGTGTATTAGTCAAACAGTAATTTTCACTTGGAAATATTTGTTATTACTAATTACACATTTTGAAATAATATTTTTAAATTTTATTATTTATTTTTATAAAAGTATTATCCAATTGAAATTAAAGGAAATCATTTCGAATATAAATTGTGGAATTAAATTTTGATTTGATTTCGAATATTAATACAAATGATGATAAGTAATAGTATAAAAAAAAATTAGATTCTCACATAATATAAGGATGGGTTTAAATTGGCATTCCATATTAAAATAACTTCTTAGAAATTAAAACAACTTCTTGGAAAATTTTGTGTTAACCTGACTAAGTGTGACAGCGCATAGAAAATGACATTAGTAAAATGAAAACACTAAAACCGTCCGTAGTAGATCAAATACAATACGCAATTTATTATTTAACCTATCAATAAAATGTAAAAGTACGACCGACGTTTGAATTGCGGTAACCAAAGTAACGCAAAGTTATTGAAAATATCGCAAGACGATTACCAATATAAAGGAAAACAGTTTTATTTTTTTAATTTTAGGGAAAAAAAAGTCTCTTCTTTAAATAACTAAATCTGAAACATTTTTTCTTGAAACAAATACATATTTTTAAATGTATCAGAATGAAAATTAAACTGAAAAAAATTCATACATTTTAATGAACGTTTTAGAATAACGAAACAAAATATTAAATAATGAAGAAAATTGTAAAAAAAAAATATTCATTAGATTGAAAAATAAATGGAATGGTAAAAAAAAACATAAGGAAAGAAAATCTGCACAAACGTATGGATTAAGGGAATAAATAGTTGTGGGAGAGTGGAGGTAGAATTATTTACTATACGATATATAAGAAGTATAACGAACAAAGATTTGAACGAGAAAACTGTTTATGATGCTTTTGATTTGTGGACGTATATTGTATCACTTGTGGCAAGAATTTGTTTTGTCTTAATTTTATTAGATTTTTTTAATTGACGTTTACAATGTTATTCTTTTTTGTCTTGTTTGAATGTGAATAACTTTCTACATGCTTGCTTTTTAAATGTATTTTTTTTTTATAATGGTGGTTTCGATCAGGTGGTCATGGGGGGATGGGGTATTAAAAACGATTATTATTTAAAAAGAAACACACAAAATTATAGGAGTCATCATACGTACCTTGTTGGAATGCGCGACCGCCATGTGAGCTGTGTACGCTCGGTGGCCCCTGACCATAGAGGCCTTCATATGCTTGCTCGGGACCAAGCATATCCTGTGTAACACATATCGAGGTTTGATTTATGGTTTACAAAACGTTTAACATTGGGATGATTTTCAACAAAATGATTCGATTTCGAAATTCGGTATTTTTGGTATAAATTTTATATGTTGTTGTTAAAAATGGTAACAGAAAAATGTCACATTGTAAATAGTAGGTTGATAGGTGATTTTTTGTTTTTGTTTTTATGTAGTTTAATCACATTAACCATTAACATTTATTAATTTTTTTGAAGGGGAAAACGGGGTTTCTCAATACGAGGGGGCCACCAAAAACACATTTTTTTTTTGTTATAAGTTCAAACAAAGTTTAGCCAAATTTGAAGTATTTTTTTCGTAACAGGTGCATGGGTATCAATTTTACGTGATGGTTGTGGGTGGGGTGGTAGAGTTTACATTTGGTGTTGGTAGTATAGTAGTTGTGAAAATTTGCAAAAAAAAAAAAAACGAACAAAAATTATAAAAATAAAGAGAACAAACAAAAAAGAAATTAAAAATATTAAATTAATAAGTAAAAACTAAATGAAATTTAAAAATGTTGATAATATAATAAAAATAATACAACATTAAAAGCTAATAAAAAATATAAATAAAGTTTAAAGAAAAACTAACAATTTTGCTCACTAATATTTGATATAGAAAACAACAATAATTTATTTTTGGTTTTTCACTAATTTCAACTACAACATTACGTAAAATAAAATGTTGCCAAAAAGGAAGAGATATAATAATTCAAATAAATTTGATTTAAAGCAGTTTTTTGTAAAAATAAAATGCAAAATATAAAGTACTTCAATATAAATATAACTATAATAATTAACTATTCTTACACTGAACCAAAAATTAGAAAAAAAAATAATATTCCTGGTTTCGTTTTATATACAATACGCTATAGATTTAATAATTTATCTTATTTATATCTTCATATTATTACAAATGTTTAGCATATAAACTTCAATATTATAATATTTTTATTTAATTTTTTATTATTATTATTATTTTTGAAGTAACATTAAACATAACGAACCTGTAAATCTGGACCCATGCCGAGATCAGCATTGCCCCATATATTATTATCCTCACGCAGAAGTGAATTGGTTAACTCGATGGATAGACGTTTCTTATAGTCTTGGGGTTTGTCTTCACTCATACGGAATAAGACAGCAGCTGCATAAGTCGCAACTCCTTCGTTGCGTGAGTGTAATAGATCTGTTAAAGGCCCAGTGGCCCCTTCTTGTTCAATTATTTCAGCTCCTTCTTTGTCTGCGGCTAATTCACAGAGAACGCCAGCAGCAACACGCTTAATACGTAACATAATGATTATTATTTTTGAAAATAAAGGAAAAATCAACTTACCTGTATATTTTCAATTTCATTAAATAGCAAACGTACAAATATCGGTATAACCGACTGTTGGCGAATCAAAGCCCTGTTATGAGACTCACGAGCTAATATGTGTAATGCTCCAACAGTACCTTCAACAATTTCCTCCATACGAACACCGTCTGCATAAGCCGAAGGCTGTTGAGAACCAGTTGTAGCGACAGACGATCGTTGCTAAAAATTGTTTAAAAAGTAATAACCTCCTCATCACTTTCCTTTCATTTTTAAAATGTATATGTATCTACGCTACTTACACGTTCTGTGTCTTGGAAAGCACGCATTAGCAAACGTACTAAATGGTGGATGGCGCCATGTTCACGCAATGGTGCTGCATTAGCTGGGCACAAGGCTAAATTACGTACCAAACCAATAGCAGCCTTGATCAATGGCCAACGTGATGGTGGATGTAAAAGTTTTACAATAACCGAAAGCCCATAATTTAGACGCACGGCGTTTTGAGCCATTTCGGAATCAGCATGACGTGTGGTCAAATGACGAAGAGCACATACGGCTGGCTCAGTAATTTCCTCACGATCACCAGCATTAATAATGGTACGCACTAAAGCATCGACACCACCAACTTGGCAAACTGTGGCCTTATTACGTTGATTATTACAAGTCAAATTCGAGAGTATACCAGCAGCACAAGTAACAACATTAACATCTGTTGAAGCCAATACTTGGACTAAAGACTGTAAAAGGGCCTCCATACCATCAACTTTTGTAGCCGCATCGGACAAATTACGCAAAGTCCACAAACAATTCTGAACTAAACGAGGTGAAGGATTACCTAAATGCATGGCCAAAGCCTGCATACCACCAGCATCAACAATTGCTGGTTTATTGCTCGAACATACCGAGAGCACTTTTAAAACACGAGATGTGGTCCACAACAACTTCTCATAATCGTAGGAACGCATAATGCGCACCAACTCATTTGGCCCTCCAGAGGCTAAAATTATTAGTTTACTCTCTTGATTGCCGTAGGCAAGAATCTGTAAACAATCTGTGACAATGGCCAAAAATTTCACATTATTACGCTGCAACAAGGTAACCATTTTTTGGAGACCGCCAGCTAAACGAACTGCCATTTTAGAACCATCTTGATGCAATAGTAAATTGTGCAAGGTGGTGATGGCATAGAATAAAACACTCTCAACCGGAGAAGACAATAGTTTCACCAAAGCTGGTATACCACCGCTCTTGAATATAGCCAAGAGACCTTGTCGATGATGTGACAAATTATGAAGAGTGCCAACAGCAGCTTTAGTACTCTCCAAATCGTTACTGTTCGAAATGGCGCGTACGAGAGCTGCCACCATTTGTGGACTATTCATAATAGCATGGCGCGAAGCCTCTTTTTTCGACAATTGGTGTACCATCATGGCTGCTTGGGAAACAACAACTTGATCTTCATCATTGAGCAATTTTATTAATTCCGGGATAGCGCGTGTTGCCAATTCGGCGTCATCTTGATAGTTTATAAGATTTACAACAGCATGCTTTAACATTTGTGATGGTTCTGCCAAACGTTGTACAGCTGTTGGTTGTTGTGGATCGAACTGGGTGGAAGGTATTTCAATACCTTCCTCTAATGTTTCGGGAAACATGGCGGCACGTACCCGTTGTGAACGTGTCTGGCTCAACTGACTATTCATATCGTCCACCTGATCTTGGGTAAAATTTTGTGGAAACCCTGTATCCAAATCAAACATAAGTGGATCTCCGTCCATTTCTTCATCCTCTTTACCCGAAAGCGAAGGTGCTTGTGTAACAGCACCCGAATGAATACCAGAATCTACTAAATACGAATTTTGTTGCCACATTAATGTCTGCTCCTTAGATGAAACCATCGGTGGCAAATCCGGTGGATTGTATTGATTATTATGAGACACTAAAAATAGGAAAAGATTAAAAAGTTATATTATTTATTTATTTTGTATTCATTTTTTAAATTTGTTTTTACATTTTAACACAGCTTCATACATTATTGAATACATTTCAAACCACGTAATAATTTTGTACTACTTGATATTGTCGTTTATATTCTTTTTATAAATGAATTAAAAAATTCTACCCCATGGAAATATTTAATGTGCTCCCACCAGAAAAGGGGATGAAAAAACAACGTATTTAATGTAATTGAAAATGAAATCAATTTTAGCTAGAATATCCGTATTTTCTACTAAAAACAGAATCTAACTACAAAGAGAATGCATTAAAGTTATTGAAAAATAAAAAATCTCAATATGAACATTGTCTGTGCTGACAAACGCAAGACGACATTGGATTCAACTCTTACTCTCTTTACTTCTTTTTTTAAAGAAATCGATAGAAATTGAAATATTTCTGTGTAAGCACTTGCAAGGATGACTTAACATATAACGAAAATATTTTAACATTAAAATACATAAATTTTAGAAAAAAATAGGCAGTAAAAATAGTGGAATGATATTTTTAATATAAAATGTATGGCAAGAAATGATCAAAACATATTGCCAAAGGGCAAGTAATATTAAAGAGTCGGACCGGACATATTTAAGCCACAAAAAGTAAATGCCTATGTACATATGTATGTATGTACGTATAATGTTTTTTAATATTCTAATGTATGTATACTACCTACCAATCTAAATGAAACACAAAATGAACATTCAACAATAAAACGAGCAAAAGAAATACTCAGACAAGTATTAGTGAATGGAAAATGAGACGGTACAAAAAAAAAATGAACAAAACTAATTGCATGGTGGAATGAAATCAGCAGGATTAAAAATTACACAAGACTCCACACAATCAGCCAGTGAACGATAATAAATATGGTCCAACATGGAATAACATGAATACAAAAGTATTCATCTTTATTAGACGACAAATTTTAATTTTAAATAATTTATTTAAGTAGACATTCTAAACATGAGTGACGCTAATCTATTAACATATCAAGGATGTACGTACTATAATTTATATAGTCTTTTATCGTCAATTGTAATACAAGAAAAAAATACTAGGATTTGATCTGTAAATAAAATTGTAGTCGTAGAAGCTATTTTAAAACTAGACAACTAGATGTTTCCTTTTTTTTTAGACATTAGGATTTTGTTGTTGAAGAGAAGATATTGTATTATCATAAGTACTTTGTCAGTGACTTTTCAAACCTTCTAGGCTATTTATGTACATACTTTTATGCAACAAACATTCTCATTATGATCAATTAAGCAGAAATAAACCATAGAATCGCTGACGTCGCCTATACAAATATTTACTTATTGTAAAAACCATTTAGCCATGAGTTGTAAATGGAATCGTATGTTAGTAATACAATAAAGAGATTCATATTACATGTCCTAATACTAACAGACAGTTTGTTGCTGTATTAAAACATACAGAGAATTCGCAAGATCTTAATTTCAAAGGATAAAAGTAAATAATAACGTAATAAAAAGTAGTACCTACATTTAAGAAAATATTTCCTAAAACTTACAAAAAAAACCAAAAACCAATAAACAACATTTCTAAATATTTTTCTTCTTCAATATTTTAAAACCAGATACAACTAAATATATGTACATGTATATAAATTATTGTAATATATATTGTTGTTGTAAATATGTAGTAAAAAGTAATGGTAATGATTACAACAATATTAAATATCAACAAATCATCCACAGGGTTTGTGTCCAAACATAAATTAAGACATAAAATAGAAGTCTGCATATTCTCCACCAAGAACAATCATCCCCCTTCATTAACAAGTCATTCGCAGTAAAATAAACATTGTTCGACGAAAAACGTGTTGAAAGAACAAAGTCTTAATATTTACATGTACATATGTATGTATGTACAGTGTATTTGTATCAAATAAATAATCAAATTGAGAACTGACATTGACGTTTCTCATAAAATCATAAAACATAAAAACAGTCCTGCTGTGAAGAAAAAAATTAAGTAGCAAATACAAAGGAACAATAACAGCATCAATGTTTAAACAATTTAAATTATTAAATTAAATATCAAAAAATAGTAGTTTTTTAACTTGATAAAAGAAGTTATTTATCATTATAAATTAGAATTGTTATATTTCTTACGATTTTAATTTACGTTTACAAAAATTAAAAAATAGAATTTTGGCATATTTTAATTTATTTATAAACAATGTAGCATTACATTTATTACGTTGCCAACAATTAAAGTTTTTGTAATTTTTCTTCTTTGTAATTCTATGACTTTTCCAGATTCTTTTCATTAAAACCTTTTAATACATAAAACACGAATACTCCAATTGTTCAATATTTCTTTTGTCATCAGATAATACTTTTATGTTTTAAATGCATTAATTTTATTTGAAGTGGCAAGAATATATGTATGTATGTATGTTGGAATAAAAAAAAACAACATTAATGCTAAAACAGCAATATTTAAATATTTCCTTCTTTTTTCTATGAAAAATGCTGTTTGTTCTTCAACAACAAAATTAATATGCATTTCAGAGTACACGCGCCAAATTATGCTCTTTTAAATGAAGGCATATTAAATCAATATGTAAAGGATCTTCTTCAATAATAGGTATAAGATTTGCTTTTGTACTGATAAATTTCTTAAAAAATGTAAATGCGAAATATCTAAATTTTAACAAAATTACCACTTCTTGTCGAAAAACTCTGTAGTTATTAAATATGTAAAATTTTTTTAAATTTCCTAAGGACGTTTCCTTGCCTTTTAATTTCTTACAGTTTTATAAAAAAAGGCTTACAACATATTGTTCAAAAATATATTAGTATTATTCGTAACTGTATAAACGAGACCAACTAGCAAAACAAGTAAAAAGAATTTTAATCTTTTGAGTTCATTTGATTTCATTTAAATTCAGAATTCCAAATTATTGGAGCAACCATAAACATATGTATGTAAATGGAAAAATATATGTATTACGAAATATTGGCCGCCAATATCACCTACATAAGTACATATTAACTATATTCCTTTACACTATTTCAAGCAGCAGGCTTACAAAAAATTAATATGCAAAAATTTAAGGCTGAAAAAATAACACCACAGTGTCTCTAAAATGCAAATGTTGAAGTTGATAAAATTTTCATTTTTAAATTTATTCAAGAAAATATTAGTTGGTCACATTGTTGTCAATTTTATCAATTCCACCACCAATTGTTGAAATTCAATCTAAAAATACTTATATTAAAATGTGTAATCTCCATCAATTTCTTCATATATGTATGTATCTGTATCAACGTATATGTAGATTATTTAAAAAGAAATGGTATGCTTCGAATTAATCTCCTTCTCTCATTTTTTCTGCAATGGTGGTGATGGTAACAGCGGCAGTGGTTTCAAGTGGTGGGTGGCTCTAAAAAATATTGGCCATATGGTTGCGCGTGTTAAATCTCAAAAAACAAAAAAAAAAAAAGCAAGCACAACATTATTATTGCATTTGAAAACCATTCTCTTTCATTCGTTTTCAACTTATTTATTTTATTTTTCATACTTCTTTAATTTTTTTGTTTCATTTTCGTAATGGGCATATGCTTGTCCCAATGTTGCAGCAGCAGCTCTACTATGTCTACGAGTGCACCACTTCACTCTAGTTTCAATCCTCGCCATTAAGAAGAAGATATGTTTTTTGCACATTTCTTTTTTCTGAATTTTAAGTAGTTCAAACAGTTTTATTATACGACTTTTGTTGGCAAAAAAAAAAAAAAATAATAAAAAAAAGAAATTAGTTTGAAATATGCAATCAAGCGTTGGATGAGGAGTGTGATTACAGAAAAATCGAGCGGAGAAAAAAAAGAACGACTTTATTGGAAAAGTTGTTCATCCTAGCTGACTACGTATAAAAAATGAAATATATTTAGTTAGAATTCTGTTATAAAGTACATGATAAAAAGACTTTGAAAACTTTTTTCTTTTGGCACCAGTTTTTAATACACATACATATGTATGTATATATAGGTTCTTTAACGTTAGAGAAGAAGATAATACTAATTTTTTGTGATGTCTATTATCACTCAGTCGAATGAATTTATTGTAAGTTATTATCAAAATTATACGCTTTGGAATATACTTACTAGTACGATTTTGTGCTGGCATGTAACTCATTTTGGTGATTTAGGCGTTGTACACCACACCTGTAAGTAAAAGAAATAATGATTAATTTTAATTTTATTATTATTCATATTATGTAATCAAAAACTATTAATTATTGTGTGCATGATTATTTATAAACATTTCATGAGCTAGATAAAAGGATCTAACATTATTTTTATTAATAATATTATTGCATTGCTACTCATATTAAAAACTAAGTCGTAATCCTGGCTAAAGGGATGTAATGGGCATTTAAGTAAGTAATGTATTCATATGTAAGAATATTTATTACTCAAATGTAGACATTAAAAATAATCCCTCGTTTTGTTTAAATATAAAGTCAGTTGTTTGTTATTACTTTGAGCATACATCTAGTAAAAACATTTAAAATATTTGTGTAAAAATAAACAACAATAGAAAAAAGGTAAAGCATCCAGCCATTCTAGTTTTCATTATCAATATGGGTGGACTGTTATCTTTGTCCTATTGAAACACAATTCATCTTCTATAAGCTGGCAACTTGTTGGTGATTGCTTTCTTCGAACGGTACAAATTAAAAGATTGGCTGGAGGGAAAGAGCTCATTGAAAATCATTCTAATTAGCTTTTAGTGTATTAGACGCTTTCCGATAGAAATAAAGACATTTATATGTCAAATAAAAACACGTTTACATTTTGCCTCTATTTTCATTTCATTTAAATTTATCTAATATTCATTAATTGTAAAATATGAGAGCCTTTGATTGTTTATTAATATATTTTTTGCTCCGTATTGCTTAAGCGGCCTATTTTATTTGATGTAATCCACATTCCTACAGGTATAACCAAAATTCTTGGTGGTTTTACATGAATATTTTAATATTTTTCTATGTACGCAACAACGAACATGTAAAAAAAGAGGCTGCAAGCAGATTTCTTTAATTAAAAGTAAAATATCGTTTATACAATTTATATTTTATAAAATTATTTTGAAATAAATGATTTTTTTCCAATTCATTTAGGCAAATACGTACATTGACTCAAACAATAGCCCGTACACCATATAAAGTGAAATTGTTTTAGAAGTTAATTTTGTGCGTACTATTAAAACTAGATAAAAAAAAATATGGGTAAAGAGTTATAAGAGTTCGAAAACAATTCAAAATTGTAACTCAAAAACTGTCCATACAGCAATGAATATTTAAATTGATTTATTCGAAATTCATTTTTAATATGTCCTTTGATGTCCTTCGGCTGCAAACGTTTCTTTTAAACGATTTTTCATAAGAAAAAGCCAGCTTTTGTGTGATTTCTGTCCAAGTATTCCACCCATCTGCAACAATAGTATATTCATGGCATTTGCTTATTAATATTGCGTGCTGTAAGTTTTATTTTTTCTAAGATCTCTAAAATGCTTTATGGAAATGGTCTGGGTGTTGAGGCATTATTTTTTACCATTGTTAGAAAACATTCTTTTGCAATATTGGGAGATTAATTCGTATCATTATAACGAAAGAGTCGAAAAGAGCCGAAAATCGGCCAAATTTACATTGCTTATTTTAAAATTTTCTTTTTAAATAAAAAAATTTTAATTTCATGTCTGATAGTTGCATTTAAGTTATTTAATTGAAGTACAATGTTCTCGCTCAGTGATACAATTTGTATTCCATCTGATTCGAAAATATTTAATATATTCTTGTCTGTAAATATAACTATTTACCAGAAGAAGACTTACTAAAATATTTTGTAGCATAATCTAAATGGCTTTTTATATTCTTGTTTGATTTAAAAGGCTTCTTATGTGAAAACATGTCTACATTTTTGTTTATAACCACAAAATTCTGTAATATTTGTGCGTTCAAAAATTTTTTTTCATAAATTCGAATAGTTTGATGTTCATTGCTTCACAAAATTAATTTTTTAGTCAAGCTATCCGCTCAATTGTGTTCTCCCAGCATCTTTCATTTTTGCTTGACCCCTTCCTTGAGAAACTAAAAGTAAACGCGTATTCTTGTGCCACCTTTCTGCCACATATTGATCTGATGACATAGATCCAATATTTTCAGCAATTTCGAACTTTTAATTCAAACTTTTCTCATCATTATGCACTTTTACAATCAAGTCTTTGAAGTGAATACGATTTTTTTTTTAATTTTTGTTATTTGCGCTCACTTTGATGTTAATATACAGTGATGGCCACGAATTTAAGACACGACATATGACTGGCTTGGTTGTGATAAATTTTACAACCCTTTAATATCAAATTAGATATTCTTGTACCGTCATTTTATTTTGTTTTTTTTACATTTTGTTGCTTTTTGATCATATTATTGCAAAAACGTGTATTTGAAACTGGCCACGAATTTAAGACATTTCAGAAATATCTGGATTTTAAGTGATTTATTGGTGTTTTTTGAAGCTAAACGGTGAGGAACGAATGTTTTATTTTATTTTATGTTGGAATACATCGAAATATTTAATTAGAAATGGCCAGAGGTGCTTGGAGTTCCGATACCAAGCGAAAACTTATCCAACAACTAAGATCTCATGGAAAAACAGTAATGGAGATATCCAAGCTGCTTAAATGTTCTAGATGCAAGATTTACAACGCGCTAGAACACATAAAGCAACATGGTACTACCAAAAATGTCAAACAGCAACCTAGAGCCCGAAAAACTACACCCAGGGAGGATAGTTTAATTTATAAAGTAGCTGCTAATAATACTTTCACGAGCTCAAGTAAAATAAAAAATGAAATTGCATTGGATTTTGGTATCGATATTTCGTCTAAGACAATAAGAAGACGTCTAAATAAGAAAAACTTACGTGGGTGTATTGCACAACGTAAACCACTTGTGTCAAAAAAAAAAAAAAATATCAAATCCTGACTAGCGTTTTCGAGAGAACATCTCAATAAACCGATGATATTTTGGAAAAATACACTTTGGAGCGACGAGTCGAAGTTTTGCCGCTTCGGCTCTGATGGAAAGCAGTATGTATGGCGCCCTCCAAACCTGGAGCATCACCCAAAGTGCACGGTCAAACATAGTGGTGGAAGAGTGATGGTGTGGGCAGCATTTTCCTGGCATGGAGTAGGTCCCATTTACAAGATTAATACTCAAATGGACCAGCACGTTTACAAAAACATTCTAACAGACACTATGATACCATTTGCTGAAGACAACATGCCTCTAATATGGAAATTTATGCATGATAATGACCCTAAGCACACTTCACGTCTACTGAAGAGTTGCTTAGAGGAAAACAATATCAGTGTTCTAAAGTGGCCAGCTCAATCCCCGGACCTCAATCCAATTGAGAAGTTGTGGAATGATGTTGAGGAACGTGTACGAGCAGTAAAACCAAAATATTTAAACGATTTGTGGGAAGAAATCCAAAAGGCTTGTTATGCGATTCCAAAGCAATGTTGTATGGCATTAGTCGAAAGTTTACCCAGGAGATGTGCTGCTGTGATACAAAATAAAGGATTTCCCACCAAATACTAGGATTTTTTATGAAGCTGAGCTATACTTTAGTGAATTAAGTTTTATTTTGCTTATGTCTTAAATTCATGACCAGGATCAAATTTGTCTTAATCTGTATAATAAGTAAATAAAAATTCTTAACCAAATACAGGTAGCAAAATATTATTAATTTTTCTTCATAATGTTACTAAAATCTTAAAAACAATATCATGGACCAAAAATTTTTTCGATAAGATGTAAAAATTATCACAAATATATAAGTAAAATGTCGTGTCTTAAATTCGTGGCCACCACTGTATATTTTGCATCAATTCAAATAATTATTAAAAATTTGTTAGAGAGGATTTATTTATATTTGTTATACCTTTTCAGTTAATTATAGATTTTTTCACTTCTCGAAAAAAACTTTAGTTGACTCAAATTGAGCTGATAATTTCTAAAATACAATGTTATATATTTTCAATAGCATGGTGTACGGACAATTGTTTAAGTCAGTGTACATATGTATGTACATTCATTCACATGTAAATACATATCTGATCAATTACGAAAAAAAAATATGCGTGCGTCCGTATGAATAAAAGTCAACATTTAAACAATTCTACAAACAAAAGCAAACAAGTAAACAAATAAAAAAAATAAACAAACAAGCATGTCATCCAAGAAATATTTTCGTCTAAACACGAGAAGAAATTAACGATGAAAATTAAGAAAAAAGAAACAAAAAAACTGAATATTGTCCAAAGAAAGGAACGAAAAACACAAATAATAAAAAAATATTTAGAAAAGTTTGTTAATATACAACATTTGAATGTAACGAGATAAACTTGCATTTGTGGCCTATATATGTATGTACATACATATACACACTTTTAAATACAAAATATGACTGCTTCTTGAAAACAAATATTAAGCACATAACCAACAACGATAACAACAAAGTAAACTATGAGAACAGACTAATTTATTTATTTCCAATTTGTTAGCATAACCACATAAAAATTCTCCTTCCTTTTAGAAATTATCACCTTTTTAACTACTTTTACACAGAAATTTAACTCGTCTTATAAAATTATTTACTTCTTTAAAACAAGATTTTAAATATTTCCGTAGGTATGTGATTATTCTCCCTCTAAATTATATTTCTTTTATTTTTTTTTCTCCAACAAAATATCTTTTAACGGAAATATATAGTCATTACACGATGAGAGATAAAACGTAACAGTGAGCAGAATACAAAAATTAAAATACATGAAGTTAAAGCGGTAACAATCCAAAATCATGAGTTCTCAGTCGACAGCAACAGCAGCAGAATTTAGTCGCGCAGACATTTCCAGTAAAAAGAATCGTATTACTCTACATTGTTATTGCTGATATCGTTGTGTTGCTGTTATTCTTGTAGCGCATAGTTGTTATTATTGAAACGTTCTCGTTTTTGTTGAATTTGTCATTTTTCTCGATGTTTTTCTTTCGATTCTCGTTGTTTTTAATTTAGTATTATTATTATTAATAATAATAATAATTAATTTAGTAGCCGACGCCAGTAGCGCTGATGGTGAAGTTTGTTTATTTTTTAATTCTTCTATATATCTTCATCTGTATATGCAAACTTTAAGGCCGAGGCACATAGATTCCGGCATACGTCGTACTTCGTTTTTTTCAACTTAAACCAAAGTTGAAATACCTACATTTTTTTCTTATGTGATTTGTTTACATTCGGTTGGGCAACTTTTGACATACGTTGAGTACTTTGCCAAGTCTCAGCTGGCATGCCATTTTTTTATCAGATTTTTTTGATGTACAGAGGCAACTTTAATGTACGTCAAAGTACAACGTACTACATTTCCTTTTTGTTTTTTAAATTAGTTTGCACACTAGTTTGAAAACTCTTGTAATATATAAAAACGATATTCCGGTACTCCGCAATTTCTTCGCATTAATAGAGAATCGACTTATCGACGGTTCGCGCTCTAAGGGTTAAGTAATTAAAATAGATTCAACAAAACTTCTTCTATACTATATAAAGGGTAATTTTTTAGCTATTATCTTTTTGGCAACACTGGTTTAAACAGCTCACGCACGTTTCGTGTTTTGTATCACTGTCAAACATCTTCAGTTAGGTCTATAATTTAACTATGAATCTTCTTACAAACGAACAACGCTTGCAAATCATTCAATTTTATTATCAAAATGCGTGCTTTATTAAGAAAGTTCATCGCACTCTTCTTCCATTTTATGGTCAGTTTAATCGACCCACTGAAGCGGCTATTCGGCTATTCTTTTTTGCACAAAATGCAAGAGCTTGACTTGCATGACATGTGGTTTCAACAAGACGGTGCCACATGCCACACAGCACGCGTAACAATGGACTTATTGACAGGCGAGTTCGGTGAACATTTTATTTCACGTTCGGACCGGTCAATTGGCTGCCTAGATCGTGCGATTTAACGCCTTTAGACTATTTTTGAAGCATTTATTCGTGAGATACCGGCCGAAATGTTGGAAAGAGTATGCCAAAATTGGACTAAGCGGATGGACCATTTGAGGTGCAGTCGCGGTCAACATTTGCATGAAATCATCTTCAAACATTAAATTATATAGACCGTACTATCGATTCAAATAAAGATTTCATGCATTTTTCTGAATTTTATGTTTTTTTTGAAAAATTTTCCTATAGCTCTTAAAAAATCACAGCTTACATCTAAATATAAAAGTGCAACTAAAAAATTGGGATTACAATATCGTAGAAAATAATTATGTACATTTCTCTTAATTAGTGGTAGAGTGCAAGCGCGTAGTTTAAGTTACGCTGAAAAAATCAAGTGATAAATAGAATAAAATTAAAAAAATATGTCAGACTTCTAAACCGAATGGAACATTACCAAGTAATAAATCTTCAGCAAATTTTATCAGGAACGTGCGCTGAGGATGTAGAATCTTCGTCTGTTCCTAACATCTATCGCAGTTAATATCGATTTTCAAGGAATTCCTATATGCGGTGAAGATTGTTTGGATCCAAGTTAGCTTCCGTTTTATTTTTGCTGTGGAACCGTGTTGGCTGCGTTTTAGTGTTACAAGACAATTTTCATTGTAACTAAAATAATGCTAGTTTCTAACAAGGGTGAGGACAACTGTGGCCCAATGTTCAATATATTCTGAATATTGTTAGCATGCGTTTTACGAATGCTTTTACGTAGTACTCTACTTCTGAGTAGAGCACTTCCGTTTGATATTATTCCCCAACAGCAACTTCTAATGTACACAGATCTAAATGTTATTCTCTTTCCTTTTTCAATCTATTTTCATATTTCTTACACACGATGCTGCATTAAAAACTAAAAAATCATGCAAGTCAAATTGTTCTACATACATATTTCATTTTAATATCAGCTCATTCGTCGTTTATCTTATTATTATTAAACAATGCAGCCAATTTAAAAAAGAAATGTTAGCTGATACATGTAAAAACTTTAATTTACTGTTTTGTTACCGTCTTTTTTAATATGCCTTGAAAGAAAATTAAAGATTTTAAGCAAAAATAATGAATTTTGAAAAGTTCGATTCGCACTTAAAATTTTGAAAATAGATATATTGGATCGTAAAGTAATTCTTTGAAATATAATACAACTTACTGCTATGAACTTAATATTTTTTACATAAACTGAACTTCCTGCTTAACCTCTATAAGAATTGTTTTTTTTTTAATTATTTGTTATTTCTGTATCTGTTTATTTATCTTTTTACCTACTTGCCTGTCTTTCATTTATTTCCCCTTTTCGATTTTCTCTTCTGCTTTTCTTTTGATTAACGTTGTAGTTATATTTCAGTAGACTTGTTAGCAGACATCAGTAGTGTTGGTGAAATTCGCTTTTTGTTTTCTTTAGACGCTTTGAGTTTTGTGGATTTACTTATGTGTGAAGAAGACAAAATACAATTTATACCAATAATGAACATTGGAATAAAGGCTTTTTGACCAATTTTTGCGAGCAGGTACTTTAACGGCAAAGTGGACTACATAATCATCATGAAAACATTAAATATTACACGTGTGCAAGCAAATTGATGGCATGCACATATAATAAAATTTACTTTGTTGAAGAAAATTACATTTTTGTAGTACAAAAACATAAAAAACATCGATTTCTCATTGGCTCAACAGCTTTTTATTTTTAACTAGAAAACAAATATACTGTTACACTGTAACATGCATATAATTTAATACTTTTATAGACTATTTATCTGAAAAATACATTCTTATTAAAAAAAAAAACCATCCTACGCTAAATCACCTTTCAGGTCCTCAACCTAAAACAAACTTTTTCACAAATAAAATATAAACAAAACAAACAAAAAATAAAAAAAATTATTTTTTAAGAAATTTTTTAAAATTTATATTGTTTCTTAATTAGGAACGTAACGATTCTGTTAATAATTATTTGTGTAATAAATTGGTGTAATGAGAGAAAATAGAAAACAAAACATTTTAAGAAAACACAACTTATACACACTTTACATCAACAATTCACCACACCCCTACAATACAATACAATAATCGTTTCGACAAAAGAAATATACACATTCACTCACACACACGCATTTACTTAAACGAAGAAAACCCATTTTCAATTTGAATTTAGGCTATTTCATCAATTCCTTTGTTACTTACCACTTAGAAAAGTTCAATTAACAATTTTATATAAACAATTTGATTCTTAGGCAACTTTTTACTTTAAAAAATTAAAATTTTCATTAGACATAAAACGAATATACAACGAACGAGCCGAGACGAACACACTAAATCACAGTCGAGCAAACAAAAATATCGCAGTTCATTTATAAACGCCGTTTCTACTGTTATCAGTTTGACGGCTGAATAAAGCCGTAGCGTTAAAAAAAATCGCTAAAATTCTACTAAATATTGTATTTAAAAAGTTGATTTTAATTTTTTCTTATTGACCCACAAATAAAATTGCTTTTTACTCAATAAGACCGCGAAACCACAGATTTTTCAAAAAAATATTATTACGAAAACATAAATTGTGTTAAAATAGAATAGTTTAAATATATTGCCATAAATTTAGGCAGAATGCGTTTTTATCAGAAGTTATATTTTTGTTTTTGGTAATCAGTTTTGTACATTTATAAGGAACTTTCCTATAATACAGCTGTTACAGATGGCAGACGAGAACAGATAAAATTTAAATATTTCCAACCACAAGATCGATAATTGTTTGTTGAGCGAAATATGTTATAAATAAATAATGTATAATACATTTTGTAGACAAGCCATTCTCTTGTAGAACACAATCTTAAGTAATCTTTCCTGTCGTTTACTGTATACATAGATCTATATGTAATGTCTATTTAAAAATATCTAAATTAATTAAATATATTTTATAATGGGATACAAACTATTTGCAAACGTATGTATCATATGTAAGGACTCTACCTAGTATATTTCATAATAATGGAATATAAAAAAACCATTTGCAAGACAATGTTAAATAATTCAATGATATTTTTTATTTCGAATATAAGAAAAATTATAAAAAATATTAATTTTCCTGAAGCGGAGTGCAAAAAGAAAAAAATAATAATAAAATGAGAATAGTGTAAATATTATTTACAATTCAATTTCAAATTGTAAGCTAATTAAACTTAATTAACGTTTTGATGCCGAGGTCTGTTTGTGTTTCGATCATCTCTTTGCATAAAACTTCTTAGCGCTGTTCTTTGTAATTCCGTACAGCCATACATGTCATATACTCGTGATACACCAAGATACGTTGCAACTCCAATTAGAACAAGAAAGAATAAAAACACCGCCAAGGCTCCCAACAGTCCACACATAATCATTGTTAATATGGTCAATAGAGTTCCTAAAAAAAATATTTTTTATTATATGATCCATGCTTCGGATGAATACTGGGTATTTCAATTTGAAAAAAATGTACATATATACTTTCGAATTTGTTCCGAAAATGCTCTTACATAAATATAGAAAATGTTTTATGATTTCTCAAAAACGTTGGACTAAACCGACGCATATCAACTTTCATATCAAATGAAGTCATTCTCTTTTTAGATTAAATTAGAGTATGCTGTATGTCAGTATTTCTGTCTATGTATAATATTGGCTAAAATAACAGTCGTTTTTATAGGAAAAAATTTGAATTTGAATACACATTCGTCTTTATCACGAAAAAATCGATTTTTTCAGTAAAATTCATTCATTTGATTTGAATAAAATCGAACAGAAATATTCTACTACAATCATCAATTGTTTTGCTTAATAAATTTCATAGGAATTACCTTCCAATACCAAAAATCCAGTAAGGGTCATAAAAATTGTTGATAAAGCGAATGTAGCGAAAAGGAATAAGGGCAAGAATGCCACAAAACACGCTGCCAAAACACAAATAGCCATTTGGGGATGTTGAACACACCACTGGGCCATACGGTCAAATAGCTGATAACCTCCCAAATCTTCCATAGCAAATAAACAGACACTTTTTATTTGCTGCCCTAAGGATAAATACTTTTCGTTATTTTTCTTGGATTTAAAATACACCGTGTCATCTCTTACACAATTTTTTCGAGGCGTTTAGTAACGTGTTAAATAAAATTTCTGTGTTATCGCCACCATTAAAATTTCTGCTTTGACCAGTTGTGTGGCTTTGATGATTTCGTTCCTCATCCTTCTCTTCATGTATGTTACTGTTTTGCATTTCTGAATTGGAGCATCTTTTTGGGCACTGTTCATCTCCTCTATCTTCGTTTTCACAGGAGATAGAGTTTTTTCTCTCAGCATTTAGCATTACCTGTTGTTAAATTGAAATAATAAATTTAAATACTTGCCTAAAGAAATTTAAAACTTACCATTAAGATTTTATTTTATTCAAAATTTATAATCACAAATTACTTTATAGTAAGAAGTAAAGAAATAAAATCTTCATATCAGTTTAAAATACAAAAATAGTTGTTGTTGTGTTATTCTACTACTGCTTCTTAATGAAAGCGATGCCATATTTCAAGATTTAATGTGTTGCCAAGCCAGTGAATAATAAAGATGAAATAAATATTTTAGAAACCCGGGGATTTCTCTTTCAATTATTGCATTTCATTTATTTACACATTCACAGTTTTTCACTAAACATTCACAAATTCAAATATTTGAACGAATTGGTAACACTGGGTTTAACGTTAATGTTTCATACTCATTCAATTTTTTCATACATACTATCTGTCAAAATTCCAAGAAATTGATCGATTTGACGTAGGCTACACACAATTTTTCAAAACCTAATAACATACATCAGCTATTTATTGTTGTTTATTCGACTGTATTGTAGAACACATTATCTATGAGTTGCATAAAAATCAATTGTCCACATTCGAAAGAATTAATTGATTAATGAGCCAATTCACACTAGAACATTTGTGCTGTCGTAAAATGATAGTTTATAGGCAAGAGGGGTGAAGAGAATTGTTTTTCGATGGCGTAAAGTACCCACCAGCTACAACCCCGCATCACCAGCACAAAACTAATACACGCAAATTTTTAAAACATCAAATGAATGCAAAAACACTAATACATACAAAGCTGTGTATACGTATACATTCATGCCAAAGTAATATTCATCCCGTGTGAATTGAAAAGAAACAAAAATTGTGCGACTAAAAAATGTGCTAGTGTGAATTGGCTCAATATCCCTAACCGATTCTATTTTAGGGATATCGGTTCCTAGACAATATGGCAACGCTCTGTTTTTAACCAAAAATGTAATTAAAGAAATAAGAGAATATAACAACCGGCTTATTTTCACACAGAAATAAAAGATTCTACTGGTAAGATGTACAAAGTTAGGGAAGGCAAAGTAAATTTAGAAAATAACTATTTTACATACTTTCATGCCCTCTCTTACTCTTAAAAGTTTTAAATATTTTACTTAAGCTGCCAATAAAGCAATGACAAAAAAATTATTTTTAAAAGAGAGGGAGTGGCTTTAACAAGTGGTGTGACCTCGAAACAAAATACCAAAATACAACAGACGATTTTTCCTTAAGTATCTACACTGTTGGAAAACTTTAATATTTAATGAAAGGCTTTTTTACAAAAGCGATTATATTACATTTTTTATTTCTTTTATCAATTGCAGATTAATCACGCACAAGTAAGGAATTGAAATAATCAGCTCAAAAATGGCCACACAAGAGGTAATACGAAAAATATAAAATTTTTTAAATTTGTATATTAAGTGTATATATATACGATATATATACAATATGTGTATATATTCATACTATATACATATGTATATATAGATATATAATATATTTTTTTGTTATCATAATGAACTTTGTCCTATCTGAGTTCTTTAAAGTTTCTTAAAATTACACGTGTTAATTGCCCTATCGTTATTTACGCTTTCCAATAGGAATTCAACAAGGCTGCAGAAGATGTAAAAAATTTAAACACTACCCCCTCCGATAATGACTTGTTGGAATTGTATAGCCTTTACAAGCAAGCTACTGTAGGCGATTGTAATACAGGTAAATAAACTTCATATATTGTATTGTGTAATACATATTAATAGAATCGCTTAATTCTATTCTATAATTGTTAAACATTAATTATTATTAGACGCTAATAGCTGTTATTATTATTAAATTTATGATAAACTGATAAAAAGCTCGAAAGTTATCTTTATATTGTGTATAATTATGTATTTTATGCCGATAAGGTATAATAAATAGTAGGTTTATACAAAAGTTTTATTAAAACTTCAACCCGGAGCCTTAGAAATAAATATATTTGTATACATACATCACTACTTTTTCAGCTTTTTATTAAAGTTATAAAGACAACATCATTTCAAATAATTTTAATGAAATGTTTAAAAAGTAGTGTATGTATTTATACAACTATATTTATTTCTATGATTTCGGGTTGAAGTTATAATAAAAGTTTTCCATCTTGATAAGGTTGCGCTAACTATGAGTTGTAACAAACATGCAAACAGATCTTTTTCGTCATTCCACTACTATCTTGACAGTTTCATACTATGGCTCTTCTTCGACTTCTACAAAATTGACAATTTCATTTAATAGCAATCTGAGGTTTATCATCCTGGGGTCGTTCCAGTTCCATTTTCTCTTTATATACATACATACATACATAATTGGTCATTACAACCCTTCAGTCAGGATTATTGACCTTGTTTCTCACACCACTTATGTTGTGTGTGTTAATTTTATACATAAGTTGCGGGACCTACAGTTTAAAGTTTTTCATGGCAATGGAAGTCGCCGTAGTCTAGTAGGTAGTGTGCTGGCTTATTAGACGTAAAGCCAGGGTTCGAGCCCCAGGCCAGACATCAAAACAAAATACAAAAAGTATTTCTTCGGCGATTTCCTCTCAGCAGATTTCTGGCAAAAACTCAGAGTAAATAAAATTGCCATGAAAAGTTTCTCAAAAAATCTGTCGTTCGGAGTCGACTTTAAACTGTAGGTCCCGCCACTTATGTATAAAATTAACACACACAACATACGTGGTGTGAGAAACTAGGTCAATAATCCTGACTGAAGGGTTGTAATGACCCATTTTGTATGTAATTCAGAAGAGTACTGTGGTAGTCAATTGCTTTTGAATTATTTTGTTGTTGTTATATTTACACTTTGCCTAACAAAGCGTTGTTTAAGGATAAATGTCTTATCGCAGTGTTTAAAATATTAGGATTCATTTATATAAATAATTACCTGGTTTAAGGACACTTATACCGGATAGGGCACAATGGAATGGTGGGGTACTCCGGGGGCAGAGTGGTATACCCATTTTCACAGATGGGTCTAAGTTAGGTGGATGTACAGGTGCTGGGGTTTTCTGTAGGGAACTCGGTCTTGAACTCCACTTCAGGTTGAATGATGACTGCAGCGTTTTTCAGGCGGAGATTTTCGCAATACTGAAGGCTATTGAGGCCATAGCTGGTGGCCCATCTTCGGATTCGGAATCTTACATGATCTTCGTTGACAGTCAGGCTGCCCTTAAGGCCATTGCGTCGGTCTGGTGCAAATCACGACTGGTTCGCGAGTGCAAAGAGTCGTTGAGGTCTTTTGGACCGGACCGTATCCGTCTATGCTGGGTTCCGGGTCATAGCGGAATACTGGGCAATGAGACGGCGGATGCCCTCGCTAGGTTAGGTTCCCTTTCGGGGGGCGATTTAATAGTTGGTCCTGAACCCCCAGTCTGCCACCTCTATGGCCTCATCGATGGATGGGTCAGGGAGGAAGAGCAGAGGCGTTGGAGGAACGGATCAGGTTGTTCTGTCTCTAGACGTCTATGGCCTGCTGTGGACAGTAAGAGAACCGATTGGCTGCTGGGCTTGGTTAAGGCCAGCGTAAGGTTGGTTGTCGGTTTTATCACAGGGCACTGCGAGATTAGGTCGCTGACGGGGATCTGGAACAGATCCCAGCCGGACTATTGCAGGGTATGTTGCGATGAGGAGGAGTTAGAGACTATCGAACACCTCCTCTGTAACTGCCCAGCCCTTGGTAGGTTGAGGTTGAGGACCCTTGGCAGGGCCTTCTTTGAGAGCTTGAGTTCTGTGTCGAGAGCCGACATCAAGGCTCTCCACAGATTCATTAGCAGTTTGAGTTGGTTGAGAGGTGCTAGGGCTTCATAAGTGTAGTCGCGCGCTCAACCCTTGTTTTTGTGTCTGTTTCTTTCTGTGTGATTCCCATCCTCCCCTTACCCTTATGCCCTCCTTTCATCCTATTCCCTCTATTTCCTTCCCTCTCCAAGGACGTTGTACAATGGGTCAATTTCGACCTCCGGGTATTGTACTTGTCTTAACGGACAAGTACACGTCCTCTAACCTAACCTAACCTATATAAATAATGAAATTATTACGCCGTTTTCGTCGTAATTAAACTAAAATAAACTCGATTTTGTGTGGCGTTAAGACCATCTTGTTTTATCGAGTTTCCATTGGTATAAATTTATAATCTAAGCGTTAATTTTTGAAATTTTAAGTCATACTGTCAACGCTAAATAAATTTATATTTAGTTTGCAATAAATTAAGCCCGCAATAATGCCCTAATATATCGTTTTCACGACTTTTCATATTTTTTCAATAAATTTTATTTATTTATTCGTAAATTGTTTTATCCATAGATTTTAATAATGTGTGCTTATGTGTTTAAATATTTTAGATAAACCTGGTTTCTTGGACTTCAAAGGAAAAGCTAAATGGGAGGCCTGGAACAATCGTAAGGGTATGTCAACTACTGATGCTACTAATGCTTATGTAGAGAAAGTTAAAGGTTTAATTACCTCCCATGGACTTAAAGCTTAAAAAATGAGAAGAATTTTCAACGAACATTGAAACAAAAGTCCAATTCTTTTTGTTTAAATCAAATTATATTTATACTTCTAGCATTCGTTGTGAAAATTAATTATTACACAAAAAGTACTAGACTACTCGTAAATTAAAAAATAAATATGTATACAATGTAATCTTGCACATTTATATTAAGTATAAAATAAAGCAAATATAACTTTTTTCATGTCTAACAAAACAAAAATATATCTTTCTATGTATGTGTGAATGCATATATATATATGTATGTATATGCAATATAATAAATATAATTAAATTATCATAGGGATTCGTAACTTAATTTTTCACTTATTTGTATAAATAATACATTTATTTAAATGTATATTATAAAAGATTTGTGACATACGGGCTCAGGGAATGTGCCAAATTTATGTGTGTGAATAAAATTTAATTATTCACCCTTTAGCTTATTGATTTGATCTTCCCCATCAGTTTGTTGTTGTATAACACTTAAAGATCTTTGGCGTTCGTAAAATTCTTTTTGTAATTCCCTTAAATTCATTTCGAGCGTTTCTACAACATCAAAATTCATGTCTTGTCTTGCTTGCTTTATATAACCTTTAATAATATTAATTTGTTCCACTAAAGGATCATCGCTCTGTACAGCTGGTCTAGTACTTATTTGATGTGCAGTCCAATTATCCAGGGAACGTAAATCAGACTAGAAGAAATGAGTAATTGATGAATTATTATAAAGTAAAATAAAAACTTACCCCTTGAGCGTAATCGCCACTTCTCAAAGTTTGTTCGACATTTGATGCTTGTGCTAAACCATAACGTTCATAAGCTTCCATAGCCTGTCTTCGTTCAGTTGCTATACGCAATTCGGTTTCCATGCGTTTGCGTTCTTGTATTTTACGGATCTCCTCTTCCTTAGGTAAAGGTGGCAGTGATAGCATTTTTTCTTTAATTAACTGTATGCAAGAGAGACGTATGGCTTTTTTAAGACTTTCTTCACGGGTTCCTGATTCACATGCAATGGCCAATATACGTTTGCTTAGAATGTCAATGGCTTCAGCCACTTGACCTATTTTACCACGTAAAGCACTGGCATCATTTAATGTGAAAATTGATTCCCCTTCATACAGACTGTTAATGATTTTTAAATAAGTCTCAATGTCGGGCATAACATTTTTACTCAATTTTTGTATGTCCCCATAGATTTGGGTAATAGGAGGACGACACGTACGGCTCTCATGCATCTCCTGACGTGTTTCTAACAACCATAGACAATGATCACAGGAACGTATACCACTTTGTTGAGGATTAGAAGAGCCTGGTGTATTTTTTACATCAGTCATTTGTTTGAGAGGATCGCTGTGTGTCATTGCAAGACTGGCTAGTTCCACTATAAATAAAGAAAATTAATTGTTGTTAAATTTCTTATCGCTTCTTATCAAACTGAAGCACACTCACATTTAACTTAAAGATTGACTGAGTACGATATTAACAATTTAAAAGTACAGAAAAGGGAAAGCCTAGGCCATTAGCCATGAGTACATATACATAATCATTAATAAATGACATTATCTTTTTATACATACAAACTTTGCCAGAGGAGAAATTAGGTTTTTCGGATCTTTTATGTATAGATAAGCTTAAATAATGCTCAAGGAGATGATAAATAACAAATAGGAAGGAATAATATTGCTCCAGCTCGAATAATACTTTGTTGAGTAAATAGAATCATTGATGAAAAAACCGAAGAGTGGGAATAAAATCTGTCTCATCTTTTAATTAACCCTAAAGGATTCAGCCGAAAATTAAGATTCAAAATATGAAACCTATTAAAGAATTGTAGGCATAAGTGTGACGGTTTCTGACTCACATGCATTCCAAAATTGAATTTCCGTGATTTTTTAAGCCTATTATACATTTTTTTTTAATAAAATGTGACTACTGACGTTTATTTTCTATCCACAAAACGTTTGGATATGAATTCAAAACTCGATGATTTGACAAATGCTCGTCTAAGTACACTAAATGATTAATGCAAGCCCGTTATTTCCCCGCTTATGTTATAAAAAAATAATTCTTTCTTTTTATAATAAATTAATATTAAATTTATTCAAATATACATATACATACACATATACTATATTTTGATTATCGTTTATTATATAACATGGAATTTCATGTTTTTAATAAAGATTTTGAAAACTTTGAGAATATAGAGAAAATTGGTCAAAAATTAAAACAAATATTCAAAATATAAGGGAGCATTTAAAAAGCATATCATTTGAAATGCTTTAAGAATTTGAGATATGTAGTTTTCAAGAGCTTCTTAACATAAAATTATATATATAATTAAAACAATAATAGGTAATCTAAAATGCTTTTTTATAAATTAAACTTTTCTGCAAACATACAATTTCTATAGAAAAATCACTGTTTTGCGTTTCAAATTTAATGTCGTCTTTTCACCTTTAATATTCATTGTTTTTAAATAAGTTTATGGTTTACATACATATATTATATATTTACAATAATTCTCGGGCGAACACTATCTAATGACTGTGACCGAATGTTATTATCAAAGGTAATAACGCTCCACATATCATAATAGCAAGTTCAATGCAGCTCAGTCCGCTGGACGATGCAATTGTATCCGTGCTGGAGTTTTCTTCCAGCAGATGGTATTGATGTCCTGCATGAGAATGACCACCTTGGGTTAATTCGGGTAAAACATGAACCGTAGCTACATACAAAAATGTGCCCGCAGAAAACAGCATAGCAAAGCCTGTTGCGTTTACCGAGTTTAAGGTTTCCTTTTGTTCTTGTCCAATGCCGAAGTAGGTAAATAGTGTTAGTAGAGGTGCTGACAATGAAAATATGGCTAAATGCTTCCGTATCTGTTGACGTTCGATTTTTTCATGCAATAGAAAGCTGACCAGTCCAAATGCTGCCGGGGCTTTATGTAACATTATTGCAAGAAATACAATCATTTCAACATCCTTATGACTAGTGGTGGCGGCAGCTCCTAAGGCTACACCATCTGCGGCTGCATGGACAACAAGACCTAAAGTAGCTGTTATATTTTTTTCATTAGGTTTAGAACTCCGTTGGCTTTTCTGTGATATTTGATCCACTAACATCATAAATACGAAACCTAACACCAATGACAAACCAATTGTACGCGAATGATCTTCCTTAGCATCATTATGAGCATGCAGCGTAGGAACTTCAGCAGTATTGGCAGTAGATTTAGGCACCTCTGGGCTTTCGTCACCATCATAAAGAGACCGTATACCTTCAGGTATGATGACAGTCAAGGCAGTGCCCACTAATAATCCGGCTCCAAGTACCGTAACCAATTTAAGTTTTTTTTCACTCAATTTCATTACCAATGGAATGCTGCCCGCCATATAGGAACCCACCAACATCACTAGTGCCAACATCACCAACATAACCGTTTCCTCCGTCATATTTTGTTCTTTATAATTTTTCGCCCAGTCTTCTATTCCTTACAAACCCAATCCGTAAACTCCTACTCGGAGTTGTTTACCTTACTATCCAGAGCAGGTTTGATTTTCTCTCATTTAAGTTTCTTTTTACTGATATCAATTTTTATTGTTTTTGCTTTTTGCCACGTTATCTATTGTTTTTTTTTTTTGTTTGTTTTGACTAATGAATCTTTTATTTTGCGAATTTGTTTTTTCATGTATTCGAAGTAAAATTTAATCCACTTTTATTAATTTTATCTAATTTTATTCATGTTTTTCGATTTATTTATTTTAAACAAATTGCTTTATTATTTTCCCTTTTTATTTTCGTTTGCTTTTTAACAAAATTTTCTGCTACTAATTATGAAGAGTTGCTATTTAGTGCATTAAGAGTAATACCGTCATAATAATGAAAATAAATACAACAATGTATACGAATAACTATTTAAGATAAAATGTTTTTTTTTTTAATTTAACTGTATGAAGCTAATTTGTCTAAAATATTTTGAATATTTTTTATAAAAAAATCATACACAGCGATTTACATACTATTCCCTTAGAGCACATTCCAAAACTGTGCGTTTTTGTTTTAAGTAATCAAATTACAAAACACTTAATATTCGGTTCTGGGAAGTCAAATATTTCTTTCTGTCATAACACAATTTACCTTTATTTGTGAATTGAACACCTTTTACTATATGATTATATTATTAACTGCATTAAAAACTTGGATTTGAAAGGCACACTTATACACAGGTATTAAACATTTACGGAAAGGGAAAAATATCTAGGCAAAGCTCATTCATACAAAACTCAAGGGAAAGTTCTTTTCTTACATCGAGAGTATAGTTTATAAAATGTATTATTGGAAAAAAAACAACAACAACGCCTACAAAGTTTAGTTTTTTGAGATACTGAGGGCGCCGTAGTCTGGTAGGTAGTGAGATATTAAACCCCAGGTCCGACATCTCGAAAAAAAAGACAAAATGTGCAAAAATATTTGTTCGGTGACTTTCTCTAAGCAGATTTCTGTCGTTCGGATTCGACTTTAAAATGTAGGTCCCGCCTCTTAAGGATAAATTAACACACACACAAAAGAGGTGTGAGAAGCTAGGCCGTAATCATGGCTGAAGAGTTGTAATGACCAATTAAGTAAGTAATATACCTAAGTACTATTGAAAGATTTTTTATGATTAAATTATTTTTATAATTAATGAGGTTATAAAAAACCGTGTTTTTCATTTTATAGGAAACGAAAAATATTCCCGTGCTAGTTATCATACATGAAAATTACTTACATGCAGTTTCCAATGGTAAAAATTTCGAACAGTCATGGCACATTATACAACCACACAAACGGCAGTGATGTTGACGACGAGCAATATGAAAACTTTTGGCACAATTGGGACATAACTTAACAGAACTGCCATCCAACCAAGGTACAATCTGTAATGTTAGTAAAGTTTTGCACAATTTTTTTTCATTAGTTTTTAGATGTAAAAGAATTGTGCATGTACCAACATTTTGTTCATGCTGTTTTCTTAATACGGCATCTGTAGGCATATCCTTCAAAAGTTTGTGTAACCTTATGATCAATTTATTTGTTTCGTTAGCGTAACGTTCCAGACGAGGATTTCGAATTGAGTTGAAATATTCCGTAAGAGATCTTTCAATACCGACTTCTTGGTGATCCATAAAATTAAAAACGTTCATATGAGAGCGAGCATTGCTAGTGTTCTTCACCTGCTGCTGTTCTCCATTACGAGAAGTTGAAATTGTGGCATTCTTTTCCAGACTACGTGACAAATCAAAATTGATTTTCTTCTTGGCTTTACTAAAAATCTCCTTAAACAATGTCTTAAGATCGTCATCCTCGGCATGAGACTTGTCAAAATGGTCGGTTAAGAACTCTAAGGATTTTAAGTCCTCACGACATATGGGACAAATAAATCCTTCGAGTATTTCACCATCTGTTTCACTATCATCCGGATCTCCGAAAGGATTTGACATTTTGTATTTTTAATTTAATTGTTTTAATAAACGAACTAATTTAAATTGTACACCCTCTTTTCTAATTAATTTCTCTAACTTTTTGGCTTCCAACAATTTATAAACAGCTGATTTTTGACATTTTATTTTGTTATGAGTCACTTCTAGCTACTCAACGGCAGAGGTCTTTTTATCAAAACATAAAATAAAAACAAGACACTTGTTAAAATGTTGACATCCCTGCTTTATTTTTTACGAAATGTCATATAACTGTCACTGTATATATTGTGAATTTATTTTATATCGTCATTACTTTCTTTTCTGTGTGTGTTCTCTGTTATAATTTTTGCAAATCAAGTTTTATTGAAATAAATTGAGTTATGATTGTAATATTATAAAAAAAGTGGTACTTAATTGTTTTATCTTAAATGTATTATGAAATTGTCAAAATTGTTATTATTTAAATGGAGAAAAATTCCGTGTTTATTTTGTATTTTGTGGGCTGCGGAAGTATAAGTACTACTACAACAACAATAGCGTAAACGCATACATGAAGACTCTATTTTGTTGTTGTTGGCTTTGTTATTAAAACTGAATTGTGTATTTTAAAGAGTAGCAAATAAAAGAAAAGCAATAAAAGTGTAAAAAAATTACGAGGGGTGGTGAAGTGCCCACAAATAATTAACGAATAAAATATAAAAAAATAACTATATTCTTTAAATAAATATATTGCTTTTTTTGATAGCAAATTTACCTCCAACAACAAGTATGTATTGTTTATAATCGAAAATCCTATTTGAAATGTTTATCAAATAAACAATTAGAAAAGTGGAGGATTAAAATGGGAATGGTGATAGTGTGTTGTAATATTGCTTTTAAACGAAATTGGTGACAAATACTTATTTTGTTCGTTTTTTATTTTATTAATACAAATACAAAATTAATTTGTCACAAGGCCATCAATGTTAAATTAGCTTTTTTTACGTTTATTTATAGTTTTCGTTCATTGCAAACGCTTTACATTTCGAAAATGTGTGTATGTTTTTATTATGGCTTTTGTTTTTATATTAAAATGCTTCGATTTTGGTCTCAGAACAACTCGTCATTTGTCGTCAAGAAGATCATAAATGCACAGGTGCCATACATTTTGAAAGTGGAGCACAATGAGGAATATAAACGACAGAATCTGTTTATTTAAAGTTGTGAAGTTTGTGGCATAGTTTACTTGTTCAATTTGTAAAGCAGTGAAGCATCGACGTCCAACCGCTAACTTTTGTTATACAGCCATCAAGACAGCCCGTTTGTTAGTTTGCAGACCAGAGCCACTATGCTACTAAAAGTTGAGAGTTGCAACATCATGCAGTGTTTCACAAACAAGTATGAACGGCAAAAAGCCAGCAATGTTTTCTCCGGAATATGATAAAATTCTATATGAACGTCACAATTGCAATAATCTACAATTATTATTATTTATTATGTTTTTTTTTCTTAAACCAGTTAATAATTTGTTTAAACTATTCACTAAACTTTGTGTGTGCAGTTTCAACGTAAAATGAGCATTGCAAATATTAAAATTCTTAATTTTGAACCTTGTTCATGCTTTTTTACAAAAGCATGCGCTTGTATCCAGCCTTTCAAAATTATGAACACTTGCATAAAGATATACGTATGTAATTTGAAATTGTTTCAATATATAAATTGTTTTACAAAACTGCATTCCTTATTTAGCATGGATTATCTCCTTTAACACTCAGTATCACTTGGTCGTCAATTGAGCAGCTTAAACGCAATAGAACGGCGGCTGTTTTATCCACTTTTCATCAACAGTCGCCGTTGCCTACAGAAATGTATCGATTTGAAAATTCAATATGTACATGTTTTTCTTGTTAAGTTGTTTGAGAATTGTTCATAAATTTTTTCTTTTCTCTTTTGTCTAGTCTTAATCCAGTGGTTCTAAACCCTTTTTTAATAATAAGCTCCTAAGGAAACGTTACAAAACACACATCAAACTTTATCTTTTTAAAGCAAAGATTAAAATAAAAACTGCAGAATTTTCATAGTTTTTATAGCCAGAACTCTCTAATAATTTCAAAGTCCAAAAATAGTGTCATAGTTGAAGTATGCTAGTTTATCAGTGTGAGGGTTATGAGTATGATTGGTCTGTTTTAATAGGGCTATAATATGTAAAGTAATTAATTAAATAAATAAACAAAAATACTCGCCTGTATATACCTACATATGTATGTATGTAGAGACAGTTTTAACAATTATTCAAGTAATATTATCTAAAAACGAGTTGAACATAAAATAATAAAATTTAAAACAAATTTAAAAAATAATAATTAAATAATTATTATATATTATAATAATAATTAAAATAATAATTCAATAATTCAAACTTTAAATTTGCTGCGACTGAAGTCTGTTTGTGAGTCAGTAAACTTTTTTTCTTGAAATACTAAAGTACACATGACTATCTTCATTGAAAACAAATACTTAATTTATTATCAGTACTTATTTCAGTTTATTTAAATGAATGCTGAATAATATTTATATCATGTACAATTTTTAATATAAAAAATTACAAAAAACATTCGAGTTATTATTACATATTATTATTCAGCTCTTCTTATAATCAAAATATCAAACAAAAAATATAAAACTTTATAATTTGTTGAAGTAAATAAAATAAAAAAATTAAATTTAAATGTACTATGCGAGGATAAAGCATCCGAAGACTTATCAATAAAATTTATTGAGATTTAAAATGTTTAATATTTTTTAGTGTTCAGTCAAGATATCCTCGGCGTGGAAAATAGCTATAAGTGTGCTCGAGACTTTTTTTTGATTACTAGAATACTTGTTAGAATTATATTCCTTGTCCTTCACTAAAAGGATGTATCCGTATGATCATGAAATACATTACGGATGAGGATTCCATAAAACAAATTTTATGACCAAACTTTTTATTTGAGAATATCTGCTTTTTTGTGTTAATTCAGATGGTATAGTAATAGTATTGTTGTATACAGACTGCATATCTCTTTAGTGTACATATATATTTCCATTTGTTTCAGATATGTATTTTCTAGCAGATAATTTTTTAATTTGATGTTGATTACAATTTTTTGTTTTGTTTTGTTTTGTTTTTTTTTGTACACTATATGTTTGTGAATAAATTTCCTTTTCATACTTGTTCATATTTGTGTCTATTGTTAACTCTGTTGTGAATAAAATGAGAAGAATATTGCAACACCATAAACAAACACTATAAATTATAACCTGTATTATATACAATAGTAATAATGGTATTGCATTAAAGTGTTGAATAAAGAGTAGAGTGGAATAGTATTTTAAATGTAAATGAAATAAGTTTCACATCCCAGAGTTCTATTTTTTACAAAAAAATAAAATAATATAATTAAAATTAAAAAAATTCCTTATCACTTTTTTATTTTAGATCTGTTTAAAATTTTAATCACGTCATCATTATCATTGTTTACAAAAAGCCTTTATGCAAAAAAGAAGAAACAAAACATCGAATAAAAATTTAAATAAAAATCCAACACCAACACCAACCAACACAGTCAATTAAATATTACGTCCCCCCAATTCACAATGAAACGACGCCTAAAACTTTTAATGATAAACTAAAATAAATGGATACAACATAATTGTATATAGTCAATGTACATATATATGAAGACCATAAAATAAGAATCAAAACACCCAATTCTATATACGAATCCACTGAAAAACACTTTGATTTGTGTTTTACTATTGTATACATACATGCATACATAATTATCTATTTGTGGATATAAAACAATTTGTATTATTGTTGTTTAGAGTTTAAAATATTAAAAACTAAACTAAAAAAGAAAATAGCAATAGTATCTAACTAGCCAAAAGATAGAAAAATAAGAAGTACTTGAACGCACAAACATAGAAAACGTAATAAAAAACATGAGTTGGTTACGTTCAAGTCCATTAAGACAAAGTCTAACACGCAGTCAGAGTAACGGCTCTAGTACGGGTAATTCATTTTTCACCACATCCAGTAGTTCGGGTGCAACACAACATCCCGTTTTAAGACAACGTCCAATTGATACAGCCACTGATTGTGATCCCAGAGCCTGTTACGATAGTTTTTGTAAACATTGGCAGCAAGCGTTCGAAATTATCCAAAGAGGCAGTGAAGGTCCAAATAGAATATCTACACATGATGATGTTTTGGCAGTTGTATCACATTTGGATTTTATGGTAACACTTTTGCTAGTGGAACTGCATCATTGCAATAAAATTTCTTTACCTGATTCATCGAATGCGCCACCTGCACCTTGTTTGGAATATATGTTAAGTGAAAATCTATTGGACAAATTATACGAGTGGGGTTGTACAACGGGACGCTATTCCAATGCTGTACGCTTGGAACAGTTGAAACTGTATGAATTATTAGTAAGCCATTCAAGACATCAATTACTATGTCATGAGCCGTTTTTGAGGCCACTGCTAAAGATATTAGCATCCAGCCAAGGTGAAATATTTCCTCCAGACTTAGAGAAACGTTTAGTTATATTGCTAAATCAACTCTGTGTAGTTCTTATGCAAAATGTACATCTTCTGGATTTATTTTTCTTTTCGTCGGCACAAGAAACTCAAAGTCCCAGCAAGTAAGTTAATTTTCATTTCCCACACCTATAATCTTAAAAGGTAATAAAAACAAATCTTGTAATACGCGTTTAACTGGAGGCTTTATTATTTAGCATAGCGTGAATGATCCCATTAACCGTATTGTTCGAAATTATTCGTCTAAGTTAACTGGAACCACTTAGGAGAAACGCCCCAGCCAAGCGCCTGGAATTCCGTGCGTCCGATCAAACGTTATATTCTGCTGATTAAGACTGAACGCTAAAGAACGATGGTTTCCTTTAGACGTCCATATTGCTAATATTATAACTTCGAATTAAAGGTTTCAATAGATAATTCTCTACTAATCTCACATACAATATAGTAAAGCCTACCTGTGCTTCCATTTGCGTAGGCTAACAGCGATTCGATCATTTTCGTATAACTTTATCGTGAACGACTTTTTCGAACAATGAGGCAACATCGGCTTCAATAATTGATCGTTATTATTCAACAACTAATCACGGACGTAATCGTTGTATGGGATTTTTAGCTTTAGTTCGTGTTAGATCTACTATAGATGTACACTTACCGAACATAGCGTATTTTTGACATTTAAACTAACAACGCAATCGATTATATCACAATTGATCGAATTTAAGTCACGTATTGAAAAAATAATGTATTTGTTTATATTTCTGAAATGATAACACAACATTTTCTGATTGCATATTTCATTTAAATATTTTTTTACAGTTTTATAATATTTTCCCTGCTAATACCGTATGTTCATCGTGAAGGAAGTTTGGGTCATCAGGCTAGAGATGCTTTATTGCTGTGTATGGCTTTATCGCAAAAAAATTCAAATATAGGCACTTATATAGCACAATATTCATCCATGTGTCCTTTACTGGTAACGGGTCTCGGTGGCCTTTACTCTCGTCTGCCGAATTCTATTGAAATTAATTCTATTGATTGGCATCGAATCACTCCTGATGACGTTACAGAAATACCAGAATTAACGCTTTTCATGAATGCTTTGGAATTTTGTAATGCTGTTGTTCAAGTGGCACATGAAATGATCAAAACTCAATTGTTAGATTTCATGTATCAGGGATTCATTGTACCTGTTCTAGGACCAGCATTATTGCAGGTAAGTTAAGGGACTTTCTAAAAGAGAGCGTTACATAGATGCACTTTAGAAACACTAATTTGTTTCTTGTTTGCTCTGTACGTTATTCTTAATTGTCCCTTTATATTCTATATGTATAAATGTTCAAAAAAATTGTCTTCGATTTTTATGTGGTGTTGGTTATTTGCAAGCTTTATTGCTTTCTAAATATAATTATAATATGATAAATTATTAAGATCAGTTAAATATTAATCAGGTGTCAATAAACATTATTCTTTATTCTTATCGAGGACTAATTGAAAATTTATTGAGGTCTGTTCATTTGCGGACAGAGATATAGTCAATATGTATATGAAATAATCATTATTTCTTATTTATCGAATGTTTGTAATTCGGAAAAATTAGTGGATTTAAATCCCAGATATAAATAAAAAATTTTATTACATTGAGGAATTATATGATAAAATTGCTGTTTCGTTTTCAACTTAATTTATTACTATCCGAGTTACTAAGACTATATTTTTACCTGTAGGTTGTAGTTTTTTCATGCCGAAGTAGAAATTAAACAAAATTGTAGTCAAACACTTTTTAATCAAACACGGATTTAATTTCTCTGTCTATGTTTTTTTTTTTGAATATTTTTATTCGTCATAACCATAAGTGTGTGATGTTTACAATTTCATTTTTTTTCAATCATTAAAATCACAACTTCAAGTTTTTCTTGGAACTATGCGATTTTATATTTCAATTTTGTTTTAGAATTAGATGTACCAGCATCTTAGGTGGATACCCACATCAAACTTTATAGTTCCGTAAAAATTGCATGACACGAGTCAACCAAGATGATGTGATTAGCAATTAGCAATTTTTATACTGGTTATTCGATCATATCCTGTTAGTTGCCGACACTTCATATAGAGCTTTATCACTGACATTTTTTCTGCCTGCTCAAAAGGTTTCTAACAAAATTGTCTAAAATGGTCAAAGCCTTAGAACTTGAACACATGAATACTTAGAATACACTTCACACTTCGTCCTTTGTTCACTTTATTTCTGTTTGCATGTTATCTATTCCTGTCTAATAATAATTGTGTTACAAAAATATAAAAACACATTTTAAAACCACACCAATGGTAAAAAATCGAAACAATTTTTTTTTTTTTGGCAATTTTCACAGACATTGAAAGGTAAACATTTCCAGACAAATGTTGATTCACAAATTTCTGCGATGTCCTATTTGGATTTAATATTGCGCTCCGTAACTGAACCAGAACTTATGAAACTATTTATTAAATTTCTTTTGGATATGGAAAAATTTGATGGTGAACGTATATTGGATACATTAGTTGAACGTTTAGGTTCCACAGATCCAAATTTATGTATGGTTACAATGGCATTATTTGATACTTTATTGGGTTTACATTGTGAAGATATAATGTTGGAAATATTGTTAAAATATTTACTGCCGGGTAAACATATACCCATATCATATCGTCACAAAATCAATAAAATCGACCCCTATACAAACGCAGCCGAATACTTTTTAGACTTGACGCCAGATGTTATGAAAAGAGCCAGAGAGTTGACTAAACATAAACATGTGGGCGATACTGCCCATCATACACATCCCACCATGCCGTCCCCTACTTCAACATTAAGTAAAACCATTGGGGCCAATTGGAATTATTATGGTTTACATACGGGAGAAAGTCTTTACGCAAACTATCATGCTTACTTATTTGAAGCCCATTGCCGTATAAAACAATGTTTGACGGCAGTTTCATCTTGGTCCCATGATTACAAATACCACAAATGGCCTCGAAAGTCTGACAAAGCTAATAATCAAACTATCGAAATGGTTAAGCAATTTTTCAATGAGTTCAGCAGCAGTCCTTTGGCAGAACAATCAAATTTAATAAGTACATCTACCGGATATTATGATGATAAAAAGCAATTGGATAGTTTACAATCCATAGGTGAGTCCAGTGGTTACGAATCATTTAAATGGAGGCCTGCAGACGATGAAGGACCTTCTGAAGATATGACTCAATCCACCGGTCATGCTTCCGCTAACATAGGAGACGTAGAGTTGGACTCAAGTAATAATAGTAACAAACTAACAGCAGTTGCCACAAAAAAAGAAAATTGGAGAATGTCAAAGAATCGGAATGATTTATATCTAACCGATTTGGATTTTTCAGAAGATTTATTTGCTCAAGGCACCGTCTCTTTGGGTATGTGTAATAATCTAAATGAATTTATTAAAAAACTCTTGTTAATTTCTTATCATTTTCAAAGGTCCCTTTTTAAATGCTGTTTGTGACAAATTGCAAACTTTTACCAGCAATACTCTCTATGTAAATCTACATTTAACTGGCCTTATAACACGTTTGGCCTGGTATCCTTTACCGCTTATACACTCCATACTATTGCGTCCAGACATTGTAGTCACTTCGGACACACCCTCTTTTCATCAAGTTTTACGCATACTCAAACAACAAATTGATGCTGAACTACCTGTGGTTGAAGATTCTTTGGAAATAATAGATGTCGCCCGATCTTATCTCATTGACCGAGAATTCCGTTTGATTAACGCCCGCAAAGCATCTGAAAATTCTCCCTTACATGTAGCCAAAGTTATAACGTCTCAACATTCTACTTATGCTCCCTTATCGGCAGCTTCTCCCGTACAAGTTACTCCCTCCTCTTCCTATGATCCGTTCAAACGTACTGATACGAAAAGGATGAGCATTAGTAAATCAATAACGAGCATGTTTAGCCGCAAACCAAATGGTAAGTTACATGTTTCTTTTACTTGTTACTACTCTTTTTTTCTCATTTATCAAATATATTGAAATACAACTTTATTATATTTCCTTATATTATTGTGGGGAAAAGTAAAGGTGTGGTTTAAACAGGGGTTTTGTTTTATTTTAACATTTTCATTACAACTATTAATCACATACAATTTTATAATTTTATACAATACGAACAAACATAGTAAAAAATGTTATATTAAAATATAATAATAAATAACTTCCATTCCGTCATATTATTAATATATTTTGATTTTTGTTTTCGTTTTTTTTATTTTTTTCTTATGATATTTCCTTAGCTACATCTGGCTTATCACAAATTTATGCATTCTTCACCGGTAAATATTTCACTTTACTTGGTATCATTTGTTTGTTTGCTTTAAGTTTTATAGCTTATTACTTCATTAGTTTATATATTGTAGTCGTTGTATTTAAGTAACGTAGTATTTGTTTTATAAATGTTTTGCTTGTTTTGCTTATGCTTTTAGTAGAGTAGAGCTTCTGTTAAGCAGTTGATTGCTTAAATTCAATATTTATAACATATTTTTAACAAATAGAAAGGAAACGATTAATACATTAACTAAGTATGTATATGCACAGTTATTTATTTCACAATTCAATTTTATTGCTTCAATTCATGGGGCTATTATGAAGAGCAACCGAACTCCAGTTGCGCTGCCAGCTACCAGCTGGCAACTTAAAATTTGTAGTGTAATTTTTAAATGTGGTTGCCAGTTACCGTTTGTAAAATAATTTTTGGTAACTGGCAATGCAACCGGCCATGAGTGTTTTCCCAGTTGGGCTTGTAGATAATTGAATAAAGTAAATTAAGTCGTTTTTGTACTAGTGTACATGAAGCACCTCTCACTAGTACTGCCTAAAAAACTCTAGAAGTATCAAGTCGTACGAAAGCTCTGGACAATATGATATTCCTTCAAAATGTTAACGTGAAGCGCCCCATTTAATAAGTTAACAATAACCTGAAACTGGTTTGATATGATCAAATTCAGAAGTTTTGGTATTTCCCAATTGAAATGTTTAAAATAAGCCACTGTATCATTGGTTCTATTTACCTTTGGTGATATTACTGCGAAATATCGTATGTTTAGCTTCGATTAATTTCTATATATCAGATCTACATTTAGTTCTTATTTACAGAAGATGTTCAGTAAATTTTAATTTAACTAAATTAGACATTTATCACTTTATATTACGATTAATAGCATGCAAATTACATTTTGTATTAAAACTAATTTTATTATGTACAATATTTAACTTTATATGGTAATTAAAGCTCTTTTATTTTTGTTATATTTGGTGAACATTTTTTATACTTTTACTACTGAAATATATTTAATTAGTTAACTTAATTATAGGTTCAACATCACCATTCGCTAATAATTCTACAACTTCAGCCACGACGTCGACAACAACTTCCTTAAATAATAATCAAAATCTGCCAACAATCACAGTTAATACCTCTGCAACAAGAGAGACTAGTTTAACAAATTTGCCGCCTTCTGGAACAAAATCAACATCATCTTCCTCATCTAACGTTAACACAAGTGAACGCACAAATGAACGTAGTGGCAGTGTAAGTAGTACGAGTACTTTACAATCGAACAGTTCTGCAACACAACACAATCTATCAGCCACGACACTATCATCTTTGGGTGAAAGACAAAGTTCAACATCAACTTTAACGTCCTCTACCACTATAGGTAACGCCTATAATCCCACTAATAGTTTAGTTGGTGGAAATAGCTCTGAACCAGCTTCATTAGATTCAATCTCATCAACAATGGGAGCCATTACCAGTGGTGGTACTGAACGCACACGAGATTTGGCTTTATGTGCTGTGTTATTAGATGAATGGCTTAAAGAATTAGCCGCTATAGCTCAAGAACAAAGTGTTGTTATGCTTGACAAGGATTACTGACACTACTATCAGTGTTATCATCACCATCATCAACGTTGTGTTTGTAAAGGTGATGGTATTGATATTTTAAATTCTAACTATATGCCAATTAATTGTAAATGTTTTTGATATCCTCCAAGGCGTAAAAGCTAAACATTGTATGTAAAAGATATAAGAAATATAGAGAAACAGTCCGATCAATTAGTAGCGTTTAAGCAGTTTCCATATAATTAACTGTGTATTTAAAAAAGAAAATCCAAAAGAGCAATAATTATTTATTTAGGAGGTATCATTGGCAAATATATTCTGAAACAAAATCTTATAATATATTTTTTTACGTATGTCTGTACTTCTTATACGCAATTTGCTTTCATTTTTGTTATTTTGTGTTATTAAAAAATATATGTATGTTTTATTATTGTTTTCAATTATTTTTAGTAATAATGTACATCTGAAATTTTTTTAAAATATATTTAGTAAAACATGTTTTTATTTTAGGGTTATATAATTGCTGCATGCTATATCCAATTATAATTAAGAAATAACATAACTTTTTCAAACAGGAATAAACACTGTAAAAAATTTGTTAAAAGTAATGTTTTCGGTATTGTTGCGGAATCTGATTGTTATGCGTATCAGAATCGAAATCAACAAAGGAAAAATATTGTTGGCGTAATAGGAACGGAAGTTACTGATGTTAAATGAGAATCTGTTTATATATATATTTACATACATATATGTTATATGCATATAGTTTATGTTTTAATCTTTCAACCTCCTGCTAAAAATTTGAATTCAGCAGCTCAATTGTACGATAAATTCTTAACGGAGACAAGTATAATATAACCTATGTCCGGCATTATTTAAAAAGCCGTTTGAATTAAGTGCTGACAACTTTCTGGCCGTTTAAAATATTAAAAATGTACAAAACCAAAACGGGCGAATTATTTCGAAATAAGGCAAAACAAATTCGAAATTTTATAAATACATAAATGAATATAAAAAAATTATTTTGGGGGTTTAAATTAATGAAATATTTTTTGATTTGGACATCAATTGTGATCTTATATAGTATTCTGAAAGCAAGAAAAAAGTTAAAAAAATTGCCTTGTATGTATAACGTTTAACATTTTTTTCTCAAATCTAAAAACTAAAACTAGTGCGGTTGGTACATATATCAAAAAACTAATAAGCTGTTTTATATATATTTATGTACAGGAATTTCTTATTGGGAATTAATATGACTAAATAATTTTATAAAAAAATTCCTTAGAAATATGTATGATCTTCTGAAGGGGGAATAAAAAAACAATTCGTAGTGGACATCACCCCATATCTTGCAGTTCAAAACTAAGTATCTTTTTTGGGCACACAATAATAAAACCTGTAAAAATGTTTAGTTCTATAAGTTTAACTCAATTGGCATTCAATCTGAACTTCCGTTGCTATTTGTAATCGATCAAAAATTGAAAAAAATATACATATGTATGTATTTATTTAAATATTTTTTAAATGAAAAAACGTATATTTTTAATGCCGATCATTTCGCTTTATCTAAATATCACCATTTTTATTATTCTTTTTTTTTACATTTCCTAAAAAAAAGCTATTGTAGTGTAAAATCAATATACACTTATTATCAATTTATTCAATTATATATTTATTGCTTAAATTTCAGATTTTCTTTAAAAAGAAATTTACATCAATTCTCAATTCATATTTTTAATGTAATTAAAATAATTTTAGTCCTACATTATTGTTCAAATTTTTTTTTAAGTATTTGTTTCATTTTTCTTAATGTATATAATCAAAATTACTGTTAAAAGTGCCTCTAGTTTACATTTTTTCGATTTTTTAATAATGTATAATAAAAAATATATTTGATCATTTTGTAAAAGTTATTGACAAAAATATATTGGAAAACTCATGTCACGATATTAAAAAAGTGTGTTCTCGGTTAATTTATAAAAAGTAAATTGCTCGTTAAAAATAAATTTTACAAATTTGATATTGCACCTCTAGATTCCTTTTTCTGAATTTTTGTATTTGCTCCCAACACAATTAAATTTAACAATTAAAATTAACCCGCCTCATTCATTTATACATAAATGATTTGAATGACATTTCGATTTTGAGATAAACACTTTGAATAATGGAACACAGAGTACGAGGTAAAAATAAAAAAGTCAAAGACGAGGTACATCCTCTCTAAAACGATTGTCAAAATGAAATCACTGACCTTAGAAACTAGACGATATGACGACAACAGTTTAATTATTTTGTACATATTTAAAATGTAAAGAAAGAATGTTTCAAGTGTTTAAATAATCCTTCTAGGAAACCCACTGCTTCCCCCAGAGAGCATAACGTTAACACATGAGGTCAGTACAAGTTATCTCTAGAGAAAGGGAAGGACTGAATCAGCAAAAAGTTTTGCGTTACTACTCCTAATACGTGTCTACAGAAGACATTGTTTCTAGGCAGCGTCAGGTAGATCTTCTACGAATGGTTTTCCGAGATCATATAATGTCCAAGTTATTTCGATAAGTTATTTGGACGTAGTGTAAGAAAATCAGGTTGGGTATCAATTTTAATTTATTGGGACTTTTAGCGCGTTGCGATATTACCTTGACTAAAATTTTTTAAGTGTGTTAAGACTTGCATTGATTAACTATTCTACTAGGTATTGTGAAACATTCAACTATTTAACCTACATTTTAGATATTGCTACTCTCTTTTTGGAATCCTGAAGATGATATCCGATGGATATCGAAATATTGATATATAATAAAGAAAATTGATAATTAAGAAATTGACCTCGAGCTAGAATATTTTATTGATTGGATTATCTAACCTACTATTTATATTAATTTTGTTTTCCTAAACTGAAATTTTTTTATTGTGATCACCACTAATTCTAACTGAAAACGAATTATGAGCCTGCTTAAACAAAACATGTTTATAAGTTCACCCACAATTTGTACAAAGAACATTCAGTTCATTCAAATTTTCGAGAAAAATTTCCATTGTTTTGTCATATCAAACAAAACTAATAATAATTGTTATGTTGAATTATTTTCCGTTATTAAGATCAGTAATTGGTATTAAAAATGAAAAACAGTATTTTGTTTTTTTTTATAATAAAAAAAATCACTCTCATAACTTTGCTTCATTCTTTATTTAAAAGGATGCATTAAATGCCTTTAAATTTATGAAATGTATGAAATATTTTCTAATTGCGTGGTCTTTTTGGTATAGCACCAGTGGATGGACTTAAAGCTTTAGGTTTCTGTTGACCAATATCTTCATTATTGTCATAATTACGGCGTTGTTGCTTCCTAAACGTTTTAAAATATTGTTTAAATAAATATTTAAGACTTCCTACTTAACCAACATACCTTAGTTTACTGGCTGCATAAAAAGCTCCTTCTACAGAAGTCAGTTTATTTAGAAATTCTTGTTTAATAAAGGTGCTGCTGTCATCCTTTTCGTCTGTGAGGGCGAAATGTACTAAGGCATTTGGAACAAAGTCCAATTCTAATAGGGTTTTATTTACATCTAATATTGTTTTAGGTGGTATAGTAACTTTAAATACAAAAATATATATTTAATTTTTAAATTTTGTAATTATAGTTTAACTTACACAAATAAAAAGGCTGGTTAGGATTATCCAAGTACTTCTTAATAAACTCGTTTACATCAGATATTTTATCGATAGGCTTGAACATGCCTTGCAGAACATAACGATTAGGAAATTGTATGCGAATTACACAATTTTTATACTGAGCAATTTTTCTTAGCATTGTGTTATTATCCTCTATTTCTCGCAATTTCTCAGTAAGTAAAGGAGCATCTGCGTTGCCAGCAGCTACTTTTTTAAGATCACGTAGAACTAATTTTAAATCGCTTACTGTTAAATCATAAAATGAGTCGGGTAAATCTTCCATTAGGCTTTGAGCCGAGTCTAAGGAGTATATTAAAGCATTACGATCTCCAATCTAAAATATAAATAAATTTTAATGAAAATACATGTTTTTAGTATTTTGTTAGATTCATACTCACTATATGGTATTCGGGTTCAACCTCATTTTCAACGTTTTCGTTTTCCTCAGCTTCCATATGCACGTCAGACGAATACATTAAACGCCCGGGTGCAGAACCCCAATCATATTTTGGTTTCTCTGCTTCTGCATATATTTCCTCCTTGGGAACATTACTTGATGAAGATGTTTCATTATCAACATTGCTTGTATCGTTTGACTCCTTTGTTGTTGATTTCTTGAGCGATTGTACTAAATCTTTTGTGAGAGCAAAACCACTGCCGCCTGGTACTATACTTTTTGAAGTTGTTGGCCTACTATCGTCGTTTTCGGTAGGCACAGTCCTTGGTGTAGGTGGCTTGTATACCATAGCTTGTCTACAAAAGATGTTTGTTTATACATTTTTAATTTAAAATCCGTAAATTCAAATCAAAGATTGGAAAAAAATCAATATATGTATTTTTTTTTTCGGAGATACGTTTAAATTTTTCTAGACAATTTATGGCTTGATGGTTTAATTACAAAATCAAGTTAATTGAAAAGAACTTAAACCACAGTATTCGAGAATATCTGGAATGTAACTCAAATCAAATGTATAATGAAAACTTTTATGTAAAATTTCCAAATATCCAGTATTATTATAAATTAATAAGTTTTTAAACTGTGCCTTTGAAAAACGATAAAAGATTGTCTGTCTAAACATCAGCAGATTTAAGTATTTTGAATAAACTGAAGAAACTAATACTTATATCATTACTACTTCCATAAATTCAATGATGTTTTTAATAAAGCCAAACATATAACTTACGTTTTCAATTCCTCCGGTTGTTTGTCCAACAATCGCAATAATGCTCTGCCTTGCAAAATGCCTAACGACTTTAAAGTCGTGTTCGACAACTGTTCTTTACCCAAAATTTCTTGGCGCATATAAAGCACTACAGGGCTCTCGAATTTTTGCAGGCCTGCACCACCCTGCAATTGTTCAAGGACGTGCCACAGATTGTCATCCGGAGTAAATTTGGCTTGTTTGCGAGAGCCATCTTCGGTTTGAACACATATGTCGACGGGCATTGCGACACGTTTCTTGTCAGTAGGATGCATTTCTAACAAACAGTTATTGGGTAAACCACTAAAGCGATATATTTGTGATAAGGAAACTTCCTTATTATGATGTCTGAGGCAGTATTCTTCGCTGACGAAACCATGTTTCATACAGGCCTCCTCGAGTATTTGCAAAATAGTAGTATTTGGCGAAACTTTAACATTTTGCCTTCGACCATTTGGTGTTAAAACCGTGACCTTTGATTCCATATTAAGGGTTGGAGTTCTTATAGAATGGAAACGTTCTCAAATATATAATTTTTCCTTTAAATGTCGGCAGAAAATATCACTTCAAAATAAAAACAAAACAAAACAATAAGAAAAAACAATTGTCATTCCAGACAGAGATGTAAAAGAGTAAATTGTTTTAAATGGTACTTTTTTGTTACTTCTTTTTTACAACCGAGTTTTTATTTGTAAACAAACCACCAGCTGACGAAATAATTCTTGTTAGTTTTATTTTTTCTAGACAGCAATGAATTACGGCAAATATTTGTTTTCCCATGGTAGAACTCCGACATATTTTAAGTTCTTTTATAGATATTCAAAAATGACTTGTCGTTCAATTGGCTCCAATAATAAACAATTAATTACACAACTAAAAGGTAAACGATTTATCAATTATCATGATTATATAAACCATGCAAGTGTAAATGCAATGCATGTATGTATGTATCTTCTTTTTTATACAGAATATGGAGCAGTTGTATCAGAACCGGTAGCCGCTGCTATGATGGCTACTGATCGTAAATTCTATTCACCCTTTAACCCGTATGTAGATGCCCCGCAGGGTATAGGTTGTGGTGTAACAATAAGTGCTCCTCATATGGTAATTTTTTAAACAGTTAATTTGTAGACAAAAGGAATTGATATGAATATTAGTAGTGATGCCTAGCATGCCTTTGCGTTAGAATATTTACGGAACCATTTAAAACCAGGTGCTCATGTCTTAGATGTGGGTTCGGGTTCTGGTTATTTGACAGCTTGTTTCTATCGCTATATACAAGCTCAGGGTGAAAATAATAATACTATAGTTGTGGGAATTGAACATCAGCCCGAGCTGGTAAAACTAAGCGAAAGAAATCTTAACAACGATGATCCACAAATGTTAAAATCGGGTAAACTACTAATTATAGGTGGGTTTCAAAGACATGACAAGGAGAAGTAAATAAAACTAAACTCAAATATTTTTAACAACATGTTAGAGGGCGATGGACGTAAAGGTTATCCTGAATATTGCCCCTACCATGCCATACACGTTGGAGCAGCCTCTCCTGAGAAGCCAACAGAATTAATAAAACAACTAGCTAAAGGCGGACGTTTAGTTGTACCAGTGGGCCCTGTACATGGCCAACAATATATGATGAAGGTAAAATTAAAATAATTTTATGAATAAAAAATCAATTATGTATAAGGAAATTATTCCTTATTCATTATTTTAGTATGATAAAGATAAAAATGGCCAAGTAAGCGAAACCCGTCTGCTAAGTGTAATATATGTGCCTCTAACGGATTTACCAGTTTAATCAATTCTATCTGTAAAACGAAATTGAATTATTAAAGAAATATTATAACATATTTTAAAAAATGCATGCGGAAATAAAAACGAAAAATTGAAATAATACTTAATTTATTGTATATATTAACAATTATTGTGCTGATACTGGAGACTCCCCTTTTGGGAGGAAAGGAATTTGAAAATGTTTTAATGTTGAAATTAAATGAAAACAATAAATGAAGCGATATATGAATAAATAAGTACATTACAAGTTTAAAAAATATTGTCGATATAATTGTACAATGTTGTTATACGTTTATCTAAGCACTTTTGCTTGTCAGTGTAGTTATGTTAGACGTAAACAAAAGACAGCTGAATGAAATTCTCGAAGAAACTAAAAATATTTTCGCGTCTGTCAAAATTGTTGTATGTTTGCTGAGCAAAAAAATTGTTGGTGTTTTAGAGAGTAAAAGCAGCTACAAAACGGATAAACTAAAATTAATAAAAAGTTTGTTGGTAACATTTATTATATTCGCTAATGCAATGGCCTGGCGTTCTGTAGGAGCTAATAATGCAGACCTCATAAGACAGTTAAAAGGTATTGTAATCATGTAACGTATATATTATAATCAATTAGTCTATTTTTCTTTGTATAAAAGACTATCGGGTTATTGCGTCTGATGCTGTGGCTGATGCCATGATAGCTACTGATCGAAAATTCTATTCGCCCCGTAATCCTTATATGGATGCACCACAAAGTATTGGGCATGGTGTTACTATTAGTGCTCCTCATATGGTAATTTTTATAATCGTAAGGTGGTGTACCATATAATAAAGTTTACGTATTTTGTATTGATAGCATGCCTTTGCATTGGAATACTTAAGGGATCATATGAAACCAGGTGCCCATGTTTTAGATGTGGGTTCGGGTTCTGGTTATTTGACAGCTTGTTTCTATCGCTATATACAAGCTCAGGGAGATAATCCAAGTACTCAAATAGTTGGTATCGAGCATCAATCGGAGTTGGTAACCATAAGTCATGAAAACTTAAACAATGATGATCCAGAAATGTTACAATCTGGGAAGGTTTTAATCATTGGTTAATATTTCCTTTTAATGTTTGTTTACGTCTACGTCCTACTAGAACTTTTCTTTTTTACTTATCATGTAGAGGGTGATGGTCGTAAAGGCTACCCACAACAAGCTCCCTATGACGCTATTCATGTGGGTGCTGCTGCCCCAGATACACCAAAAGTTTTAATAGAACAGTTGGCTAATGGTGGGAGATTAATAGTGCCAGTAGGTCCTGAAGGAGGAGAACAATATATGATGCAGGTTAGTACAATTTTACATGTATAGAGGTTGTAATTAACGGTCATAAAATTGAGGTAGGTACAGTGACAGAAACATTTATCTATTAGAAAAATATTAATAATTTGTATTTTGCGTAGTATAGAGGTTGACTGGGAAAATTAGTCTGGGAAGATGATATTGTCTACAATACCATCCGGCTGTCATTCACTGAAATTAATCATTTATCAAAGAAATTCAACTCAATTTTATAAGACTTAAAGCTCAAATCATACATAAAATTTACGGTGTGGAGGTTTCAGTTAAATTCAGCTCTTGTTAGTTCCACCTAATTTACTGAGTTTAATCTAGTTCAATGCTGTCCAATGGGCACCAAGTATATTTTTTAATTAGCCTCAGACGATGGAAACGATCAAAAATATTCGCAATTTGCAAAATGTGGTTTCCACAGATGTCTAGGGATTTTAATTAGGTATATTTATACAATATGCGAGTATATTTGTAAATTTTGCATCTTAATAAGCAAAAAAATAAATAAAAAGAAATAAATACGTAAAAAGTACAGGGAAAAAAGACGAACTGGAAGATCCAGTAGATACAATAACTGAAAACTATGATTTAAGATTTAAAATTAAACAAGTTTATATTGTAATATATGTAATAATGTTAATTAACATATTTCTTTTGCAGTATGACAAAGATGAAAATGGAAAAGTCAGAGGCACACAATTAATGGGTGTAATGTACGTCCCTTTAACGGACTTGCGACGTTCTTGACTTGTTTTGGCTTTCAAGGCGTTTATTGTCTTTATATTGCTTGGTTTTGTAACTTATCGTATTTGGATTTGGCTACGATAAACAGTGAAATATAACCCTTTGGACGCTCTTTAATTTTATGAACATGTATTTTATTTATTAACAATATCCTCTTCTTTTATTTAAATTATGATAAATATATTTAAAAGTATAAATAAAAAATATTGCAGACATTTCGAATTCTCTTAAGAATTTACACCTTGAAATTAAGTAAAAAAAAATATTTTCAAAAAAATATTTTCTCAAAGGTAGGTTGTTTTAAATGTTAATACAATAATGATGGTCTGCTCAAATAATGTAGGCACTGTTTTGATTCTCAGAAGGCAACATTGGAACCAAACTCTTTGGAACCACTTGTATTAGGAATGGTGCAAAATGACTAAACTTTTATCTGTGAACCTGACTCTGGCAAAAATGGAACCGTAAAAGTGATGTTTACATTTGACTTATAATTGAACTCAAATTAAAAAGAAACAGATACATATATGACAATATAATTAACACATTTCCTATAGCGGTCGCTGTATAATCGAATGTACAGCTAGGGTCATAACTAAAATAACTTTTAAATAATATATAATACATTGTGTAAAAAATTAAGTTAAAATTCGAAAAATCACTAAATATCGATGGGACAATAGTATGATATTATGTTTGTCTCTAACAGTATGTGTCCATCGGGGAAATGCTATTTGCAAGAAGTCCAAAACGTTGAGACTATAAATTTTTCAGATACATCCCAAACGTGACTTCGATTTGTTCTGCGCTAGCTAAGAAATACTTGCTATTAAGACTATAGCAACTGTTAACAACTAAACTGGTTTGCTCCGGAGCTGTTACAACTCCATATAACCTAACGAATCTATAAAGGAATCCCGCTAGCTTCCATTGAGCCAATTCACACTAGAACATTTGTGCTGGCGTAAAATAATAGTTTATTGGCAAGAGGAGTGAAGAGAATGGTTTTTCGGTGGCGTAAGGTTTCCACCAGCTACAACCCCGCATCAACAGCACAAAACTAATTCACGCACATTTTTAAAACATCAAATGAATGCAAAAACACTAATCCACACAAAGCTGTGTATACGTATACATTTCATGCCAAAGTAATATTCATCCCGTGGGAATTGAAAAGACCAAAAATTGTGCGACTAAAAAATGTTCTCGTCTGAATTGGCTCATTAAGTAGTTTATTCAACAAGTTGCCATTAATTTTTAATAATTAGGGTTTTCAGTTACATTAGTATACGCTTATTCGACAAAAAGTGATTATTTTACAACGGTGGCCCAAATATTTTTGCTACTGTCAAATACAACCGTGAGCGTTCAATGAAGTAGAAGCAGAAGAAGGAAAAGATTGCAAAAAAGAAAAAATTTACACAGAAAAGTGGCATTTTTCTGCATTTTAAATTTATTACAATAAGTTTTAATTGTTTCAAGTGTTATTTGCATATAAAAAATGTTCAATTAATGTGCACTTTACAATTGCCAACGATTAAAATACTGTCGTAAATGGAAAACACGCTAAAATTCACAAAATAAATATTTCCTTATTTCTTGTTGTTGGTTTATAGCAGTGTTATTGTGAGTGCGTTGGTCGTGGTCGAGAAGCCAAGTTTTTGTTTTTTTTTTTACCACAGTAAAACAAACAAGAGTGAAAAATAAAAATTAGGATCACTATAAATAAAACAATAGAATTAGAATTTTAGTTTGAAAAAAATATATATTTGCCTCAACATGACCACAGTTAATATCAATACACGCAAAAGTCCAAATTTTTTAAAAAAACAGGGTACAGACCAGTGGGTTAAGTTGAATGTGGGTGGTCAATATTTCCTAACAACAAAAACAACGTTATCTCGTGATCCAAATTCATTTCTATCACGTTTAATACAGGAGGACTGTGATTTAATATCGGATAGGGTAAGTTAAAAACATTACCACAAATTTACTTAATCTCCCTCTCAGTACTTTGCCATCTTCTACTTCACCAGTCAAAGTTACTGGCAAATCGAAACAACAGCAATAGCAATAATATTATCACTTCGGCCTAATGAAATTAAATCAAAGTTAATTATAATAACAGTAAAACGGTAATTATTGCTGTGCATACACGTAGTGGGGCATGTGTACTACAGGCACACATAAATATGTAAATATATATATCTTCCTCATTAAATGTCTGTTCATTGATGGGGGCCAGCGATAACACTGTTGATGACGATGAGGATGGTGTTGATAAAATTGTTTAATGATTAATCTACTGCCAGTTAATTGTCAATTGTAATCTAATCAATTGCCATTATTTCCTTTTTGTCTTATTTGTTTCTGTACATATTTCGATATAGTTTTTACGAAGTTAATAACCATATCTTTATAACACTTTTTACGTTGCTTTATTCTATTAGTATTGAATCATTGTTTTATTATCATTGAAGCGGCCACTGTGCCCAAAAATACATTATGTGTTTACACTTTTGGTTGTTTAACTATACGCAGGTAAAGTATTGTACAAGAAATGTACAATAAACGTTATTCCAATCCTTAATATAAAATCATAGAAGTAAATATCGGTTTTCTTTTCTAATATGTATGGCTTTTTAAGTACTTAAGCTAAACTTTGTTTTGTTTTTGCAATCGTTGGTATTCATAATTCAACGAATTCCATTTGAAGCTAATCGGAAATATTGTAATGCCTTGTTTTGTATGTCATGACTCAAGTAAATGGACATGTCATTTACTCTGAATTGCTATTGATAACAATTAAATTTCATATATTTTTATCGATTTGTTTCTTAAAAAATAAGCACGTACTCGTGACTTTGTTTTTAAAGATAATTAAATTCTTTTGTTATGATTGCATTCGCTTATTTCAAATAAAAATTATGGCAGGTCTCTAGTTCATCGAATATATGTATGTACGTATTATTGCGATCTTAGTTATGGAGAGGCGATCAATGGTTAACTCTATTATCTTAGAACAGAAAATATGTAAAGTATTTAAAACGACATTATTTTTTATAAACTATGCCTTTAATAATCTTTAGGTGGCTTAAGATATATATTTTTTTTCCAAAAGCTTTTATAATATGATATTATGTTACATTTGAAAATTTACTAGCATTTTACCTTCGATTTGATTATTGTTTCGACGTATTTTATAACAAACCAAGCTAATTGTATAGGCAAAGTTCGGGGAGGAACAACTTATGGTGTCAGACGTACTACGGTCAATTCAAATGTGTTGAAAAAATGAGTTAACTGCATTTTATCCAAGTGATTATATTTTTCGATTTATTTTAGACTGTTTTGACTTAAAGTATAGGATCTACATTCCATACATATTGTTTAAAAAACACTCATTCAATAACATTATTGTGTAAGCGTATGGCCAATATTGAACGCATGTGGTTATATTAAAATATTAAGAAAGTAAAAAATTCAATTGCTATATAATTAAATGCATTTAGTTTTGTTGACCACTTTGATATTTTTCTTCTTTTACCAGAAGCGTTTTCCAATAAGGTTGGGGCGACGCTAATAGTTTTTGGCGGCAAAATAGGCTTACCTTTAGAAAATAAATCAAGAAAAGTCAATATAATATATTTATGTACCTAAGTATATGTAAATCAGAATTATTTATTTAGAAGCCTAAGTAAAGCAGTATTTGAATGAAAACTAAAGATATCTAATATAAATTAGTATTTGTATATTGATTTAATTTGTTATACTACCTTATGAAATATAAAGCAAACCAACGAACCTACATGGAAATAATGGAGGCATACATAACTTACAAAGAGAGGTGCATATCCAACTACAATGAATATGTAGATGAACATGCATATGAATGTATGTATGTTTGTAGGTGACCTGTTTAAAATTCTGGCTGTACAAAAAAAAATGTTAAAAAAAATAAGGCAATTTTTTTTTTAGTATTTTTCTTGTTCCAATTCCCATGAATATGAATGAAAGTGTGTTTGTGGTGAAGGTGGAGGAAATGGTGGTAAGAGATATAGAAATAGAGACTACTGTTACTGACATACAAGAAGTGGTACTTATTTGAGGTGAAGGTTGCAATGTACATATTTTCTTATTGTTGTTGCTTTTTTTTGTTGCAAAAGAAAATCTCGCAAAAATGCACTCACTGATAATTAGAATTTATTTTGTGAGAAAAAAAAAAAAGAAATGTTTTATGGATGTTCATTTATATTTTTTTTCTTTTGCTATATGTTTTCAAGGACGAAACTGGTGCCTACTTAATAGACAGAGATCCAAAGTATTTTGCACCAGTTTTAAATTATCTACGTCACGGTAAATTGGTACTGGATGGCGTATCGGAGGAGGGAGTACTTGAAGAGGCTGAATTTTATAATGTTACACAGCTTATAACATTGCTCAAAGAATGCATTCATCACAGAGATCAAGTAAGTGAAAACATAGAGTTATTGTTATTGATTTTCGTCCAGTTGTTAGTCACAAATAATTTGTTGATCAATGTTCCTCTTTATCACGAATATTAAATGAACAGTTTATTTCCACAGAATTTTTCATTTTTTTTTTTTTGATTTTTTTCATTTCCAATTCCAACTTTATTTACATTTACTTTTTACATATTAAAATTTTTTGCGAGATTTATCTATAGATATTACAAAGAATGATATATGTAATAATTATAAAAATTTAGAGCTCTGTTTATTTTATTTGTATAATTTTCTTTTGAAAAACTATATACAGAAATAGAAATAAAAGGAAAAAAATTATGGGAATATGCCTTCACAATAAGATAGATTATCTTATAACAATGAACTTAAAGCATTATATATAAACTTATTAATTTTTCTATTATAGAGACCTCAATCAGACAAAAAGCGTGTATATCGTGTTCTGCAATGCCGTGAACAAGAGTTGACACAGGTAAGTTGATTGTAGTTTATTTAGCTTTAATACGAGGGCTATTATTCCTTTGAACCTTAAATAACATCGTGAAGAATTTGCGTTAAGCATCTGCAAATCGAAACAGTAAATTCTTATAGTATTTTAAGAATTGAATATTCACAACAGTTACTTTAAAAATCCTTATTAATCATGTCTACATAATCCTAGTATAGCGTATTTATGGACTCAAATGAATTCGATTTGCTTTTCAAGCTATATTTCTCGTCAAAGTTACCTTTTGTTATTTTGAAAGTAAGTAACCAAAATTACACATTCAGGATAAATTTAAATTAAATATACTACATAAGTAATCTAAAAATTTAAATTCGACATAAATAATTATTGCCCTTTATCGAGGAATGTATAATTTGCAAAAATAATTCTAATGTTATGCTACAAGATTTAATAAAAAAATATAAATAAGAATTAAGAAATTGTTCATAGCACTTCTCTCACAAAATTAAATATTAAACGCCTAATATAAAGAAAAGTGCAACTGGTAGACATTTCTAGTTTTGTCAAAAGTAATTTTAGTATTCTACGCAAGACATTGATAGAAGCCATCGTATAAAGCTTATTTATTATTTGTACAATATTACGGAATTTTTATATATTTTTAAAGGTGATCTCAACGCTCTCTGATGGTTGGAGATTTGAACAAGTTATCAGCGTTGGCACCCAATATCATTCAAACTATGGTGCATTTGATAATAATGAATTCCTTTGTGTCGTTTCTAAGGAATGTGGCACATCCAGTGGTCGTGAACTTGAACTGAATGATAGAGCTAAAGTACTGCAACAAAAAGGATCTCGCATGTAAGATATTCTAAAATTAATGTATTTTTATTTTTTTATATCTTGCATAAGTAAAATTTTCATCGAGATTATTAGTTTTTCTTTGTTATAAGCATTTTATTTAATCTTTTGTACTTTTATAATCTTTTGCTTCTTTGAAAGCCAAATGTAATAAATTTTGTAAAACATAAAATAAACTAAATTCTACTAAGTAGATATACGAATGAATTTATCATTATATTGCATGACTACTTTACATTTTGCTCAAAGAAAAAAAAACGTACTTAATACATTCATTCACGTGCAATACATAAAATAAGAAATCATATCACAATTAATAGTTATGCGAAAAATAAACGTGTATTTTTTCTTTCTGTTTTCTTTTTTTATTGCAGTCTTGGAATTTAAACAGAATCAAACAAAAGTTTTTAAAACGTAAATAAATAAAACTTACGCTATGAGTAGAAAGCAAAAACAAGAAACAAATGAAACCCAACAGAACTCAATATCTCACATTTAACAAATGTTGTATTAACAATCATCAAATTTCACAACACCATCTCTCTCTATTTCAGATCTTTCTGAAATAGGAAATTAAAAGAACTATGTAACTTATTGTTAAAAAATTAAATGCAATCGACACACATATATACATATATATTTTAAAAACACATAATGAAATGTTAATCACATAATTAACAAATTTTATATACATATATACACATGCATATGTATATTATATACATATATACACGACAAATTTGTTTAAGACTTTGTAATTCATCATGTCGTTGTTGTCATATTGTTAATTTCCTGTTTTAAGTATTTTTAAAAGCTATTTATTATTATTTTTCATAATAACCTTTACCAAATACACAAGTAATGAATTTCAAAGTGAGTTTTACTTTAAAACTTAAACAAAACACACATTGTTAATAGCTTTTAAACTGATTTCTTAAAGAATTTCAAAAAATATACATGCCGATTTTTTTTTTTTTACTTGACTTAATGATAATTACTCACATACCTATGTATTATGCTAATTTAATTAAATTTGTCAAATAAATTTTGATATTAATACTTGCTAAATCACTTTAAATTAATATACCTGTTTTTGTAATTCGATTTTTATTTATTAATATCCACAATGCCTAAGGATTAAACAATATTCTGTATCAGAATTTTCAATATTAAAAAATGCTTACCATATACATTTATTGTTCTATTCAACACTTAATTTGAAGATCAATAAAATAAGTGTGCAGCAAAAATTTTGTATAATGATTTTGGATAATGATTTCAATCACTTTACTATATAAAAATGACCGAAAGAAAGATAATTTTAGCAGACTTTTAGCGTTAGAAAATGTCCATTGAAATGAAAGCCCGAGTATCTCATTAAAAACTCCATATTGCATAAGGGATTTCTCTCGCTGCTATCCATATAATCATTTTTTATTTTAGTTTCTTTAGTTTAAAGATTGTTACCAGCGATATTAAAACAGTATAACTTGCTATTTTTATCTTAAAAGGTTCAGTTATTTTGAAAAAATTCCACAAATAATGTGGGCACAGAAAAATTCGCATTAAAACCTCATCCTCTCCAGGTTAACCTTGATATAATAGTGTATTGAGTCCTAGATAACTTTAAAGAATATTGTTTACTTCAAGTGTTAGTGTTCGTTGGCCTTCAGAGGAATGTAAAGAACGACAATGGAACATGCCAATGATGAGGTAATTGGATCTTCAAACAACACAGCTCTAAGGCGGAATTCCTACAGACAACAACCATTACAAACGAATTAATGGTATTATTTCTGATAAGCCCAAAGTGTTCTAAATAATCTAAGTGTACCCGGTTCAAGACAAATACAAGAGATCGTTCTAAATTATCTTCTGAGAATGTTTTCCACTGTTATGGTAAGAATCATTTCTTTGTATGCGTTCCAGTGCACTGGGATGGCTGATTTATAACTGCCAAAATCATTGATTAAAGCGGATTTTATTTTATTTAATGTAGGCAATTCTAATTCCATCAACTAGTCCCTTTAGCCCATAGCGCTCCAATGACGAGTTATATTCGACATGAACGTTCAATGATAATCTATATTCGTAACAATGACGTACTGAACTCAAAGCACACGCCATTTAAATTATTTTAATTTTTCGCTGGCTTCTTCCCTTCTTGAAATACCAAAATTCTTTCAGCCTATCGAAATGTCACTTCAATTTATTGTTTTATATTCTGTAATTTTCTCTTAAGCATTAAGTTCTTACCCTTCTTGTTTTTCTCCATTTATAATAATCAGACAAAAGTGTACGCTTCTGCCGAATTGCTATCTATATTGGCATACATATATATGTACATATTTGTATCGAAAAGATTTTTAAGTGTATTATTATTTAAAAACATTAATGCTACATTTTGAATATAAATGTAAAATGGATATTAACCAATATACAGTTTAAGCTTCTGATACATTTACACAAAAATTCAAGCTAAATATCTGTACATACATATATTAGCTTTGAACGGAATATGCATAATCAACAAGAAAATCGGTATATTAAAATAAAGTGATTAAAATGAAATTTAATATATTTTTTTTTCTTAAGTTACATAACAAACTCAAACTTAAATCTAAGCACAAAACTACAAATACATAAATTTTAAAGAAATAAAAATTTTTACAAAAACAAAAAGAAAAAGAAAAAAAAAACAGAAATATAAGAAAAATTAAGGAAGAATATTATTCCAAAATGAATGAAACTACAAATCAATACAATGTTTTAAGGCCAACATAAAAGTTTATGAATACAATACGTTTATGAATTATACTACGAAAGAATGTAAAAAATTATGTTATACCAGAAAAATAATGAATACGTCTCAAATAAAATTTAATAATCCCAAATACATATTTATAATAAAATCTAGGAAAGCAAATAGCCAGAGTCTATATGTTTTTAATCATGATATTATTCATAAAAAATATAATTTCAATTATCGACTGACTTTATTAATTCTTTGATAAATCACATGATTTTCTTTTTATAATTGATAACAATTTTTAAGCAAAATAATTACATACCAAACATAATTTACTACAAACAAATATATAAAGTGTTCAATTTTTTTAAAACTAATATGCAATTTTTTGTAAGTTAAAAATTGTAATTAATTATAATAAATATTTTATTTTATTTTGTCTTTCCCCTTAACAGATTAAAAAAGAAATATACATAGTTCTTTAGCCTTTATAGCAATGTTACGACAAACTGTACACATGTATTTTAATAAATATGGAAAATACACATTTAATGGAAATGATTTTGGGAATTAAAAAAAAAGAAAAATTAATTAAATAATTTTATTTTTTAACAATTATAAATGGATACTTTATGTGAATCTCAAATGAAAGTCGTAAGAATTTTAAAAAAACTAACAAAGTGTATGTAATAGTTTGTAATATTAATATATATAATAATATTAATAAAAGAGAAATAAAAACATAGTAAGTGCTTGTAAAAAATTGTTCAAATAACATCATATATAATAAATATGATGAATAATGTAAACAATTTTAATTAAAATAAAAATCGATCCTTTTCTAAAAAGCAAATTGCAATTTTCTTTAACGTAAGCGTTAAGTTTAAGCGTGTTTTAAAAAAGTAGTAGGCAACTCTTCAGTGGCCTAGTAGATGCAAGCTGAAATTTGTATAACAGTAAAAATATAATTGAACCAGATGTCAAAGAATGTTTATATTTGTGCATAAGTGAACATAGCTACCAGATGTTAGCATTTTTGCGGTTTTCATTTTATATTGCGGTGTAATGTTCGATATTTTTTGAAATTTTTTTAACACGTACTGCCTGTTGAAATCCCAAGATATTGATAGCTGTGGTGTTGACCGCACGCAATCTTGCATTCAATGTTATATCAATTTTCGTTTTTAAGATATATTCGATAAGAAAGAACAACAAATTACTGAGGCAGAATTTTTCAGAAAATCTGTTTACATACTTCAGCTGTTTTGTTGAATAAAAAATTAAACAACCACTGAAAACAAATTGATCATCAATTTCTTCTCTTAAATATATCAATAAATTAAATAAAAAAAGCTTTTATCTCAGGCAAAAACAATGGAGTTCTGCTTATATCAATTTTCACAAGTTCCTAATTCTTTTCTAAGCGATTTTAATTCAAGAAAATATATATATATATATCGAGCCATAACCACAAAAATATCTCAAGCGACATATTTTTCAAATATCGTTTTTTGTAATAAATAAATTCATTGGGATCATTTGCATCATCTATAAAAATTTCAGGGTCACACTCTGTACCGTTATGAATTTATAACAAACAAAAGTTTAATTTTCTAACTTAATTTGCACAAGAAATAAATAATAAAAACCTTCCCCTGTAAAATTTCGTTTTTGTCGCTTAAGATATTTTTGCGGTTATGGCTCGATATATGTTATTGCGAAATTGGCGATTATTTGCTTCAAATCATCTGGCACCCTCATTTATAAAAGATATGTAAACATGTGTGTGTATAGGTGATAAATAGTGCAATAAGAATATACAGTTTGTTTATTTTTGAAACAATAACATTTCATGATATTTTATATAAAATAATCATTGTTTACCGCCACAACGATAGAAACGGAGAAAAATGCAAAATTATGATATGAATATGGATTTTTTATTTGCTCTTCTACCACCTTCCAATTGTAAGTTACTGAACTTGTTATTTTTATTTTCTGGCACTCAGTCAATGTCAATGCAGGATTTTTTTTTAACTTTTTGTTTGCACTAATTAGATTATATTTCGATTTAATTTACAATCTACACATTATTCCAGTCCAAATGACCGACGAACAATTAGTATTGTGGCAGCATAACGCAATTTTTGAGTGTGAATGTGATAACTTTATAAATCGGCGCATAGAAGCTGATCGCCAGGAGCGAGCGGAGTATTTGAGTAACTATGCTATAAACGCGGCCATACAACAGCATGGTCTACAGAGAAGACGTCGTCTAAGCGAAGGAAATGACAATGAACCCAATAATGTTTACATTGCCCATCCACCGACTAGGCGACAACGTTTAAGGCCTCTATATTACGAGGTGTATGAAGATGCATTGGCAGAAGCGATTCGTGAAAGAGGGTTGGTATTAAGGGGAAGACCTTAAAAATCACCGTAATCGATTTTTTACAGGTTCATACAAACAACTTTACAATTTACTAAAAACTGTGCAATATACCATGGAATTATGACAGACTTAAACGAATCCCATGGTGTCCACTTGAATGATAAAAATTATATACCGTATACATATAATGTAATATAATAGTTTCATATTATGTTGGTATTCTAAATATCGTATGCCTTTAAAATGTTTTGAAAATGCAAGGAATTTGAATATACATACATATTGGTTTTTGCATAGTCTGTCTTCTGTTATATTTTAATGGAATTAGAAATTGACTCTTGTTTTTGTAAGGCTTTAAGTTTTTAATTTATAACATTAAAGTATATAAAATTTGTAATAATAATTTAAGTTTTTAGTGATAAGAATATATACATAATTTTAAATAAATAATAAATGCGGCAAATTTTTATAACTTAATATTTTTGACCAAATTCAAACCGACACTAAATTATTTCCGTAAGCTACAGAAATAATTTTTTTAATAATAAATACATATATTACAAAATTCCTGTTTTACTGGCTTTTCTGAGCTAGTTTCAATTCGTAGTTGTAGGTTGTATATTAAGAGGTTTCTTTTAAATAATAATTCTTCTATTGTTTTAAAAAATAATTTTTGTAAAACTAAAGCGAAATTTACAATTCATGTACTTTAAAAATAATTTGAAGCAGATTAGATCAATTACACTGAAAAAAGAAATTGTCGCTAATATTTCAATTATACTTAGATAAAGAAGATTGGCAACACTTAAAATGCCTAACTTCATACGAAGAACAAAGGAACTTTGCCAGTACATCAAAGTGTGAACTTACTAGTACTTTGCAAAGTACTTTGAACGTGCAAAAGGCGTCATACATAATAAGGTTGGTTATACACCATATTAACTGTACCACATTGTGATTTAAACGTCTGGTACTCTTCCTTACGACCATTGTGAAAGACAAAAATGTAGCCATACGCGAAATTTGTTACAGATTATCGTATAAACCTCAGATTCTTTGGAATATTCTTATTTTATTTGTCAGTTATATCAATATGGATTTGAAGTTTAATGCCTTTATAATTTTTTTACTGTTAAAACTTTTAATTTGAAAATAAAAAAAATACAAAAGTGTTCCCATTGAACACCACCGTTGAATTGACCAAATTTGGTCGAAAATAAGTGAATTGGTAACCCTAGCAGTAAATAAAAGTACAAAAAGGAGAGAAAGATAGATTTGACAGCCGGAAAATTTTTTGTGTGTTACTCCTGTAATTTTTTTGTTCTAACAACCCTACATGTGGCAATTTATTGAATTTATTTGCTGATGAAATAAGTAGTAATAATTTGGATAAAAAATGTCTAACTTAAAACGCGAAATCGATACATTGCATGAACTGGTAAGTGATCTACATGATGCTCAAAAAATAACAATAAAATGCATCGCGAATATTTTAGGAGCAACTGACTGCCGAGCTGCGTGCGCAAATTGAAGATACTAAAAATGGTGTGGGCCTAGAAGAACATGACGAAGATTTGCTAAAATTACAATTGGAAAATACAAAACTCAAACATCGTTTAGCTGTTTTGCAAAATGTAAGTACCACTGAGCTCATTTGGAAGGACTTCTTAAAGTGATATGGGTGTACCACATAGAGCCCGTATTTAAATAGATTAACCAGAAATTGGGTATACAGTGAATTGTGTTATACCTAGAAGAGGGGTAACATTTACTGGTGTTTGAAACAGGACAGTTGACTTGAATTTGTTTAAGCTATTAGTGAAGAAGAAGAAGCAGTGCTACTAAATTCGTCCCGTAATACATTGGGTGCGAGACTTTTGTTAAGCCCAGAGCTGAACAAAAATGTGTAAAATGTTTAAAATGTTTGGTTTCGTCACTGAATGAAAACCCGTATTTCCATATGCGATTCACAGTAATTTCAGAGAAGGTAATTAGAAATTAAATTGGCAACCAGTGTAATTAATTGAAAGTTCTAGTTGGTGAAAAATGGGATCTGCATAAATATAATAAATAAAAATTAAAGATTTAATAAAAAGCCAGTATCATCCAATAGAACATCTTTTACAAGAGCATGTAAGACATGAAGCATTAATTATGGAAATGCGTTTCTGTTTGATTTCGTTCCTTTTTCATTTTGACCAAATGCGTATTAGAAATAGGGTATGCGAATTTTAATAATTATCTGCGGATTAATATAAAACCAAATACAAATTTTAAAAATACCATTTAGTTCTAATAAATATAAAATCTCTTTTTAGGCTCTTGAAGCTGAAAAACATACCCAAGGAGTTGGAAATATCAAACCTTTCGTTGCTTCCACAATATCTCAAGAAATTAAAGAAATGGTTTCTATAAGCGATCATTTATTAGATTTATTCACGAATGCCATTGCAAAGGCTTATCCACAATTGGCAGGTACACTAGCTATAATTTCAACTGTTAATGCAAACGCTGCCAAGTTCGGTGACTATCAGTGCAATAGTGCTATGTCTTTGGCAAAAACTCTTAAGGCCAATGGCATCAATAAATCACCGCGTGATATTGCCCAAGAGGTATTAAAACAATGTCAAACATCACCATTGATAGAAAAAATGGAAGTGGCAGGTGCTGGCTTTATTAATGTTTTTGTTAAGAAGTAAGTTTTATTTTAACTTTTCACTTATTTTATTTTTAATATTCAAATATTTACCATGTTTATTAGGAATTATGCCATCGAAGCTTTAACCAACATGTTACGAGTTGGAGTTAAAGCTCCTCATATTAAACGTCAACGGGTTTTAGTTGACTTTTCATCGCCTAATATTGCCAAAGAAATGCATGTTGGCCACTTACGTTCTACAATTATTGGAGAATCGATTTCTCGTTTTTTAGAATTTATGGGACACGATGTATTGCGAGTTAACCATTTGGGAGATTGGGGCACTCAGTTTGGTATGTTAATTGCTCATTTGGAAGATAGGTTTCCAAATTTCCTTAAAGAAAGTCCGCCAATAAGTGATTTGCAGGCATTTTATAAGGAATCTAAAAAGAGGTAAAAATCTTGTGTTTACATACGTTTGCTCATGAGGGTATATTAAATTGTTTGTCTTACCAAAGATTCGATGAAGATGAAGATTTTAAGAAACGCGCCTACAACCGCGTGGTACAATTGCAAAGTGGCGAACCAAATTCTACGAAAGCCTGGAATTTAATATGCGATGTTTCACGGAAAGAATTCAAAAAAATTTATGATCGGTTAGACATCCACATAACCGAAAAAGGAGAATCGTTTTACCAATCACGTATGGTAGATGTGGTGAAATTTTTAGAATCAAAAAATCTTTTAGAGCTAGATGAAGGACGTAAAATTATGTGGCCTACAGACGAAAAGGATGGCATACCACTGACAATTGTAAAATCGGATGGTGGTTACACCTATGACACCTCCGATATGGCGGCCATACGCTATCGACTTGAAGAAGAGAAAGCCGAATGGTTAATCTATGTAGTAGATTCTGGTCAAAATACTCATTTAAAAAATATTTTTTTGGCTGCCGAAAGATGTGGTATTTTTCATCCTGAAAAAGATCGTGCTGATCACGTACAATTTGGTGTTGTATTAGGCGAAGATGGTAAAAAGTTCAAGACCCGTTCTGGTGATACTGTCAAGTTAACTGATCTATTAGATGAGGGTCTTAAACGAGCTTTGGATAAGCTTATCGAAAAAGAACGTGATAAGGTATTGACTCCGGAGGAACTTAAAGCTGCTCAGGAGTCTGTTGCATACGGTTGTATCAAATATGCTGATTTAAGTCACAATCGCACAAATGAATATGTGTTTTCATTTGATAAAATGTTGGAAGACCGTGGCAATACAGCTGTGTATCTACTTTATGCATTTACACGTATTTGTTCTATATCACGCAACAGTGGCGAAGATTTCTCCGACTTGGTCAAAGTCTTAGAATCAACAAAAATAGAATTAAACCATGAAAAAGAATGGAAATTGGCAAAAACTTTACTTAAATTCCCTGACATTTTAATGAAAATATCGAAAGACTTACTACTACATATACTTTGTGAATATTGTTACGAAGTGTGCACAGTCTTTTCGGAATTTTATGACAACTGTTACTGCATCGAAAAGGACAAAGAAGGTAAAATTATTAAAGTCAATCACAGTCGTATTTTATTGTGTGAAGCTACAGCTGCTATATTAAAAAGCTGCTTCAATATTTTGGGTTTGAAACCAGTTGCTAAAATTTAAGAAAAAAATTGATTACCTACGAAATAATCACACTGTCTAATAGTTTCATTTTTCTAATTTTCAAAAAAAAACAGTTCTTTAATATGAAATATTAAAAATCAAAAAATGATATATTTTTTATTTTTTTTATTAAAATAAGCACACATTATATTATCTTTATTATTAAGTATGCCGGAAACCTTAAATTAAAATCTGCCAAACATTTTATTTGTTCAATACATTTTTTGCTTTTTTATCTCCCATATGCAAATTAAATTTTTTCAATATATAATTACCTTATGGTCGCCCATATATTTCCCAATTCTTTATATTAAATTTTTATTTAGAAAAGCCGTTAAGGGCGGGAATGTGTGTGCTTTTGATAAGATAAAGATTTTTCCTAATTATAGAGAAATAATAATTTTGCACAGCTTCTATGCTACTGGTATTTCCCTTGGTTCAGTTTTCTTTATTACGTGTTACTGAGAAGTACTGATAAACTTTTATTTTAAAGTGAGTGGCTACATTTAATTACTTGTAAAGGATATATATTAAGTAAAGAAAACGATAATGTTGAGGTTTATTCTCTAATATATAGAGGATATTATCTAGAATTAATGTTGAGGTGTTCTTCTAATATTTAAATTAAATAACCAATTTAGATTATGTATTAAAAATATGTGTATATTAGTAAAAATTAAGTGTATGTGTTAACATTCGTCGTATATCAATAAATTATGTATTCCACACTGCATATTGGCATTCAAACATTAGATAAAAATAAAAATTCTATCTGATGTTCCAAACTGGAGGAAATATAGATGCAGCGATATGACAGTTATTTGTAGATTACAGTAGTTACATTACAGTGATTACATGTCTTTAAAAATGCCAAATTTGAGTTATTGTATTGTAGAAGAGGTTTTACACGGTCAGGCTTATGTTTTATTATTCTTTCATGTCCATTAAGTCACAATACGTTAGTGGGAATAGAGAGTCCTCTTATATCTCCCAGTCAGCATATATTGATGTAGTTCGTAAGGTGGATGTATAAGATCACACGAATTTTTTTTTTTTTTTTGGTGAAACCAGCACTCAGGGGATGGCCCCTACTCATGCAGTGCATTGTGCAGGTTTTTTTTAGGAAAATGGGTTATAGGAAGGTGGAAGAGAGGGAGTAGTGTTTGTGGACATCTCAAGATGCGAACGGCAAGGAAACGAGTTGCTGCTAGGTGACTAAAATGGCCAGTGCTATACCTTCACCATTAAACAGTCTACAGCAATCGTCCCCAAGAAGCCCGCACCCTTCAGTCCTAGCTTCTCACACTACTCATGTTGTGTGTGTTAATTTTATACATGAGTGGCGGGATCTACAGTTTAAAGTCGACTCCGAACGACAAATTTTATTGAGAAGCTTTACATGGCAATTTTATTTACTCTCAGAGTTTTTACCAGAAATCTGCTGAGAGGAAGTCGCCGAAGAAATATTTTCGTTTTGATGTCTGACCTGGGATTCGAACTCGGGCCTTCAGTCTAATAAGCCAACACACTACCTATTAGACCACGGCGACTTCATGAACGTCATGTCAAGTTTTTGTCTAGTAGAAAGCGATTAGTATCGTGTAAATAAATCGTGTAATAAGAGTGTTCGATATTGAGAGAATATACGTATGGAAGTTTGGCAATCGACCGAAAATTTTTGAAAGTTTTCAAAAACAATCACACTCCATTAAATCAGTGATGTATTTTTATGCAAACTGATATGAATACCTGTTTTCATTTTAATTTGTTTGCCGTATAATTTTTAATCTAATTTTCTGTAATATTTTAACATTACACAAATTATAAATACTTTCTAAGATTGTATTAATGAGGTTTTTTTTCAGTGTATTATTGCTATTTTATAATATAATCTGAAGGACCCTGTTATTTTTGTTTACATTTATAAGCAGCTTTGACTGACAACTTATTACTTAACAAACGTTATTAATGTTTGCCAGCTGTTTCTTTGTTTAGTTCCTTTTAAATTCTTTTCATAAACGTTTGTGTTATATTATCTTCAGTTTAGTTAAAGCTAGGAAAAAAAGTAGAATTAAGATTTACGGAAAATTGGTCAATTTTCGTATCTAAAAATGCGTGCCTTTAATTAATGCATGAAAATAATTTAGTGTAATACGAAGTGATATTTTTATGACAACATCTACGATTTAAGCTAAATAGTGTGTACTTAAAATAAAGTCTGAAACAAGTTTAAACCAATAATAAAAAAAAAAAAAAAAAACAAAAACGACATTTATAAGATAAAACATGATTCTAAGAATAAATACGTTTGAGAATATTAACAAACAACAATTAATGTAAAATAAAAAAAGAAAAACACACAGCTTTTGTTTATGTTTTTGTAACGACAACAACAGCAACAACAATTACGGCAGTAATAAAAGCTCTTATTGTTATCAAAGGATTAAATAAATGTTTTTCGAAGCGTATCTATATTTAGAATATAAAACGGAAAAAAAGTACTAAAAATATATTGCGATTCTTATCGATAACTAAGGTAATCGTAATAATAAATTAATTAGTTAGGTATTTACTATTATTAAATATTCATTTTCTCTATGCCAAAAAGACCCACAATTGTAAGAGGCAGTTGTCAAGACTGTAGTCGTCGTTAAGTCTTGTGATTTTCATTAAATTATTGAAGCATTTGATGACACTGAGTACATTTTTTTATCTTTGAAATAATTTATTAATGTTTTAAGTTTTTTTTGTCAGTCTTTCCACAATTGTTGATCGAATCTAATACTTTTTATAATAAATGTCAAAAATTTATAATTTGTTACCCTACATATCAACTGTCTTACAAAAAAGCCAAACGTCAGCAACCAAAAGATATAGAAGATACAACAGACTAATAACAAACCGAATGTAAAAAAATATCTGTAGGTACACTAGTGGACATACAATTAACTCACTTTGCAACATTTTTCATTTTTGTAAAAATTAAAAAGATTTAAGAAAAATGGAAACAAAAACAACTTATATTTATTAATTTCATATGCTTAATAATTAATTAACAACAAAAACTTAAATAGTTATCTTCTTCTATATATATAAAAATGAATGTATGTTTGTATGTACCTTATAGAATCGCAAACTATGCATTTGATCATGTTATGATCTTTAGCAAAGTTGTTGCGCATGAGCCGGGGAAAGTTTCTAGGTTGGTATGACCAATTTCCGACAGGTGGCGCCACTGAAAACTAATAAAAATGAATTAAATCGTAAACTGTGTATTTGATCATTTCATGATCTTTAGCAAAGTTATTGCGCATGAGCCGACGAAGGTTTCTAAGTTGCTATGACCAATTTTCGACAGGTGGCGCCACTGAAAATTACTAAAAATGAATTAAATCGTAAACTGTGCATTTGATTATGTTATGATCTTTAGCAAAGTTATTGCGCATGAGCCGACGAAGGTTTCTAAGTTGGTATGACCAATTTTCGACAGGTGGAGCCACTGAAAATTACTAAAAATGAATTAAATCGTAAACTGTGCATTTAATTATGTTATGATCTTTAGCAAAGTTGTTGCGCATGATTCGATGAAGGCTTATAAGTTGGTATGACCAATTTCTGACAGGTGGCGCCACTGAAAATTACTAAAAATGAATTAAATCGTAAACTGTGCATTTGATAATGTTATGATCTTTAGCAAAGTTGTTGCGCATGAGCCGGGGAAGGTTTCTAGGTTGGTATTACCAATTTCCGACAGGTGGCGCCACTGAAAATGACTAAAAATGAATTAAATCGTAAACTGTGCATTTGATTATGTTATGATCTTTAGCAAAGTTGTTGCGCTTGAGCCGACGAAGGCTTATAAGTTGGTATTACCAATTTCCGACAGCACTTCAATAATATTCATAATCGAAAACCTCTACATTTTTAAAGTTTATGTCAATTTTTTTTAAATGAACAAAATCAATAAAATGATTCAAATTTGTTTTAGTTGGAGGCGTAGCAACGCGCGCAGGGTACAGCTAGTTCATTATAAAAAATGTTTTAGTACAGAATTGATATCAGACTTAAAATTTAAGTGGACACATGATTAAGTTATCTGAAAAAAATATTGAAAATTTAATTTAATTGCTTTATTTTTCACCCAAACTATTTTGAACCTTTAATATTTTGTGGGGTACCGTTTTTGGCGTATTATTTCAGTACATCTTTGTGGCATTGAGTTGATTAAATTGCGACACTGCTCAGGACTAATGTTATTCCATTCTGCCTGGATAAGGTGCCAAAGTGCCTTTTTGCTGCTTGGTTTTTTGGCTGCAACTGCTCGTTTTACGACCCCCCAAAGATTTTCAATAGGGTTCAGATCGGGACTTTGAGCTGGCCAATCAAGAACCCTTATTTTTTTCCTCAGCAAACCAAGCTTTAACTACCCGAGATGTATGGTTCGGGTCGTTATCCTGCTGAAATATCCACGCTAGTGGTAATTCGTCCTCATAATCTTTAGTCAAATTGTTCCGTAGGATGTCATTATACATTTCCCCAGTCATTTTCTCATCGATTTTTACCAGTGAACCAACGCCGGATGAAGTAAAACAACCCCAAACCATTACTGACGAACCTCCATGATTTACGGTTTTTTTTGGTGTACTTTGGGTATAATTGTGTATTGACAGGACGTCTTACATAGGGTTTGCCATCGTTTCCAAATATATTAAACTTGAAATCATCACTCCATACAACTAATTTCCAAAATTTTTCGTCTTTATGGAGGTGGGTTTTGGCAAACCGCAAGCATTGCTGAACATTTTTTTTGGACACATTAGGTTTTCTTCTCGCAATACGTCCATGGAGGTTATTTTCAGTCAAGCGTCTTCTTACGGTCCTTGCCGATATTTTAACAGCGTGTTCCAACTCAATGCACGATCTAATCTGAGTAGATGTGAGGAATGGGTCAGCTTTACTTATCCTGGCTGAAAAAATAAGGGTTCTTGATTGGCCAGCTCAAAGTCCCGATCTGAACCCTATTGAAAATCTTTGGGGGTCGTAAAATGAGCAGTTGCAGCCAAAAAAACTAGCAGCAAAAAGGCACTTTGGCAGCTTATCCAGGCAGAATGGAATAACATTAGTCCTGAGCAGTGTCGCAATTTAATCAACTCAATGCCACAAAGATGTACTGAAATAATACGCCAAAAACGGTACCCCACAAAATAATAAAGGTTCAAAATAGTTTGGGTGAAAAATAAAGCAATTAAATTAAATTTTCAATATTTTTTTTCAGATTACTTAATTATGTGTCCACTTAAATTTTAAGTCTGATATCAACTCCGTACTAAAACATTTTTTATAATGAATAACTATTTAAGTTTTTGTTGTTAATTAATTATTAAGCGTATGAAATTAATAAATGTTAGTTGTTTTTGTTTCCAGTTTTCTTAAATCTTTTTAATTTTTACAAAAATGAAAACTGTTGCAAAGTGATTTAATTGTATGTCCACAAGTGTATATTGTTGTTAATTTTTCGATATTAATACAGTGCAACTTCGACAATCCTGACACATAGTTTTAGGCATGTCCGGATTATTGAGTTGTCCGGACTATAGTATGTAGTGAAAATTATTAAAACAATCTAGGTGAATTAAATACATACATACATATGTACATATGTATGTACATACTATGATTTATTAAAAAACGAATTATTTTGTGCTGACTAACTTTGTTAAGGTGGTTGATTTGTGCTTTTTGCTCTAGCCTCTTCAACAATAGAATATCCTGCATATCTATATTATTCTCCTCAGCCCACTGAATACATACATTATACATAATTGGCCATTACAACCCTTAGGTCAGGATTACGGCCTAGCTTCTCACACCACTCATGTTGTGTGCGTTAATTACGTGAGTGGCGGGACCTACAGTTTAACGTCGACTCTGAACAACAGATTTTTGAGAAACTTTTTCATGGCAATTTTATTTACTGTCAGAGTTTTTGCCATAAATCTGCTGAGAGGAAATTGCCGAAGATATATTTTTTTTTTTTATATTTCGTTTTGATGTCTGACCTGGGATACGAACCCGTGTTCGTCTAATAAGCCAACACACTACCTACTAGAATACGGCGACTTCAGCCTACTGAATACAAACTGAAAATAATATCTTTGTTTTTGCATCCATTTCTACAAAGTCGTCTTCAGAGCCTGTGAGCAGCACTGGCGATTCTTTTCGTTTAATATCTTAATAATATCTTCTTCAGTTATGTCATTACCGGGTTCATTATAGGTATTCGAAATAAATTGTTTTATCTTCTCGCAAATCGTTGATTTAGGAACATGGAATTTTTCGGCAACCTGCCTAATAGTTTTTCCTTCATCAAGACTTTGTAAAATATCATACTTTTCCTTTAAAGTTAGTGTTTTATGTTTGCGTTTATTATTTAAAGACCTGAATGACATTTGGTATGAAGTTAGACAAACATGCTTGCGAAAGAATGTACCGAAACTGAAGTAATGATAGTGCAAAATTTAAATAAAAGTATGAATAATAAAACATGCGAGTTAAAAACAGGAATTAAAATTTTTTTCTTGCATAAAAAAATTTGTCCGGATTGTAGAGGTAAAAATTTTAAGCTGTCCGAAATGTGGAAGCGTCCGAATTATTGGAGTATCCGGACTAGTGCATGTCCGGACTGTCGAAGTTGTACTGTATATATATCTGAAAATGATTTTTAATCTTCAAAGAAATTAATTATGTTTTGATGTAGTAGTCGGCATTTCAAATTCAAGTCTTGTGAGACCAAATGCTTACTTATATCAGTTTCTTGAGAGGAATGTTAAAAAAATATCTGTATATTGTTGTTAATTTTTCGATATTAATATATCTGAAAATGATTTTGTTGGTGTAATCTTTCAATTAATCTTCAAAGAAATTAATTAAGTTTTGATGTAGTAGTCGGCATTTCAAATTCAAGTCTTATGAGACCAAATGCTTACATATGTATATCAGATTCCTCTTCTTATAAGTACTTTATTAATATTCATAATTGAACGAAATTTGTACATAAAATACTATGCATGTATGTACAGTGTCGGACGTTAAACCATACGAAAAAGAAGAAAAACTCGATATTTTCAAAATATTTACTATAATAAAATTGTTAAACATAGCAGGTGATAAAACCATTATTTTTTCTTAAAAATCACACTCTTAATGTCTATAAATAAAATAAACAACTTGTAAACTCTACTCACAACGCGACAAAACAAACTGAACAAAGCTGGTCAGTAGCAAAACAAGCTACAAGCAGTTCATTCTGGAGGACGGCCAAAATGCACTACTTCAAGAGAGGATGCTCGTATAGTTCGAGAATTTAAAAAAGATCCATTCCAGTCCGCTCCCGGTGTTCTCAAGTCATTAGGTTTAAATATTAGCACGCGTACCATTCAAAGAAGAGCTGTGGCAGCAGGGTTGAAATCGTATAGATCAGCAAAAAAACCATTTATTTCACAAAAAAATAGAAAAGCTCGACTTAAATTTGCACAAAAACATATAAACTGGACTAGAGATCAGTGGAATAAGGTTTTGTTTTCCGACGAATCCAAATTTAATGTCGTAAGCTCAGATGGGATGAAAAGAGTACGTCGCCCACCTAACCAACGCTTGCATCCTCGATACTGTCGAGGTACTGTTAAGCATGGAGGTGGCCACGTAATGGTGTGGGGCTGCTTTTCAGGGCAAGGCTTAGGACCCTTACATAATATCGATGGCATTATGGACAAGCATATGTAATCGGGGTGAGGTTGGGGGAAGACCAGAGAAACTATTTACTGCCATCAAAGATGCATGGTTAAATGTTCCAATGGAAATTATCAATAATCTTGTCGATTCAATGCCAAAAATGTGTCAAGAGGTTATCAAGAACAAAGGTTTTGCCACTAAGTACTGAAGTCGAAATGTTGTTCAGTTTGTTTTGACGCTTGAATATATAATCATCAATAATATTTTATTTTGTTATAAATTAAAAAAAAAGAATTTTTAAAATACATTTATGTTTTTGTTACAAGAGTTATTTAAGCCTTTTATTTTTATCTTTTTGTTGTATTTAATCGAGTAAAATTGCGTTAAAAATTTAATATATTATGTATTAGTATTTTGTTCAGTTAGTTTTGTCCGACACTGTACAGTGGCTCCCACCTTAATTCAACCAGCACCTTTAAAAAAAATTTAATAAGAGTTTATAGAATATGTTTACAAATTAAACAAAAAAGTTTTATTCAGTCTCAAATTTTTTTTAAGGCTAAAAAACAATATTTAAATATAAAAAGCAAGCGGCTCTATTGGCTATTGGGTTCTAAGTCCAAACTGAGTCTTGAAAATAACCTAATAATCTATAAAACAATATTAAAACCGGTGTGGACTTACGGTATACAATTATGGGGAACCTCCAGTAATTCTAATATCGAAATCCTACAAAGATATCAATCAAAAACTTTGAGGTCAATTGTTAACGCGCCATGGTTCATATCAAACAAAGCTATCCATGATGATCTATCAATCCCAATGGTTAAAGATGAAATTTCCAGATTAACTGAAAATTACCTACAGAGGTTAAGTAATCATTGCAGTCTGCTGGCTATAACACTTCTAGATGACACAAACGAAGTAAGAAGACTGAAGAGGAATCATATATTGGACTTGCCATTTCGACACTAATTTAATTTGTATCAAAATGTCTTGTATGTATTTGTAAAAAAAACCATTTAAATATAAATATAATATAAATAATGTAAATATTATTAACTAAAATTTAAACAAGTTTATAAAAATTATATTTAAAGACAATATTGTTGTCCTCATTGGAGTTCAACAATCAATGTTATTGTATTTAACTTTATATAATTTACTTATTATCCTTTGGGATAGATTGTAAATAAAAATAAATTAAAAAAAAAAAAAAATTATGGGCAATTTGTGATCGAAACGTCCGCCAACACCAGATTTCGAACAAGAATGACCTTATAGCAGCTCTGAAAAAGGAATGGTCAAAAATAACTCTCCAAACCACTAGAAAGTGGAATCAATGCAAAAAAGGCTGAAAGCTGTAATTAAGCAAATAGGATGTCATACTAAATTTTGAAATTAAAACTGTTAGTTAATTAATCATTTAATTGTTTGTTTATAGTAAGTGGTTGATATAAGCTGTGACGAATTGGGTTTCTATATTTTTGGTTTTTAGTTTGTAAGATTACATTTGAGACTGAATACAACTTTTTTTTCTTAATTTTTAAACATATTCTATAAACTCTTATTCAAATTTCTTTAATATCTTGTTTCGTTTCGAAATTATACGAGCTTAATTTTTTTTAAAGGTGCTGGTTGAAATAAGCTGGGAGCCACTGTATGTATGTATGTAAAATAGTACTATATATGTATGTATGTAATAATGTGAAGTTCAACAGATGTGCAGATATTTAAAAATATCATTAACCAAATATTGACTGTTTATTCTACTTATGTTTTTAATGAAATAAGAAAAATTAGTTTATCAAATACTAAACAATATTTTGTTTGTTATGTCTCCCAATATTGATTTAAATAATTAGGAATGTTATACAAATTAAATTTTTAAAGAAAAATAGTATAACCGAAAAATATATTCATACCATTGATGATCAATGAACCATTATACATAAATGACCATAAGATTAATTTAAAATATTCAAATTCAAAAGTATTACAGACTACTAAACTAAATGTGCCTGATAAAATTATGAAAAGTAAAATCTTTTCTTGAAAAACAATTTTGACACATCTATTATTTACTGCTACTTTCAGTTTTAAACGCTTTCTTAATTTTTATTATTTTTTTTTTTTTATATTTTTGAAAAATCACAAATGTTTTAGTCGTACTTGTATACATATGTGTGTACATACATATAGTATATTAGAGTTACGTACGCCATATGAATATTGTCAAGGGAATGAAGCTTAATTATCTTCAAATTAGTAAATAAGATAAGATATAATAAACATACCTTTGACAAATTCTGTTTAACTACATCATTTGTTAAAAAATAATATATATATATACATATACAGCCATGGAAATTAAATTAGCACAAAAATTTGTAATAAAAACAATCTAATTTTCTATAGTATTTTAAGTCTATTTACAAAAAAATTTAAACATAAAAACATAAAAGGCATATTCTTCTTTAAAGCAAAAACAAAAATTTTGACTAAATTGCCGATCGTATGCTCATTAAGGCCTGCAACATATCAAATGCTAGATTTTAGCTGGACACTAAAATAGCACAAAATTAAAATTTTTGAAATAAAAATAATATATTTTAATAAATAGTAAAAATATTATTGTTTTTCGTTTACTTGGTCAATATTTGATAGAATAGGCTTTATTTTTAAGCACCGCGTGGCATATACAGGACATGCTTTTAATCAAATTCTGGCAACGTTCTTTGGGAATCGAGTACCAAGCGTTCCGTATTCCAAGCCACAAATCCTCCAAATTTTTGTACTTTTATTGAGCAATTACACATTTCACATCGTGCCAGAGGTTTTCAATCGGGTTTAAGTCAGGACTTTGCGCCGGCCAGTCTAAAACGCGAATGTGCTCTTTGTGAAACCAATCCTTTACCAGCTTAGACGTGTGTTTGGGATCATTATTTTGCATAAATATGAATGAAACTGGCATGTTTTCAAAAGCATATGGTTCCATTTTGTTCTTCATAATGTCCAAATACTTGTAACGGTCCATTTTTCAATTAATTTTGACGATTGGAACCACACCGTTCCATGATAATGATCCCCACACCATGATGCTTCCTACACCATGCTTTATGGTCTTTTGAGTGTAACGTGGATTAAATGCCTGACATTTTGGCCGATGAACAAAGACTCTACCATCCGGTCCCAAACGATTTATCTTTGTTTCATCACTCCAAAGTATTTTTTTCCAGAACGAGAGGTCTTTATCCTTGTAGGAAAGAAATCATAATCAAACTATAAATGGATTTTGTGCTAATTTAATGTCCATAGCTGTATATGTATATACTATGTATATATTTTAATCGAACTAAAAAATATCATAAATAATTCAAGTAGAATTTGGTGAAAAATCTCCCACCAAATTTACACTATAACGTCACTACCTCACACTTAAGTGTTAAAAATATGATAAGAAAGATTTAAATAAGTTCCATTGTAATTAATTTCAGATAAAATTCATTGTCAATGGATAATAATTTTTAATTTTAGTGTTGTAGGTATTTTTTTTTTTTTTTTTTTTTTTTTTTTTTATTTTTTATTTATTTATTTTACTATCAATGTAACAACTTAAAAATTAAAAATGTTTATTATTTACATATATTGAGTTTTTACATAAAGTATTGCAACAATTGAAATCTTATTTTTATACCATAAATGGTGCTTTTCTATTATATGTTAACATTTATAGGAAAAAAGATAGTAAAAACCTATTGAATTTTAAAGAAATTTTCGTGTTATAAACTTCTTTCACCTTCGTGGAAGAAGGTTAAGAAAAGATATACACTTACAAATTTCTTATTAAATTATAGTTAGATGATCTGTTTCGATCCTCAAAGCTTCTTGTTAATTTATTTATGACTTCGTTGATGGTATATTCTTTGTAATATCTATGTAGTCGAAATGTTGGATAACGCCTTGGTAAATTATATATGATTTTAAGGTTCTTATTTTGGATAATCTGCAGCTTTTTCTGATATGTTTTAGCGACTTTAGTGTACCAGACTTGAGATCCATAAGTCAAAATTGGTCGAATGCACATTTTATATAATAGCAACTTATTTTTAATGTTGAGCGTAGATCTGCGGTTCAAAAGTGGGAAAAGTGCACATCCGCATTTAACAGCCTTTTCACAAGTTTTCAAGACGTGGTTTTTGAATGTTAGTTTTTTATCTAAAGTTATACCCAGATATTTCACTTCATCTTGTATGGAAATTTCAGTTCCCTGAAAACATAGTGGAATGCTTGGAATTCTTTTAGGGGATTTATTAAATGGAAAGATTATGGCTTGTGTTTTTGTTTCATTAATCCTTATCTTCCATTTGGAGAAATATTTATCGGCATGCTCGAGAGCTCTTCTCATATTTTTTATTATAGCATTAGTAACTTTTCCGCTTGCTATGATAGCTGTATCGTCAGCGTATAGGGCTGTGTGTTGATCTTTTAGGACTTTAAAATCAGATGTATATAAGGAATACAAAATGGGTGAAAGCACAGACCCTTGTGGAACTCCAGCTGGAATATTTCTTTCTGTGGAATTACTTCCATCAATGGTTACAATAAAGGTCCTATTGCTCAGAAAACTGTTAATGATTTTTTGCAAATACGTCGGAAATCCTAAATTGTTAAGTTTATAAATGAGACCGTTGTGCCATATTGCGTCAAATGCTTTCTCAATGTCTAAGAATACAATTCCAGTGCTTCGTCTAATGCGTTTATTGTTCTGTATGAAATTTATTATCCGTTTGACTTGATGAACTGTTGAATGTTCCTTTCTAAAACCAAATTGTTCATTATTTATTAAATTATTCTCTTCTGAAAAATCCAATATACGTTGCAGTACAATTTTCTCAAAAATTTTGTCAAGGCAATTCAGCATACTAATTGGTCTATAACTTTTTGGTGATTTCGCATCTTTTCCTGGTTTTAGGATTGGAATAACCTTTGCTCTTTTAAAACTATTTGGGAAATAACCGTTTTTTAGACACCAGTTAAAGATGTTTGTAATAGCAGTGAAGAAAGTGTCAGGCATATTTTTTAATACAATTGATTTTATACCATCAATACCAGGAGCTTTACAATTTTTGAGTCTTTTTGTAACCATTTTAACCTCTTCCTTTGTAGTTAAATTTATATTGTTAGGTATAATTTGGGAGTTCAGCCATTGCATATGACCCATCACTTTAGATTCTGCTTTGGAAGTCATGTTAATTGTTGTTTTATGGGAGTTTTCGAAAACGTTTGCAATTACGTTGGCTTTTTCAGTACTATTGTACACTTCAGCGCCATCTACATTTATACTTTCACTTTTTACTTTTTCTCCTCTCATTGCTTTTGATAGTTTCCAAAATTTTTTGCTACCCAGTGGCAACTTTTTGATGAACTTTGACCAGCTGTTATTTCTATCTTTTAACACGTGCTTATCTATCATAAAACTCAGCTGTTTCAAAATGCATATGTTTAAATTTCTTTCTGATGGATTAACACTTCTTTGTACTTTTCTCCGAATTCTGTTTCTCTGACCAATTAAGAGTAATGTACCTGCAGAAAGTTTTTTCTGCCAGATTTGATTTTCTCCAAAAGGAATTTGTTTTGCTGCTTCTTGTGCTATGTAAGTGATTTTGCTTAACAATTCTTCTACATTCAAACTAGTTACAAGTGCACGGTCAATATTGTTTTCTTTTATCTTTCTATCGACCCATTCCCCTATAGATTTCCAATTGGCAAGCTTGTACAAAGGAATTTGTTGAATATGTTCCAACGTTGAACCGTGAATCCTGCATGATATGGGTAAGTGATCAGAGTTAAGTGTTCCCGGGTGTGCTATAAGCGAGGATATTTGCAACGAGGAATTGGAAAGAATAATATCAACGACAGATGGTTGTGTTGGAGTTACGTTCGGACTAAAGCGAGTAAAAGAACTTGGGGAATAAATATAATAGTTAGAGTTGAGTTGGTGATTAAATAAAGCTATGCCAGCAGTGTTATTTTGTATACAATTCCAACTAGTGTGGCGGGCGTTGAGGTCTCCAAATATGAAATAGTCTGTTGAACCAGCTGTTAATTTATTTAAATCATTCAAAAAATGTGCTGTATATTTTGGACAGTAAGCAGAAGTAAATCTAACCGGTCTATTGTTTATGGATATTATGATGGAAATATTTTCTATTGCAGACGTTGAGATTTTGGATATACGCTGATGTGGAATGGATTTTTTGATAGCTATTAATACACCACCTCCGTGCGTTGGACGATCTTCTCTGTATATAAAATAATTAAACAAATGTATTTTGTTACTTTTACTTAAAAATGTTTCATTAATAAACAAGATATCTATTTGTTTTTCGTGGAGAAAGTCTTCAAGCTGTGTAACGGAGGCTTTGGTCGTTATGCCCCTAGCGTTCCAGTGCATAACTTTTAATATCTGTTTCGGAATTGATCTATATGACATGTTTTAGCATCATACCTAAAACACGCATTTTATCATACTTATTTTTACATTTCTGGAGAGCATCAAGTGCTTCAAAATAGATTTCTAGAATCTTTTCATTCGAAATATTATCATCTTCATTATGCTTATTATTAGAATTTGCCATATCTGCATATGAAATTTTCCGATCCTTTCCGTTTGATACACTAAATGGAGTGAGTAAAGGATCTTTAAAGCCATGAATAGAACTGTTATCATCAGACGTGTATAGAACATTTGAGATCTTTTTAGAGACTCTGCTCGGGAGTTGTTTCTGCGTTACTTTACGTCGAACAAGTAAATATTCTTTTCTGGATGGACATTTAGGATCGTCCGCTCGGTGATTGACATTTTGTAGTTTCCTCTTTATACAATTACAGCATTTGTATATCACTGGACCTCCGTCAGGAACTTTGTTCATTTGGCAGATAGCGAAATCGTGAGGGCCCCCACAGCCCAAGCAGGCAGCTACGCGATGGCAGTTTGATGATCCATGGCCATACATTGTACATTTCGTACATTGAGTGGGACCTTTAGCACGTTTCAAAGGGTTGCGCCAATGAACTACTACATTATAGAAGTACCTAATTTTTCGGACATCCCTTTTTGTAACTTGACTTCTATCAAATTCCACACAGTATAAAGCATCATCCACACTAGACCGAGCTGTTGGAATTTCTTTAATGGAAACAGCATCTATATTGAAAGTTGATTTGAGCTCGTCTTTAATTGTCTTTATATCAAGCTTGGGTAGACCAAATAAGATTAATTTAAACTTCTTATTGTCTTTAACAGGATGTGTAAAGAATTTCACCTCATTCAATTTTAATTTTTTAATAGCCTCTTCGTATTCCACTAGAGAGTTTGGTATCACCTTTATTCCAATAGATAACCGTTTGTACTTACAGTTTATTCCTAAGAGTTGCATTACGTCTTTGAACCTGTGGCAATTATCTATAGTAATTGGCGGCACTCTTTGCTTCTCTTGAATGTCATGACCTACATCCACACTAGTATCATCGTCATCTCCATCTAGGTCAGATAGACACTGATATCTATTACTGCTGCTTGGTATGGCAGACTTTTGTTTTTTGTATTTAGGGTTATTTCCCCAAAATCTTTTGCGTTTAGAACTCATGATTCTTGTTTTTCTTTTTTTTTTTTTATTATAATTTAGTATGCAAAAAATTTACAAGAGTCAGCTGATATTTTACACGTCTTTATGCTACAAATGTTGCAGTGAGTTATTGTATAAAAATACAAATTCACAAACAAAAGTTTATTTTTTAAGAAATAAAATTAGCCTCACAACTTTTTATTTTAACTTAGTTATAATGAGTGTTGTAGGTATGTATGCATGTAGAAGTATGTAAATTTATTCCCTTTGTTCAAATGTGGTCCGTAGCGCCATAACAAATAAATGTCATTAGCATCTATTATTACATACTTAATTGCTTATTACAACCCGTCGGCCAGGCTTACGACCTAGTTTCTAACACCATCCATGTTGTGTGTGTTAATTTTATACATAAGTTTAAAGTCGACTCCCAACGACATTTTTTTGAAAAACTTTTCAAAAAGCATCTGTTATGAAGGGTTAATAACTTTCTATGTATGTCAGGTTCTTATCCATACCATTGAGTACATAATTACTAATTTTGTTTATATTGCCATTCATACCTTATAATTCTTTTATTTTTTGCAATTTATTTATTGTGTAAATATTGAATTTTATTTAAAAAAATCTTTTAGATTTTTCTTATCTTTATTTTTTTTTTTGTTTTTTAATTTGTAATTACAAAACGATTTGGTCGCCTATTGTATAGTGTGAGATTCTTATCAAAAACCCAAATTGTTTGTAGTTTTGCTCTTTTTATTCTATTATGTATGTATTGTATGTATGTATGTATGTAGACCTTAAAATGTGTTGATAGCACTCGTAGTGGCTATTAAATAAAGATCAGTAGAATACAGTGTAGAGTGAAACTAAAAGAAACATAGTCAAATTGAATTAGCAGATTTAGTAGATGAACATACAGCTGTAGCAGAAAAAACATTTTGGCACCAGCAAGTAACACATTCGCGGACAGTTAAATTCTGTGTTGTCTCATTGTGGGGCATGGAGCGAAATGATTAGAATCAAGGATTAAGTCATATTTAGTCAAATTTTTTTTAATAATTTTATTCAACGGGTAATGCCGTCTTGTCTCAGCGATAATATCAAGTTGGCAGCACAGGACACTCATTTTAACAAACCATAATTTAACATTAATTTTACTGCGGGAGCTACCGTTTTGTCCCAATGATAAATAATATTGGCGACGGTATATGCCGTCCTGTCCCATAATTTTGAACTGAAATTGACGGCATATGCCGTCTTGTCCGCGAATGTGTTAACATAAGTAATTTCGAATCAGCAAAGGCAGCTCTTTAACTGTTGCAAACTGTAATTAAGTATAACTGAATAGGAATTGTAAACTTTAACGAACCTATTGCTTCGATAGATGAGTAAATTAATAAAACTAAATTTAAATACTCTGTTCTGTTCCCCGCCAATATTGTCTACATACAGTATTAGCCAAAACTAAAGCACCCCCTCAGTACATTTAGGATTGAACCGTTGTCCGTTTGGCCTGCCTCTGGATGCCTTATGCCATCTGAATCCTTTAATTTAAACTTAGATTCGTCAGAAAACAGCACATTCATCCATTTTTGGACACTCCAGTTGAGATGGGCCTTGGCGAATTCAAGTTTGGCGATATCAAAGGTTTTTTGCTGGGTGTCGACTGAATAATCCGGCCTCTACCGCCCTTCTGGGAATCGTTCTTTCGGTTATTTTTAAATCTAAGCGGTTTCGTACGTGACTAGAAGATGCTGTAGGATCATTTTGGATTGTCCTTTTAATTAAGGAGTCTTCATGTCGCAAGGTTTCACGTGACCTTACTCCAGAATGAGTAGGAGATGTGCGACCAGTCTGTAAAAACTTTTAAATTAGCCTAGAAATAATTGATCTGTTGATTGAATATTTTGCACTCAATTGATGCCTTGCTAAGCCAGCTCTCCAATCCAATCATTAACTTAAAGATCAACCCACAAAATTGCAAAACCAAAGAAGATTTATTTGAAGCCGCAAAAATAGCCTGGGAAGTAATATCTCCTGAAATAATTAATAATTTAATGTCCCCTATGCCTAAAAGATGTGCGTGTGTCATTCAGAATAAAGGATTCGCAACGAAATATTGATTTCAATAGTTTTTTGTGCACCTTAATTGGTGGGTGCTTTAGTTTTGTCGGCTTATATTTGCGACTTAAAATGTTTTTTGAATTTTACCTTTTTTTTTTGTGTTTTTCAATAATAAGGATATAAATAAATAAAAAAAATAAAAATAAAATTTTAATAGCTTTGTTTTCTTAAAAAAATTATCATTTAAAAAAAATGTACTGAGGGGGTGCTTTAATTTTGGCCAATACTGTAGTTTTAATTGGCCTTAATGGAACATGTTAAATGTTAGCATCATACGGGTCTCATCTGCTGCGATTTCTGTAACTCATAACAGATACATAGGACATACTTCTAGTTTCCCTAGTCTCAGATCCATAATCTGGACTCAATGTATATTCGTTTGATTGTTTGGGCTTCACATACTATTTCTGGGACTTGCTTGGGACGGGTTGTCATAATAACTAATTTTTAATCGCCAGTGATGATCCCATGTTTAAATGATTTATGTTTATGGTACGTTCCTATTAACGTTCTTTTGAATTTTGACGAATATTATATTTATTCTGGATCTCGTATGTTTAAGATAGGCCAAATAAAACAAAATGTTTAGTAATGGCATAATTACAGATCCGTAGTAAGAACAGAAAAGTATAGATTCGCTTAATAATATCGTTTTACATTGCTTGTCTTATTGGAATTTATTACCTAAAGTGAATATGATATACGCTAGGCGATTTACTTTGATGTTATCAAACGAAACATTAGAATTTGTTCAGTTTTTGTTGTAGGAAATTTAGAATTTATTTAATTTTAATTAATCAAAAATGTGTCAAAAATGTGACGATCATAGTGCAGGCGCATAAGTTTATAAAATTTCCTTAATTAATTATTAATGATTAATGTTTGATCAATATAGACTTAAGCAATTACCACTAGAAAATGTCATTCATCACTTTTCATACATATGTACATATGTATGTTATGTTATTGATAAATGAATACAAAATAATATATATATATATATATACATATATGTATGTATGTATGTACTATTATCGATATAAATATTTATTGCGTAATAATCATTAAACATATTCACAAATTTATCAATTAAAATCATGAGTGTCGCGAAACTTAAAGAAGGCACATTGATTTATTTTTCTTATTTTGTAAACCATCATAATATTTTTTTGATATTAAATGAGTAATAAAATAACAAGTAATTTTTTTTATTTTTAGATTGATTTTAATTAATTAAGCATCATGAAATTTGCCGAACATTTAACGGCTCACATAACGCCGGAATGGCGAAAGCAATATATTAATTATGAGGTAATTTGAAATTTAATAGAAAAATAAAAAAGTTCTCTACTAATGTTGTAAATGCTTACTTACAGGAAATGAAAGCTATGTTATACATGGCTGTTGAAGAGGCTCCATCAGTTGATAGTGTTGAAGATGAAGTTTTAAAAAGGCATTTTGCAAATTTTGATGAGAATTTCTTTCATTATTGCGATAAAGAATTGAAAAAAATCAATACGTTTTATTCGGAAAAATTGGCGGAAGCAACACGTAAATTTGCCACTTTAAAAGCTGAGTTAAAAACATGTATCGATGAGTCTGAACGGAGTGCAAAAAAATCAAAAGGCTTAAAAAAAGCTGGCTTGCCACATCGTAAAGCCCAAGAACTTAAATTGGCTTTTAGTGAATTTTACCTAAGTTTAATTCTATTGCAAAACTATCAAAATCTTAATCATACTGGATTTCGTAAGATTCTTAAGAAACATGATAAACTGTTACGCGTGGATACCGGTACTAAATGGCGTCAAGAACATGTTGAATCTTCACATTTCTTTCTTAACAAGGACATTGATAATATAATCAATGAAACCGAATCGACCGTAACGACTGAGTTGGAGGGTGGCGATCGTCAACGTGCTATGAAACGTTTGCGTGTACCGCCCTTGGGTGAACAACAAAGCCCCTGGACCACATTTAAAGTCGGTTTATTCTCAGGCTCATTTATTGTCTTGGGCATTGTGGTGGTATTATCGGGTAGGTAAAGACGAAAATATAATAAAGTTTGTCTATAAAGTTGACCTCACAAAAGTCATTTGAATAATGTAAACGAATCCGAAATTATCTAAATGACTAGTTTATATAAACAAAGTAATTTTTTATGTTCTGGCTACGACAGTAACGTTTTGTTTAATAAATCTAATAAATCGAACGTAGAGTGTAGCAACGAAGTCTGGTTTCTTTCCACAAATAAGTTTGGTAAGCTTTATCTCGCATTGTTTATATGCGACGGATCAAACTTGGTGGTATTAGAAATGTAAGAGTTTGTAAAAATATCTGCTTTAACTTTTTTGTGATTGGTAGGCCACAGACCACATATGTGGATGGTAAACCACTGAGGTTCCTGCAGCTTAGTTAGGAGCTGCATCTTTTGCCTCCATAGAAAGTTAGGAACATGAATGGAATCTATATGGAATAAATAAATCAATTTAAAAATTTCATAGAAATACAATTTATTTCTTTTGAATACACTACAAAACAAATCTGAAATGGAACGAAAGGTTGAAAACATTTCATATTTTTATTGCTTTTATTTTCAAATTAAAAATTATTATTTTCCTTTCTTTTAATTACACATTTTCCACAAGACCTTAAGATGATCATGTGAAATAGTATTATTTTCTGTAGCATTATTAGCAATTTCTCTATCAAAAAAGCATCTTTTTTCACTTGTCTAAAAGAAAGTAAAGATGTGTATATTTAAACAATTCAGATATCTATAAATTAAAACAAATCTTTGTGATTAAAATTCAGAACGTACAGATTTCACTGTTCACTCAATTTATCTTCAAACACGAGTAATTTTAAAAATATTTTCTATTCTTTTCTTTTAATCCTATCTAATTTTACAATAGCAATTTTCCATGATATAAGTGGAGAAAATTTAAAAGTCACTTTCCGTCTCTATCGTGGTCCTCTCTTAATAATTGAGTTTATATTCCTTATCGGCGTTAATATATACGGATGGCGTTCATCGGGTGTAAATCATGTACTTATATTCGAATTAGATCCGCGTAATCATTTATCAGAACAGCATCTTATGGAATTAGCAGCTATATTCGGCGTCATTTGGACCTTAAGCATGTTAAGTTTTCTATATTCTGCCAGTTTAAGTATACCGGCTTTTATAAATCCATTAACATTAACGATTATAATGCTGGCATTTTTAATAAATCCTTTGCATGTGTTGCATCATGATGCCAGATTTTGGTTGTTAAGAATATCGGTGAGTTGTCTCAAATTAAATTGAAAGTGTAATTTTGTCTTGTTACTTTTTTTGTTTTGTTTTTTCTTCTCTTTTTTTGTTTCTTCTTTTGATATGTAAAAGGGTCGTATGATAGCAGCACCTTTTTTCCATGTGGGTTTTGCTGATTTCTGGCTGGGTGATCAGTTGAATTCTTTGGTTACGGCTCTATTGGATTTTGAATATCTGATATGTTTCTATTTTACCAATGGCAATTGGTTTGAGGCTCGTGATGCTTCTATTTGCATGGAAAAAGATTTTATCATAAGGCCCATATTTAATTGTCTGCCTGCCTGGTTCCGTTTTGCCCAATGTCTTAGGCGTTATCGTGATACACGTGAAGCTTTTCCTCACTTAGTAAATGCGGGCAAATATTCGACCACATTTATGGTTGTTATATTTGCCACCTTGAAAAGTTTCAATAGCCGTAAGTAATGGTAAAATTGTAGTTTTGTACAATGACGTCCCTAATACGTTTTCCATTTCCAGGTTATTATTCGAATACCTTTGATAATCCGTACACCTGGCTATGGATTGTGGCTTCTATAACATCTTCATGCTACTCTTATACATGGGACATAAAAATGGATTGGGGCTTGTTTGATAAGAATGCCGGAGAAAATACTTTCCTAAGAGAAGAAATTGTTTATTCCACGACTGTAAGTGAACGATAGTCAATTATTTTAATTTCTGTTATCGCATCGATAATAAGTCAAATATTTATTTAGGGTTTCTATTACTTCGCCATCGTTGAAGATCTACTATTACGTTTTAGTTGGGCTTTATCGTTTTATGTTACAGAAATGAAATATTTAAGTGGAGATATTATGACTTCTATAACTGGTATTTTAGAAGTTTTTCGGTATGATTGATGATTTGTTATTTTTATTTACATATTTTAATTGAAATTAATAATATTGAACATTTACAGCCGTTTTGTTTGGAATTTCTTCCGTTTGGAGAACGAGCACTTGAATAATTGCGGTAAGTTCCGTGCTGTGCGCGATATTTCTATCGCCCCTATAGATTCGTCCGATCAAACTCAAATATTACGTATGATGGACGAACCGGATGGTGTTATTAATCGTTATACAAAAACCAATCGCCCGAAGCCTAAAAAATCAAAAGATCCTGAAAAGCGTAGTCTTTTACAACCTCGGGGTGGTTCTTTACAAGATCTTACTATCGATATAGATGGCACTAAAAAACTATAAAACGAACATCTTCGTGGTGTTTAAGTAAAATTAACAAATTAATTATAATTTATTTTAGTTCAAAACAAATAATTTACGCCTTTAAATTAATGTTAATTCTTCTAGTTTAATTGCAATATGATTCTTCCTATATTTCCATTAACATAAATATTGTGCAGTACTTAAGAAAAGACACAACAAAAACCTTTTAAATGCCATAAACTTAAAATGTACATTTTAAGGCAGTATTACTTAAAACCTAATCTAAACAGTGATCCTCATGTTTTCAAATCCAATTGATATCACCACTAAACATTCCTAAATTTCATACAAAATAATGTGAAAACTAACTGAAAATTAACCCGTAGTTTTTGTTTGTTTTGTTCCTTGCTCCTAACAAATGTATTTTGTATATTTTTTTGTTTTTTTTTTGGTATTTGTAATTTGATTTCGAGTTTGAGTTCTAAATATAAGTGATAAAGTCAATGTTTATATTACAAGTTTTGTTACAAAACTTGGCTCATTTTATTGATGAGCTCTAAAATTTAATTATACAATACATATTACAATTATTGATACAAATAAAATAACAACAAACTATAATTTACATTTACAATAAAACTAATACTAGCGTAATATTAGAAGTAAGAAAAATTAAAAGAAATAAAAATAACTAAAATATGAAACCTATTCAAATCAAAAGTGTAATAATGAAAGGAGTTTTTGAAAAATATAGGTTTTTACTCTGAAATTAACGGTTTTTGTATTCAAATTCAATTTTTTAAAAGTCAAACACAATTTTTTGCAAATCAAATTCAATTTTATTCATTTCAAATTAAATCATTTTCATTTCAAATTAAATTATTTTTATTTCAAATTAAATTTATTTAACTTCGAATTAAATTTTTGGTTTATTTGGCCAAAAATTTAAAAATTAATTTTAATTAATTAATTAATAATACGATCAAATTTAACGAAGCTTTAAGTTTTGTGAAAAGTTTAAGTTTTATAAAAACAGGGTGCTTTTAATTTTTATTTTAAAAGTTGCTTTTAGCCAACGAATAAAAAAATATGTATGTGTTACAAAAAACTGCTGATCCGGACATTAATTTGGACCTGGTAACAATAATTAAACAATCAGTCGAAACGGTAACATATTCAGATTGTAAAAATTATTATCTCGATGTGACCATGAATTTGTCATTACCTGCATCTGGAGAAATGTTGCAATAAAACCCGTCCAAATATTAAAAAAAATGAATTGAACAATAAGTTTATTTTTATTTTATTTAGTAAATTTTTAGTCAAATAAACAAAAAATTGAATTCGAAGTTAATAAATTAAATTTGAAAAAAAAAAAAAAAATAATTTAATTTGAAATAAAAATAATTTAATTTGAAATGAAAAAAATTGAATTTGTGTTGCAAAAAGTTGTGTTTGACTTTTAAAAAATTTAATTTGAATACAAAAATCGTTAATTTGAGAGTAAAAACCTATATAATCGTTATACCGAAAGATAAGGTATCGTAAAATTTTTTATTTTTTTTGTGTTATGTCCTAACGTCGTCTATAGCTTATAAATGAAAAATAACTCTTGACAAATGTCCACAGAACGTTCGTAAAATTCTAAATTATATTTCGGTAATTTCAGGACTAGTGTTCAATTATTTCTGACCTTTTTTTAATAACTCAGAGCTGGGTTTTTTTTCGGGAAAATTGGACGAATCTTAAGTGAAAATTTAACTTCATTTAGTAAAGTTTTCCCAAAAACTCTATTGAAAAATTCATTTTTATTATTCCAATATTTAATTCTACATATTTTGAAAGATCATTTATTTCATTATAAAGTAAATATTAAAAACAGTATATTTCGTATATATGGAGTCGCCATAGTCTAGTTGTGTTGGCTTATGTAGTGTGTTGGCGTATTAGAGACGTAAAGCCCGGGTTCGTATCCCAGGTCAGGCGTCAAAAAACGAAATATGAAAAAAAAAAATATATTTCTTCGGCGACTGTCTCTTAGCAGATTTCTGGCAAAAGCTCTGAGAGTAAATAAAATTACCATGAAGAGCTTCTCAAAAATCTGTCGTTCGGAGTTGACTTTAAACTGTAGGTCCCGCCACTCATGTATAAAATTAACGAAATCCTGACTGAAGGGTTGTAATGACCAATTATGTATGCGAATATTTCGATTTCTGTTTTCGATGAAAAATATCCAGAATGGATTAGTTATTTGTAAATGATTCCCATTCCAACCTCACCAATCTAGGTGTAAAATCTTTCTGACCTTAAATCGGTAACTTGGCTGCCGTTTACGACTGCTCAACCATATCTGACTATGACCATTTTTACCAGCTTCTTTAGAAATGGGTATATTCTGTTCCAATTTACTTTGTATGTGACCCATACAATGGAGCCGCATTGAACGGTTTCTGCAAATGCGGTGTTCAACAGTTTTTTTTTTATTAGTTTATTCATTATTGGTGTTCAAGACCACGTTTAAGGTCAGCAACCTGACTTGTATTATCACTTTTATTGAATTAGAATGATGAATTGTGATCTTACTTCTTAATGTGCATTCGAATAATACCGATTGAAGCCACACCTTAATATTCAAAGTCAATTTTCTTGTACGATTTGAAAACCCTGGAGATATTTTTAATTTAATTTTATAAAAAAGAAAATAAAAATAAAATGAAAATTTATATTAATATTATTTTTAAAAGCTTAACTTTATATTTCTAATATGAAATTTACCGAAAAATTAAGCGCTCATCTGACTCCAGAATGGCGCCAACAATATATTTCTTATGCAGTGAGTATGATGAGTGTTGTTGATGATACTTTTAAAAGTCATTGGAAATTCTTTTGTAATTAACTATTGAAGCAACTTAAAGAAATGATTTTATTATCTCTGGAGAATGCACCAACTGTAGCAACTTCTTCCAGTCGATTTGTGCAAAATTATTTTGCGAAATTCGAAGAAGATTTTATGTTCGAATGCGAGAAAGAATTACGAAAGGTGAATACATTTTATGCGGAAAAATTGGCCGAAGCATCAAGACGTTATGATGTATTGAATGCAGCTTTGGACGATGTAATCGGTGAGTTTCATTTAAAAGCACGTACAACATCGCACTTAACTTTACATCCGAATGAGGGAAAAATAAAACCTAAGCAGAAAAAGGCTACAACTAGAGATTTAAAAAATGCCTTTAGCGAATTATATTTAAGTTTGGTGCTGCTGCAGAACTATAAAATGCTAAACTATACGGGTTTTAAAAAGATTTTAAAGAAACATGATAAGGTATTTAGTTTGAATAAAAAGTTGACATTTGAAATTTTTCATTAGCTGAACTGTGCACTCTTCTAGCTATTGACTAATAATAAAGGCAAGAAATGGTTTGAGGAGTATGTGGAAGAGGCATATTTCTATAAAAATAAAGATTTGGAAAATCTAATGCGAGAGGTTGAAAATAATTTCACAGAATACTTGGAAAGTGGTGATCGGGCCCAGGCTATGAAACGTTTGAGAGTGCCTCCGTTGGATGAAATTCAAGATGTAGCAACTGTATTTCGAGTGGGCCTTTTTCTAGGAGCATTTATTATAATGCTATGCTTTATCTTAATAATAGGTATGCACTAGCTTTTGTCTCCTTTTCAGGTTTACATTTTTTTCTCTCTATAAACCTTTATTATCATTAGCTCTTTTCGGGGACGCTGACCGAATGGATATTCATATACATGATCTTATTTTATTTCGCGGCCCATTTTATGTAGTCATGTACTTATTTTTAATAGGCATTAATGTGTACAATTGGCGTCGTTTTGGTGTGAATCATATATTGATATTCGAAATAAATCCACGCCAACATTTAACATATTCGCACATATTGGAATTACATGCTGTTTTTGGTGTCATATGGTGCTTATGCTTGCTGGGCTATGTTTATGCCGATTATCTAAACTTACCGCATTTAATGTTTCCATTAATATTCGTGACGACATTGCTTGTTTTCCTTCTGAATCCTTTACCGATATTTCATCGAAATGCTCGTTCATGGTTTTTGAGGTTGTTGGTGAGTGTTCTTTTAAGCGTTTTGTAAAGAGTGGCTTCCCTTAAATTTGAATACAAACAAAATAAGGCACAATCAGATGAATTAAAAACTCAAGATTCCGATTTTGGAAGCATTGTAATTAAAGGCACTAGCAGTGCAAAGTGCTTTGTTAGTGATGGGACGACCGTCTAGAATTTAAGGGAGGGGGGGGTAGGCCATTCTTTACTAATTTAAACTTGTATTAATTTGTTTTTTTGTATGTTTTATATCTTAAAAGGGTCGTGTTGTAGCCGCTCCATTTTATCCAGTAGGTTTTGCCGATTTTTGGTTTGGTGATCAACTCAATTCTATGGTTTCCTGCATTTTAGACTTTAAATATTTCATGTGTTTTTATGTACATAACCATAGCTGGAGTCAAAACTATGAAGCCAGTAAATGTTTGGAAAGTGATCACATCTGGAATGGTGTAGTGCGCTGTTTACCATCTTGGTTTCGTTTTGCCCAGTGTTTAAAACGTTATAGTGTTACAGGTCAGGCATATCCATTTCTAGTTAACGCTGGCAAATATGCTTCATCATTTCCAATGGTTGTGTGTTTAACACTATTCAAAATATACAAAGGTAAGAGGAGCTAATGATTTGCTCTTTTTGAATAATTTAAAATTTAGTATGCAGAAGTACATAAATGTTTAAATACGAGGGTGGGCCAATAAGTCGGTGATTATTTATTTTTATACTTTTTTTGTTTTCGATACAGTCTTCTTTGAATTTTTTACACTTTGCCGGGGTCACAGAAATAGATTAGTTTGCGAAATGTTCATCATTGGAATCAAATGAACCGGCTCTAAATCCGCGGAATATGGGTCGGAATATAGATGTGTGTAACTGAAGGAATTTTTGTAATTTTTACATGAAATACGAATACAACTAAGTGATGCAGTTTGTTCAAATTTTGACCTTAGTCAACTGACACACTTCCATCGTCAAAAGCATTGTTGTACTTTTAGTTAAAAGGCGGGCATTTCAAAACATCACCGATTTATTGACCCATTCTCGTAGTGCAGGTGTTAGCATTCGAAGTGTTATCAATTAATTATTTCAATTTTTATTCAATAATTTCAACAACAGTTCGCGTATGACATGTTCAAAGAGTCTCATGCATTTATCTCATATTTTTTGAATAACACTTAAATTCTAAATATTTCTCATTGAAAAATAACTGAATTTAATTTCAATTAATTTTACAGGAAACTACGAACATACTTTTCAAAGTCCTTTCGTTTGGCTATACATCGTAACAGCTTTTATACAAACTTTTTACTGTTGTTGTTGGGATATTTTAGTCGATTTTGGTTTGTGTCAAACATTGGGCAAGAATGCGTTTCTTCGAACGCAGATTATATACCCTTCGGGATTCTATTATTTTGTTATTGTTGAAAATATTTTATTACGATTTTCATGGGCTGTATCCCTGTACTTAGTCAATGCTAATTATCTTAGCTCTTATCTAATGGATACTATGACAGGTTGTTTGGAAATCATAAGGTAATTTGTTAAAAATAATAAACAAAAAAAAAAAAACAAAAAAACACTATCGGGGTTGTTATGGAAACTGATGGCTGTCAGGATCAGATATGTATGAAAGGAGTATAATGAATTTGATATTATAAAAATCGGTATTTTAGTTTTCTTATTCGAATCAGAATTATTGTTAGAATTTGGTGTTATCATTGGTTTTAGTCGCAAATAATCCGTGCTTGTGACGATCCAGTGATGTAAATAATTTTGTTTTACCTGAAGTCGGAACTATTAAAATATACAGTAGCGAGAAAAAAAAATGTAACGCTATGTTGTATGATATTCAATCGAGGCTCAAAACTTATAACGTTATCCAATTCCACTCCACTTTTGTTTTTTTTATTCATTGATTTCTAAATTTTAATAAAAGGTATTATTAAGCGTTGTTTGCTTCTCTTTCTACTTAATTTTTTTCGATTTATAAAAAAAGTGAAAAAATTTAGCGAGAATAAAAAATGCAACGCAATGTGGTAAAGGTAAAAGGAGATCAACTAGAGGAATTAAAATAAAAGTTTAATGAAAACTTTGCAAATTGTGAATTTTAAAATAGAAACAGCTGTCAGCAGATAGCAAATTTGCCATTGTAAGGTCTTTGGCAAAAAGAGGCAAATCAATGAATGAAGTTGCTCATCAATTTAATATCAACAAATCAATGGTTTGTCCGATTTCATCGCGATATCGTCAAAGAAATATCATGGAAAGAAAGAGGAAGTGGCCGACTTCGTAAATCTACTGCCCGCCAAGACCGTCAAATGGTAAAAATAGTAAAAGTTGACCATCGGAAAACGGTAGTAGATGTCACTAATTATGCAAACGACCAATTAGGGGTTTCTATTGGCGTCCACACAGCCAGAAACCGATTAAGAGAGGAAAATTTATTAGCTAGAAGACCAACCAAGAAGTCACTCATAAGTGAAGTTAATAAGAAAAAACGGCTTGACTTTGCTAGACGGTATCTGCATTGGTCAAAAGAGCAGTGGCCCAAAGTTTTGTGGAGCGAAGAATCAAAGTTTAACTTATTTGGCTCTGGTGGTACAGAATGTTGTTTATTTACAGAATTTTGTGAATATCTTTGTTTTAGGGGCCAACGAATGTAATTTAACCCATCAGAGCCAAATAAGTTAAACTTTGATTCTTCGCTCCACAAAACTTTGGTCGTTTCCATAATTAGTGACATCTACTACCGTTTTCCGATGGTCAACTTTTACTATTTTTATCATTTGACGGTCTTGGCGGGCAGTAGATTTACGAAGTCGACCACTTCCTCTTTCTTTCCACGATATTTCTTTGACGATATTGCGATGAAATCGGACAAACCATTGATTTGTTGATATTAAATTGATGAACAACTTCATTCATTGATTTGCCTCTTTTTGCCAAAGACCTTACAATGGCAAATTTGCTATCTGCTGACAGCTGTTTCTATTTTAAAATTCACAATTTGCAAAGTTTTCATTAAACTTTTATTTTAATTCCTCTAGTTGATCTCCTTTTACCTTTACGACATTGCGTTGCATTTTTTTTCTCGCTAAATTTTTTTACTTTTTTTATAAATCGAAAAAAATTAAGTAGAAAGAGAAGAAAACAACGCTTAATAATACCTTTTATTAAAATTTAGAAATCAATGAATAAAAAAAAACAAAAATGGAGTGGAATTGGATAACGTTATAAGTTTTAAGCCTCGATTGAATATCATACAACATAGCGTTGCATTTTTTTTTCTCGCTACTGTAGATTGAAATATGCGTTCGTATTAAGCTTTGCTATTTATTATCATTGATTCTAAAAATTCAAAATGGGAACATTTTATAATGGGTTCGCAATGTCATCTCTTATTCTCTGGTGTTTACTATGCACATTTGCAGCTGAAAACAATAATACATTGTCTCTTTTGAACACTTTTATGAGCCCATGCATACATATATTGTGCAATGCACAATCAACGTTTACAATTTTTAACGAACTTCATAACACAGTGGTGTGCACATCAAGCATTGAAATCTACCTTTTAGCACCCCTATTGCAAACTGAAGTCTGCCCACTATTAAACTAATATTCCGTTGTACGGTTTAAATTCCATATTCGCAATCTTCTAGCCAATCTTCTTGTTAAGCGATTGTTACGAATTCCTTTATATTCACCCTTATTCTGGTTGTCGTCGTCTTGCGTCGACAGTTTAAAATTGGTATTTTGTTTGTCGTTATTGACAGTTATAGATGACTGTCGACACACATTTGGTATTCTGTGAGTCAATACGCCGTCGATACTGTGTTGTGTCGACTCTGATTTTGTCGACTCTGATTTTATCGACATCATTTTTGGTAACGACGACGACGGCGACGGCGACGGCGACGACGACGACAACCAGAATAAGGGTGATTATGTTGACAAGCCCTGTTGAGTCAGGGAACCGGGAATCTAGTGTTCACATTGTTTCGTTTTTACGTTTTGAAAACTTTTAAAATATGAGCTCAAATAAAATAAAAATAAATTTGTGTTCAGTTTTAATTAAAATTCTTTATTATTCGCACAATGCTGTGTGCCTCTGTTCACAACTTTATGTAAACAACAACAATAACAATTTGTTATTCCTATGCTTACACCCTTTGCATAAACAAAACAATTACTAGACAATTGTTTGACAGATCTTTGTAACCGAGATCTTCCAACCACGGTTACTCTCTTCAAACGCACCGCGTCTTCACTCAAGACTGACTGAACTTCATTTACTCACTCGCCTGCTCTGCCTTGCCTTTTATATGGCAGGGTAAACAGTCTGATGAATTTTCTTGAAGGCGAATCTTCGTGGTTTCTTCTAGAAACCTTGTAGTGTATAAATATAAATGTACACATCGTTGTTTCATTATTGTTGTTTGTGTATTTTGTTTACATTTATTCTTGTAGTGTTTGTTGTTGTATTTTTGTTTACTTGTTTAACATTTTAATGTTAAGTGATGTAAAAGTCAAACACCAGTATCTAGATTCTTCATTTTCGTAACAGTATTATCATATTACAAATACAAATTAATTTATATTAAGGCATTCAGGCTAAAGTATCCTTTGCTGTTAAAAAATAAGTAGCGTTCCTCTACAGCCATTCAATCTATTTTTTTTCGCATAATTTAAAAAAAATGGTTTATTTTTTTGAATTAAAGTGTCCAACAGCTAATTCGAATATGAAATTTGTTTTTTTTTTATCGAATCACGATCCGAAACGGTTTTATAATATCTTCTGACCTGGTTTCCATAACAGCGCTGTATATATCACCAATAATATATATCTTTAGTCCATATATTCATACAATCATTTACAGTGAGAACCTAATGTGATAAATAAAGTTCCACTCAGCCCTACTTTCCCACACACTAAGATCTTAATATAGTACATATTACTCGGATACATCAGAATGAAAATGTATACAAAATATTGATATTGATAATATATCGGGTCCGCCATCCAACGTTTTTTTTTCAACTAGTGCTTATTTCGTGAATGGTAACACTTAGCTCAGGTCTGATTTGACAGATAATTAGTTTTATCCTTCAGCTGAACGAATATGATTGTGTATACGCTTGAACAACAACGCTAAGTGGGCCTGCGATCGACTTACAGAAGATGCCGATTTTGGCAAAAAAAATCATCTTTTCAGATGAAGCTCATTTTGATCTTGGCGGGTATGTAAACAAGCAAAATTGTCGTATTTGGGGCACAGAAAACCCGCACGCATACATTGAAAAGCCGACGCACCCAAAACGAGTCACTGTTTGGTGCGGATTTTGGTCCAGAGGCATAATTGGGCCATTTTTCTTCGAAAATGAACAAGGAGTGGCCGTTACAGTCAATGGCGATCGTTATCGGGCCATGTTGAACGAATTTGTGTTCACAAAAATTGAAGAGGAGGATATTGGCAACATTTGGTTTCAACAGGACGGCGCTACGTGCCACACAGCCGAAGCTACACTCGATGTTTTGCGCTCTGTTTTTGAAGATCGCATTATCAGCCGCAGAGCTGATGTCGTTTGGCCACCTCGAAGCTGCTATTTGACACCGTTGAACTATTATTTGTGGGGTGCCGTCAAAGATAAGTGTTACGCCGACAACCCAGAGACAATTGACCCTTTAAAGGACAATATTCGTGTAGCCATTGGTGAAATACAGCTGCACACAATCGATAATGTGCTTAAAAATTGGACCGATCGTGTAGGCTACTGCATGGCCAGCCGAGGTAGCCATTTGAATGAAATTATTTTCCATTATTAACCGGAAGGATTGTACTTTCAAATAAAAAAAGAAATTTGAGAAAATATTCAGTAGTTTTTTTTTAAAGCATTTTCAAAATAAAAAAAAACGTTATTTGGCGGACCCTTTATATGTAGTACACATAAAGTCGAATATAATTGACTCATAATCATATTTCTTTGATTCTTACTTTTTTCATAAAAAAAAAAAAAAAAAATAGGCGCTACATTTGGAACTACATACGCTTGGAGAACGAACACTTATTCAATGTGGGTCAATTTCGTGCTGTACGTGATATACACATAAAGCCTATTAGGACAGGTAAAACTACTGAACAAATAGAGAAAATGATGGATAAAGAAGATGGTGTCGTAAATCGCATCTCTAAGGAATTGACTAGCATTACCAAAATGGATGGCGATGAGGATGATGCAGACGATTATGACTGAATAAAGAAAAAGTAAAACTTGGATTTATTTAAGGAATATTTAACATTTAAAGAATAGATTTAAGAAATATTTTCAGCAACACCTGATACTAAAGCTGTGCCTCTTAGAATCCAAAAATCGGGTGGCAACGTACTCTCCAGAAGTATTGATAAAATAAAATTAGAGGAGTGACCGGTTGTGGATAGAACACCAGATCTTGCTTGAGTTTTGTATAAAGGCGCTTCATAGCGTACAATGGGTGTTACTTTAAGACAGGGTATAAAGCGTATTGTTGGTAATCTTGAATATAAAACACCAAGTCTAGCATCACACAAACCACCCTTTTCAAGTATCCATTCGGCTGCCTCTACAAATATTCCATGAACATTTATTGATGACTCTGTCGTCTTGGGCATAAGCCCATACAAATCTTGGACCTTTTAATAAATGAAACATTATTGTATACCGAGTAATTGATGTAAAATAAAAAAAAATGCTAAAATAAAGTTACCCACCCCTTCGTTGTTAAGTCTTCTCTCAAAGAAATCCTGTTGTACTAGGACATTTTCCAAGACCTTGAAATCTATTTTCAATTCATCTATGGGTAGAACCTTTTTTCGGGCATATGTTTGTAATATGCCCGTTAAAAATGATTGGGGAAAGTAAAAGCCGCTTATCCAGAACGATCTGGGATTTCCTTCATTAACCCAGTTTTGTATAAAATCGATGCGCCTTTGAAAATCTGCTATGTAACTAGGCAAAGGTTTAATGGAGAGAAAACTTTTCTTTTCCCATAGTTTTGGCACCAAATTAGCCAATAATGATTGGAAAACCTCTTCGAGCTCCTCCGACATTACCACTAAACCCTTAATTGCTTTTCTCAAGTTCACTAGACTGTTGTGGATTAAGCGCAGAGAATTGTTATAACGATCAACCTCTTGCACCAGGACAGTGGTAAGAGAGGGCAGTTGACCTTTGGCATCAATCTTTGGCATGTTAAAAATAAAGAATGCATGCGATTATTACAAAAATTTTTTTTCTTTTTTACATAAAAATCATGAATATTACCGTAACCAGAGAAGGGTGTAGAACTTCTCTGGTAATGTTCTCGGCCAAGGTTTCTTGGATTTTGGTTATGACTTCTAAACATAAATCATTTTCTTGAGCTTGACCCTCATCAGCTGATGACCTGGGTTGTCCTACTAACAGGGTACTGATGAAGAAATTTGTTTCTTTAGTTTGAAATACTAAATTGGCGTTTTCATTCATGCCGAATATTTCGGGATCCTCTATGGTAGGAAAAAGTTGTACATATTCCCTGTATTCCTGTAGGGTTGGCTTGCGCGGATCACGATAGTAGGGATCGCCACGACAATATTTATAATTGGGATCCAAAATCTTCTCAAAAGTAAACATTTTCAATACGGTTCTCAGGCAACGTTGATCCCAAGAGTCTGTTACACGGCCACCCCAAGTGATTTCACCATTTATGTAGTAAATAGCATCCCAGGGTATTTTGCGTTCTTGTATACGATTTATAAAGAAATCTAGAGTTTTGAGACCACATTCTCGATCGCTCTCATTGAACTCATAGGTAATGTTCCAACCCAAAGGACCGAATTTACGTCTTTCCAAGAGCACTGCATGGAACACACACAAACCAAATACTATTGCTCGCCACTTGCTCTCCAAAACGTGTTCTTCAAAATATTTTACATTAATATCGGCCAAGGCACCCAAAATATTGGCTTTAATGCCTTTCGGCGGCTCGTTGGTAACTTTTACGGAATTTTGTAAGACACTTATGGGAAAACTTTTCTGTGGCATAGATGACAGGAATAAACGAAAACTTTCATGGGCTTTAGTAATGCCCAATGTTATGTTGCGTACAATGTCCTCCATTTGACCCATCCAAGATGTAGCCAAATGGCAATTTTGTAGAAATACCCAGTGGCCTAAGCGTAGACTTTTATCGATTAAGCTTTCGGCAAGGGGCCCTTGACCTTGGCCCAAGGATATAGAATAGAACTTATCCATATATTGCATTTCCTCGGCAAATCTTAGGAAATTTGCCATAGGATCTGAGCCACTTGAGAGTACAAATATTAAAGGTGTTACATTAGAGGTGTCCAGGTATCTAGAAAACCGAATGGGATCAAGTAATTAAAAATAAATTTGAATATCTGGATTCAATGCAAAACTTACACGACTTTTAGTTGACTGCCTTGAGCGGAAACTTCTGTGAAATAAGGGCCTATGGTAGCTCTTAAATAAACGACAACGTTAAGCAAAAATCGATCTCTTCTAAAGACACTAACAAGCATTAATTTTTGGAAATTGGTTAGTCTAAGGTTCCAATAATCGGTAGCATTACCCGTTACATTCGCAAAACGGAATTCCTAAAATAATTTTCAAATTAATTTTCTTTTATATGCGCGTATTCAGTGGTGTTGTCGAGCCGGAACGCTCCGGAACGTCGTTCCGGTATTTCCTTTTTGGACAGGAACGCGTTCCGGAAATAAAGATGATTTCTGATAACGAGAATTGGAAATGATTTTCGTTTCCTTTCCTTTTTATGCTATATACAGGGCCGATCCTGGCGACGGGCGAAAATTGGGGGAAATCTCCCTCCCCCCCTTCGTCAAATTTGGGACATGAGACCATAAAAAAAAAAAACGCCGCCGCCAGGATTATCATGGAAAATCACCCCCGTCGTTAAATTTGGGACATGAGACCGCCCAGAGCGGCCGCCTACCCAGAATCGGCCCTGTCTGTATAATTATATATACGCGTTCCGGTAAAAAAAAAAAATTAGCACAACACCACTGCGCGTATTACGCGTTTACATTGTCTGATTTCCATTTCAATTACCTCCTTATTGCTTTCAATTTGAATAAAGAAGGGTGTTTGTACTTTGTCGGAGAAACCCTTAAACGTGGGAAAATTATCCTCCAAATATAAGCAGGCGTCCCATTCAGCGTCACTTAATTTAACATTTGCCGGCTTGGCTTTCTCTTTTACAGAACCCACAACTCCACGAGTAAGGAAACTGAATTCTTGCTGACTTACACGTCCCTCTTGTTTCTCTATAGCTAAGGAGAGTAGAAAACTGAAAATCATTTTATGATTTTCAAATAGGCCTCTGGAAACATTATCGTATATGGCCTTTAGTTCATCCAATTTCAGTTGAGCTATACGTTCTTCGGTATCCATTTTGGGATGATCGAGTCGTATAACAGCGCAAAAGATTTGTGAGAAATATTTTAAACTATACTGATACATGGGATCAATGTCCGCCAAACTGGCAACTACAAAATATAATATGGCTCCGCGTGATGCCAAATTGCGATATTTCTCTCTGGTAGCCGTTATAACCTTTTCAGTTTCTTCCGTATCAATTAAACGTGTGGCAATAATCAAAGAGGTTTCCTAAAAAGAGAAGACAAACGGAAATAACTTTGTGCGCCCTTTTAAGTTTTATTCGCTTACCTTTGCATCATTTAGTGTTTCAACCAGTTCCTCATCATCCAAAATATTACCCTTGGAATGGAATAAAAGTTTTAAGACTTTGTCTTCTAAAGCCAAAAGTTGTTGTTTATCGCTATTGATTTTCACAACCAAATCATTTCGTTGCTTCTCTAATGCAGGTAATTCAATGGCTACAACATCTCTGAAAATATTAGAAACAAAAAGTAAAATTTTGTTTCGGATCTGAACAATAATTATATAAATCGTTAGGAGAATCGATCGAAAGAGGTACAGCTCAGCGTAACATCCACTTTAGAATACTCGCCACACTCGTTTATTGTGCAGTCCTTGCGCTGACCGACTTTTTCATCTTCCTTAGTTCGGTTGAACTTGGTCAGTACAGGGACTGCGTTCACCTATGGCAACACAACGTTCCGCTATGCGTGCTCAAGTGAGCTTTTGGTATCAAAGCTATCACTCCAACCTAACCTAACCTAACACTCGTATATCACATATGTATGTTTAGTTGAGGAGCGAGCGCACAATTGTTTTGTAAGATGTTTTTATGGTCTGTCTCTATATCCAAAGGTCAGAGAATATATGACTCCCGTTGAACATTTTACATATAATACATACATACATAATTGGTCATTACAGCCCTTCAGTCAGGATTATTGACCTAGTTTCTCACACCACTTATGTCGTGTGTGTTAATTTTATACATAAGTGGCGGGACCTACAGTTTAAAGTCGACTCCGAACGACAGATTTTTTGAGAAACTTTTCAATCCCAAACTCAACTGGAGGGCGAATCTGGCTGCTAGGGCACGCAAGGCGGCGTGTGCTGCTTACTCCTGCAGTAGAGCGGTCGGAACCAGATGGGGTCTTCGCCCAAGGATCATGCGTTGGATATATTCTACGGTCATCGAACCCAACCTCTTATACGGCGTTGCTTTCTGGTGGACTGCTCTGGACAGACAACACAACGTCAGACTCCTTCACAAGGTCAGAAGGTCTGCCGCCATTTACATAACTGGTGCTCTACGCACCACCCCCACGAAAGCCTTGTTCGCGATGCTCAACTGGCTTCCTACTGTGCTTCTCGCTAAGCAGGCGGCCAAGTTTACTGCGACTAGACTTAATGCTTTGTCTCGCTGGCACATTATACCTTCTGGTCACTCCACTATTCTGGAGGTTGATCCGGTGGCCCCTGTGAACATGGAATATATCACTGCTGAATATTGTCTTGACAGATGTTTCCACTCTCTGATTCCGAATAGGGATGACTGGAATCCTAATACGGTCGTCCCCCCGGAAGTCCTGGATATATATACCGACGGCTCTAAACTCGATAATGGTGTTGGAAGCGGTATCTACTCTGGGAAACTGAACCTGAATATTTCTCTCCGTCTGCCGGACTACTGCAGCGTGTTTCAGGCGGAGGTGATGGCGATCTACCGGGCCGCTCAATGGATCCTCGTCAACGATGCTCCTTTCACTCGCGTCTCGGTCTTCTCTGACAGTCAGGCCGCGATAAAGTCTCTATCGGGTTTCGTGATTAACTCTAGGATCGTTAGGGAATGTCGTCGCTGTCTCGACCTTCTTTCGGGGCGCTTCACCAGTGTCTCTTTGGTGTGGTTCCCCGGGCACAGTGAAATTCCGGGTAACTGCAGAGCCGACGAGCTCGCCAGAGCTGCTGCGCTCCTTCCGGAATCCTCTTCTGTTGAATTGGGTATACCACTTGCCTCGGTCAAATTGACCATTGCGCGGAAATTCTTTCGAGACGCCAACCTATCCTGGGTCAACGAGGAGTCCTGCTCCATCGCTAGGCTCACCTGGCCCTTGATGGATAAAAGGCGTACCAACCAATTACTTGATCTTGGTCGTGACGTCATCTCGACTACGGTGGCCGTGCTTACGGGTCATTGCGTCATGGGCAGACACGCGGAAAGAATGAGGCTCCCTTTTAACGATTTCTGTCGTGGATGCAGGTCCTCTGAGGAGGAGGAGACTGTTATTCACTTTCTTTGTCAGTGCCCGTCTCTTGCTAGGTGTAGATATAGGTTATTTGGCTCCCCATTCCTTGTTAGCTTAACGGAGCTATCATCCATTGATATCAAGGATATAGCTTCGTTCATCAAACTTTCTGGCTGGTTTTCCAGTGCGGGGTAGTCGTGCTTCCGTTGTGCAGCCCTTGCGCTGACCAACTTCTTCCTTTTCCCTGATTGTGGTGGAACTTGGTCAGTACAGGGACTGCGTTCACCAGTGGCATCACAACGGGCCGCTATGCGTGCTCAAGTGAGCTTTGTGACATCAGAGCTACCACTCCGACCTAAACTAACCTAACCTCATCTCTAGAAATGACTGAATTTAGGATTTCCTGCGTAAGGATAATGCTACTGTAGTTAGTATGGATACCTATAGAGGAACTAGCGCTAGTATCTTTTCTATAGTCTGCGGATCGGATAATTTCCAACCGATAATACTTTTAATTTTCTTTTTTCTTTCTTACGAAAGTGTATAAATTATTATTAAAAGATTAAATCCAATTTAATACTTACGACAAGAGTTGATCTTCCAAACCACTTTCGGTAACCAAAAAATTAACTAACGTTACATTGATACAGATTTCGGGCAAATAATGGGGATTGGCCAGTTTGGTAGTCATGTACAATTTGAAATTGTCATCGTAGTCTATAATGACATCGCCGAGTTTGAGATAAGTGCGACCTTCAAAAACATAAGTTTCACGTTGCAACACTGGCCTTATCGAAGGATCAATATTTTCACTTATGTCTTCTAAGAGCACTGGATACCCTTGTCTTATGCAATTCTCTATAACTCTTAATAAGCTACCATCGGTCATTTTGAGAATGTGCAAATTATTGTTCTTTTCCATATTACGTATCCAGCGGTTTGCCTGTTCCTGAGGGTCTATCATAAGAGGCCATCTCAAGGCCCGGGTAGCATAGAGGCCATTCTCCACGGATATATCATCTTTGGGTAGGCCATCCATAGTCCATTGGCGTATTTCATAAGGGTCACCCAAAACCTTTAGTAAATGAAATTCACCACTAGAGGGGATTTTCTGTTCTCTACACTTGATCACCCATTGTGAAGTAAGTTCATTGCGGTATTCGGTTGAAAAAGCGCCCAAATAGGCAACACAAGCGGTTGCAACCAAAACATCGCCGGGTACACAAGCCAGATCTTCTGTTAACATCTTAAATGATACATTTCATAATAAAATGGCGTCCTATTTTATTGGTATTTAGATGATTAGATCAATAGATTTACCTGAACAGTTTCTTTCCAACGAACTTCTTCATCGGATAAGGCCGATGTTAAACGACCAGCCCGATTTATGCGTCCATAAGTGAGATCTACTGCATCCTGTACAACTTTAAATTCACGACTTTTCTGATCAAGATTATCTTTGAGTGCTTGAATTTTAGCCTCAACTGCTGCCAATTCTTGTTGTTTGGTTCTTAAAACGGCCATTACACCTTTCAGTTCCGCCTCAGCCATCTCTTTGCGGCGAATTTTTGGTTCAACAACTTTATAGACTTTGGCAAATTTGTCCATGGCTATAACCCACAAACTGACAGATTTGGCGACTTTAGAAACTTTTTCGAATTTCTAGCAAAAAAAAAAAAAAAATTAGTATAGGATAGCTTTTAGGTTTTTAGATTTTCGAATAGTTTTTTTAAATTGATAAACGAATTGGGGCCTTTATATTCCTTAAAGACATTTTCAACTTACAGCCGGCACAAAATCTTTATGGGAAATATATTTGTTCACTTTCTTCAGGGTTTCGTCTTTAATGTGCTCCTTGTCGAATTCAAACAGACGCTTTATGAAATTCACATCTGCCATTATACCCTTAGCCGAAGCCCAGGTGGGCCTTAAAAGAATAAAAAAAAATTTTCAATTCCGTTTATTAAGAAGTATTCCATCTACAATAAACGTACTTGGCGCCCAGCAATATGCAGACAGCTTCCATGACAAATTGAACTAAAGCGGGTGGTGTAGTAAACGATTTCAATTCATTGATATCGGCCTTGGTGAGACCTTTAAGAGCATCTTCTGCCTCTTTTAACGCGGGCATGGCAATTTCTAAATCTTTATTGGCATCTTCGGCCATGGCCTCACATACAGCTGCTTTTTCTTTAGCATTGGCTTCGTCACGCATAACACCCTCTTTAACCTGATCAGCCATTTTGGTGTCCACCGCTAGCCTATCCAATAGAGACTTCATAGTGGCCGATTTTTCATCCAATTCAGGCACCATAACTTCCAGTTCTTTTTGCATAACCGTTATCTATTGGATCAAACGATAAGAAAGCATTTCATTTACTTGGAATATCTGTTGTGCTATCTATGGTTAGGCTAACATACTATATCATTTGTTTGTAAAATCTTATTTAAGCCATTCGCAATTCTTTTGCGTTTATTTTTAATGTCCTCTTCTTTATTTTTCAACAGACTTTGATAGAGTTTCAACAGCTCCAAATAACTGCTGGGCGTTGTATAGTAATGACGTTTCATTTCCTTGTAAAACTTTTCTGAAGCATCTTCTACGGTCTGCAAATGATTTTTAAAATTACATCACCATTGGCACACAAAACAATAACGTTCGTTATCGTTTTAAGAAATCTTTTTCTTTTACCTTATGCATGAAGACAGTAGTTGTGGCCATGGCCTTGCATTCTTCTGGTGTGGAGGTAATTTTTGCCAGTAAACCCAAGGCTACTGAGTATAGGGCCTCTGTGGGCCAGTTACTAAACCAATCTATTGTTGTGCAATTTACCAAAGAAGGAAACATGCGGCATCTACGACGAAACGCATCACCCACTGGAGACATGGAAAGTACCACATGTAAATTATTACGCACCCGATTTATAAAGAACTTGTAGATGGCATCACGATTGCAACCCTTTTAATTTGGAAATAAAGAATTTAATTTGTGTAAAAAGAAAAACATCCTCACAACATTTATTTCAATTCGATTACTTCTTTCATGGCCGTATTACAGGGTTCCCGAGCATCCAGTATAACCTTTTCGTATTCATCACCTTCGAACAGGTTCGGTACTTCTCCCGAGTTTAAAAGATTATTGATATCTTCTAAAAATTCCTCTTCAACAATTTGGGTATCAATCATTAGAAAAACCAGAGGAGTATTATCAATCTGGAAAATAAACAACAGAAATAACGATAAATATTGTTACGCAGAACGAAACGACCTAATATCGTTTCACATAAAAACAATAAGCAAAAGCTACAAAAACAACAGACAATGCGTACATAATACACACAGCACAAATACACACTATCAAATACATCGAACCATTTATAAGTAAACCAACAATAACATCAGTATGTGCATGAGAGAGATGGATAACGCAAACACAACGAACTTGTTGCAAGCAAAGCAACAACAAGCATGCGAGCAAAAGGAGAACGTAGTACACAAACAACAATGCAGTCGCGATAGAATTCCCGAGAATGCGAAGCCGCGAACGTTCCACTTCGAGAACCATCATCAGACTGAAGAGGTTTGCATATAAAAGAGCAAGACAAGGCAGGCAACGAGTCAGTTGTAATTGAGTCAGTCTTGAATGAAGTTGCGTGTGAACTAAATAGTCGTGTTTGAAGATATCGGTTGCGAGCGAATTGTTGTGTGTAAATAATAGTGAACAAGCAATAAATTGTAGTAATTATTGTTGTATCGGTTAAGTGTGAACAGTGGCACATAAGAAAGTGTGGACAATAAAGAGAGTTTAATTAAAATAAGACACATATTTGTTTTTACTTGGTTTGCAATTAACGAACTCATATTTAAACGTTTTTAAAAAGGTAAAAACGTAACAATATGTATGTTACAGTGGGATCAATATGAATTATATTTCTGATTTATTCATGTTTATCACCGATATCTGACATAAGATCCTTTAGTAAAGCTTTTACACTAGATTAGTTTTAACACTTAATCCGGGTATATCTGTATGTACGTCTTTATTTCCATGGCTCTAGATAGTATCAAAAGGTTATCTTCTGCCCCGCATCGGGTAAGTGGGTTGTAACATAGTAAACACTTAATACAGGACACTTATTAAACGCGTTCACAGATTGCGGGTGTAAAGAGTCCCAGTGAGTGTAAATATGACAGGCAACTGCGAATAAAATAAGCTATTGCGAGTGTCTGTCCGTGTGCTACCAAATGCCAATGATCTTTGACCTGAGGTAGTATCGGGTCCGCCATCTAACGTTTTTTTTTTTTCAACTAGTGCTTATTTCGTGAATGGTAACACTTAGCTCATGTCTGATTTGACAGATAATTAGTTTTATTCTTCCGCTGAACGAATATGGTTGTGTATCAGAGATCAGCAACGAGTATTCAAAACGATGAGTAGATTCGAGTCATACTTATTATTTCTGATACTTATACGCATTCATACTTATTTTAATATGATACTCATACTACTCATACTCAAAGTTGGAAGTACTAGTCGTATTCATACTTAACAATACGAATGATGTTATTGACTTCGACTCGTCTCTACTTAACATTTACACGAAGCACAAAATAAGTATGATTCGCGTACGAACACTACTATACTCACAAGAAGATTTTGTGTATGCTTTGCTTGTTGTCTTTGTCTTTCCTTTCTTCTTTGTTTGTATATGCAACAATAACAAAGGCTGTAAATTTTGATGAATGATTCGAGCCACTCGAATGACTTATAAGTATTATAAGTATTTTTCTAAATTTATGAATCAGAACACACACAGGCATATGAATCAAACACATTTAGAATGTTGTGAGTTTGATGTCAACGTTGTACTCATACTGATTGTAACCTATACTTATAAATCAATGCTGTAGCGAGTATGAATGAATCAGAGTAGTTGAATTTCAATTCTGTTGATTCACTCATACTCAAAATTGCATGAGTGCTTATGAGTAGCGGAAAAACGATTCATCGCTGATCTCTGTTGTGTATACGCTTGAACAACGCTGGGAAATATTGCGACATTACTTTGAAAATCATGGTAATGTTGCAGGATGAATTGCGTACGGATTTTGGAAGAAAAGAAGCACCGTCAGCTCCGTATGTTCGTTATCTTGTGAAAAAAGTGAAAGAAACTGGCATCCTCATCGATAAACCAAAGCGTGAAAAGCCAAAAACAGTGCGTACACCCGAGAATATTGCTGCTGTGGCAGAAAGCGTACGTGAAGCGCCATCAACATCAATTCACCGTCGTTCTCAGCAATTGAACAATTCGGAGACATCATTGAGACGAATTTTGCATAAAGACCTTGGTATGACGCCATACAAAGTCCAACTGGTTCAGCAGTTGAAGCCAATTGACCATCCAATGCGTTTTCGCTTCGCTAAGTGGGCCTGCGATCGACTTACAGAAGATGCCGATTTTGGCAAAAAAATCATCTTTTCAGATGAAGCTCAGTTTGATCTTGGCGGGTATGTAAACAAGCAAAATTGTCGCATTTGGGGCACAGAAAACCCGCACGCATACATTGAAAAGCCGACGCACCCAAAACGAGTCACTGTTTGGTCCGGATTTTGGTCCAGAGGCATAATTGGGCCATTTTTCTTCGAAAATGAGCAAGGAGTGGCCGTTACAGTCAATGGCGATCGTTATCGGGCCATGTTGAACGAATTTTTGTTCACAAAAATTGAAAAGGAGGATATTGGCAACATTTGGTTTCAACAGGACGGCGCTACGTGCCACACAGCCGAAGCTACACTCGATGTTTTGCGCCCTGTTTTTGAAGATCGCATTATCAGCCGCAGAGCTGATGTCGTTTGGCCACCTCGGAGCTGCGATTTGACACCGTTGAACTATTATTTGTGGGCTGCCGTCAAAGATAAGTGTTACGCCGACAAACCAGAGACAATTGACGCTTTAAAGGACAATATTCGTGAAGCCATTGTTGAAATACAGCTGAACACAATTGATAATGTGCTTAAAAATTGCACCGATCGTGTAGGCTACTGCATGGCCAGCCGAGGCAGCCATTTGAATGAAATTATTTTCCATTATTAAACGGAAGGATTGTACTTTCAAATAAAAAAAGAAATTTGAGAAAATATTCAGTAGTTTTTTTTTAAAGCATTTTCAAAAAAAAAAAGTTATTTGGCGGACCCTTTAGTTGGCCCAAATCTAAATTATAAGGAACAAGTAACCGAAATCACAGATTGATTTTTAATTATCAATCAGATTTTATTTTTGTTTCAGTGAAAAAAGCAAAATACATATTTTAAACGGAGCCTATATAGACTATAAGGTGGAATTTTGTGGACCGTAGAGAGGAGACTTTTAGAAAATTTAGTTGTAAATAGAAATAACAAATACTTACGCCCGCTTGACGATAAATATTTCTGAGATCTTCGTGAAAACCATTAAGATCATAATTTCGTTTCAGTTCTATTTGAGCACATTTATATTCATTGACATGGGCTGCCAGTTTTGTTAGCGACTGTTTGCCCATACCCGCAACACCCACTAATAAGCCATTGCCACGATCGCTTCTTAACAGACGAGCCAAACGTACGGTGTGTTCTAAAGCATCTTGAAATAAGATCAGATTCATTCTTTTGCCCGTCATTGAATTGTAATCCTCCACATAATCCATTAAAATACTTTCCAATTTAACGGGATCTTTAATTTCTTCATATACCCGCTCGGCTTTAGGTTTACCAAAAACCATAAAATCTCCATAAAGTATGGGAGGCTCTTCAGTGCGGTAGACATGCTTTTTGAAATGCTTAAGACACACTTCTTCCATAATCTTATTAAATGCTGCTTTATCCTGATCATTTATTAAACGATCGTGAAATACTCGAGTGGTTTCATGATAAAACAAACGTAAAACTTGCATTTCCATATTGTAATGTAGACTACTGGCCTGTAATATACCCTGAATGCATTTCGATAAGTCTCGGAGATTGAAGATATAATGGGACTTATCGGGAGTGGGTAGCATTTCTTTGGCAATGCGCATATAAACATCAACACAGGCATTAACAATGGGTGTGGATAGAGGTCTTATAACGGAGGAGAAATCACCTAAAAATCTATTCAGAAATAAAATACAATTTAAATTCGAATTATATATGGGCAATTTCGTGTCAAGTGACCCAATTTTTATAATCGATGTCTTCCGATTTGGATGAAATTTGCACCAAGGTTAGTACTGTTGGATAGTTGGCCAGACACAAATTTTCAGCTCTATCAGTCCAGAACTGCCGGAGTTAAAGGGGGTCAAAGTTGGACATTTTGGTCATACAGGGTTTTTTTTAAATGTGTAACTTTTCACCTATTGGTCCTAGCAAAAATTTTCCAAAGGATATTAGATAGCTATTTCTTCAATCTTTCCAAATATAATTTTTTTAATTTTAAAAAAAATTTTTTTTTATTTTTTTTTAAAAAATTAATTTTTTTTTTTATTTTTTTTCAATTTGGGCCCTTTTTTTTTTGCTTAAAAGAAAGCTTATAAAATTTCCTTTAAGGCCTTCATAATCGCTTAATGGGATGCGAGTGGATGTCTGGCCAACTATCCAACAGTACTAACCTTGGTGCAAATTTCATCCAAATCGGAAGACATCGATTTTAAAAATTGGGTCACTTGACACGAAATTGCCCATATGTATGTATGTACGTATGGAGGTGTAAGAAGTCTAGAGCTTACCCAGTTAAAATACCATCAAAAATTGCAGTTAAAATGTCATCATTTGGTTTGGGTAGAGTCAATAAAGCAAAATGTCGAACAAAGCGTGGCGTTAAGGGATTTCGACCACCACCAGGTGGTGCACAAGCACAACCCAATACTACGTCTATAATTTCTTTCCAGAATAATTTTTCACGATCATAAAAGCCTTTAAAGTCCAAAAATTGCCTAAAAATTACAAAACATAAATACAATTTGTGATTCGTATACTCCCCTCCGTTGGCGGGCAATATTATAAGGTTACCTCAATAATTCAATAGCTGGCTGGCTTCCATATGTATCCAATTTGGGCATATTGACATCATCGATAAATACTATAACCGTTTTTCCAATAGGTGCTCCTAATTGAGTACGTTTACGTTTTTCCAAAGGACCTTCAATCATTTCTTGTGTCCGTATACTGCTAGTTTGAGCTGAAAAATTTATTTGTACTGGGACAACGGAACCCTGCATAAGTTTTTTCAATGTGGATACGGCTAAAACTGTTTTACCCACTCCCGTGTCACCGGTAAACATAACAGGGTAACTACGTTTAAACAATAATTCCGTAATGTAACTGAAATAAAATAAAAGAAAAGAAAACAAAACATGCCCGAATATAATAAAGTGAACGTGGCTTATGAAACAGTAGCTTTTAGTCCAATGCAACAGCATAAATTTTGATTCGATAAACCCCCCTATAAGTGATTTTGTTTACTGAAAAGCTTACCCATATTTGGTAGTGTCGACTGTTGGAACTTGCATATCGAAATATTTATCTTCTGGATTAAAAATGAACGTATCCACTATAGTGGACCAGGACTCCCATTTGCGTGTGGTCATATTGATTCTATAGTCCCAAAGGGAACCCTCCGTTGGAAAGCTTTTAAATTTTTAAATGACAAATTAAATGAAATATTCCTCTTTAGATACATACTCGTATGTTGAAATGTAAGCACTCACCTAACGTGGGATTTTGTTGACATATGCTCTCTTACAAATTGTTCGAATTTTAACTTATCATTGTCTCGGAAATTCGAGGATTGAGACCATAGGACACACCATATAAACATTTTGTTCAACAGTGACTTGTATTCCTTATCATTAAAGTCATGCCAGGTGATTTGTTCAATCAAAGAAAATAACAATTCCAAGCATAAGAATACTTTGGAACTGGTTACTTGACTTATTACGGCATTACCATATTTTTTTGCCAGATCCAATAGTGCTTGAAAGTTTTGATCAAATAAATCGTAAAGATAATTCAGTTGGGCTGGTTGTATCTTCTTGGTTACAGTTCCAGCTACCCAGGAATCTAGCAAGGGTAACCAACCCAGATCATCAGGATCTACATAAACCATGCCACATCGAGAGACTGTAGCCGGTGAGGCCTGTACCAGATCTTGTACCTCAAATACCATATGAACCCAAGCAGTCAGTTTAATACGTTCCGAATTGGCTAAGCAAAGCATTTTATTATCATCCAGTACGGTATTCAAATTTTCTATCCAAACGGCATCAACGGGACCATCGTTAACAATCCATTGGTGTATTTCATCTAGAAATGTAATCCAAAAATATTTTTATTTGACTCTTGAAACTAATTTCTTCAGCGAACGAAAAAAAATAATAAATGATCTTCATTACCTTCGACATTTACCGCAGTTCTTACTGCCAGGCCTAGCAGTCCATCTTGCCATTCTAAAGTTTTCGGATTAACATAACCGTATAATTCATTCATGGAGACCGCCTTTGGATTCATGCACTGTATGACGACAGGTCTGAAATGGGGCCCAGCAACTCCATTTTCAAATAAATTTCCCAAAGCAAATTCTAATGCATGTAAAACTGTAGACTTGCCACCTCCGGTGGGTCCTACCAACATAACACCCCATCGCACACACATGGTCTCGTATAGTTGTATACATTTGCGCAAAGTAGCGGTGACCGGCTGTAAATTCTTCTGGGTCAAGCCCAAGACAATACTTTCTTCTAAATCAACGTGAGACGAATCTGGCAACTCGACACCGGGGAACAAATCACCTAAAATGCCTAAGAATAGCATGGCATCATCCACTAAAAATTTGGGTATATTTGAATCTTTAAGAGCTGCTATTAAAGTTATGTCCTCCCTTTGATCGGGAGAGGCACGCTTTAAGGCTCCAGCCATGACCAACACTGATTTGACGGCTCGCATACCAAAATCATAATGGTTTTGCTGGCTTAATTGTTCGGAGCAAAGTTTATACATTTGAACCATTTTTTGGGCCAAATTTTTGGGATCCTCAAAACCCTCGGAATATAAGATAACTTCAGCAATGAGAGCATAGTCGGGGACCATCATGGATATGGGACGGAATAGAGCCTTCAAATTGTCCGGAAGTTCGGTACGGCCGGCATAACCTGGGTTCATAGTTATAAAAACAGCACAGGATTTATTGAGTTTTATTTCACGACCCTCGAAATTAAATCTGAAAAAAAGGGAGTGATAGGAAAAACAAAAGGAAGTTAAGTTCTTATTCCATACACTGATTGCCATTATATTTGTACAACTTACCTCTTGGCATTTATAACCTTAGCATTTCGTATTGTTATCAATTGCTGGGCAATTACCGATAACACTTCGATATCGATACGATTGAACTCATCAAAACAGCACCAAGCACCACATTGGGCTAAGCCCGAGAAAAATCTACCCATCATTTTATAATCCAAACCGTCTGAGCAATTAAATACGACACATTGTTTAGCTACCGATTTGGCCAAATCTTTGGTTGTCTCTGTTTTGCCAGTACCAGCAGGACCGGCCGGAGCACCACCCAAATCCATTTGCACGGCACCCAAAAGACATAAATAACAGCGATCTGTTAACGGTGTCAATACCAATACACCGCCGGCTCCTAAATATTCATAATAATACGGTACCGTTGCCGAAGTCATACGAGCATAAACAGTATCAGTATCATTACACCAATAAAAACGTAACATTTTCAGCCAATCGAAATCAGTACTAAAAATAGAAATAGAAATACAAGCGAATATCAAGTTTGGATCGATTTACGAGTACATAACATTTAAGAAAAGACATACGATTTTAAAACATTTTTATCGATTAGCAATCGCACCGAATCTTTGGCATGTACGTCGATAGTTATGAGGGCAGATAGAACTTTTCTAACCAAGCTGGTAATATTTTGTCGACTTAATGCTGCCAGGGCTGCTAAATTCTTTAAACATTTCACTTCGAATTGTTTCATGAGGCCCGTAATTTTATTATCATCGTAGCGCGGATTATCAAATATCGCATGAATATCACTGGCCCACTGTTGTTGGGATATGGTTAAAGCCACCTGATTGGGATGGTCTTGAAACCATACATCTCTTTCTTTATTGGGATAGCATTGGTAGCCAAAGCGCATAGCACGTTTAACTGAAGCAAACATGCCATCTTCCACTTTGCTAAGCCACTCCTCGACAGCACCGCGTGCTTTGAGACCTTTTTGGAAAAACAACTTTTCACCCTCGGGCGAAATAAAGGCCAATATATCGTTAGTGGATATCATACGACCGGTGCCATCATCTTTTTGGCCAAATTCTAAACGGTGTATGGCATCAAAACATTTACGCAAATGCGGTTGAACAGCTTGTGGTACACGAGTTTGTGCCAATATCTCCAGCAGTTCACCATTAGAAAGAAAGTAAAACCTGTAAACATCAACAGATCAAGAAATCATAATCCCAATAATACAATACAAAATTTGATTTTTTACCTGGGAAAGACTACTCGCTTCACTTCGAGATAGGCTTCTAAGCCTCGCGTTATTAAATCTAGCAAACCATTGTTTTCAACTAGAAGATCGTAATTGTCCTTTGAAGACATGACTGGCAAAGCCAATGAAATCTTTTTCGATGTACGTAATAATTCCTTAAAGCTTTTATCGACTGCAAAAAACATTTTCGCTTCCTTGGGCAACTGCCTCTGAATATCCGGTGAGGCAAAGATGGCCTCTAAATACATCCAAGATGTTTGACAATCCATCCAAACCTCTAAAATGATATAAATTTCGAAGAAAATGAAAATTTTGCTAAAATTTTAAAGAGAAACTAAACACATTTAACCTACCTAATGTCTTTCCAAACTGTTCCAACATTGAAATCCATTCGTCGACTTTATTCTTAATGGGTGCCACATATTTTGAAGCCGCAATGGTATTTACATTTACATTGGCATCATCTAGAACGGTTTGCAATTCTTCGGTGCCGGCCAGTATGAAAACATCTTTTTGATCATGATAAACAACAATTGCCAGTTCTTGTTCTTTCCACACTGCATCAATGGCTTTAAGCATATTCTCTAATTGAGCTTCTCCCGTAGCCTGAGAAGATATTTCCATAAGAGAATTGGCGATTTCTTCGTCAAATGCATTTTGTTCAGCATAAGTGGATAAAAAGATATTTTCCTCTTGATAGAATTTTCTACCCAATAGTGTTTCAATTTCAGTCCAGTGACGCTAAGAAGAAAGTTATTGTTTTGTTGTTGTTTTTGTTTTCTGAATATTAAACCAAAGCAAAAATATATTACCGCTCTAAAGTTATTATTCCTTAGATAACCGATGACCGGTAGTTTAAGTTTAAAGTCCTCGGCCGCTTGTTTCAGTTGCGGTACTATATTATTGGGTGGTAAATATTTTTCAAATTGCATGCAATTCTTAATTGTCTTTATGGTTAGATCGGTCAGCTCATTGACCACCAACGTATTAAACTCTGAGGTAGTCCAACGCTTGTAGGCATCCTCCCATTCCTCAACGGAACTATGCAGATGTTGTCTCATACGGATTTCAGTAAATGTCTGATCCATTTCCGTGTACATGGTTATATCGATCTGATAAATAATGTGAAAGAATTTTAAGAATAATAAAAATAAATTTTCTTTTTTCTATTGAAAAATGTTTTCTAACTCGGCTATTTCAACAACACTTTAGAGAAAGTTGTTTCATTTTGTATTACAGAAAAGATATGATGTGGCATCTTAAAAAAAAAAATATGAAACGTGCAAAAATATTTCATTCGGCGACCTCCTCTCCTCATCAGCAGTCTTCTAGTAAAACTAAATAAAATTGCCATTAAAAGCTTCTTACATTTGTCGTTCGAAATCGGTGATACATCGTAGATGCCACCCAGTCATGGAAGCTAGACTGTAATTCTGACTAAGTAAGTAAGTATGCATAAAAAACATATTTCTTTGCATTGCATAAGAAGAAATTACAGAGCACATTTGTTTCAGATCATCAAATTAACCAAAACAATATATTACACGAGTTCTACTCCAAGATTACTTAACCCATTCGCTGCCAAGCCTAAATTATATGAAGTCATTCCCATTGCCATTTATATTTTGAGTGTTATTGTTTACCAAAACCCTGTTATTTCTTGGTAAGAGCACATATATTATCATACATAATCATTTACAAGCAGAAAACCAAAGACGAGTATACTCGTCGTTGGCAATAGGAAGGCAGAAGGAATCGATATCCTTTTTCGTATTTGCGTACATTTTAGTAGAAGTAAGAAATAAATTATTATTTTTGTAAAAAAAATTTATTTGTAGTATTTTTCAAGTTTTTTACATAATTATATTATGTTTGTGGCAAAAAAAAAATTTGCTAATTCAAAAGCCTGCATGTTATAATATACTAGCAGATTGTACCCGGCGTTGCGCGGGTTATGTAGTTTGGATTAGTTTAAAAAATTAAAAAAAATTATTATTGGGTAATTTTTGCATTAAAAATAACAATAAATAAAAAACCGGTTTATCGGTTTCGAAACCGGTTTTAAAACCGGTTTCTTAAAAAATACAATTTTTCAAATTATTTGGAAACCGGTTTAACAAAGAACCCAGTTTTTTGAATACTCTAAGTCCTAAATATAAATGCACTCAATTTGCCCGGTTTTGGCCCCTTTCCCCCTTTTTTGGACCCCTTTTGGTTCAACTTTTGAAACGGTACACCTACAATAGCTATTTGGTAATCTTAACCAAGCTAAATCGTAAAAAAATACCTTTAAAACAGATAAAATACAGCATTTATGCATAAAGTACTAATTTCTGCGCATTTTTTCTCCCCTTTGACCCATTTTTCCCCCTTTGGGTCAAAATTTTGAAAAAATTTATTGCCTATAACCTGCACCGACAAAAGTTCGATTAATATCCCAAATTTCAAGAAAATCGGTCCAGGCGTTCAAGCGTGATTGGCTATACACTCAATTTGCCCGTTTTTGGCCCCTTTCCCCCTTTTTGGACCCCTTTTGGTTCAACTTTAGAAATGGAACACCTCCGATAGCTATTTGGGAAACTTAACAAATCTAAATCGTAAAAAATTACCTATAAAACAGATAAAATACAGCATTTATGCATAAAAGTACTAATTTTTGCCCATTTATAGCCTATAACCTGCACCGACAATGGCTCGATCTATATCCCAAATTTCAAGAAAATCGGTCCAGGCGTTCAGGCGTGATTGGCTAACAAACAAACCAACAAACAAACAAACAAAAAAACAGACTTACAGAAAGATTTATAATATATATTAGGATTTAAAGTAGGACGAGTATACTCGTCTTGGTAGTGCGGGATACCCTCTCAAAGACGAGTATACTCGTCCTTGGCAGCGAATGGTTTAAATAGAATCTACAATTTCAATTTTGAGAACCATAAAGTTACCTTAAACTCCTTCTGATAACTGATAAATTCCGCCGCCTGTTCATGCAAATGTTGCAGACGATTGTAAAGCGAATTTAACTTCGATTTTACAAATTCACGACTGGAATTTTTCTAAATTAACGAGAAAACAGAAAGAAATTAATGGTGAAAGTCTTGCAATTACTAGTGAATAAAAACGAACGGCTTACATCCAACAGCGTGGGATCTTGAGTTTCCAAAAATATCTCATGTGTATCCGTAAATATAACTTCAATATCCTTGTTCATGCACTGCTCCAATGTGGCAATAAATTCATTTCGTTTACCTTGTACTTCTTTCAGTTTGTCATTGGTACGATTGACCAAATCTTCACAGTCCATATAATCTTCTTTGCGTTCATCATCGATGGGTATGGCATAGTCCTTAATAATAATAAAGACATCGTGGGCATAGTCAATGTCATCGAAAAGTTTTTCCATTTCTTTATCCACCACAGCCAAGAAACGTATATGGGCTACAATGTCCAAAGTGGTTTCGGGCTGAGCTAGAATACGTCCTTCCAGTTCACGAGTATCATCAGCTATTCGTTCAACTTGTTCGACAGCTAGTCTATGTTAAAAAAGAAAAAAAAAAATGTCACAACAATATAATCCTAATAGAAGATAATTTAATTTGTATTTTAATTTTACTTGGGCAAATAGGTGGCCAAAACATTTTGCAATTTAACACAGACCGGTGTTACGGTATCCTTAAAGCTGCCTTGAGTCAATTTTAACATGCCCAAAAACACTACCGATAATATGCCATCCAATGCCTTAACATTGTTGCAATAACGTTCGCAATAGGCTCTTAATTTTGTAAGATCTTCAAACGGACAATAGATATAAGAAAAGAAGGAATTAAAAATTGAAAGATTTTCATTCGTTGCATACCCTTTTCATTTTTAATCGTATTTGGATCAGTGCGTGTATCCACTTCATAATTAGTACGTATGGTTTCAAATCTCAGGGTGTACTCTTTAGCCTTTTCATAGGCCAATCTTAGGAAAATATTGATTATCTTACTGCAATACAAAATAAGAATGCAGCATGAATTTATTTATTTATTGTATATATATTATTTGTATGTATATAAAGGGTGATTTTTTAGCTATTATCTTTTTGGCAATATTGGTTTAAACAGCTCACGCACGTTTCGTGTTTTGTTTCACTGTCAAACATCTTCAGTTTGGTCTTTAATGTAACCATGAATCGTCTTACAAACGAACAACGCTTGCGAATCATTGAATTTTATTATCAAAATGTGTGCTCTGTTAAGAAAGTTCATCGCGCGCTTCTTCCATTTTATGGTCAGTTTAATCGACCCACTGAAGCGGCTATTCGGGCTATTGTGACTAATGGTGTTTTCTTTTCTACAAAGAAAAACCCTGTTGTAATGTAATTTTTTATTTGAGAAGAACATAACACAAATATTAAAAAAGGGTATGCCCTGTGTTTACCACTTATTAAGAAAATGAATGAGGAAATGCCAATTTGTTCAAAGGTGTTGCCAGATCGCTAATTTTTCGACTTCATTTTTTGCACGCTTTTTTTATAACAAAAAAAAAAATTTTAACACTGTTCTAACATTGAATGCAATTTTTTATACTGCTGACCATGTAGCTTTAATAATGCAATATTTCCTTAAGATTACTCCACAAAACAATGAAAAAATTAACTTAAAATTGGATAACAATACCAGGCGACTTTTTTTAAATTTCATCTGGTAGCCCTATAAATAAACAAAAGTCATCTGCTTTACAGGGCATTAGCAGCACCCTCGATTTATACAGGGCATAAAATGCAATGCCCTCTACCATTGGCAAGTGCGAATTATTTAGAATAAAACATACCACCCTTTTAGAGGGCGAAACATTTTTAAGAAACAAACGCAAAATTGCATTTTGCGTTAATAAAATGCACATTTTTTGGTAGAAAAGAAAACACCATAAATTTCGCACCAAATTTACATTGTTGGACATTAAACCAACAACACGCTTACGTAGAGTGCGAACTGAAGAAAATATCACAGCTGTATTGGCCAGTGTTAATGATGACCATCAATTATCGATTTGTCGCCGTTCGCAGCAATTGGGCTTCTGTTACTCAACAACGTGGAAAATTTTGCGGAAGGATTTAGGTGTGAAGCCTTTCAAAATACAGCTGGTGCAAGAATTAAAGCCGAACGACCTACCGCAACGCAGAATTTTTGGTGAATGGGCTCTTGGAAAGTTGGCCGAAGATCCACTTCTTTATCGAAAAATTGTGTTCAGCGACGAAGCTCATTTTTGGCTCAATGGATACGTAAATAAGCAGAATTGTCGATTTTGGAGTGAAGGTCAGCCCGAAGCATTGCAGAAAGCTACCAATGCATCCAGAAAAAGTCACAGTTTGATGCGGTTTATGGGCTGGTGGCATCATTGGACCGTACTTCTTCAAAGATGCTGCGAATCGTAACGTAACTGTGAATGGTGAGCGCTACCGTGAGATGATATCCAACTTTTTTTTGCCCCCAAAATGCAAGAGCTTGACATGCATGACAGTTGGTTTCAACAAGACGGTGCCACATGCCACACAGCACGCATAACAATGGACTTAATGAGAGGCGAGTTCGGTGAACATTTTATTTCACGTTCGGGACCGATCAATTGGCCGCCTAGATCGTGCGATTTAACGCCTTTAGGCTATTTTTTGTGGGACTATGTTAAAGCTCATATCTATACAGACAAGTCCGCTTCAATTGACGCATTGGAAGACAACATTGAAGCATTTATTCGTGAGATACCGGCCGAAATGTTGGAAAGAGTATGCCAAAATTGGACTAAGCGGATGGACCATTTGAGGCGCAGTCGCGGTCAACATTTTGCATGAAATAATCTTCAAACATTAAATTATATGGACCGTACTATCGATTCAAATAAAGATTTCATGCATTTTTCTGAATTTTATGTGTTTTTTTTTTTGAAAAATTTTCCTATAGCTCTTAAAAAATCACCCATTACATAGATAGGTACATATGTATGTATATTATATATTCATACCGATTAAATTGAAATTCGGCATCTGTTCTGAGTAGGAAACTTAAATCTGGTGCGACACCAGCTAATCTTTCTTCCTTTCGTCCCATTATTGATGGCCTGTAAACATGAAAGATTTATTGTGATTGTAATTCTAAAATAATATTTAATAATGCCACTCACTCGGTAAATTGATCATATGCGCTATCGTTAGTGAAATTTTGAATTTCCGTTACGGTTTCCAGTATTTGTGTTGAAATACGATTGAAAATATGTTTTATAATCTCCCTTAAATAGAAAATTTATTGCATATATTAAAATTCATTCGATTAATAACACAGCCCTGCAAATGGGAATTTTTTTTGTGCAACCAAGATGGTTCCAGGTGTTCCCGAAGTCATTTTGCGCGCTGAACACGAATCTGTATTCAAAAACTTTCCATCACGTCAAGTTTTCGAGAAAAAGGGGGCTGAAACCCCTAAAAATAGCGTTTTTGGCCATTTTTGAAGAATTATAGAGCTGAACACTGACGTGCTAGAACCTTCGCTATTATCAAAAATTGACAATTGATCTTTGCTCTTTAAAATGGTTTTTGAGGTTGCTGATGACAGATCTTCATTCATTTTTAAAATCTGACTAAAAATCTGTCATCAGCGACCCCAAAAACCACCGAGTAACAATTTTCAAGTAAATCTGATTAGTTTTTAAGGATCTCCGTAATGTGTTTCTTTTTCTATTGCATCCCTTGACATAAACCCACCCCCTACTTTAAGGGTGCATGCAAACAATTTGGCTTAGGGCTCATTTTAAAGAGCAAAGATCAATTGTCAATTTCTGATAATAGCGAAGGTTCTAGCATGTCAGTGTTCAGCTCTATAATTCTTCAAAAATGGCCAAAAACGCTATTTTTAGGGGTTTCAGCCCCCTTTTTCTCGAAAACCTGACGTGATGGAAAGTTTTGGAATCCAGATTCGTGATCAGCGCGCAAAATGCCTTCGGAAACACCTCGAGCCATCTTATTTGCACAAAAATAATCCAAATTTGCAGGACTGTGTAATTGATATGGGCCGAGTAAAAGCCCCATTACATAATGCAAAATGATGTTCTTATAGCCTAAAATAAACAGGTGGAGGAATTAGTTGCCAATGAATAATGAGTCATGTCATGATCGCCGTTTCTTAAAATCGTCAAAAGTTAATTAGTTAGTGCTGATAGGATTAAAGCTATACAAGAACTGAAAAGTGTATTAAAAATCCATTATTTTGTACTGTTTTGTTTGATAACTTATTTTATACTGATGTGATGTTTTTGTAACACAGGCTATTTCACTTGCCTGCCTGTTTGCATGGAAAACACAAACAAAAACACTCAATTTTGTTTGTGTTTCCCTTATAAACAGGCAGGCAAGTGAAATAGGCTGTGTTACAAAAACATCACATGACACTATCGAATTTTTAAAGCTCAGAGTGAAAGCCATTCATAATTTGCCAAAGACATGAACAGTTGGTTATCAAGCTCCCGTAAGTGGGAAGCTCTCTTAGCTTATCCATATGGGATGGATGGGTCATTCACAGAGGATTCTATTGTTGTATTTAATTAATTATTGAAATTAAACAGGTTTGAGTCTTGAATAATTCAAATAATTTTTGTTCCAACAACAATTTGGTTCCAGGTTAAACAAGAAAAATAAAAAAAAAATATTATATGGCAAACTCAATGTGATTAGACGGGTTATAGGGTAGGGTTAATTTTAGTTTTTGGGTAAGAGGAGGTAGGGTGTATAAATAGTATAATAGGACACAAACCCTTTCTATATGTTATTTGTATACATATAAATTTGTATACATATATAAATTTAGTGTTCATTAATGTTTTATAAAACGTATATTTGTGTATATTTTGGAACACTAAATGTTTTTGTTTACAATGTTTCTTATAATGCAATGTTTATGTTATTTGTTTAGAATTCAAAATATTGGATAATATAAAATAAATTTGTTCAATGTATGTAGTTTATTTAGAGTTCAAATTTAATTTTGTTCACTATAAGTTCACACTCTTAGGGTTTGTTGGGTTTTCGTTCTGCGTTGTTCACTGTTCAAGGTGATAATCAACTGATCAAGGATGTTAATAAAAGTTGGAGATGTTGACGATTGTGTTATGTTGATGTGTATTGTGAATGTTGATGTGTGTTGATGATGTTATTGTTATTAGAGGTGTTTGTGTTGTTATATTGGAAGTCAGGGTTGGGGTTGTGTGGACTTGTTCACTTGTTTAGACGGGTTATAGGGTAGGGTTAGTATGAGGGTAATAGGGGGTAGGGTGTATATGTATATGCACAAACCTTTTTGATATTTGGTCTTATATATTTAAATTAATGTAAATTAGTGTTTAATTTCTGTTTGTTTATTTAAAACGTTATAAAATGTATTTATTTATGTGCTTGTTTTACAATATACTTATGTTGTGTTCACAATTTGAGTTAAAGTTTGTTAATGTTCACAAAGTTTGGGTTTCACAATATTATTTTGTATATTAGTTCACAATGTTTTATGTTTTATTTGAAATAATAATATTTTCCATAGTGCACTCGCGTAGGGATTGTTGTGTTTTTGCTTTGTGTTGTCCAGTGATCGATAATCAACTGATCGACAAAGGATTCACGTCCTTATGTTGGAGTTGTTGATGAAAGTGTATATGTTGATTTGTGTTGTGAATATTGATGTGTATTGGGGATGTTATTGTTATTATTCGTTAATGATGTTTGTGTTGTTAGGTTATCAGGGTTGGGATTTTATGATTTTTGTTCACTCGTGTGAACACAATGTATTAGACCTCTATCTCCTCTAACTTTGGGTATAGAAAATGGGCATTATCCTTATTACAAATTACAAATTAAAACTTAACTAAGCTCTTTCAATCATTTAAAGTCGATTTGTATTTGATGCTTTGAGACAATTCCAATTTGGAGCACATAGTCCTAAGGTAGTTATTAGAAAAATTCAATTTAACTGCTTAAAGTTTATATACATACTTACTCTGATGGTTCTATTTCAATGCGATCCGGCAGTAAACGAAAATCGGCCACAAAAAATGGACTCTGAAATATAATAAAACATGATATTAAAAATATTAAATAAATCATATTAATACGTATGTATGTAAGTATCTGGTCTGCCATTTAACGTTTTTTTTTCCAACTAGTGCTTATTTCGTGAATGGTAACACTTAGCTTATGTCTGATTTGACAGATAATTAGTTTTATCCTTCCGCTGAACGGCTGTGGTTGTGTATACGCTTGAACAACGCTGGGAAATATTGCGACAGAAGATGCCGATTTTGGCGAAAAAAAAATCATCTTTTCAGATGAAGCTCATTTTGATCTTGGCGGGTATGTAAACAAGCAAAATTGTCGCATTTGGGGCACAGAAAACACGCACGCATACATTGAAAAGCCGACGCACCCAAAACGAGTCACTGTTTGGTGCGGATTTTGGTCCAAAGGCATAATTGGGCCATTTTTCTTCGAAAATGAGCAAGGAGTGGCCGTTACAGTCAATGGCGATCGTTATCGGGCCATGTTCAACGAATTTGTGTTCACAAAAATTGAAGAGGAGGATATTGGCAACATTTGGTTTCAACAGGACGGCGCTACGTGCCACACAGCCGAAGCTACACTCGATGTTTTGCGCCCTGTTTTTGAAGATCGCATTATCTGATGTCGTTTGACCACCTCGAAGCTGCGATTTGACACCGTTGGACTATTATTTGTGGGGTGCCGTCAAAGATAAGTGTTACGCCAACAATCCAGAGACAATTAACGCTTTAAAGGACAATATTCGTGAAGCCATTGGTGAAATACAGCTGCACACAATCGATAATGTACTTAAAAATTGGACCGATCGTATAGGCCACTGCATGGCCAGCCGAGGCAGCCATTTGAATGAAATTATTTTCCATTATTAAACGGAAGGATTGTACTTTCAAATAAAAAAAGAAATTTGAGAAAATATTCAGTAGTTTTTTTTTAAAGCATTTTCAAAAAAAAAAAACGTTATTTGGCGGACCTTTTATGTACAGAGATAATCGGTATTTTTCAGAAGTTCACATCTTTGAAATAATTTTGGTCTTCAAGCAAAGTTTTATGGACCGAAACGTTCATATATTTAGAAAGTCAAAATATTATGCGAACATATTTTTCTTTGTTTTACTTCAATTGTAAGTTGTGATCGTCTAAAAAGTATACACATTGTAGAGAAGAAAATCATAAAACTTTTTCAAACCTGTGGACCATTTTCGGGTCGAACGAACTCTAGTTGTTCATGTAAAGTTAAATTTTTTTTCAATGAATCCAAGCTGGGTCCTAAAGAGTCATGAATTCTCATGGCTTCCACTAAATCCCGAAAACTATTTGCAGTGATTTGATGAAACAAATGAAACATCATGTGGTCACAATAGCTAAGGAAACTAAATAAAGAAATAATTATTTATTAATTATGTATGTATGTACTATACATGGCTATATTATTAGGCCCTGTAAACTTCATTCAATGACAATGACTTACTTAGATAGGATTTTACAAAAGTTACGTTTTTTAGCACGATCCATAAAGCTCATGGCATCGCGCATTTTCTTAATTGAGGGATAATGATTCACTTCATCATCGGGAAAGAAACCACGATCTATTATAGCTTTATAGCAGGCATCATCTGGCCAAAGAAAATGAAAAGAAGAAGAAAACACTCATTAAACATGAATATATAATACATTTTTCTTAAATCATAATCACGACTTACAAAGTAGTTTTTTAGATTTATCTCGAAAATCTCCTAAAGTAGCCTTTATCTTTTCATAGATTTTCATTTGTATTTCCAGAAAATAGAATGGATGCCATTCTTCGACAACTAAAATATTAAAATTTTAGAATTATTATCTTGAAATTTGTTGAGAAGTAAAAACAATTTCTTACCGCTGACATTAATAAAGTTGCTCTTTTCCAAAAACACTATATCACTGCGCAACTTGAGAATGGCCCTGGCCAAATGGGGTATGGCTATAAATAGATGCTCTTGGAGATGCGCGAGTGCCTCGCCTTGTTTTTTCCATTTTACGGTTTTCTCCCATACTTTGAAGCCCTTCCATATACGGAATACGGCGAATGTACGTATTTTGATGATGCTTAAGAATTGTTGAAATTCCTGTTGCCACTGTAGCAAGGGTGTAAAGAAATTTTCCGACAAGTGCCAATAGGTTACACCATGTCGGCTCATAGTAAAATATAGCAAACGATTTGGTAGGCTTTCCCATGTGTACTCCATGAGACTGTAGGGTGTAAAATATTCACTAGTTTTCGGCAGCATATAGGTCAAGTATATAAAACGGTCATCGGGCATATTGCGCATACGTTCGATGATTACATTCAAATCTGGTATTAGAGACGCACCAGTTTTCAAGCTAACTGTACTACTTAAAGCTCTGACACGTGACGTTGCTGGAATCACAACATTTTTATCAACTGTAATAGTGGCACTGCGAAACGATTTATTTCGACCAGTTGCATTCGTTATAGAACGATTATTTAGGTTTTCATTAGAAAATCGACGTGACATGTTTTTTTTATTTTTTAATTTATTTAAATTCACTCCGATTTCTATTCCTGTTGTGAAAAATTTTCTTTCGTTTGATGTTTTTGTGTTTTTTTTTCTTTCTGACAAAATACTTGAAATTTCCAATTTGCCTTGGCAACGACATTTGAAACTTGGCGTATTAGAATGCCAAGGTTTTTAAACAAAATATTGTTTATCGATTAAAATATTTAGAAAACCGCTGGAAACAGTTTCATTTATTTTATTTTATTTTTTCATTTCGAACAGATGTTTACTTGGCCCACATGTTTCTATAAGATGAAGAATTGAAACCAGTGGTTGCTATTCGAAAGAAATTTGTATTTCGAGACCAAAAGCATTTCTAGAGAGACTCACTCTTCCTATACACTATACACTATGTGGTATACACTGTCGGACAAAATAAAGTATACAAATTATGATTTATATGTTTTTCTTCACTGTGGCTCTTTTAAAAATGAAAATAAAACAAATTTATAATCCCGTTTAATTGAAGTCGCCGTAGTCTAGTAGGTAGTGTGTTGGCTTATTAAAGTAAAGCCAGGGTTCGAGCCCCATGCCAGACATCAAAACAAAAATACAAAAAGTATTTCTTAGGCGATTTCCTCTCAGCAGATTTCTGGCAAAATTCTGAGAATAAAAATTGCCATGAAAAGTTTCTCAAAAATCGATCGTTCGGAGTCCACTTTAAATTGTAGGTCCCGCCACTCATGTATAAAATTAACACACACAACATAAGTGGTGTGAGAAACTAGGTCAATAATCCTGACTAAAGGGTTGTAATGACCAATTATGTATGTGTGATGTGAACTTGTGATTAAGTTCTGTTGTTGATTTATGTTGTCGTTGCCTTTACTTTTCCCTAACCCGCTATAGTCCGGACTGTAGTGTGTACGTGTCCCTACGTAATGAGGACGGGGACGTTCGACAAATAAATAAAAAAAATATGTATGTATGTATAACCCCTTTTAAAATCAACATTGACCTCTGTTTTCTTTATGTGTTTCTTAAATAATTTAATTTGAGTTTTATTTATGTAGTATAATGGAATTAAAGAGATTTTAAAAATCTTTCGTTTTGAAAACTAATAAACTCGTAAATTACACTATGCGACAAAATAAAAAAAATTAAATACACCCGGCTAATGACTTAGTGTAGATTGTGAGTTTTGTTGAGTAGATCTCAAAACTATTTTTTTTTCTCGAACCCTTCAAACTTTTTTTATTTGACAAAAACTGTTTTTTTAGACTTTACGCGCAAATTTCTGTATTACTCAAACATTTCTGACCCGATTTCTAAAATTTAAATCTTGTTGGAAAGGGGAGAGACGGACCTTTAAAATGGTATACATATATCTATTATTTGACTTAATATGCTATGAGTTTTGACGAGGTAAACTTGGAAAATGCGAATTTTTTTCATATTTTTTCAAGTTTGTCCGTTCATAGTAGCAAACTTTACTTAAAAAATATGAAATAAGTGATTACATTCTAAAAGTGCATTATCTTGTGAAGAGATTGGCATTTCGTTTGATCAAATCGGACAAAAATTACCGGAGTTATTATATAAATAGTATAACAGTCGTGTTATATTTTTTATATATGTCATCTCATCAAATGAACTTTTAGTTCAAAAAATTTCAGAATTTTTGATGGATCTTGATTGTTTATCACAAAATGTGTGAATTTCACGTTTTAGTGACCACCAGAAGTTGGCCAATGTTTGCGCAAAGAGAAATAATAATATTTGCAAAAAACACAAATATTAGCCGACTTCTGGAAGTCGTGCAAACGTGAAACTGACACATTTTGTAATAAACATTGTAATGACATATATAAAAAATATCACACGACTGTTAGACTCTTTAAATAATAACTACGGTAATTTTTGTCCGATTTGATCAAATGATGACTCAATCTCTTCACAAGAGAATAGACTTTAAGAATATTATCACTTATCCTATATTTTTTTATTAAAGTTTGCTACTATAAATGGACAAACTTTTACAAAATTTTAGAAATCGGGTCAGAAATGTTTGAGTAATACAGAAATTTGCGCGTAAAGTCTAAAAAAACAGTTTTTGTCAAATAAAAAAAGTTTGGAGGGTTCGAGAAATATAAAAAAGATATTTTTGAATTCTCCTCATCTAACTGAACAACATGGACTATGTAGTTACTCGGGTGTATTTTCACTGTCGCACCGTGTTATTTGTGCTATAAAATCAAATGACAACATAATCCATATTGAAACTAAAAAAAAAAGCATTTCTATTCAGTTACGAATAGATTTAAGGTCATTGACAGACAGATTGATACTCGTACCTTTACAGGAATATATTCAATACAATAAATTGTATTTTCATATGAATGTGTCAAATGCTAAGTATTGTTTTGTCTACTCTTTGATCATTTGTACTCCTTAATATTTATCAGGATGATTGACTTTTGAGAATATCCAATAAGCAGTTCATCATGTTAGATGTTGAGTCGAAAAAAGAAATAGGATTTGTAATACATAAAGGTACTTTGTATTTGTCTACAATTGTCGATAATAGCACTTATAATCTTAATATAGATTACGATATACATATGTACATATATACAAAGGAGGAAAATATTTCATTAACATTTTATTATTGTTTTATTATTTTATTTTATTGAACTTCGAATTTTGCTCGTATGCAATAAAATATTATTAAATATATTGTTACGAAAATGAAAAATCTACATACTGGTGTTTTGCTTCTACATCGCTTAACATTAAAATTATAAACAAAAGCTACAAAAACAAAACAATGCAGTAAACAAAACTTGTTTACAAATTATCGTACTGCTTAATATAACAGCTAACACTAGCATAAAAAATGGTAAACAAGTAAACAAAATGTCAACATAGTTGTTTCATTATTGTTGTTTGTGCATTTTGTTTGCATTAACTAGTCTTGGACATTTTATGCTTTCTGGAAATATTTTGCTGCCATAATTCAATGTTTTCAGTCCAAAGAATGATTTGTAATTTATGTATCATGACGTATAGCATAGTAGGTTTCTTAATTGTTGAAATGCTTGTGTATCAGGATCATCATCACTTACTACCTTTTCATGCCTATCGCAAGACCTTTGCTTTATGTGCTTTTTATCACACATAGCATTTGGAAACATTTTTAAATCATTTCTTATTCCGTTTGTTATTATGGAATATGTACATACTCTAAGCTTATGGTTCCTATTCAAAAATTGCTATTTAATTAAACTAACTCTTCGCACGTTTCTATTTTCAAATTGCCTATGGCAGCACTGTCCAATTTGACCCCAATGCTTTTCAATGCTGTGATGAGTGATGCCAGGAGAACAAAGACAATAAGTTTGTATTTTTGTTTTTTAACACCAACGGTCCTCTTTCTTACAATTCTTTTAATAAGAAACGTAAATAAATAAATTGTGTAACATAGTGAGAGAGAGAGAATTCGTTCTTATCAAAAATTCTTTTGATAAAGAGGCTTCTAAAACTGTTTCTGTTTACGGGGACAATTATGTTGCACTGCATTATTATTTACAAATAGAATAGAAATATTAGTCTATTTAAAAAGAAGAAAATAAAAATTCTTTTACACTGTTTTTCTACATTTTAAATGGGAGAACAAAGCTACTCAAGTAGAACATTAAAGGCAATAAGAAGTAATTAAGGAAAGGTGAGGAGGTAAATCTCATGCCTGAATTTAGTTGAAAACAAACAATTTCACAGTGTGGTTTTATAAATTTGAATTTGAATTTTTAGTCCTCAAAGAAGCTTTTTTACAGCGAACAACACATAAAGATCAGACATCACGACCTCACTGTTAATGAAGCGTCAATAAAGTAACGAAATGAAAACGTTGCTCGAATTCATTGCTAAAAATATTAAAAAAATTTTTGTGTTATTAAATTGTCTTTAAACCTAAATGTTGCAACACAATTCCTTTGCTTTATTATTTGATGGCTTTCTTAATACATAGTTAATATGTCTACAATAAATAATTGTCAATTATTTAAACATTTGATGCCGTCATGTTGCCTTTTTCAAGGACAAATGTCTCCTGTTTTATTTAAAACTCTTTCTACTGTCGGCCGTAAGTAACAGCCTGTAGGACTGATAATAGACATTTATGGTAACGATAAAATAAATTTGATAACATTTGCCAGAAAATGTATTAAAAAGCGAATGACTGTGTAAAGTTTAATTTAAATTTTATTTAAATTTAAAGCATTTCTTTTCTATTCTCCGTTTTCACCCTCTTTTAGGATTACTGGTGCGACAAATGAGAGAGAGAGAGAGTATCGAATAGTTGTAGTAATAAACACACATTCGGTATAACGAATGCCCATTTTCTTTAACAACACTCATGTTTTATTATAAATAAAGATTTTTTATGAAACTATTTAATTATGTACATTAGAGCGACTCACCAAAAAAAGTCCTCGATGTATCTCAATAAAAATGAACCTTGGACTTTTTTAAGATGACATTTAAAATATTTCGGCTCCAGCTTTGACCTCTCGTGAGCTGGACCATTTTGAAAAAGGGTCTATTTTTGAATGTTTTGTTAATTTGAGGATCTGTTTCCTTACCAACATATACAATATGTATATCATAAGAAAGGTTTTTTTAAGACGCGTCCAACTGTATATACAATCCAAAGAAGATCATCTACGTCCTTTTTTTAAGGATATTCTGTAAAAAGAAACGGTTTTTGAATTTTTTGTTCGGGGTTGTTTATAATAAAAATGCCAAATTAACATATTTTAATCTTAAGTCGATTTAACCGTAGATCGAGCCTAAAAAAAATTTCATAATTCTAGCTTATGTATCACTTTTGATACATACTTGTAGGAACATAGAATTTTCGCAATTATTGATAGATTTTGCCAAAAAAATTAAATATTTTTATTTATTTTAATTCATTTTAATAAAACTATTTTATATTATTACATTTTGTTATCACTTTTACGAAATTTGCGCCAAAATTTATGACATGATGTACATTGCAGTATGGCTTTTTACTTAAAAATCAAACACTTCATGTCAGCTTGGCTTTATTTTCTTCTAAATGGTAACATTTTGATATCTAGAGTCCTTGCTTTGTGGCGATTTATAAGTTTCCAATTGTTTAGATGGGGCAGCTTATTGTCACTCGCATCAGTAGCGCTCTCAATTGAGTAATGGCTGAAGCCTGATTGTACTAACCATTGCTATATTTCGTTAAAAATTTGTTGTCAACGTCATGTGAGGTAAAAAGTTTCCCGTTGCAATAGAACATCGATTATGTCAATCAAAATGCTCTCTCTTGAGTTCTTCTCTGGTTTCTTGGATACGGGTTTCCCCAAATACGGCTGTAAGTAGTCGCTACGGACGTAGCATTTACTTGAATCTAAAACTGCCAATTCGATTTCGATGGACCACGAAATTTATAACGGCCATAAAATTTAATTAGTTACTAATCTAGAGCGAAAAAGTTATTGCGAATTGCAATAATTTCAGCCCATTTTTCGAAAAGGTATAATAGGTGTAAGTTTATCATCATTTCCGAGTAGCATATTATCAAAGCGTATGATTCTGTTATCTCCTACTTACGTAGTTGACCGAAATATTAACATCTGTAATATCTATGAAATAAAACACAAGACGAAAATTTTTTTTTTTTGTTTTTCTGTTTGTCACGTGAGATAAATATGAGAACAGCAGTAAAAAAGACTCTACAACATTTCAAGAAACTGCTGCTAGCAATCTGCGTGATAATTGGTAATATTTTCTCTTCCCAAACTACTGAAGGCATACGGTTCTCTATTCCAAGTAATCCATCTTTGGCGATAAACATCCTATTGTCATGTTTGTTGCTGCCAATACTTTCATCAGTTCATAGGACGAGCCTGTTTTCTTCTTTTTCATAGTTTTCAGTAGCAGGAAAATTACATACAAAATCGATCATTACAACCGTTGTAAATAGGAAATGCCTGACCTGAGGTTTGAACTTTGGTCTGACGTCTAATAATGTAACAGGCTTCATACTAGACTACGACTACTTCAATTAACTCAAGAATATTTCCAGAACAGAAAATTCAACCTTTTCACTTTCATCGAACACTTAACTATCAATTCCTTCTCAAATACCATAAATAATGTATTATTTACGGTAAAACTTCACAAAATCTTTGAAAACTTAAAAAAATTACATATACAACACCAAAGAATCTCTAGGAAAGTCGTATGTATCAAAAATGATACATAAGCCAGAATTATGAAGTTTTTGAATATTTTAACCCCTGTATACAATTTTCTATTTTTATTTGGTTTAAAATAATGGCGATAACAATTCTAACGAATTAAAAAAATATCAGCCATCTACCTTTTTCTGAATTAAAGTTATATCGTCTTAAAAATTGAAATGTATCATTTTTGATACAAAGCTCGATCTACGGTTAATTAAATACGGGTCTCACCTTTTTTTGAAATTCGCGCTAGTTCGCGTTTTTTAGTAGTTGTAGTTTTGTAAATATAAAAAATAATATTTTATAACTTTTTTTTAATTTGGGAAACAAAAATGCCGCCAAAAAGTCGTGGATCATTTCTTTTTTTCTTTCTTAAGTCCTATTTTCATCCATACATGATCTAGAAACTAAATCCGCTATCATATTAGAGTTACCACAAAATTGCATTTTTATATATTCCAGAGCACCGTGTAAAATGCATCTAACCTGAAAAAATCTAAATTATTTATATACAAAGATGATGTACTTGGCAAAAGAAAAAATTTGATACCCATATGGCCTATTTACAAGGAAGGGTTACCATTCTATTGTATTTTTTTCAAAACGCGAATTAGCGTGAATTTCAAAAAAAGCTGCGACCCGTCAATTTGGCATTTTTATTATAAACAACCCCGAACAAAAAATTCAAAAACCGTTTTTTTTTTTTCACAGAATATCCTTAAAAAAGGACATGGATGATCGTCCTTGGAAAAATTGTATATACAGTTGGACGCGCCTTAAAAAACCTTTCTTATGATATACATATTGTATATGTTGGTAAGGAAACAGATTCTCAAATTAACAAAACATGTAAAAATAGACCCTTTTTCAAAATGGTCCAGCTCATGAGAAGTCAAAGCTGGAGCCGAAATATTTTAAATGTCATCTTAAAAAAGTCCAAGGTTCATTTTTAGGTGGGTACATCGAGCACGAATTTCGCTTCCATACAACTTGAGTCGCTCTAATGTACATATGTATGTAGTATGTATTCTAATGCGTTTTATATGTAATGTCAATTAAAAAATTTCAAATTTGAAATGTATTTCAAACGGAATAGTAAGAGAAAGTTGGGGCTTTTCTGTTTCAATTTGGTTAACTATTGTGCCATTGAATGCAGTCAGGCTATATTGATTGTGTTATTTTGTTTTATCAGCAAAAACATTGCCTTCCTTTTATGCAAATGGTGGATCTTATGAATATTAGATCTGGAGTTTAATCCACAAATACGAAAGTAAAGAGTCGTAAAATGTCCACCATCGGCCAGATCTTGCTACTACGTCAAATCCTGGAAAAGTCGCACAAAAAAATTTTCTTCTGCTCTGAGCTCTAGGAAAATATGGCAAACCATACGTGAAGTTGGTATTGGTAAAACCACTACACATGAACCCTGTGTAATCGATGCTAACATTATGAATGAAAAATTTCTAAATATTCCAATAGTGGAGGCTGGTCCGCATTATTACGATAATCACCCCAACAATATTTCTGAGGTAACTTTTTCCTTTGAACCTGTGGATGAGTGTGATGTGTTAGCTAGTTTGTTGTCGATTAAATCTAATTCTGTTGGTGCGGATAACATTAATCCAAAATTTCTTAAAGTCCTTCTCCCTTCATTGCTCTTATTTTTAATAGAATTCTTACGAGCAGTGAATTCCCTTCGAATTGGAAAATAGCTAGAATTGTACCTGTACCAAAATCCAGTTCCAAGTATAGACCAATCGCCATTTTACCATTTCTCTCCAAGGTTTTCGAGAGAATTATGCATAAACAGATGACACGTTTCCTCGATCGGAACAATATGATAACGCAAACTCAGTCCGGCTTTAGAAAAAATCATGGATGCATAACAGCGTTAGTTGATGTTGCTGAAGATATTCGAAGAGAAGTGGATTATGGAAATACTGCCTTTTTGGTCTTGCTAGACCACTCCAAGGCTTTTGATACCGTGGAACACAATATTCTATACTTAAAATTACAAAACTTCTTCAATTTTTCCTTTGCTGCCACCCAGCTCTTGTCAACTTATCTCTGCGGAAGATACCAATACACTGAAGCACATGATGGAAAATCTCGAGCTCTTCCCGTGTCAAGAGGAGTTCCACAAGGTTCTATTGTCGGTCCTCTTTTATTTGCGATGTACTCCAACGACCTTCCAACTATAATAACAGATTGTAAGATAAGGATGTATGCAGACGATGTCCAACTTTATACTAGCTGCAATAATGCAACGATTACTCAATGTATAAGTTCATTGAATCAACAGATGCATCGTATTCAGACATTAGCTTCTGCTAATGGTTTGGCAATAAATCCGGCATAATCAAAATGCATTGTTATTCAGAAAAGGCTTGCACAATCAATAAGTGTTCCTGATATATGTATAAATGGTCAAAAAATACAAATAGTAACATCAGCAAAAAATCTGGGTGTTTATTTCAATAAAACCCTTACGTGGTCTGACCACGTCAACTATGCTTGTGGACGTTCTTTCTCTATGCTAAGGACTATATGGTCATCTCACTACTGCACACCAATGAGGATAAGAATACTTCTGGCGAAAACATATTTAATTCCCACTTTACTTTATGGATGTGAACTTTTTTCTAATTGTGATTCTTCTAGTAAGAGAAAGTTAAACGTTGCCTACAACAACATTATTCGTTATGTATGCGGCTTAAACAGACGCACCAGAATTTCAATGTTCGCAGCTCAATTGTACGGAATTTCTTTTGATTGCCTGCTTAAATTAAAAGTTTTGGTACTTATGCACAAGATAATTTATACCCGCCAGCCGGAGCATCTTTACAATAGACTCTCTTTCGCAAATAGCTGCAGAGGTAGAAGAATAAGATCGTTTGGGTACAAGAGCCTTATCTCTAGTTGGCATTTTTACATATTTGCAACAACTCTCTGGAACTCGATCCCCTACAGCTGTCAAGTATTAAGTAACGCACGACAATTTAAAGCACAACTTATGAAACTGTTTTCAACGTAATAATTTTCTGAAAGTCTACTAAATGTTTGTATTTATCATGCACGTATGTAAATTTTGATCTCTAAAATTGTTATACTATGTAAAATTTAATTTATATTGTTATTTAATTGTATGTAAACATTGTTTCTCTTACATGTTAATTAGTTTCATACTGCAATATAAGACATATGGTCTTGTGTATGGTGCTTTCAAATAAATAAATAAAATAAATAAACTCAAAGGGATCGTGTTTTTGTCGCAATGTCTGAGGTCGGTATACCTGCGAAGCTGATAAGGCTATTCAGAATGATGTTGAGCAATTCCTGCAGCTCCGTTAAGGTAGGTCTGAAGATCAGGTTGCCAACAGGTGCTACTATGGTCTCAACAGACAATTGAGTAGGAGAGACCTCTCTCGTTCGACAAAACTAGTACTCCACAAGACGCTCATCTTCGCCGTGCTTCTTTATGGCGCAGAGTCATGGACACTATTAAGCACTGATGCAGCAGCCTTGAGATTATTCGAGAGTTTGGTGTGGCCAACTGTCGTAAACATCATTTATTTTATTTAGTTTTGTATTTCGTTTAAACCTTTTTGTTAAATTTTTTTCACTTCATTTATAATTTTGTCGGCAACAAAATGTTCGCATAAAAACTAGAAGCTTTTGTATTTGAAATTCTTTTTGTTTTTAACATCATTGTTGTTGTTCTTTACTTATGTTCTCGCTGGTTATTTCCGTTCAACTTTGAATTGGCGTCAGTAGAAAACTATCTATAGATGTCAGTTTTAGTTTCATCAGCTGCTTTTTACAGCAAATAGAAAACGAAACGGAAAAATTTATTTTAAAAATGCACAAACAAAAAAATTAATCAGGAATTTAAAACATTTCCTAACAGACTTCATTCTGTCTTTTATCATATCATTCTATGCTAGTCTTTTTATTTACATATTATGAAAATTTAATAGTTGCTCTTACATTAAAAAATTTTTGTTGAAGATTTATGAAATTAATTTTATTGGACAATATCATCAGCAATTCTAAAAACGAGAGAATGAGAAACCTAACTCCAGGCTGTTAAAGATTTTGAAGCAATTAACGAGATTTTTCAATCATATAGAGTGTGATAATGATTTGTATTTCGTTCGATTTTACATTTATTTACTAGTCTTGCATAAAATTTTAAAATTGTTTGATTTACGTTTTTATTCTACATTTTAGTATAAAACGAAAAAAAGTTCTTATTCTATAGGATTCATATGTTATATCTTCATAGGCATGCAATAGGAAAGATTTGAACAACAAGAGTCTCACATAAAAATCCAAAATTGAATTTATGCTTTAAAAGTATTCTCGACATTGATTTTACGCACCTTCTTTTTATAAAATTATTCGGAAAATCATTTTTATTGATAAAAGAAAAGAAAAAAGATATTCATTTGAACACAAATCTCTAACTTTTTCGCCAAACAAAAATTTATACATTAACACCCCGCTTAACGCGGGGGATACGTTCCAATAAGTTCCAGCGCTAAACGAAACAGCGTTAAACGAGGCAACTTAACACGTACATATAAAATACAGTTGGAATCTGTATTCTGGACAGACTAACAAAAGACGTTGAAAAAGATACATAGTATACACCGTCGCTATATAGTGCACCTCTTTTGGTTTGTGCATGGCCGTTCCATTTGCACACATTTACAACAGATATTAATACAGTGTGCGATTTAGGGGAATCCCAATACTACAGCGTAATACTGAAACAGCGTTAAGCGGGGTCTTACTGTACACAATTCTTCATCATTGTTTTGGCAGTAGAAAATGTAAAAAAAAATTAGAAAAAGTATTCTAAAGATACTTGAATTTAATCTTCTTCTATATATATAAAAATGAATGTATGTTTGTATGTACCTTATAGAATCGTAAACTGTGTATTTGATTATATTATGATCTTTAGCAAAATTGTTGCGCATGAGCCGGGGAAGGTTTCTAGGTTGGTATGACCAATTTCCGACAGGTGGAGCCACTGAAAATTACTAAAAATGAAATAAATCGTAAACTGTGCATTTGATTATGTTATGATCTTTAGCAAAGTTGTTGCGCATGAGCCGACGAAGGCTTAAAAGATGGTATTACCAATTTCCGACAGGTGGCGCCACTGAAAATTACTAAAAATGAGTTAAATCGCAAACTGTGCATTTGATTATGTTATGATCTTTAGCAAAGTTGTTGCGCATGAACCGACGAAAGCTTATAAGTTGGTATTACTAATTTCCAACAGCACTTCAATAAATGTTCATAATCGAAAACCTCTACATTTTTAAAGTTTATGTCAATTTTTTTTTAAATTAACAAAATCAATAAAATGATTCAAATTTGTTTTAGTTGGAGGCGTAGCAACGCGCGCAGGGTACAGCTAGTTTATGATAAAAGTTTATAGAATATGGTATATACCAGTGACATTATTGTGGAGTTTTTTTGAGTTTTTTTTTTTGTACAAAGTACCACAACATGTTAACGAAGTAATAAGTAAATACTAATGCCATAAATATCAATTATAAATTTTCTTATGAATTAAAAACTAATTTAATAAATAATTTCGTTAAAGTAACAAACAAAAATGCCGAAAATAACTTATATTGAGCATTATTAGCGTGTCGTACATCCATACATACATATATACATACATACATACATATATACATACATACATACATATATACATACATATATACATACATACATATATACATACATACATACATATATACATACATACATACATAATTCAGCCAGGATTACGACCTATTTTCTCACAGCAATTATGTATGTTGTGTGTGTTAATTTGAATACAGTTTAAAATGGTCTCCGAACGACAGATTTTTGAGAAACTTTACTCTTACAGTTTTTTTTTATCAGAAATCTGCTGAGAGGAAATCGCCGAAGAAATATTTTTTTCATATTTCGTTTTGATGTCTGACCTGGTGTTTGAACCGAGGCCTTATGTCTGACAAGTTAATACACTACCTACTAGACTACGGCGACGTAGGTATGGTTTTAGTAAACATTTTTTAATTTAAAATCTCCAGTTTCGTTTGAGTCGAGCTTTAGAAATATTTTTATTACAAACAAAGATTTGAAGTTCTTTGAATCCCATATAGCAGAGCGATTACGATTTCAAAAGAATATAAGTTTGACAAAATCATGGAGTATATTACCTTAACCGTAGGAATGGTTTATCTGGCCATATTGCACTGAATAACTTATTCACCGCACAACCGGGCCTGGTTATTTTATTTGTTTGACGTTTTAACATATTTGTCAGATACTTAAAAGCGACTAATACTGCCTAACAAACTTGCTCCATATATTAGATTTTATATTAAATGTGTTCGGAATAGTCATTGTTTTAAATTCTTAATTAAATCATAAAACAAAAGACCATGAATATGAAAGAGATAGAAAACGCAAGCACAACGAAAGCGAACGCAACAAGAGGCAATGTGTACACAATGCACTTTAAGAAATACATCGAACATCTTCTAAATAAACCAGCAACAACAAGGATGAGGGATAGACAACTAAGCAAACGCAACAACAAACAATGGAGTCGCAAAAGAACTCTCGAGAATGCGAAACCCCGAACATTCCACTTCGAGAACCATCATCAGACTAAAGACGTTCGCATATAAAAGGGCAAGACAAGGCAGGCAGTCAGTCAGTTGTAATTGAGTCAGTCTTGAGTGAAGTTGCGTGCGAACAAAATAGTCGTGTTTGAAGATATCGGTTGCGAGCAGAATAGCGTATAGTTGTGTGTGAATAATAGCGAACAAGCAATTAATGTTGTATCGGTTAAGTGTGAACAGTGGCACAAAAGTAGTGTGATAAGTAAAGAGAGTTTAATTAAAATAAGACACATATTTGTTTTTACTTAGTTTGCAATTAACGAACTCATATACATATAAACGTTTTTAAAAAGTAAAAACGTAACAATACTTTATAAAATATGCGCTTCACTTAAGAGAGTAGGTCGTGTGTAGATATTTATGATAAGTATGATACCGTAATACCCTAGTTGCGTATGATTAATATTTAACTCGAGCAAGGGTAAATATAACTCATACTTTATATAAACTCCGTCCAAAAAAGTTTTTACGGCATAAGTATGTACCAGAGATCAGCAATGAATCGTATTTTCGCTACTCATAGGTACTTACGAAATTTTGAGTATGAGTGAGTCAAGAGTATTAAAATTCAACTAATCTGATTCATTCGTACTCGCTACAACATTGATTTAAAAGTATAGGTTGCAATGAGTATGAGTACAACGTTGACATCAAACTCACAACATTCAATTCATTGTTTGATTCATACGCCTACTCATTCAGATTCATAAATTTAGAAAAATACTTATAATACTTACGAATGATTCGAGTCACTCGAATCATTCATCAAAATTTACAGTAGTAGTTATTGTTGCATTTACAAAAGAAAAGAAAAGAAAAGACAAAGACAGCAAGCAAAGCACACACACAACCTTCTAGCGAGTATTGTGCGAGTGTATATGTTGAATCATGGAGAGTCGAAATCAACAACATCGTGCGTATTGTTAAATATGAGTACGATGAGTATTTCTAACTTTGAATATGAGTAGTATAAGTATGATATTAAAATAAGTATGAATGCGTATAAGTAGCTGAAATTATAAGTATGACTCGAATCTACTCATCGTTTTGAATACTCGTTGCTGATCTCTGGTATGTACACACATACCAGAGTTCAGCAATGAATCGTTTTTTCGCTACTTATAAGCACTCATGAAATTTTAAATAGAAGTAAGTCAACAATATTGAAATTTAACTACCTACTCTGATTCATTCATATTCACTACAACGTTGATTTATAAGTACAGGTTGCAATGAGTATTCGCACAACGTCGACATCAAACTCATAGCATTCGAAATGTGATTGATTTATAAGCCTACTCATTCAGATTCATAACTTTAGAAAAATACTTATAATACTCATATATGATTCGAGTGACTCGAATCATATATATTTAAAATTTACGACATTTACAACACAAGAAAATAGACATATAAGCAAAAAAGACAGAGCAGCAAGCAGAGCAAACACACAACCTTTAAGTGAGTATTTTAGTGTTCGTACGCAATTCATACTTATATTGTGATTCGTGTATATGTTGAGTTATGAACATACGAAATCAACAACATTAAACGTGTTGTTAGGTATGAATATGATGAGTGCTTCAAACTTTGAATATGAGTAGAGATATTAAAATAAATATGAATGTGTATATGTATCAGAAATTACGAGTATGATTCGATTCTACTTATCTTTTTGAATACTCAATGCTGATCTCTAGTGTAGACAGTCATGATGAGTATGATATAGAGATGAGCGATCCAGTGATTTTTGAAGAACGTTGTTCTCAGTGAACGTGATTTGTTAATCACTGTTCTTTAAAACAGTGATTGTGATCACAGTATTTTCAAAAGAAACACATTAAAGAGGAATAAGTGTAAATACAATAATGACAATAACGTATTTTATTAAGTCGTAAGAAAGAGACATGTATCTACATACCACGAAAAGACTACTAAACAAAATCAAAGTGGTGTCATCAATGTTATTATTTTTAATGTATTTTTTTTTATATGAAGTTTGACAATTAAGTTTCACAGAAAGTTCATGTATAAAAGACAAACGTAAATAATCAGCATCATCTAATCGAGCCATAACCGCAAAAATATCTCAAGCGACAAAAACGAAATTTTACAGGGGAAGGTTTTTATTATTTATTTCTTGTTCAAATCAAGTTAGAGCAACAAAATTTTGTACGAAGACACATTTTGTTCCAATGCATAATATAAATCCAATTGATTTCTCTTATCAGCATAATAACAGTAATTTTTGGCGCTTAAGCTTTTTTTGCTGTCATTCTGATTAACTACTAAGAAAAAATTGTGTCGGTTAAGATAAAATATTCTTATGACGGAGGGGTTTTTTTTTATTTACTAAACTATATTTTTTGTAATATATTTCTTTTTAGGTCATTATTACAACATTTTATATATAAATGTATGTATTTACATATGAAAGGCTTTTTATTTGTACCAGAAATTAAATATTTTTGTAACCAATACAGTCAATGTCTAACAGTACGAATTATTATTATTAATATGGGAAATACGAAGTCGTCGTAGTCTAGTAGGTAGTGTGTTGGCTTATTAAACATAAAGCCAGTGTTCGAGCCCCAAGCCAGACATCAAAACAATATACAAAAAGTATTTCTTCGGCGATTTCCTCTCAGCATATTTCTGGCAAAAACTCTGAGAGTAAATAAAATTACCATGAAAATGTTCTCAAAAAAAATCTGTCGTTCGGAGTCGGCTTTAAACTGTAGGTCCCGCCACTCATGTATAAAATTAACGCACACAACATAAGTGGTGTGAGAAACTAGGTCAATAATCCTGACTGAAGGGTTGTAATGATCAATTATGTATGTATTTATGTAATATGGGAAATAGGTGTTAAAAGAATCCAATTTTTTCTTTGTTACGCGTACATACATACATATCGTTGCCTCAATATAGAAAAGCCCTAACTCGTGTTTTTTAAGTAGAGATTTTTTGGGTAATTATGATAAATGAACGGACCATATATCGAAGACAAGGGTTGAAATTTCATTATAACCTCTTTTTCCATCGTTTTCTCTCCATAAAAAGCAACACCCGTTTCTGGTGCCACTTTCGTAAAAGCTTTCGTTATAGAATGCATACTTTCTACAGTAAAACAGTGTTATAGCGTTTCCGTGGGGTGTGTTAAGTACCTTTTGCAGATCGAAACTAACACACAGAAATGAATAATCAGCTTTGCTCTTCTCCTGGTCCGCTAAAAAATATCCTTTGACTTCTCTTTATAAATTACATATGTGCATTTGATATGCTTTTAACACTTCCTTATTTACCTCTATCATATTTTATAAATTTTACAGATGTACAACATATTTACATACAAGTATTAAAATAATACTTTAGTATTATTATATTATAATTTAAAAAAATATATGTTTTTCAGTTTTTTTATTAAGAAAATTTTATCTTAAGCGACAGTCGCTGTCACAAAAAAACAAACAAATTTACAAAGTGCACTTAAGTTAAAATTTTTTTTGGATATAAATTCATAACGGTGCACCGTGTGACCCTGAAATTTTTATAGATGATGCAAATGATGCCAATGAATTTATTTATTACAAAAAACGATATATGAAAAATATGTCGCTTGAGATATTTTTGCGGTTATGGCTCGTAATAGTAATTTTGCCTCGCTCAAAATAAAATGAAATAAATTTGAGTATGTAACAATTTTGAAAGGACGACATTAATAGTAACTGTTATTTGGCAATTTCAATCACTGTAGTTACCAGTGAATTATCAATCACCGTGATTAAATCACAGGTTTGAAAATATCGCTCATCTCTAGTATGATATCATAATACATACCATAATACCATGGTCGCGTATGATTAATATTTAACTTTGCATGAGTTAATATTACTCATACTTTATATAAACTCCGTTCAAAAGAAATTTTTACTGCATAATATTTTATACATACACTGTGTGCTTACATACATATATTATACCAAAATAAAAAGAACTCCAATAGGTTTTATGTTTGTTTGATTAAAATTTCTTTGTATATATTCCGAATTCCTGTTCGAAATCTGTGATTTAACTTTTGAACTTAAACTTTTTACATATTTTGATGAAGGCACTCACGTACATATGTTTTGAACTTTTTATTTATGTTTTCCTGAAACATCGTTTATCATTTCTGCGGTATATTACAAATCTTAAATCCAATTGTAAGCTGCTGACTCTTAATTTTACTCTTTAGAAACAAAAAAGGAAAAAAAGCTGAAATTTTTAGAGCATGTCTTTTCGTTTTTTACTTTGTTGAGAAAATATTTATTATTCATTTTGTTTACAATTCCTTAACCTAAATTCCTTAATCTGCAATATTGAACATCATCGCGAAAGAAACAATTTTTTATTTTTTTTTTAACTAAAAATCTTTTTTTTGTTTCTACTTTGTGGAAGAAACAAAAAATTATTCTATTTTGGGCAAAAAAAAAATGAAAAGTAACAAACCGTTGAAATGAGACGACATTGTTTAAGAATTTAATATTTTAAGTACATTTTTTTTTGTAATATTTTATAACGTATTCTTGGCTTTTAAATTTTCTCCATAAATTTAAAAAAAAATAAAATATTTGGCGAATAATTTTTTAATTAAGTATATTGAGCATTAAAGGTTGAAGTATGTTTTGCAGCCTACCATGACCGAATCTACATGCAGTCCTTCTCTTAAGCCTGTCAAAAGTGTAAAGATTTAGACATTATACGGATATAAATGGAGAATCGTCCTTATTGTCATTCTCTTGGGGCATTTTATGTAAAATGTTATTTTCCACACTACTAACGTACAAGGTTCCTAGCGCACATGACTGTTTCCGTAACTCTAATGGTCCATTCTGACATGCAGAGAAAAAGTATGTCCATTACGTAGTTGGAATACATTTTATAAATGATTTGCTCTGTCTTTAGTTATTATAAATTTAATCAAGATTTTATAATTTCTGTCATAATATTCATCATAAAGTTGACATCAAAAAGATGATCACATTCCAGCGTTGGTAATGTATGGAAATATGAAACGGATTTGAGAGGAATTTCAAAGACAGCAAGGCATGCATTGAAATAATTCCGTAAAAATTCAAGTTTTATAAGACAGCCACAATCAATTCGGGATTGTTATATTATTACAGTGCTATGCTAACAAGCCTTATGTTACAAAGTTTTTCAAAATTGTTCTGAATTACATACATACTCGTATACAAGGTGGCGCAAAAGTAAACTTCCGATGTTTTTGGGCTGTAATTAAAAAAAAATGAAAAACTTTGATTCTTCTTGTGGATTATTTTTATTTGGTCTTTTAATTTTTTTTTTACATCAAGTCGAGAATATGATGTCATGTAAATGGCCGCCGTCACAGTTGATTGTCATTTGAGCCCTTTTTATGGCATTTTCCATCAATTTGGCCAAAACTTTCGGCGATAGGTCCTTACATTCTTGACGGATATTGTCTTTAAGAGCTGCAAGAGTCTGAGGCTTGTTGACATAAACCCGCGACTTCAAAAAGCCCCACAAAAAGAAGTCTGGAGCGGTCAAATCAGGCGATCTTGCTGGCCAGTGCAAATCGCCAAAACGGGAGATTAGACGCCCGGGAAATGTATCCTTCAGCATATCGGTTGTGGCACGTGCAGTGTGTGCCGTTGCACCGTCCTGTTGGAACCACATGTTTTCCAATCCCAATTCATCAAGTTGCGGCAAAAAGAACTCTTTGATCATTGCTCTGTAGCGCTCACCATTCACAGTAACCGTTTGGCCCGATGACTCCTCCAGCGAAAACAGCATACCATACAGTGACTTTGAGCGGGTGTAATTGCTCTTCGTGGGTTACACGCAGATTTTCAGTGCCCCCAGAAGCATAAATTTTGATTATTTACGTACCCGCTAAGATGGAAATGGGCCTCATCACTCATGATTATTTTTGATGAAAAATCATCTTCCTCTTGGTGGTGATTAAGGATGGATTGAGCGTATGTTAGACGCTATTGGCGGTCAGCAGCTAACAGCTGATGTACCACCGTCTGGACTTTGTACGGAAACATCTTCAAATCTTGTACCAAAATTCGCTGTAAAGACCGTCGACTGATACCCATTTGCGTGGCACGTCGTCTGGTCGATGTCGACGGCGCTTCCATGACATCCTCGGCTACAGCAGCAATATTCTCTGCAGAACGGCTACTCTGGGGTCTGCCACGCCTGGCAGCATCTCGTGTTGTGCCAGTTTCTTCGAGGCGAGCGGGTAAACGTCGCAGTGTTTCACCAGTAGGCGTTGGACGGCCAGGAAATCTGCGACGAAATTTACGTTGTGCCAAAGTCACCGACCGATTATTGGTCAAATAAATAGTCAGCAATATTCCGCGTTCTGGATCAGTGTAGCGTAACATTGTTTATTAACGTGTATTTCGCATGTGTTTACTACACAAATGTCAAAACAGAACTGACATTAGGGTCCAATCGCAAAATTTATAGCATTTTCTGATAGGAGGATTACTTTTGCGCCACCTTGTATACATAATTGTTCATTACAACCCTTTAGTCAGGATTACAACCTAGTTTCTCATAATACTTACGTTGTGTGTGTTAATTTTATCCACAAGTGAAGGGACCTACAGTTTAAACTCGACTCTGAACGACAGATATTTGAGAAACTTTTCAGGGCAATTTTATTTATTCTCAGAGTTTTTGCCAGAAATCTGCTGACAGGAAGTCGCCGAAGAAATATTTTTTTATATTTCGTTTTGTCCCAAATGTCTGATCTGGGGTTTGACTTATGGGCTCACGTCTAATAAGCCAACACGACTTTACCAATTCCATCAATGTTCTGAATTATTGTATGTAAAAATGTTTGCCCTAAGCCAGGTAAGTGATGTTTAATAAAGGCAGTTTAAAAAGTTACACTACACGTGTCTTATAACTTATTGCATGCCACCACAAGGAAAATAATTTGGAATTTTTCTTAATTTTCTAATTTAATTTCATACCAGCACATTTCCTTAACATACAATCACAATTTTCGTAAATCATTTTTGCTCCCCTTCAATTATTTTGTGACCTCGACTAGGTTTTTTTTAGCTGCAGGCTTCTTTTGATGTCATTTAATTCATTTTTTTCGGTTCGCTTGTAATCTACTATATAAAAATAAATCGGGTTTTCCTTCCTGACGCTATAACTCAAGAACTACTGCACCGAAACTTTATATACATGCTCTATGGGGCGTGAGGAGTGTTTCTGTGTAGTTTGAGGTTCGTCCGACAGATGGCGCAATATTTAGTTTTTTTTGTGTTTTTGCACAGTAACTCAAGAACTACTGCACTATGCTGTGTTTCGTTGAAGGCGTTGGGTCGTTAATCAGCGTGCAGTGGCGTTAATTAGCCCGATACCGACTGAAACCTAACATCTTTTTGTGAAAAAAATATATTAAAAAAAAAAGTAAATAAATATCTATCTATCACTCTTTTTTAAACTCTATTTGCACAATAAGCCTATTTTATGTTTTTCTGAAGGCGTTAGGTGCTTGATCGGCGTGTGGCGGAAGCTTATCAGGTTTAGTTGGCTTAAAAAAAATTCGATATAGCAAAAAGTAGGCGTGGCAAACCTTATATTTAGGGACATAGTGATCGTAGACGAATGCAATATCGATATCGACAAACTCACCAAAAATGGGCGTGGCAACCCTTCCCCTTTAAAAGATACCATAAGTCGGCTAATTCGATCGTTTATAACTACATATGTACATACATATCTAACATGTATGTCTGTTAGTTTTTGTTTTGGAGCGAGTACAACAACTACAACTTTGTCAGCGCTACCCATGATTCGGACCTCTTATTGTTATTCTTTGTATGCCTCACCTAAATAACGTACCGACTTCGATTAAATTTTTAACTAGATAGATAGATCCACACACTTATAGTAAGTTAGTTATTTTTATATATAGTAAGCGTATTACAGCAAATATATAGTGTGACCTGTTTTGGGCAATAAAAAAAAATCAATTTTTGGCGTGACGAAGTTCGCCGGGTCAGCTAGTCACATGTGAAATTTTGTTATTTTTTTTTTCTTTCAAAATGAAAAGGGAAAAATGGAAAATAAAATGAAAAACTGAGAATTGTCTGGCTAATGGTATGGATGACAGGCACTTGATTTTTTAAATAAACGGCAATTTCCTTTTCCTAAATTTGATGTGGGTTATAAGTCTTTACGGAATTTGCCGTGAATTTTGTTTTGTTTAATTTATATTCATAAAATCAAAATTTTTTTTATTTATGATTTCTGATTCAGTGTCTAATTGGCTAATTTGTGATATAACGTTCGATGTTTAATGTGAAATTTGGTAAAATAAACTTTAGTTTTGTGCATATACATATGCTCTCAGAACCTGTAACAATTAAGACAATGTACTCTTCCCGAAAATGATTGAAAAGAATTTGTACTCTTAAAATGCATTAGAATTGTTTTGTATTGTTAGACTAGAACGTGTAAATACTCTAACCAAATTGGATTAAAAGCATTCTGTCATTTATCATTTATTAGGTTTGCTTAACCAATGGAGAAACTAATTGTCTAACATATACATGCATTTAATAAGCCAATAAATACATTTGGATTCTAATATAATGTAACATTAAATGCCTTTACAACGGCAAACATTTCCTTACCGTGTAGTGACAGCATAAGACAACATTGTGTCACGTATGTGACATGCAACATTTCCCAATTGTCTGTTGTATTACAGTTTTGTAGGACAAGTCTGTCATTCATTTTCCATTCAAAATAATTATTTATTTATTTAAATAGTTCCAAACACTTTCCTTAGGCTCATTTGCTATCCTGCTTTGCTATAATGCTAATCACAAGGAAAGGAGAAAATTTCAATGCCTAAGATTAGGAAGAGCCAGGAATATCACATTCATTATTTTGTTTTTGCCAAAAAGTATTCAATTAATGAAAACCACATTAGACACATGTCTATCACATAGTTGGAAGATGAGAAAGATTAATTTTCTAATTATAAAACAATTACTTACAATGAATATTTCTATGGAAATATCACACATATTTTATATACATACCATATACAGTGTCGGTCAAAATATATTGGACAAAATTCAGGTTATAATATTTTGTTTGATTTAAAAGAAATTAGATATTTTAGAAACAACAAATACATACTAAAATAATAATACATCCACAGTATAGTTAAAAATAAAATTTAATTTCAGTGTTTATTATGATATTATTAAAAATTAAACAAAAAGGTAAATAAAGATAAAAAAAATTCATACGACAAAACATATTGGATTATGCAGCATGATTTAATATTTTGTTGCATAACCGCGATTTTTCAAAACTTCAGCACATCTTTTCGGCATAGAACTAATAAGATTCTCTATTATATTCATTCGACTAGCTGACCATGCCTCATTTATAGCTTAATATAATTTATTTGGATCCCGATGTGCCGATTCTCGATTTACCTTTCTATTTACTATTTCCCATAAATTTTCTATAGGGTTAAGGTCGGGTGACTGTGCAGGTCACTGCATGACATTAACGCCTTCTTGTTCCAAAAACCCTTTCATCAATTTGGATGTGTGTTTCGGGTCGTTGTCGTGTTAAAAGATCCATTGGCGTGGCATTTTATCACGGGCATGTGGCAACATCTTCTCCAGCAATATATTTTTATACATTTGTTTGTCCATAATACCGTCGATTTTGTGTAAAGGTCCTAAGCTTTCCCCAGAAAAACAACCCCACACCTTAACATTGCCACCTTCATGCTTAACTGCCTTAATCCGAAATACTGTTCCGGAACAGTTAAGTCTGCTACTGGGAGGTCTTCGAACTTTTCTGGTTTCTGTTGGAATGAGAAGAGTTCAAAGACCTGTCAATAGCAGACTAAGTCCGAAATACTGTTCCGGGATGTATTATTATTTTAGTATGTATTTGTTGTTTCTAAAATATCTAATTTCTTTTAAATCGTACAAAATATTATAACCTGAATTTTGTCCAATATGTTTTGATCGACACTGTACATACATAGGTTTTTAGCTTTTAAAAACGTTTAAAATACGAGCCCGTAGATTGCAAATAAAATAAAAGTAAATTTGTTTTTAGATTTAATTAAAATTCTTTACTATTCGTACAATTCTGTGTGTCACTGTTCACAACTTTATGTAAACGACAACAATTGCTTTGTTTGTTATTCCTCTGTTTCAAACCACGATTACTCTCCTGAAACACACCGCGTCTTCACACAAGACTGACTGAACTTCACTAACTCTTTCGCCTGATTTGCCTTACCTTTTATATGGCAAAGTAAACAGTCTGATGAATGTTCTTGAAGGCGAATGTTCATGATTTCATACATACATAATTGGTCATTACAACCCTTCAGTCAGGATTATTGACCTAGTTTCTCACACCACTTATGTTGTGTGTGTTAATTTTATACATAAGTGGCGGGACCTACAGTTTTAATGTCGACTCCGAACGACAGATTTTTTGAGAAACTTTTCATGGCAATATTAGTTGCTCTCAGGGCTTTTGACAGAAATCTGCTGAGAGGAAGTCGCCGAAGAAATACTTTTTTGTATTTTGTTTTGATGTCTGGCCTGGGGCTCGAACCCTGGCTTTACGTCTAATAAGCCAACACACTACCTACTAGACTACGGCTACTTCAAATATCATGATTTCGCCTTCTCAAAATCTCTATTAATAAACAACAATGTTGTACAATGGGTCAATTTGACCTCCGGGTACTATACTTGTCTCAGTCGACAAGTACACGTCCTCTAACCTGACAATGATGTTTATTTTTATATTTATTTTTATTATTGTAGTGTTGTTGGTATATTTTTGTTTACTTGTTTACCATTTTTTTATGCTGTTGTTTGTTGTTATATTAAGCAGTACGATAATTTGTAAACAGATTTGTTTACTGCATTGTTTTGTTTTTGTAGCTTTTGTTTATAATTTTAATGTTAAACAATGTAAAAGAAAAACACCAGTATTTAGATTTTTCACTTACGTAACAATTGGTCAATTCACACAAGCCGTTGTATCGTTGTATTGCGTGTATTGTTGGACGATTATACAACGTTGTATGCTTGTTGTTGATAATTTTCATGTAAAAATCCGATACACTTATACACATTTTTTTCATATGTTTTTAAAAGTTGTATTGGTTTCGTGCTATCAAATTGTGTGAATGAAAAAATGTGTATATGTTTTCATAGGTTTTTCAAAAGTTGTGTTGGTTTCGTGCCATCAAATTGTTTTAATGCCAAAAAAAAAAAATACATTTTAATACGAAGTACACAATACAGCATACCATTGAGCGTTCACAAACAACCAAATGTATTCAATACAACATACACGATACAAAGTCGTGTGAATTTCCCAAATAATATGTACATATGTATGTATGTATAGACTTCTGTATACATTTCTTAATGAAATTTAACATAATTTTTTATTTCTTTTAAGAATCACGTGATTTTTGTTTTTCTTTTTTGGTTTTGTTACTGTTCTTCATTCTCTGCTTGTTGTTGTTTTGATATTTTTAAACGAGCAACGCTTTAAACATTTTTTTCATCTCTTTAAACGCAAATTGTTTGCATGTGTACGAGAACTTCCGGTGTTCAATTTTATCCATAAAAGTTTGTTTACACGTTTTTGTAGGCCAAAATTGTTATTTTTTCGCATGAATTTTCGGACACTATTTCTTGTCTAAATGCTAATTTCCTTTGTGAAAGTAATCATTTGAGTACACCATAGAGGAAAAAGTAAAATTGGTTGCATAAATTTCCATAAAAATATGTGTCCAATGGGTCTTTCTTTGGGCAGTTGTTAGTTTTATTTCTTTATGTTTTTAGAGTCTTTTTTTTTTTTTCTACGAGATGTCAGTAACCTTTACTCACTTTATCTGCGCATATATTTTTTGTGGTTTATTGACAAGTAAATTTATTTTGTGGCTTCTACGTAAAACTTTTCAAAATGATCAGTATTATGACACAGAAAATGTTTTTTCCTTATTTTTAATGTCATTGAACTTTAATGCCATTGATGAAGGCGACAAAAATATGTGTTGTAGGTTGTCATAAAAATCAGGAAGGCGTTTATGCTTTTACATAGACACTGAGTTCAATGACATGTTCATATGCCAATATGAAATGTGTACGAACTTATGTTTCTAAGAATCCTTATATCTCTAAGAAAGAAACTAGATGGACAAACCTGTGAATATTCATTTTATATAGCCATTGCATCAGAATCTCTATCATGTGATGCATTACAGATGGATTGAGAAATATTAGCTTGTATCCTTGTTGTACCATATATATAGGATTTATGTAGATAAACACTAAATATTCATAATTAAAAAAAAAATGATTTTTAATTCCAATTTCTTTCTGATTGAAATCCAGTAGCTATTACAAAGATGATATCAGTTCCAACTATCGCTCCCAAGAATCAATGACCTCTGTCAATCTGTATTCGTGTAGTAGTAACGAAATTTAATTGATTAAGTTCTAATCATTTTCAAGGGATGACACTGCCTAACTGGTTTGCATTGTTGATATGAGACTTTGTTATATAATTTAGTATATATTTTCATATAAAGAAAAATGAGAAAGAAAAAGAGAATACTTAAAAAATGTAATGAGTTTCTAAAGCAACTTTTGGCTTGAACTCTCACTTCTTTTCAACTAATTTGATGATTGAGGCAAGTACGATCTCATGATGATAATTAAATCATATGCTAAATATTAAAAAAATATCATAGTTCGGAGACGAAGCAAATTTATTGCCTAGAAAATGTTTCATGTCAGAGATCAGCAAAGAGTATTCAAAAAGATAAGTACAATCGAATCATACTCGTAATTTCTGATACATAAACACAAACATTCATACTTATTTTAATATCATTGAACCTCTGTACTCATATTCAAAGTTTGAAGTTCTCATCATATTCATACTTAACAACACGTATGATGTTGTTGATTTCGGCTCTCCATAACTCAACATATACACGCAGCACAATATAAGTATGAATTGCGTACGAACACTAAAATACTTACTAGAAGGTTGTGTGTTTGCTCTGCTTGCTGCTCTGTCTTTTTTGCTCGTGTCTTTTTTCCTTTTTTGTAAATGCAATAACAACTAAGACTGTAAATTTTAATGACTGATTCGAGTCACTCGGGTCTAAATGAGTAGGCTTATGACTCTAACTCATTTCGAATGGTATGAGTTTGATGTTAACGTTACACACATACCTATCCTCTGGTTCTTGTATAAGCTCCTGAACTAACTTTGATTTAAACAATTGAGATTCATCATGGAATCGCACGCACAGGGCATATCGATTGACAGCTTAATGTCCAATGACTTAATGACTAAAGACTATTGAATGACAATGAGTAAAAGTTTGCATTAAACCATAAGTTATTATTTTTTTTTGGAGAAACCAGCACTCATGGGATGGCCCCTACTCATGCAGTGCATTGTGCAGGTTTTTAAGAAAATGGGTTATAGGAAGGTGGAAGAGAGGGAGTAGTGTTTGTAGACATATCAAGATGCGAACGGCAAGGAAACGAGTTGCTGCTAGGTGACTATAAAATGGCCAGTGCTATACCTTCACAATTAGACAGTCTACAGCAATCGTCCCCAAGAAGCCCGCACCCTTCAGACCTAGCCTTTCACACCACTCATGTTGTGTGTGTTAATTTTATACATGAGTGGCGGGACCTACAGTTTAAAATCGACTCCGAACGACAAATTTATTGAGAAGCTTTTCATGGCAATTTTATTTACTCTCAGAGTTTTTGCCAGAAATCTGCTGAGAGGAAGTCGCCGAAGAAATATTTTCGTTCGATGTCTGACCTGGGATTCGAACTCGGGCCTTCAGTCTAATAAGCCAACACACTACCTACTAGACCACGGCGAACTTCTGAACTTCTTTCAGGAACTTAGTTCTTTCTGTTTACATTCTTCAAACCTTACGAGTAGAATTGCATTCAAATGGCCAGCTTTAAACTTTAAATTAAAAGTGGATAAAACTTGATAATGTTAATTTTGAAAGCACCTTCGTGGTAATAATAACTTCCTGTCATTCTGCTTGGAGCTGTGTGAATAGTATTTCGGGGTTGAGTGAAAAAATTTTGATTTTCTGTAACAAATCAGAGAAGTTTTACAAAACACCCAGATTGTTAAGAAATACAAAGCTTTGATTTTTAATTTTCCATTCACCTAATTTTATTTCCTTTAACCATTTCCAATTTATGTTTACCTAATAAAAGTAATTGATAAAAGATACCAATAGTAAACCATATTTCCATGTCAATGAGACTCTTTCTTTACAACTGAATGAACACAAATTGGAAATAATCGTTAATTAACGATTCACCAAAGAAGCCTATAAATGTCAAGTAAAGTTTGTTGATGGTGTCTCTTGTTTGATTTCCCTTGTTGTGTCCAGAGTAGAGGAATCATTTCTTGTTATGTTTCAAAAATAATTTAAAAGAAACCCTTTCAAACTGCAACAACCTCACTGTAACCAATACTTACATTTAAAAAACATTCAGTAATTAATTGTTTCAAGTTATTTAAGTCTCTGCTCCTCTAACTTCTACTTGCGTTTTATTTATGTTTTTGTTTCAAAGAAAATAAATTAAAATTTTCAAACGTTTGCTTGCTATGAGTAAAATAAAAAAGTTAAAATACCATGACCTCTTTCTATATTTAATATTCGTTCATATTGTTACGTTTTTACCTTTTAAAAACGTTAAAAATATGATTTCGTAGATTGCAAATAAAATAAAAATAAATCTGTATTTATTTTTCAATAAATTCTTTATTATCTGCACAACTTTTGTGCCACTGTTCGAACTTATTCTACGTATATAGTGATAACTTTCACAATATGTGCTTGTTCGTGATATTTCTCTGCTTATAACCTTTTTTATAAGCAACAACACTTGTTAGTTATTCTTCTTTGCTCACAACCTTTTCTGTAAGCACCACACTAACAACTGTTTTCTTCACGCAACTTGTCTGCACACAAGTCTGACTGGATTATAACTCGATCTCGTATCTTCACACACCACTGGTTGAATTCTCACTCAATTCAACGCGACGTCGTCACACGACTAACTTAACTCGAACTCCGAGAATCACGTGTCTTCATACACGACTGACTGAATTCTAACTGAATCATCGTTGCTCGCTTTATCTTGCCTTTTATATCACTGGATCAACAGTGTGATGAATGCCCTTGAAGGATGATGACGACCTTCGGGAACAATCCAAAAATGTAAACAACTTGTTTCCATTTTTGTTGTTCGTGTATCTTGTTTACTTTCGTCCAGGCAGAGTTGTTGTTGTTTTGTTTGTTTGTCTTTCTGCTATATTTTTTATACACGGACGTTGTTACTATATTTTTGTTTATTCATCGATCTTATAAACAAGCTTGTTGTTTTTTTGTTGCTATATGTTTACTCATTGTTTTGTTTTTGGAGCCTTTGTTTATCATTTTATGTGTGATCAAGTCCATTGTGTTGTTTTTGGAGCTTTTGCTTATTATTTTAACAACACCATTTCCATTTTCGTAACAATATGTTTTACAATTAATGTTTCGAACAATGTTTCTTTTCGTATTTGGAAATAAAATTAAAAATAAAAACGAATTTAAATTTTATACAGTGAAAATAAATCTTTGTTAGAATAAAGTGAAACAGAAAAGTAAACTTTTTTTGTGTACATGTTTTTCAATTCTTTTTTTTTCAATATTTCAAATGTATTGCTCAATTGACCATAAATATGCATACAAAAGCGAACTTGACAAGAATAAATATTTACCGCAGCGTAATTACTCATTTGCTTTAAAACTGAACTTGCATTTTAAATAAAGCCGGGAACAATAAAATCAAAAATTCACAACGTATGCATATTGAAAATTGCATAATGAATTCATGTGTAAATTTAAACAAAATATTTATTTGATATTTGAGCGTGGCGAGTTCTATAAGGATATGACATAAATTTAAATGTTTAATAAATCACTAAAACTGTTTCTTTGATTATAGTTTTTGTTTGTTTTTTTTTTTGCATTTTTTTTAGATTTAATTTTTGGATTTTTTAATGCTATGAGGTTAAATAATCGAAAAGTTTTAATGTTTTTTAAAGATGCACTTTTACATGGTAAATTTCAAAGGATATATAAAATTAATCTGAATCATGTATATGAATAATTTTTTTTAATTTGACATCGCTTGCATTCTCATAGATTTAAGCCAAGGTTATAATAATTACGCTAGCATTGGACGAAAGAAGAATTCAAATTAAATAATATTGATGATGAATTGCGCAATATAACCTCAAGTTGCTCATGTATAGGTCAAGTATGACCTTCGTTTACATAGCTCATGGTATGCATTTGGCTTTAACTGTGATGATCCAGAACTAGAATTATCGATGGGCGTTACTTATGCCACTAAAGCCTGATTTACACGCTAAAAGTTTACGGACGTAAAGTCAAAGAGAAAATATTAGAGACTTTCATCTGTATTTTAAAAAGGAGAGAAAAAAATTTTCAGACAATTTTTTACGTTTATACGATTATTAAAATATGAATTGTGAAATTTCCATTCGTATTTTCTCTCAATGTTATACGCTATTATGACGTTTTAAGTTTACAGTATACTATCCACTCTCATCTATCCACTCTCATCTTGACATTTCGTACGACTTGTGCGTTCTTCTAAATCCCCCTTAAATGAGAATAAGTAAGTGTTTATATGGAAAGTAGCTTCAATTAATACCGAGACCATTCCGGTTATAGACAGTTTAAATTTCTCTGAAAATTGCCAAATAAATTAAAAATTTTTTTTTTTTAATTTTTTTATTTCATTTAATTGTTGAAGAATAAAATTAAATAATAATAAGATAATAATTTTAAATACAAAAACACACTCACAAACCACGAAATAAGTCTCGTAACGAAAATAAGATTTGTCAAATGCTATATATGGTCCATATTATTATATGCAGTAGAGACCTGGACCATCAAAAGTGCAGACGAGAAAAAAATTGAGGCATTTGAAATGTGGATATATCGACGAATTTTGAAGATACCCTATACTTCCCACATTACAAACCAGGAAGTTCTGAGACGAATGAATATCGACAGACAACTACTGAAAACGGTCAAAAGAAGGAAAATCGCATATTTGGGACATCTGATGAGGAATGAAACATACAGATTTATACAATCCATAATAAAAAGTACAATTGTAGGACGCCGAAGCAGAGATAGAAGAGAAATATACTGGCTTAAAAACATTCAGGATTGGACAGGATACAGGGATGAAACAAACTTACTACATGTTGCTAAATATCGAGAACTGTCATATTATTACTATAAAACACAATAAGTTTCAAAATTTTATATATTTAATATTGTATGATCGCTTTATATCCGAATAACGGATCCACAAATAAAGAAGAAGAATAAGAGATCATATAAAATGAGTATTAAAAATTTGACGTTTCATTTAATATATCAATCAAATGGCATTCTTTTAATATGGTTTTAAATTTCAAGTCTATCACCCATAACGCACATACTGTTCACTTCTCGTTTTACATTACATACATAATTGGTCATTACAACCCTTCAGTCACGATTACGACCTAGCTTCTCACACCACTTATGTTGTGTGCGTTAATTTTATACATGAGTGGCGGGACCTACAGTTTAAAGCCGACTCCAAACGACAGTATTTTGAGAAGCTTTTCATGGCAATTTTATTTACTCTCAGAGAAATCTCCCAGAAATCTGCTGCTGAGAGGAAGTCGCCGAAGAAATATTTTCATATTTTCGTTTTGATGTCTGACCTGGGATTCGAACTCGGGCCTTCAGTCTAATAAGCCAACACACTACCTACTAGACTACGGCGACTTCCTCTCGTTTTACATTAATTTACATTATAAAGTACAGATTGAATCAAGTATTTTAAAAACAATTCTGCTACTTGTTTATCAAACATTATAATTTTAAATTCTTGTAATTGAACATTTTCTATGAAACGACATATTTTACTTGAATGCTCTTCATGTTCTTTACTATTCTTTTACTTTATGTTAATAAAAGAGCTTAAGACTTCAAGTGCTGGTAAGTTCTGACAGAACGTAATACCATTTGTGGCATTTTTGAAATTCTAATTAAATTAATTATAATAAAAATGTAAATTGAGAATTTAAGAAAATTTGTGGAGGTTTCTAAATATTGCTGTTTTATTAACAAGAATTTTGTTGAAATCAGTAAAAACTATTCTAATTTTAGCGTATTTTAGGTTCTCCCTGAATCTCCCTCCCACAAGTTACAAAATTGTATTGTTTTAAATATTAGTCTTGATTGTTACATTTTTCTCTGTTTTTTTAAATGTATGTACATATGTATAGGGTGATTTTTTAAGAGCTATAGGAAAATTAAAAAAAAAAACACATAAAATTCAGAAAAATGCATGAAATCTTTATTTGAATCGATAGTACGGTCCATATAATTTAATGTTTGAAGATTATTTCATGCAAATGTTGACCGCGACTGCGCCTCAAATGGTCCATCCGCTTAGTCCAATTTTGGCATACCCTTTCCAACATTTCGGCCGGTATCTCACGAATAATGTTCAATGTTGTCTTCCAATGCGTCAATTGAAGCGGGCTTGTCTGTATAGACATGAGCTTTAACATAGCCCCACAAAAAATAGTCTAAAGGCGTTACGATTCGCAGCATCTTTGAAGAAGTACGGTCCAATGATGCCACCAGCCCATAAACCGCACCAAACTATGACTTTTTCTGAATGCATTGGTAGCTTTTGTAATGCTTCTGGCTGATCTTCACTCCAAAATCGACAATTCTGCTTATTTACGTATCCATTGAGCCAAAAATGAGCTTCGTCGCTGAACACAATTTTTCGATAAAGAAGTGGATCTTCGGCCAACTTTACAAGAGCTCATTTTGATAATAAAAATCAAAGATTTGCAAGCGTTGACCGTTTGTAAGACGATTCATGGTTAAATTATAGACCAAACTGAAGATGTTTGACAGTGAAACAAAACACGAAATGTGCGTCAGCTGTTTAAACCAGTGTTGCCAAAAATATAATAGCTAAAAAATCACCCTTTATATGTAATGTTTATATTATGATCCCACACACGTAAAGTTTTGTACAAAAATAATTTCATTATTATGAATATGCTTTTGAATATACGAGTACATATTTGATGTGAGTAGCAATCATAAAATAATTCAACTTGAACAGGAGCAACTCGTTATAATAAATTCCCACATGTGGCATGGCTCTGCCTTTAATGGTTATGGCACCGCATATGCTACACTTACTCATTCATTGAAAGTATAAAATTTATATTCAGTTTACTTTGCTTACTTCAATTATTTAAAAAACACGTTTGGTTCTATTTTGCTCTCCTGTTTCAAAATAAAATATTATGAATAATTGCTAACCAAGTTATACCATTAAGCCATTAATTTATTTTGTCTTACAGCTACTGTACAACTACTGAATTCTGTTGGGTATCAATTTAAAGAAAATGGCATCCGAACCGAACCTGATTTAAATCGTAAACCTATTGCAAATTAGAAATAACTTCAACGGCATTAAATACATAAGTTTTTCAAAACTCTATAATGAATTCATTTCTAAAATATTTGAGTTTAACATGTCAGTACAAAACCTAATATTTGTTAAAAAATTACGATCTCTATTTGAGAGCTTGTGCTACTGTGCCTATGCCTTTAAAATAAAAATTGAATGTAATTTGTTACAACTAAAAACCGCATTCCTCATCACTCCATACCATACAAGTATGAGTATTTCCTCTTAACACAAATTCATTTTTAAATGTACATATGTACCTATGTACTGAACAGTGATATACTCATCAACTGGAATAAAGGAAAGTAAACAACAACATAAAATTGCTGTTATTGCTGTAAAGAGGAAATGAAAAAAATGTTGTGTATTGTTTACATTCTTTATACATATGTATGTTAAAGGAATGCATGAGAGTGTATGTATTACAAAAATAATTACATTCTCAATAAAAATGAAACGTTTGTTTATCTCTCTTCTGTTAGCTGTTTTATTGTTGTTGTTTATATTATTGGTAGAATATTATTTGTTTGTTTGTTTTCATTCATCCTAATTTCCTCATCCCACTCTCTCTCTCTCTCTCTCCCTGAATGTGCTCTGCTTTCGCAATAAACAATTCGATTTGAGCCGATTTAATTCACTTATTCGTTCACAGGAAAATTTTATTATCGCCATTAGGTGTTCATTTCTAATTAATAACGGCATTTATCGGTATGATAGTAGAATAAGTGATTGTACGAGTAATTATTTATTCAACACCTTTAAAATTTCAAATTAATAGACATCCGATTATTTTACGTAATTTTATGGCTCTGAACATTCCCATCCGGGAATTCTCGGTATTTCTCGGGAAATTTTTGTCGGGAATTCCCGGGAAATTTTTTAAATATTCCCGGGAAATACGGGAAATTTTAAATTAACGTATTCTTGTACACTTTTTTGGAAAAAAAAGTTCTGTAGACTAGTAAATAGACAGTTCTGAAGACTAGTAAATAGACTGGTCTGTAGGCTAGTCTACAGACTAATCACTGACTACTCTTTTGACTTGTTTATGGACTAAAATCATTTAAAAAAGTTGTATTGAAAAAATAAAGCAGAAAAATAATTCTTTGTATAAATTGAATTATTTTCCTTATTTCAGAGAATTATAATGAAGCTATTGCCAACATAAGGAAAATAATCAAAATGTTCAAAAAAGTCCTTTATAAAATGCTACTCTTCAAAAATATGTAAAGGAAGAATTCAATAAAGAGTATCATCTAATCCTAGATGTACGAACATGGTTGGAATGATACAATCATTTCTAAAAATTAAAAATGCAATAAAAAAAGGCTTTAATAGATTTACATTTTTCATCATTGTTTGTTGAGGATTATGTCCCACACTTGGAAACATTGGTTCAAAAAACCCAATAAAAGATGCAGTGGAAGCATTAGGCAGGCGTGAAACCAATTTGATAATAGGTGATGCTATTATGAATACTCGTACACTTTATGAACAGTTATTATTCGTTGATTCTATACTTTCGGAAAAAATGGTTCACACAATGAAAAGTAAAGTAAATGAAAGATATAATGACAAATTGATGTCATTAGTAAATTATCTAAACACTTCACAACACAATAATATTAACATAACAAAGACAATGTTAAAATCCTATGCAGAGCAAATGTATAAACGCCTATTCCAAGGTACTGAAATAACATCGGCTGAAAGTGATGAAGATATTTCTGTTGCACAAGTATATCAATGTTTTAAGGAAAAGTTGGAAAACGCCATTAATGGGGCTAAAGAAAAAACAAGAAATCTGAAATTAAAAACAGACAACTTATTTAAAAGAGAGCTTTATTTGAAGCTAGTATAAACAGAACCAAAAACTTAGACATACTTTTTAATGCATTGTTAACGCTTAAGCCCACTTCTGTAGAAAGCGAAAGTGTTTTTTCGGTAGCTGGTAAATTTTCAACAAATTTACGAAATAGAATGTCTGATGAGTTATTAAATACATTAATAATTTTAAAAACTAATTTTTTGAAAGCTTGATTCTTCGAAAATTTTTTTATATTTTTATTTTTAAATAATATTTTTTTTATCAATTCTTAATAGTAACTGAACTCAAAATGTTATCACTAAACTGTTTGTTCGTATCGAATTTTTCATTCCCGTTTCCCGGGAAATGAAAAAGTCAGGGAATTCCCAAACTCTACTCTGAACTGAACTTTGGAGAAATAGTTTTTTTTTAAAGAATATTTTAATACAAAACTTCTAATTAACCAACCACATTATTGAAATGAAAATTTGTTGTTATAGAAAAAAGAAATTTTAAACATTTAACGAACCCTAATGAAATAAAGAAAGAGTTAAAATTTAATTTAAAAATTTAAATTAATTTAATACTGTTAACCTAGGTTCGGCTATTAAGGCTGTTAGAAATAAACCAAAGTACTCAGCCATATTGTCTACTTTGATATGAGCATGTATTATATGAATTGTCTCAAGTGTTTTTGCCTTGCCCATAAATTACCACAATAATTTATCAATATATGCCATCTCATCATCATTATCACAATTTTCACCTCTTTTATGAGTATGAAAATTTCAAGCATCACAATTTTACTCTCTATGCACGTTTGATTTTGCCTTTTGCCACATAAACCAGTCTCTTAAATATATCCTTTGAGGTCGTTTTGCCATTAGAAAGACGACTGCTGATGGTGACAAAAACAATAAATAAGTACTTAAAGTAAATAATGGTCATAACATTAAATGAAACAATTTAATTTGTTTTCGTTCGTTTAAATTAATTGATGGAGACAGTCAATATTCAATTCGACATTCTTGGTGTGCAAGGTATTTATTTAGTACAAGTAGATAAAATGCCATTATTATTGTGCTCTATATTAAAGGGAATGGTAATGAAAATATGGTTTTTCTTCTATTTATTCTCTTTTGAATTCGTATAAAGAAACTAACTCCAAAGATCTAACTGGCACACTATTCAAGAGCATATTGTTGCAATTTGCAGCATCGTTGGAAGAATAATAAAAAGGGAAACCTTTGGCTATTTAAGAAAATTTTCACTCAGAATAAAAGAAAAAAAAAAAAACTGAAGTGTAGTCTTTGCTAAATATCGAAAACTGAAATGCAAGATTGCCTAACATACATTTTTCTTCGTTTTATTTTGTATTCTTCCATTTGTAGGATAGAATATAATTTCCTTGAGGCTTTTTAAATTTGTTGCTACGCAGCTTTATGTTTTAGTAAATAAAGTTAACAAATCCAAACGATGGATAAAAATGTAATCAAAATACTTCAAAGTCATCTCAGATTATATAAATCTTTCTTTGAAACTTTAAATATCTGTAGTTTAAAATTTTGATTTTTCAAATGGGACTTCAAATAAACAACTATTTCAAGTGCGTCAAGTAAAGTGCCTATGACATGCCTGTCTTGCAGTAACAGTCCTTTATGATCAATGCATCCATTAATAAATTATATTCTTAACTATTGCCACCAACGTTATTAGATTTCAAAATGCTGCCATCAGTTCCTCTAAGATGGCAAGATTAAGAAGACATATTTGAATAATTGTAGGGCATACGATGACCTTTACGGAAATCAAAATGACTAATAAGTGTCCAATAGTGATATTAGACTGTAACTGAATATAACTCATTTGGGTACTAATACCAGTAACAGTGGTAAGTGTGACAGTGGACATAGAAGTTGTGGTGGTGATATAATTACTAGATGCCGGTGCATTGCACAGTAAAGTTAATGGAAGTTCTTAAAGATCAAACATTGTATAGGGTCCGCCAAATAACTTTTTTTTTTGAAAATGCTTTAAAAAAAAAACTACTGAATATTTTTATTTGAAAGTACAATCCTTCCGGTTAATAATGGAAAATAATTTCATTCAAATGGCTGCCTCGGCTGGCCATGCAGTAGCCTACACGATCGGTCCAATTTTTAAGCACATTATCGATTGTGTGCAGCTGTATTTCACCAATGGCTTCACGAATATTGTCCTTTAAAGCGTCAATTGTCTCTTGACTGTAACGGCCACTCCTTGCTCATTTTCGAAGAAAAATGGCCCAATTAAGCCTCTGGACCAAAATCGTTTTGGGTGCGTCGGCTTTTCAATGTATGCGTGCGGGTTTTCTGTGCCCCAAATGCGACAATTTTGCTTGTTTACATACCCGCCAAGATCAAAATGAGCTTCATCTGAAAAGATGATTTTTTTTGCCAAAATCGGCATCTTCTGTAAGTCGATCGCAGGCCCACTTAGCGAAGCGAAAACGCATTGGATGGTCATATTCGTTCAGCGGAAGGATAAAACTAATTATCTGTCAAATCAGACATGAGCTAAGTGTTACCATTCACGAAATAAGCACTAGTTGAAAAAAAAACGTTAGATGGCGGACCCGATATGTTAAATACAACGTTGTCAGCGAGTACAAAATAGTAGACGAATGCCAACGCAGTTGGTTTTGTTGCCTCTTGTCGAAATAGTAATAAATCCAATATGTAAACCGTCCCGCTCTTTAAAATAGTATGCGATTTTTTTTTATTTTAAAAATTATTATAACATATTTCGTAAACAAATTTTGTTAATGGCCGCTCATGTGTACTATTTTTCTTTGTTTTCTTTTATAATTTTTCACATTTCGTATCGATTTTAAAAGTGCAGATTTTCAGTATTCTTTGTTTCCTTAGTTGTATGTTGTGTTTGTCTTATAACTGCCGACTGACATTTGTATCTCGTACTGCAACACGCAATATTAGAAAATCACTCAAAAATCAAGCCACCATTTTAAATTCACCACTTATGCGTTATACACTCAATTAAGAGTGACACTTTTTCAAGCAACAATTGTATATGATACATGATATAAATATTGTTTGTATACAATTGTGTGTAAACAATATTGTATATAAACATAACATGTATAACAAGATGTTGATATCTAATGTTGATATCTAGTATTTTATGCAGCAACTTGTAACGTATTCAAAAACATGTTAAAATTAATATGTACTAAATGCAGATACAAACATTTCTGGTTCCGTAAGTCCCATTTAAGTAATTAAAATGTTAAAAATTTTGATTGCAAGATATTTAAGTTCTAGCCAGTGGTGTTGTCGAGCCGGAACGCTCCGGAACGTCGTTCCGGTACTTCCTTTTTGGACAGGAACGCGTTCCGGAACTAAAGATGATTTCTGATAACGAGAATTGGCTGACGTTTTGAAAAAAAAATTAAAAAAATTAATTAAAGAATTGCAAATTTTTTTCTTCTAATTTTTGACGAATTTTTAAATGTATTTTTATAGACAAGGGTTTGAACCGAACCCGAACCGGAACAAAAACCGTAACGAACCGGCTTGTTTTTCCGAACCGTGAACCGGAGTCCGGAACGTTTTTTTCTGCTGAACCGGAACTCGACCCGAACCGAAACTAATACGTGAACCCGAACCCGAACTAATTAATTAATTAATTAAGAATTTGAGTATTCAAAACCATTTTTTTAACCCTTTCGGCCACATTTAAATTTAACTGTTGACATGAGACCTAAAAAAAAAAGCCGCCGCCAGGATTATCATAGAAAATCACCCCCGTCGTTAAATTTGGGACATGAGACCGCACAGAGCGGCCGCCTACCCAGGTTCGGCCCTGTCTATATAATCATATATACGCGTTCCGTTAAAAAAAATTAGCACAATACCACTGGTTCTAGCTACTAAGCGACATACATTCGATTATTAAAATCGAAGTTGACTTTAAAGTTTAAAAGATTTTTCTTAAATATCGCAGAAGAGTCGTTGTAACCTATTTATTATTTTCTTTTTCTAGAATAGCATACCCCAGTTCTTAATTTCTTTATTTAAACTATAAATTGTGTTCTCTACTTTTAAAATTTTTAAATCTTTTAAGATTTCAATTACAAAAGTATATATGTATGTACCACCAACTGTTTCTAAGCTCTTCAAACTGTAAAGTGGGAGATAAAAGAGTGCATAGAAAAACAGGGAAAAACACTTTGTTTTAATGCAATTAAGTGCCATAAAAGTATAAAGTTAATGGTAAAGGGTTTAGATTCACAACAAATCACAATAAATATTAAATCCCAAAGTGTATAAACGCAAAAACACTTACCATTTTCTCTGACCCTCAATTAATTAATTTCACTTTTTCTTTTTTGTTTCCATTAAGATTTTACGATAAAAAAAAAAGATCAAAAGGTGCTTTTATTTTACAGGCTTATGCCTTCTTAAATTGCTAAATAGCTTTAAGTGCGTTAAGGTTATAAGATTTCTTTTTCGAAAATACCTTTGTATGGTTCTCTGCTTAAATAAAAGAAAATTAAGAGGAAAGAGCATGTTGGAAACATTCTAGACTTTTTAAGTTATCTTGCAAATGAATAAAAATTACTGTATACATACGTACATACATACCTATTTGATTTTATGACATTCAAGAGAACATTTTCCTTTAATAAATGAAAATAAAGGAAAAATAAATAATTGTGAATTAAGACTCAGCAGATTTCTGGCGAAAACTCTGAGAGTAAATTAAAATTTGCCATGAAAAGTTTCTCAGAAATTTGTCGTTCGGAGTTGACTTTAAACTGTAGGTCTCGTCACTCATGTATAAAATTAATACACACAAAATAAGTGGTGTGAGAAGCTAGTTCGTAATCCTAATTGAAGGGTTGTAATGAGCAATTATTTACATATGGGCAATTTCGTGTCAAGTGACCCAATTTTTAAAATCGATGTCTTCCGATTTGGATGAAATTTGCACCAAGAGTTAGAGGGGGTAAAATTTGGACATTTTGGTCATACAGGGTTTTTTTAAAATGGGTGTAACTTTCCACCTATTGGTCCTAGAAAAAATTTTCCAAAGGATATTAGATAGCTATTTCTTCAATCTTTTTTAATTTTTTTTTTTTTAAAATTAATTTTTTTTTTTTATTTTTTTTCAATTTGGGCCCTTTTTTGCTTAAAAGAAAGCTTATAAAATTTCCTTTAAGGCCTTCATAATCGCTTAATAGGACGCGAGTGGGATATCTATCAAAAAAATTATTTTTTAACTTAAGAATAAGATTTTTCAATATTTGGCACATGTACCATTTTCATTTTCCCCCATTTTTTTTCGAAATGGAGTTTTTTTTATTTTTCCTCAAAAGAAAACTTAGACCATTTCCTTTAAGATCTGTATGGGCACTTAGTAGCAAGAGGCATATCTATAAAAAAAATATTTTAACTCAAAACCAAAGTTTTTAAATTTTACCATATGCACTATATTTTTTTTTAATGGATGTTTTTTTTTTGCAAAAAAGAAAGCTTAGTTCTTTTCCTTTAAGAGCTTTGTGGTCACTTAATGGGATGCGAGTGGAAAAACTTTAGCATGCGAAACTGAAGCTCTAGTAGCTCAATTTTATCAGCGAGATGATATGAGTCGAATGATGCCAGGAATGAAAGACTGGGTGTCTGTTCGAATCGATGGCCAGAAAGTCCAAATGCAGAAGAGAAATTTTTGCTAGGACCAATAGGTGAAAAGTTACACACACTTTAAAAAACCCTGTATTACCAAAATGTCCAACTTTGACACCCTCTAACTCCGGCAGTTCTTGACTGATAGAGCTGAAAATTTGTGTCTGGCCTACTATCCAATAGTACTAACCTTGGTGCAAATTTCATCCAAATCGAAAGACATCGATTTTAAAAATTGGGTCACTTGGCACGAAATTGCCCATATGTATGTATGTACGTGACCATTTAATGCGAGCATGATATAAACTACCTTTGCTAGACCAAAGTGAAAAATGCACTAAAAACTGCATCATCAAAATCGTCTAAACACACAAACATCTCACGAACCAAATTTTAATGAATGAACTACAGAATCGTGATCTAGTTTTAAAGCATGTCACTGACAGGCTCGTGATCTAATTGCAGTACACATGAACAAAGGGCTGTTCAAAGTCCAGTAAGATTTTTCTGTGTTTTTGGTGGAATTGAAAAGGCCACCAAAGTTAAGCTGATCATTTTTACTTAGACGGTCATGAATTTTACAGAATCTGTCCATTAGGAAGGAAATTGGAAAGGAATTGGAAAGGAATTCTTTAAAGACAATGCCTGCCAAAAGTTCTCGATAACAATTTACACGAAACTCCAAAAGCTTGATTAAGAGATCTATTTGTCTTTGGCTCCGTATCTGACACCAAGTTTTTATTACATTTTATTCTCCATAAAATATTGTTCATTTCTGTAAAAATCTAAAGACTAAAGACGTGAAACTTTATACCTTGTTTTCATACTGCAACAAATGTTGAAATAAAATAATAGAGTTTGTATGAATCCTACATTTATTGGATATAATCTAAGCCTAAAGCGTGCGTTAATCTGGAAATTTTTTTATTTTTGTTGTGGTACTATCATAAGACCTTATGGAAAAAAATGATGAAAATTAAAAAAAAAAATCCTTTTTTGTCGCAATCATAATAAAAGCAAATACGCTTTGAAATTTAATTGTTTTTTATTAAAGCATTTAAACATTTTTATTAAACTAACTACTTATGTATGTACATATGTATGTATATTTCTGATTATTATTTAATTCAATCATATTTAAATAATTTAATATTGTTGACTTTAGTTAATTAACTTGATTTATTCAGTTTATTTTCATAAATTGAAAAATAACATAAAAAAAGTTAATCATAATAAAACATTTTAATTGCTGGTATTAAATGAGTTTTTGTTTATATTGAAAACAGTATACATAAATATTTTATATTAAAAATGCATAAAAAATGGAAATTAAAATAACACTGTTTCTCGCATTAATGTTATTTAAGGTTGTTATGTAAGAACATATCGCTGTTTTATTGCAAAATAGTCATATCTCAAAAAAACTTGAACTTGGCAAAATGCGATTTAAGTTTTCAAGACATAAGTCCTATGATCTAATTGCCTAACTTCTAATTGCTATAACTTCGGTTCAGCTTGGGATATAAAACTGATTTTTTTTTCAACATGTACAGAAGGTCTAAAAGAGCAGTTTTGCTTAAGTAACTAAAAATTTTTAATTTTTTGAGATATGACTATGTTGCAATAAAGGAGCGATATGTTCTCTGTACCTCGGCAAATTTAATTGCATGAAACTAGCTAAGACCACATACTTACTATTTTATTTATTAACTACAATACAATTAAAATTAAAATTCAATTATTTGCTAGCTGAGTGACTTTGACCTTATGCATGGTGTAGTGTAAAAGAGCAGAATCTCTGGTGGGAATCGAACTCACAATCCTCACGCTAGTAAGTTGGTGGCAATTCAGGACTTAAATAAAATCTTACAAAATAATATGAATTGAATTGCAGACTTCCTTGCATCACCATTTTTAAGCACTTGACCCAGGAGTAAAAATTCGAATGACCATATTTGTAGATCTAGTCAATTGGTGTGTAGGTCATATTCAATTTATCCTTTTTTCATTTGTTTATCAATTAATTTATTTCTCATATATGGGCAATTTCGTGTCAAGTGACCCAATTTTTAAAATCGATGTCTTCCGATTTGGATGAAATTTGCACCAAGATTAGTACTATTTTCAGCTCTATCAGTCAAGAACTGCCGGAGTTAGAGGGGGTTAAAGTTGGACATTTTGGTCATACAGGGTTTTTTTAAAATGTGTGTAACTTTTCAGCTATTGGTCCTGGCAAAAATTTTCCAAAGGATATTAGATAGCTATTTCTTCAATCTTTCCAAAAATAATTTTTTTAATTTTTAAAAAATTTTTTTTTTATTTTTTTTTTTAAATTTATTTTTTTTTTTAATTTTTTTTCAATTTGGGCCCTTTTTTTTTTTTTGCTTAAAAGAAAGCTTATAAAATTTCCTTTAAGGCCTTCATAATCGCTTAATGGGATGTGAGTGGGATATCTATCAAAAAAATTATTTTTTAACTCAAGAATAAGATTTTTCAATATTTGGCACATATACCATTTTCATTTTCCCCTATTTTTTTTTCGAAATGGAGTTTTTTTATTTTTCCTCAAAAGAAAACTTAGACCATTTCCTTTAAGATCTGTGTGGGCACTTAGTAGCAAGAGGCATATCTATAAAAAAAAAATATTTTAACTCAAAACCAAAGTTTTTAAATTTTACCATATGCACTATATTTTTTTTAATGGATGTTTTTTTTTTGCTCAAAGAAAGCTTAGTTCTTTTCCTTTAAGAGCTTTGTGGTCACATCGACATCGATGTGGAAGACATCGATTTTAAAAATTGGGTCACTTGACACGAAATTGCCCATATGTATTTGTATTAAAATTAATTGAATTCTTGTGTTGTTCGCCTACGCTTTGTTCAATTGACGCTTTGTTCCATGACTTAATTATGGCTGTTTTCTGTTGTTTATCTTTGATGGAAAATTGTTTCAGTTAGAATCTGTAATTATGCGTGTGGACTTTAATGATTCAAGTAAAAATTATTCATAATTTATGGAAACATTATATGCTACAGTCTTTTTCTTTGCTACTCATTGAATACATTGCGACAGTTTAATAGTTGAATCGTGTCAGATGGAAATGGACCATTTTGGTATTTTCTTTTTTACTTATTCACGTTCCATTTATCCAATCTCTATAAAAAGTAATGGTTTTCATAACAATGTTCTGTATGTTATGAAGAACCATTTCAAACATGGAAAGAGGGAGAAAAAAGCAATAAAACGAAGAGAATAATAGAGAAGAAATGAAGAATAAATTCAAACTTAAATAAACGAAAAAAAAAAAAAAAAATGAAAGAGTGTTAGATTAGAAACTCTGTTAATCGCAATCTCACTGAGGCTAATAAGAAGTACAGGCACAGATTATTGAGCAACTAGATATGTTCAACGTTTATTACCATATAATCTGCAGAAATAAGAAACGCTTGTACACCACAAACTAATCAGAACATTGTGATCAGGCACTGTTGCTTTTGACTACAATTACACTTGCGCTAAACAGTTTCAGTGAAATTGGTTAAATGCAAACCTATTTATTATTATTCCAGGTTAGTGGAAATTGGTTTAATTTCTTTCGCATATAAACTGCATTAGAAGATTTAAAAACAATTGAATGAAATATTTTTATAAACAAACTAGCTGTACCCTGCGCGCGTTGCTGCTCCACCAACTAAAATAAATTTGAAGGAAAGACATTACACAAATATCAAATTAATTTTGAATCATTTTATTGAATTTGTTTCCCGTTGTCCAGATGATTCAGACGAACGGGCCTGAGTAATACGCATTCGTTCATTTTCTAATCTCACATCTCGCGAACGGGTCTCAGCGACATGTACTCGTACTCGAAGATTTTCCAGTCTCAATACTCGTTGCTAGTCTGATTCTGAGGCTCGTAATGCTCTTTTCTTCCGTGCTTCAGGTGTAGGTCGACCAATTACTTGTCATTCATTTTGAATAATTTTCAGTGGCGCCATCTATCGGAAATTAATCGCACCAACTTAGAAATCCCGTCGACTCATCCGCAACAACTTTGCTAAAGATCATATCATGATCAAATACACAGTTTACGATTTAATTCATATTTTGTAATTTTCAGTGGCGCCACCTGTCGGATATTGGTCATACCAACTTAGAAACCTTCGTCGGCTCATGCGCAACAACTTTGCTAAAAATCATAACATGATCAAATGCATAGTTTACGATTTAATTCATTTTTAGTAATTTTCAGTGGCGCCACCTGTCGGATATTGGTCATACCAACTTAGAAACCTTCGCCGGCTCATGCACAACAACATTACTAAATATCATAACATGACCAAATCCACAGTTTACGATTTAAATCATTTTTAGTAATTTTCAGTGGCGCCACCTGTCGTAAATTGGTCATACCAACTTAGAAACCTTCCCCGGCAGATAACCTGCACCGACAAAAGCTCGATCTATATCCCAAATTTCAAGAAAATCGGTCCAGGCGTTCAGGCGTGATTGACTATGCACTCAATTTGCCCGTTTTTGGCCCCTTTCCCCTTTTTTGGACCCCTTTTGGTTCAATTTTAGAAACGGAACACCTCCAATAGCTATTTGGGAAACTTAACCAAGCTAAATCGTAAAAGATTACCTATAAAACAGATAAAATACAGCATTTATGCATAAAAGTACTAATTTTTGCCCATTTTTTCTCCCTTTGTCCCAATTTTTCTCCCATTTTGGTCAAGATTTATATAACCTGCACCGACAAAAGCTTCATCTATATCCCAAATTTCAAGAAAATCGGTCCAGGCGTTCAGGCGTGATTGGCTAACAAACAAATCAACAAACAAACAAACAAAAAAACAGACTTACAGAAAGATTTATAATATATATTAGGATCACTCTTATCTTATGAGTCCCTAAAAGTTTGCAAGTTATTGCATAATCACTGCATAGCATACTTTTCAGGTGCTCTAGAAGTGTTTATTTGGGCTTTTCATAGTTATGATCTCTAAATATGTTAAAAAATATTTTAACGTTTGTATTTTAAACGTTAAATATCCATTGTAACCATTTTAATACCCTAAAACATCGAAAACATAAAAGATATACAAGGTTTTTATACTCGTTATAAAAAAAATATTCCGTAAATTCATCATATGTAAATGTTTCTATACATTGTTGTTTTCAAGAGTTTATTAGAACAATTCTGTATGGTATATACATATGTATAGTCGTTTTTATTACCTCTAATATTCGGTGTGTAATTATAGCAACATGCTTAGATACATTTGTACTAAGAAATGTATTTCAATGTTTATGTACAATGTTCAGAAGCCTTTGTCTGTTAAGATACTTCAGATATTATTCTGTTAAGTTAGTCTACTACAAGGAGCATAACAAACTGCAATAAACAATGAAAGCGCATCGTCTTTGATTAAGGAAATAAATTATAAAAATATTGTACAAGATTTCAATTTATTGTACATGAATTTATTGTAGAGGGTTATCAATTTCGTGCTTTCAAAAGTAAACGTAAATAAAACACATATAAAATATTTCTTTTCATGATATTTCTTTTTTATTGTAAAGTTTGAACGTTGACATTATGTATGAAACACTACATCATTTAAATGACCTCCATGCGAAGTGTTGCAAGCATTGATTCTTTTGAGGTAATTTTCGACCACTTTTTGACACATATTGGGCGGTATCTCAGCCATAACTTGACGAATGTTGGTTTTTAAGTGCTCAAGAGTTGAAGGTTTATCTGCATAAACACGGTCTCTCGCGTAGCCCCACAAAAAAAGTCTAATGGTGTCAAATCGCATGATCTTGGTGGCCAGTTGATATCGCCACGATGAGAAATTACGCGGCCAGGAAATGTCTCTTGCAATAAAGCGATATTCGCTCGAGTTGTGTGGCATGTGGCACCGTCTTGTGGGAACCACATATTCTCCAAGTCGTATTCTTCAATAGCAGGCAAAAAAAGTCGGTTATCATATGACCATAACGCTCCGAATTGACGGTGACAGTCGTTCCATCGTCGTTTTCGAAGAAGTTAGGTCCAATCACACCTTCGGACCAAAGAGCGCACCAAACAGTGACTTCTTCTGGATGTAATGGCCTCTCTTCAATTACTTGAGGATTCTCAGAACCCCAAATACGATAATTTTGTTTATTAACATACCCACCGAGTGTGAAATGTGCTTCATCGCTGAAGAAAATTTTGTTCGATACGTGGCTGTGGCAGAATCACCATTTTTGTAGTAGGTTTTGATAATTTTTATGCGTTGTGTGATAGTTAAGCGATCCATTTTCGTCAATGTCAAACTTTCAACTGAAAAGAAAAAAATTGGTTTCACAACTTAGTTTGACAGATGTCGAATTCCAGTCCCATACTGTTGAAACCACGAAATGGATAGCCCTTTACTTTTTGGAGTTTTTAATTTTAATTTTCTTTGTCATGTTTTACTTGAACTATTTTAACATGTACGGTCAATGTGCATTTGCATTTCCTTGACTGTATTACAGTGATCACCTTGAACTTACCCCAGAATCTACCTTTTTCCTGCACCGTTTGTTTACTAAAGAAAATCGTAATTCAGCGAAATGTTTGGGTAAAACTGTGCTCTTATGAATAACTGGATAAATAAATACAATGTCCTGTCTGTCCTCTGGAGCACTGTTGCGCTAGTTAATAGGATAACATTGTTGAAATTCTAAAATACCCTATGAAGGTTGGCAAATTTTTGTACGCCTTAAATGACATTACACGCGTGATGTTTAAAATTTAAGGTTTTTAGTTGCAGCAAAAGTTTTGTTCTTCATTTGCATAAGCTCTAGGTTTATATGTAGTTTATGGAATTATAAATATGACATTGGCATTGGTAATGGTTCATCTGCAGCAATGGGTTGTATACATAAGTAAAACTTTAAAACTATATTTTGTGTTTTTGTTGGTTTAATGCCAAGAAAGTTAAATTTTTTTTCCTTTTTACTGTAATAATGATTTATGCACATTAAACATCTAACAATAATATTTTTGTGCCTTTTTCTTCTTGGCTATATGCCACACATGCCAATTTAATCAATCATTGGTCACGAAGAAATAAACACAAAGTTCCTGCTGATGCTAACATGACCACATCTGTGGTAGTAAGTACATACAATATTTAAAAATTATTTACACTTCACTTAACTTTAAATATCATGAGCTGGTCGTATAGGAATGAACTATGCAAACACAGGAAAATGGTCTGAAAATATTGAATTAAAGAAAGTAAACAACACACCAAAAATTGGCAAAGTACATAAATGGGTAGAGGAAAAACCACCCCAACCATATGTATATGATGCTACATTGACTTTTGAATCTTTATGTGTAATGTACACATAGAAAATACATTTATGATTAAATTTTTTTTGGGGAAAAATGAATTTATTCGATTAATATTTTATTAAAATCCATATTTATCATGAACTAGCTGACCCGACAGGCGTTGTCCTGTCCAAATTATAAAAAATGTTTGTGTTCGATTTGTGAGAAGCTGTTTGAATTGTGTAAAAATAGTGAAAAAGAGAAAAACTACGTACTTTTAAATGATAATTTTTATTTATGTAGGTTTGAGGTGTGTTTAAATTACATTTGATTTGAAAATATGTACAATATGGTGTTATATTTACATTTTGATTGAAAGATCGATGTTCAGGAACCAATTAAAATAAAGAAATACTTTTTTCTGTTGCTTTGCAGTGATATCGTAGTTTCCTTCATAGCAATGCTTTATGATACACGACATTTTTAGTTTTGTTGCCTGGCGCGTAAATAAATAATGCTGATGGTGTTCCGACACGGGAACAGGCGACATAGAATTGACCATGCGAGAAGCATGGATTTTCAAGATTAATGCCGTAAACACGCAATGACTGCCCTTGAGATTTATTAATTGTCATAGCGAATGCAAGCCGTACTGGAAACTGCAATCGTTTAAAATCGAATGGCATGTCGGTCAGAGCCATTGGCATCCGTGGTATCAAAACGTCTTCTCCTTTGTACTTTCCTTTAAGTATTGTTGCTTCGATGACGTTATTCATCAGGTTTTTTACCGCAAGTCGGGTGCCATTACAAAGACGTGGTTGGTTTATGTTTCGTAACATTATGATTACCGATCCGACTTTCAGTTGGAGATTGTGAGGCGGTAATCCGGGTAATTCCAGCGAGTTTAAAAACTCGGTTGAATAGTTGACAACATCATTTTGGGAAGTAACGGAATCCACCGATTTGTACGTCATCAATTCGACAGCAATTTCACTTTGAATCTTAAAATTCAATTCGTCGACATCAATGTTTTTCGCAGCCAATATAGCACGTTCGCTCAACCAATCATGAGTTTTGTTTATTTTTGTTTTTTAACGGATTTTATCTATATGTACATAAAATTATCCGACGATTTAATAAAAGTGGGCGAATAAGTGGGAGTATCAGTGGGCGTGGACAATTTTTCTTTCTTTAAGTAACTTTTGTAAACTATTGAGAACATAACTATTGAGAACAAAAAATAAGACAAATCCGTCCAAACGTTCCAAGGTTTTAGATACATCGAAAAAAAGTGGGCGTAAAAGTGGGCGTGGTCAATTATTCTTTCAGTAAAACTTTAAATTTGATTACTACGAACATGTTTTAAAAAATTTAGCCAAATCGGTGCAGCCGTTTTCCGATTTTAGATAAATCGAAAAAGGTGGGCGTAAAAGTGGGCGTGGTAAATTTTTCTTTCAGTAAAAACTTAAATTAGATTACTACGACCATTTAAATAAAAGATTAGCCATATTGGTGCAGCCGTTTTCCGATTTTAGATAAATCGAAAAAGGTGGGCGTAAAAGTGGGCGTGGTCAATTTTTCTTTCCGTAAAAACCTAAGTTGGACTATGACGAACATTTCAGTAAAAAAATTGTCCAAATCGGTCTAGCCGTTCTCAACTGATGCAATTACCAACGAACGACAATGGATTTTTTTTATATAGATAGATAGATTGGTTATCAGAGACTACTAATTTTCCTCATTCAAAAGCTACCGTGCTTGAAAATCATTAATATTTCACGTATTTCACGTATAAAATTCCAGAATCAAAAAAGCCATGCCATACCATAAGTATACAAGAGAACCACAACGCCTTTTCTTTACAAAAACATGTATGACTTATTCATATACCACTGAGGGCACTACAACATTGAATTGTTCATTCAATAGGTTGGTAGGTGGCAACTGAACACAATCTAATTGGCAAGAGAACATTTGAGAAAGAATAAAATAAAGAGTGTGCTTTATAAATTACAGTTTGAGAAGGCATGTACTGCAAAGTTGAACCCTTGCCCATCGTATGAACTTTGAACGCACCAGGGTGTAGTGCTGAGAAGCTTATGTAGACAAATAAGAACTTAGAGAAGTTAATTTTTGTGTTGCTTAAATAAAACTACAAACCTTAAATTCATTTATATTTCCTTTTTTCTTTTAATTTTGTGATTTACAGCCTAATCCAGATTACATGCTGCATAATTTTAGCGTAATCCAGAGAAACAAACACCAAACGAAACAATTTCTGTAAATATTTGGGCAATTCACACGACTTTGTATCGTGTATGTTGTATTGAATACATTTGGTTGTTTGTGAACGCTCAATGCTATGCTGTATTGTGTATTTCGTATTCCAAATGTAGTTTTTTTTGGCATTCAAAGAATTTTATATCACGAAAACAACACAACTTTTGAAAAACATATGAAAACTTATACAAATTTTTTTCATTCACACAATTTGATAGCACGAAACCAAAACAACTTTTAAAAACATATGAAAAGAATGTGTATAAGTGTATCGGATTTGTACATGAAAATTATCAACAACAAGCATACAACGTTGTATAATCGTCCAACAATACACACAATACAACGATACAACGGCTTGTGTGAATTGACCAATTGTATTCGGTTTCCTAAAAGAAAATTTTAAATTTTAAATATGAACACCATGACCATGACAAGGAGAATGGAAGAAAGAAAAAAGGGAAAGCATTCTTAGAAAAACAGGATAAAATGTGGAAATATACTAGAGCCCCGACTTGCGTCGTTAATGGGGACCGGAGAATTGCGACGCAAATCGAATCAAATTTTTCTATACAAATGCATTGAAATTCATCAAAATGAAGCAAAAAAAAACTTAATATTTGGGATAAAACAGAATTATGAAAACATTTTTCATTATTTTATTAAGTTCAGTAAAGTTTTCTCTAATTATTATGAAGAAATAGCAAAAATATAAATTAACAAAAAAACTTAACAAAAATCAATAAAATTCTTTTATAAAAAAATAAATTTTAAAGAAGAAATTGTGCTTTGTTTAGTTTATGTGGTGCTTTCTTCAGATAATAAATTCAAATCAACAACACTCCATTTGATTACGTGGTCTTACAGGTTTGTTAACAAAAAGTTTTGTTAAATTTTTAGAGATTTTTTTGCTGATATGTTTCCTTGTAACAACCAATGGCTTGGTCAGCAGATGCTGCTACGCCATCGCTACGATTTTCGTCAGGATCGTTTTCAGAAAATATATCCAATGCATGGGAAATTAATTGCATAGCTTTCGAAATATTGGAGATTGTTATTTTTTTTTTTCCTCTAATGTATTATCAATTATCATAACATCATCTTCTAAAGCATGCTGAATATTAATGGATAATAAATTTTTATTATCAAGCTCCACATCGTGAGACAGTAAAAGTTCATTAATGTCATCCACCTCCATTCCTTCAAATTCTGCTAAATTTAATCGACGCAAGTTGAAATTGCAACAACGCAAGCTGAGTTTTGTCAATTTTTAAAAAGCGACGCAAATCGAAACGACGCATATCGGATCGACGCAAGTCGGGGCTCTAGTGTAATAAAATACCGGAGAATTTGTTCCAAAAAAAAAAAAAAAACATAAAAATATTTATGAGGGATATAAATGAGGTCAATATTTGTAAGGAAAAGAAATTATTCCTCGAATATTTAGGTTTTGCTTTCCCAGTTTGCATATTTTCGTAGTTGTCATGAGGTTTTCTGCTACTTTCGGTTTTTATTGCTTAGGGCATTGCGTTACACTTTTTTTATTTGCCTGTTTAGTGTGCAAGGTTAGGTAGATTGTACATAATTTAACAAAAAAAAAATATATTTTTTAATTGTCAGCCTCCAGTAAATTGTGGAGTTTCCTAAAAAAAAAAAAAAAAAAATGTTTTCAAATTCTTTCTAAACAATAGACACTGTTTTGTATATCCTGGAAAAATAATATTAAAGTAGAAATTAATGAAATTTATAGAAATAACAAAAGGTTGTTCATTAAATAAATGTGGTTTAAGTGGTTTTAGAAAATAAATACATAATCATGTATTTCTTTCTAAGAAAACACAATGAGGGACAGACAAAATAAAATTTAAAAACATTTCCTAAATATAAACAAGAATTTAAAATATTTTGATTGAAAGGAATTTACCCAATACGATACATGCTGGCTGTTTCAATTAATTTTGTTGCTTAAGGATTAAGGAATTACTTTTAAATTAATAATTACGATGAAATTAGTAATGTTTTTAGCCACTATAGATCCAATTTGTTTTGATTCAATAAAGGCAAATGCATTACAATATTAGTAATTGTTTTAATTAATTTATTCCCCAGGATTCATGGTAATAAATCGAATCTCTTGCAAAGTTTTTGCGCTCTCTTGAAAAGTGAACGTGAAAAGTGTTCCACAAAGCATTTAACCTACTTTGCATTTTGCTTGTTATCACTTTTTACTTTGCGTTAAAGATTAATTGTAAGTATTAAGTTTTTTTGTATTAAGTTTTTTTATGCCTTACTAATTTTATTTATTTTTATTTTTTTTTACTATTTTCCTACTTAGTGTTATTTATGAATTGTTTTTTTATTTTTAAATAAACAAAAAAGGTATGATCACATTATGAAAATATTTTCCAGATCTAATTCATCGATTTCACCGTCAGTGTCTTCAGTGGATGGCATATTTTCACTACTTCTTCCAATGCTACAGGCAATATTGTGTAAGACAATAACTACCTTTCCTGCAAACTCAGGCCTTAGTCGCAGGTAATTTAGACACGGAAATCTTTCTTTAAGAATGCCAAAACTATTTTCAATTATGCGCCGTGTTTTTTTGTGGCAACGGTTGAAAGCCTCTTCAGCAGGGTTATCAGGATTTCGGCGTAATGGTGGTATCAACCAATTTTTCAATCCGTAACCACTATCACCCAAAACAACAGCATCCGGAAATGGTCTGAATCCATTGTCAAATCTTTGGCTTATAGCCGAATTCCGTAAAACTCTTGAATCATGAACACTACCCGACCAACTTGCATTTACACTGTAAAATGTGTAGTCTGGCCCGCATATCATCATTACATTTAACGAGTGGTTACCATGCCGGTCCACATATGCTTCCTCGTGTAATGAAGGCGCATCAATTTTAACGATTGTGCCATCCACACAACCACATACACAGGGGAATCCACCCATCTCAAAAAACTTTTCAGCAATACCACTAACGTCATCGGGCCACCGCACTGTGTTTTGAAATAAAACGTCTATTAAAATGTCGACAACTCTATGGATGGTTCTACAAACCGTTGATTTTGCAACACCATGCATAGCTGAAACTCCATGGTACTGGCAACCATTTCCAAGCCAATGCAGGCACAGTAGCAGTTGATTTTCAGCAGATAACGCATGACTGCGTTGTGTTTTGTGCTCTAATTTTTCTTTAATTTTACTTAAAATAAAATCAACTTGGATTTGATTTAATCTAAAGCACTCTTCAAAATTAAAGTTTTGTAGTCCCGAAAAATTAATTATGTCTCTATAATTTCTTCTTATAACCACTTCTTCACGATCGTCGATCAAAAACTCACGTCTTAACATTCTGAAAGTTTCACTAGTTATAACAATATGAATTTGCAAAGAGATCGTTTACCTTGCAAATTTTTGATAAACTTAGCGAAATTTGCTTTGCAAAAATAGAATTTACAGTTTTTGTGGAACGAAACAGCATAATTATTTGCAAAGTCTTTGCAAATTACACTTTTCAATTTTAGCTTTGCACTTTGCAAAAGAGAACGTACATGGAACAGAAATTGCAAAGAGAATAAAAAAATTTGCAAAGACTTTGCAAATTATACTTATCAGTTTTAACTTATCACTTATCAAATTTTATAGTTCTGAGGAACATAAAGTTTTGCAAATTGTCGAAAAATTTGATAAGTGCAAAGTGAAAAGTTGATAAGTTGTTTCGTGGAATAGGGCCCAGGTCAGACATCAAAACGAAAATATGAAAAAAAAATATTTCTTCGGTGACATCCTCTCAGCAGATTTCTGGCAAAAACTCTGAGAATAAATAAAATTGCCATGAAAAGTTTCTCAAAAATCTGTCGTTCGAAGTCGTCTTTAAACTGTAGGTCCCTTCACTTGTGGATAAGATAACTCACGCAACGTAAATAGTGTGAGAAGCCAGGTCGTAATACTGACTGAAGGGTTGTAATGACCAATTATGTGTGTATTATGTACATATGTATGTAACAACAATAAAACCATCGTTTTCATTTATTCTCAAACATTAAGTTTTTCAGAGAGTGTGAGTGTTTTAATTTTGATTTGTGTTTACTTGTGACAATCACATCTTCCGTTGTCCATTGGTAAATAAGAGCGAAAATAAAAGAAAAATAATTTATTATAATTATGATTTTATGGCTTACCAGTCTCTGTCAATATGTGTATATTGTACATAATGAAGTGTTGAAATTTCCAATTTTTTTTCACATCTCTTTTCTTTTTAATGTGAATAATGTGATAAAAAAAAAATTCAATCAGAATTCATTATGAATGCAAGCGTTATGTGTGGTGTCAGTGGAAGCACAGAAGAAAATCGAACAAAGCGGATGCCTATCTGCATTAAAACTTAATGATCGACAATATAAACTCTTGCTCACAGTGTCATGGATATTTTTTTCACTAGCATAAGGATTACAGGTAAGTTTATACAGAAATGGAACTTAAAAAAGTAAAGAACACTTTGAAGGGTATATCGACTCTGTAAGGAAGTAGCGCATATACATACATTTTTTAAATAAAGTTCTTATAATCCAACTTGTGTTTCAATCATATTGGAACGTTTGCCATTTTCTTAATGTAAATTATGCAAATTAAGGGTTTTTCCACTCAAAGAAAAATCTTTTCTTTCAGTAATATTATCATGTTAATATAAACTACTGCAGAATATACTCAGCATATGACATTCGTAGAGTAGTTACTAAAGATTTTATCAAAGTTAATTCAATTACTTTCGACAACAATAGGTTTTTAACATATTTTTGGTATTCAAATTTAATTTTCACAAAAACCAAGAAATTTTCCTTACCATTTGTATGTTTTGTTATTCAAAACTATTTTTCATTTAGCAAAACAACTGCCATTTAGAAATTTTAAACTAAATTAAATATTCAGTACAACAATGTGCTCATGTGATATTTGTCTTTAAATATACAGACATTTACTCAATTGAAATAAAAATGTAGTCGATTTTGTTACCAATAACTTTAGGAAAAAAATTTTTTTCAAGTGCAGATCTGGCTGGTGAAGGATGCTTTGAGCATTCTATAAAACATGGGAAACCTAAACTCCGTGAATGACCTCTACTTGCTTGAACGCAATCCGTAAATATGCTTGTAGTACTGGCCTGTTGCACTATTATGAATAAATATATAAATTTTGAACTGGCCTGTTGTATTTGAGTACCAGTAATAGAATTTTAAATTTTTATTATAAAAAATGAGAGCTTGATAACTTTATCAAAATCCAAATACTAATAGTTTAAATGCGGTCACAACCAACAATACAACATTTTGAAAATACTTTATATCTTAGGGCCATTATTACAACTTGCCGTTAAAGTTACGTTTAGTTATGATAACTTAACCTAAAGTGAACTTTAAAGTCACCTTTAACTTCTTTTCGTTGTTACAACTGCCAGATAAAATAAAGTTAACTTTTTCAAAAATATGGCAGTGGCTCAGTTAAACAAGTTCTTTTAAATACAGTGGCAACGACGGAATCCTTTTTTTTTTTTTTTTTGGTTGTATTTGCTCATTTTGTTTATATTGAACTTGCCATATTGAAAATAATATATATAATATGGTAAGTTTTCTCTCGCGGGGGCGTAGTTTCGTCCACTTATGTGATTAATTCTTGCCCTTTGGAGACTGTTACTTCATTTCTTGATTTGGGAATATTATTGGATATTAAACTGTCTTTTATTGATCATATTAGTATGGTGATTGGCAAGGCTCGGGCTGTTCTTGGTTTTGTGAAAAGATGGGCTAAGGAATTCACTGATCCTTATATAACAAGACTGCTATACATTTCACTTGTTAGGCCTATTTTGGAGTACGCGTCTGTTATTTGGGATTAGGGTTGCCAGCCTGGCTGGACTTGGCTGGATTGTCCAGCTTTTTTGATGCTTGTCCAGTTTCAAGCTAAAATTTAATTTGTCCAGCTAAATAGAATTTTTTTTTAGTACACTGCAATAACTTGGGCAATAATTTTCATGTTATCTTTGTCAAATCATGTTAGCCAACACTGATTGTACATTTGTTATACAACTAAGTTATGATTTCCCCCTTCTATCATCACTGACAACATGTCTCAACACTTGACCAGCTGATGTCATAATAAATATTATTGAAAATAATAAAAATAATTTGCAGAAAATCTTGAAATGGATATTGATGAAGAAGCTGGTCCATCAAAAAGACGACTCACAACTTTCTGTGATAGATGGAAAGAGTTTGCAAAATATGCTAATTGGATAAGAAAAAAAGATAATTACACGGCAGAATGTAAATTATGCCAAACAGACATTATAATCAAATTTGAAGGCAGCCACTTGCTTGATAAACACATAAAAACAAAAACATAATAAAATGGAGATGTCGCAGAAGTTGTCTCAAACTATTTCGAATTTTGTAGTCCCAACAGAGACAAAAATTGTATTTTTTTATGTCCAGCTTTTTATTGTTTTGTCCAGCTTTTTAAAACCCAATGTCCAGCTTTTTGCGAATCGGAATCTGGCAACCCTATTTGGGATCCATACTATCGTTGTCATAGTGATTCAAAAGAGTCTGTGCAGAAGCAGTTTTTATTATTCTGTTTACCTCACTTAGGATGGGATTATGCCAATGGGTTTCCATCTTAAGAGGCTAGATTAGGTCTGTTAAAACTTTCAACTTTGGAACGTAAAAGGGCTGTGTTAGGCGTTTGTTTTGTCTATAATCTGGTTAAAGGTGATATCGGTTCCGAGTTTTTGCTTTGTAACCTGAATTTCAGTATTCCAGCAAGATTTTCACGGCACTATCGTCCTTTTTCCTTAGATTTTTATAGAACAAACTATGGTTGTAATTTTCCTTTTCGTAGATTATGTAATGATTTTAATATGTATTATGATTTTATTGATTTTAATTGTACTGTTTATAATATTAAACGTAGCTTATATGCTGCCATTAATTTGTAAATTATTATATAAAAATATATTCTCGTTCTTGTCTTAGGTACATAGTTATGGTTTATTGTTGCTTTATTCAGCTTGTGATTAAGTTCTGTAGCTGATTTATGTTGTCGTTGCCTTTACTTTTCCCTAACCCGCTATAGTCCGGACTGTAGTGTGTACGTGTCCCTACGTAATGGGGACGAGCCCTCCGCGGTCGGGTGAGGGTGGGTTAGTGTGAGGCCGGAGACGTTCGACAAAAAAAAAAAAATAAACTTCACTTTAAAAGTTGCTGGTAAGATGATCCTGCCTTAAGCTTAACGCTCACTTCTACCTAATTGTCCACATATAATAATGAAAAAACAATTTATGTGCCCGTTAACATCCTCCCTTTAGTTAACAGCAAGTTGTAATAATGGCCCTTAGTCAACAAGACGTACGGATAGTTAAAAGAAGGGCAGAAGTCCTACATATATAGGCCAAGAGTGGAATTGATATGCCACTTAATCAAATCTGTATGAAGTCATAAGATAAATCTGATTATTCGTATAAAATTCTCATTTATGTGTATTTAAAATTGAATATAATTTTCTTATAACAACAATTTATTGTTGTTTGTATATTTTACAGAAAGCTTTCCTTGCTACATACGTATGAGTGTTATAATCAATTTAATATAAATCATACGCCTGCATATGGACATTGATTTACACATCATATGTATCATCAAAATATTAACGTGGGTTAAAATAATATACCTTCACAGCATCATAATTTCATTCTCAAACAGATGAATTATTATTATAAGCAACAGATAAACAATTTTAATGAGTAATTTATATGCAAATATTCATAATTGGAAATAATTATTTGCATTCAACCAAAATTATATTTATTTTAATAATTGAAATGTTAGTGTTGTGTCTTGTTTTGTTTTGTTTAAATTGCTACAGCCGTAGTAATATTTGATGCTGAAAGTTTATTAAATTTATGAGAATTTAGTTGAAATTTTAGACATTGGAAAATAATTCCTTGTAATTCGATGTTAGTACAACGTACCAGAGATTCTATGATATTTCCATTTGATAATTGAGGTAAATATATTCCTAGTATTTCCTTTATTTTTTCAAGTTTTATTAGCTAAAGTTTGCAGCAGTATCAGGTTCGCAGTAATAGGGATGCAGTCGTAATGCGTTGAGTTATCATAGTGGTGATTAATTCCCTATCAAAAGGTGCTCTGGGAGTTTTGGTGGAGTGAGGGAAAATCAGTGTTTGGAAAGTGCTGAGGTATTATATCGCGGCAGCTAATTTTTTTTTTCAAATTGTAGTTTATTTTACATCTGTCACCTTGAATAAAAAATTTGTATTTTTAAACAACAAACAGGGTTTTATAAAAGAAATATTGAACGTAATATTAACAGAACAGTGGTCCAACATAACAGTTAATAAATCCGAAAGCACAATGGTTTAGAGCAGTAGTGCCCAAGCCCTATGCACTTCATGCACATTTGTTTTTGTAAAAGCGCTTAGCAATAGGCTGTGTATTTTATATACGCATAGAGCACACTCAGCATTAGTAACCCAAAATACACAAACAACTTTGCTTTTTTCGTCTTTTTTCGTCGTTTCGTTCGTATACAACACTTTCGTATACTTTGCTGCTAAACATTGACAACAGCGAGCATCAATGTAGATTTTGTTTCTGTTTTTGTTTTTCGTACATCATTTAAGAAAGTGTGTTTTGTTTTTTCTTTGTATGTATTAGTTTTCACAACAAAAAATATGAAATAAAAATTTGTTTTTCTTTAAATGTATTGGTGTTTGCACTTCCATAAGGAACTTTTGGGCACCCCTGCTTTAGAGTAAACGAGTAAGGCGTTTTCTTTTTAAAGTAAAGCATTGGAGACAACTGTTGTGAGATTAAATGAAAATAAACAAAGCGTTCGTATTGTTTTCATTGTCATTTTCTAGCCTTCCTTCCTTTCTATTCTCTCTGTAAAATAAGAGTGCACGTTTAACGTTTAAACTATTAAAATAACAAAAACAACACGTTATTTTCTCTTCTGCTGCTTTACATTTTCTGTTTCGTGTCACGCGTTTTCATGGTAAATTTCTCTTTAAGAATATGGAACAGACTTAATGTATTCTTAAGCTTTAAATTATCATTGTTTATGATACAATTTAGTCGGTTGTAAAACGAGTGTTTTCAAGCGGGTGTGGCAAATAAAGAAAGTGAAAATTTTCCCTATAAATAATGGGTGTGTAAGATTAATATTTTTTGAAGAGAAACCCCGTTTTTAAATTAAAATTCATTGCGTTTATTATTTTTATCATGAATGAACCAGTCTGAGACTACAGTTTTCCAGAAAACAAAGAAACTCCTTCCAGTAGTAAACTTTTCAGTTTCAGAAACGTTAAGACCCATTTTCGTAATTTTATTCAAATCACCATACATATTTATGAAATTTAATACAATTGTAGCATTTAAAGAAATAATTTAATTTATTATAATGTTTTCTGTTCTAAAAATAATGTAAAAGAAAAATAACAAAAAAAAATCGCATGTTTTTGTATTCCCATTGGACGTAAAAGTTGTAAAATTTTTAAAAATTTTCATAAACCATATCGCCACTTTGGTAAGGCAGCAGGCCGTATAAAAATAGAAGCATGTGGTGGCACCAATTTATAATATTAAATAAAGGCTCCGCCAAATAACTTTTTTTTTTTTTTGAAAAAGCTTTAAAAAAAAAAACTACTGAATATTTTCTCAAATTTCTTTTTTTTATTTGAAAGTACAATCCTTCCGGTTAATAATGGAAAATAATTTCATTTAAATGGCTGCCTCGGCTGGCCATGCAGTAGCCTACACGATCGGTCCAATTTTTAAGCACATTATCCATTGTGTGCAACTGTATTTCACCAATGGCTTCACGAATATTGTCCTTTAAAGCGTCAATTGTCTCTGGCTTTTCGGCGTAACACTTATCTTTGACGGCATCCCACAAATAATAGTCCAACGGTGTCAAATCGCAGCTCCGAGGTGGCCAAACGACATCAGCTCTGCGGCTGATAACGCGATCTTCAAAAACAGGGCGCAAAACATCGAGTGTAGCTTCGGCTGTGTGGCTTTTCAATGTATGCGTGCGGGTTTTCTGTGCCCCAAATGCGACAATTTTGCTTGTTTACATACCCGCCAAGATCGAAATGAGCTTCATCTGAAAAGATGATTTTTTTTTACCAAAATCGGCATCTTCTGTAAGTCGATCGCAGGCCCACTTAGCGTTGTTGTTCAAGCGTATACACAACCATATTCGTTCAGCGGAAGGATAAAACTAATTATCTGTCAAATCAGACATGAGCTAAGTGTTACCATTCACGAAATAAGCACTAGTTGAGAAAAAACGTTAGATGGCGGACCCGATATAATGGTTTTTAAATAATTGGGAAGCCAGATGTAAATTATTCTCATCGAATGTATAATTAATTTGTAAATAACAAATGAAAGACTTCGTGTAACTAACTATTATAAATACTAATATTATTATAATATTACTAACTATTTATAAATAAATCTGCGGAAGGCTCAGGCAAACAACGTTAAAACAATGGAGTCCCTTTAAAGCAATGATGTCCATTTCATAGCACAATTGTGCTGACTAAAACACACACATATTCTTATCCTCTTTTGTTTAGTCGTCACTGAGCCAGCGACTAATGCACATGTGTAGTGGGTGTACGATTTTCTTTCAATATTTTTGTTTAGAGCACTGAAAGCAATAAATATGTCATGCGAAAAATATTTTATGATTATTAATGCGTTTGGCAATACTCAATGTCCATTATGTTATAAAACATTTAAGGAAATAAGGGGATATGTTTTAAAAAGACACTATGATTAATTTCATAGTAATAAGGATAGATTTGGTGATAGGGAAAAAGAAGAATTATTTTTAAAATATAAAATAATTTTTTTTGGAAAAACTGAAGAATTGGTTATCTGATACGGAAACCAACGAAAAGACTTCAGATGATAAAAGTTTAAAAAAAGATTTGTCAAGTCTTATAAGTTTAAATATTGTTAAACATGGTAGACCATTTTCGGATGGAATCTTTATTAAAAATATTTTATATAAATGTTTTGAAAAACTTAAGCACAATCTGAAGTTTATAGAATGCCTTCCGTTATCTCGGAATAGCGTAGTTCGACGTACAGATCAACTAGGAATTTTCGTAGAGTCCGCTATTATTGAAAAATTAAAAAACTGCGAATTTTTTTCATTTTGCTTAGACGAAAGCAGAGATATATTTAAATGATTTGTGTCAAATTATCATTTGTGTCAGATGCGTAGACGCAAATAATGACGTTTTTGAAACAATGTTTTCTCTTGAAACATTTAATGGAAATGTTACGGGAAAACTGTTATTTGATATTATGAATGAACAACTTTTTTCCTTAGTAAATATTAAGAAATTAGCTGGGGTTTGCATCGATGGTGCTAATGTAATGACTGGTAAATATGAAGGTTTCATAGGACAGTTGAAAAAACATGGAATCTCCGTCCATACCTTTCATGGCAATATTCACAAGACCGCCCTAGCTTCCAAATTTTTAACAGACCACCCCTCTATGAAGATTTCAGAGAAAATAATAAATAAAATACGTGGGGGGGGGGGGGCATCATTCACTGACCCATCGGAAATTTATAAATTGAAAAAAAAAATAAAAATTTGGATGATTTATTATATCCAGAATAAAAAAAGAATTATCAAAAATGTTTATCATTTTTTCCCTCAACTTATCTATGTGAACAGATTTTTTCAGACTTAAAATTCATTGGTTCTAAACAACGTAATAAATTAAATTCCGCACACTTAAAAAATATTCTTTTGCTACGAAACTGTCATAATAGCATTAATGTAGAAAATTTCATTAATGATATATAAAATAAATTTTATTTTATCATTTTGTCCGTGAATTTTTTTTAAGTACACACAATTTTTCTTTCAGTGCAGTTCTCTTTCTCTCACCAATACAACTACAGTTTTAGCTTTGGACATCACTGCTTTAAAGCAAACAATGTTTATCGAATTTTCAACATGGGTAACTACAGCAATTTTGTTGAATAAAACGATTGTAATGCCAATAAACAAGGGCGGAATAAGCCCTTCATTTCAACGGAAAACGATGGAAAGATGTATGAATGAGGATGTGAATTTATTTTTGAATGTAAAAAATTTGTTTTGTTTTTTTTTTAATGAAAAACATTTCAACATACCCAGACAAATTTTTACTGCTCGCAGTGCTAAAAGAACAATTTTATTGGATAATGAAGAAGAAATATCCACATTAAAATTAAATGGATTATCATTTCGAATTTAAAATTAAAAAATACATTTTATATTTGTCATATAACCTTACAGAGAGAGTTGGCAGAACGTCCTGTCTATATGGAAATTCTGAGTGGTAAGAATGGCCTAACTGTGGTTATACCCTTTATTACTGCTTACAATATGGAAATTCGGAATTACGCTTTTGCATTGAATTAAAGTGGATTTAGGCTTATACAGTATCTACTATTGAATACTGTTTGTTAAGTCCAATGAATTGCGCAAAAATTCCAACATATTGTTACGCTGAGCGAAACGACCTAATATCGTTTCACATAAAAACAAAAGCTACAACAACAAGAGACAATGCGTACACAATACACACGACACAAATATACACTAACACATACATCGAACTTTTTATATGTAAACTAGCTACAACAAGTATGAGAGAAAAAGGGACAGACAAGTATGCAAACGCAACAACAAGCAATGCAGTCGCCATAGAGTTTTCGAGAATGCGAAACCGAGAACGTTCTCCTTCAAGAACGTTCGATGTACTGTTCGTGTTGGACTATAAAAGGGCAAGACAATGCAGACGAGCGAGTCAGTTATAATTGAGTCAGTTGTAATCAGCGTTGCCACTGAACAAATTTTAATCCTACCAAATTTTTGTCAAAACCTACCAAAATTGTTGAAAACCTATCAGTTTTTTAAATAATGTAAGTACATATACATACATATATATTTTTTGGAGAAAAAATATGACTTTTTTATTAAAAAAGTATTACATATAATTGTACATGTATTAATAAGCAACAAAACACAACAATATAACAAAAATAATTTATAAAATTCATTTCTAATAACATTTTTAAACAAAAAAAAAATACTTTTTGATCCAACCTACCAAAAATCAATTTTACCTACCATCCTACCAAATTAAAAAAATCCTACCAAATTTGGTAGGAAAAGCCCAAAACGGCAACGCTGGTTGTAATTGAGTCAGTCTTGAGTGAAGTTGCGTGTGAACTAATCAGTCGCGGTTTGAAGATATCCGTTGTGAGCAGTATAGCGAATAGTTGTGTGTGAATAATAGTGAACCAGCAATTATTGTTGTATCGGAAACATATTTGTTTTTACTTGGTTTGCAATCAACGAACTCATATTTAAACGTTTTTAAAAAGGTAAAAACGTAACAATATGTTGTCAACTCTTCAGTCAGGATTACGAAATAGCTCTTGATGTTGTGTGTGTATTGTTAAGTGAAGGAACCTCAAGTTTAAAGTGGACTAAGAATGATAGATTCTTTGAGAAACTTTGCACAACAATTTTATTTGCTCTCAGAGTTTTTACGAGAAATCTACAGAAATGCCTGACCTGGGATTTGAGCAGCGGCCTAACGTCTAATAAGCCAACACACTACTTGCTAGACTACGGCTGTCAACAATTAGATATAAAGGAAGCAATCGCCTATAGAATACCACTTTACTAGAAGGAACTAAAAGTTGATTCATTGACTCTGGAAACTTTATTGGAATTATTGACGAAAAAATTTTTTCATCACAAAAGAAAGAAAATCGAATGATCTAAACTTTTGTCAACAGAAAAAAAAAAAATTCTATACAAGGCTGTAATGGATATGTGATGTAATGAAGCAAAAATATTTTCAAATCCAATTTAAATATTGTTCACTCGAATTTTTATTTTTTATATTTTGTGGTATCCTCCTAGAAAATTAATTTTCTCGCTTCAAAACAAAACTTTTCTCTTTTAAATGTTTCAGAACTAAAGTTGCCTGAGAGTTCATTGCAAAGTTTTAAATGTAATATTTATGTGGTAAAAAGATTTTTGTTTTTAGTTCACTTAAGGGGTTCTTGTAAAAGTTTTAAACCATCAGACATGGGTTAAATAGAAAGTTTTTTTGATTTTTTTTGTCATTTTTTTTAATGGAAACTAAAGAAAGTGCAACTTTTGCTTTCCTTAAAAGTATTTAAACTAATGGGATTACAAAAAAACAAATTGTGAAAGCTTTTACCAGCACGAATAGCACAGTTAATGGACTATTTTCACAGTTTTAATATTTGAATTGGAATTTAGCTCCATGTTCTGTAAATCGATATCGGCTGAATTAGTCTTTTTCGATATTTACCACGAGTTACTTGAATTTAATTTTTAAAAATGTTTCTAAATTTGTATGTGAGTTTTATATGCTTCACATGGTAATTTTTTTCAGTTTTTTTTTCAATCTATTTATAAATTTCTACTCTCAATATGTCAGAGTAGATGGATGTTATCCAGGCTTAACAATGCTTACTTACTTACTTAATTGGCCATTAACAACCCGATGAACGGATTTCGGCCTGCCGCAACACATCCTTCCAGGCGCCTACGCCAGTTGGTCACACCAATCGATGACAGGGCTTCCTCGACTTGGTCCTTCCAACGGATACAAGGTCGTCCTCTTCGCCGACTTCCACAGATCCCCGCATCAAATACCCGTCTCGCCGGAGCATCCTCCTCCATTCGAACGACATGGCCGAGCCAGCGCAGCCGCTGGATATTAATACGCTGTACAACGTCTATGTCGTTGAGGAGCTCATACAGCTCATTGCTGGTTCGGATGCGGAAATCATCGCCAACTACGTAGGACTTTTCTCTCGAATACTCTCAAGGCTGCTGCATCAGTTCTTAATAGGGTCCATGCCTCTGCGCCATAAAGAAGCACGTGTAGAATGAGCGTCTTGTAGAGTATTAGTTTTGTCGCACGAGAGAGGTCTCTGCTACTCAATTGCCTATTGAGACCATAGTAGCACCTGTTGGCAAGAGTAATCCTGCGTTTGATCTCCAGACTGACATCATTTTTGGTGGTAACGGCGGAGCCAAGATAAATAAATTCCTTGACTGTATCAAATGTATAGTTATCGGCCGTAATCTGAGAATCAATACGCCGCACGTCTCTACATGTCGATAACATATACTTTGTTTTGCCCTCATTTACTGCCAGACCCATCTTCTTAGACTCCCGTTCAATAGCACTAAAGGCAGCAGTAACATCTCGCTTGGTACGCCCTAGGATGTCGATGTCGTCAGCGTACAATGCTATGTAATTTATTTACATTTATTGGCAGCATTGGCGACATGGTAATTTTTTTTCAGTTTTTTTTTCAATCTATTTATAAATTTCTACTCTCAATATGTCAGAGTAGATGGATGTTATCCAGGCTTAACAATGCTATGTAATTTATTTACATTTATTGGCAGCATTGGCGAAATTTTAATTCTCCGTATAAATAAACACGAATCGTAATATCTCAAAGCAAATGATTTGTAAATTGTTTATCATGACAGGTTTTATGTGAATATTTATTTATCATTTGGTGCTGTTCGAAGATTTGAAGATGACGATGTTGTATCTTATAAATGTTAACAGAATGCAAGAATGTTGTGTCATTAAATTCTCGTATTAAGAAGTAACCGCACATAGAATTCACAAAATATTTTTAATTTAAATTATCCTTAAAAATGCTGTGAAATTTTAAATCCTATTTAATATTTACATTCCATGTTGTATAAAAATAAAAAAAAGGGAATTATTTGAATTTAATTTTAATATCTTTTTATGTCACTCTCCCTTCTTAATATTTATTAAAACATGTTTTATGCTGTTTCAAGTCATTCGAAATGAAATGAAATTTTGCTTTTACTAGCACCTCCATGACTTGAATTTTAAGACATTTTAATATTTTAGTCGCGAAGTTTGAATATGAATGATAATGAAAAATAATTATTAATGTAATTATGGCCTAAACCTCTTACGGAATTTTATAAAATTTTCTCTTTTTGGTTTTTTTCTGTGTATAGTAAATCGATGCACGTGCCTTTGCGAAGCACGTATGATGTTATTGATTTCGACTCTCCATAACTCGAGTCACTCGAATCATTTAAAAGTATTTTAAGTATTTTTCTGAATGAGTAGGCTTATGAATCAAACATATTTCGATATGATATGAGTTTGAAGTCAACGTTGTACGCATACGTTTGCGTTTGATCTATGACAGATGCGTTCCTGTTAGAACCAAGTGCATCAAGCCTAAACAACAGCCGTGGTTTGATACGGAGATAAAGGCACTCATCAGGAGGAGGGACAGTGTTTACAGGCGATGGAAGAGGTTTAGAACTGATGATTTAAGGGCTTTACATAAATTCGCACGGACGGAAGTTACCAAGCGCATAAGAATTGCCAAGGCATTGTATTATGGTGGCAAGTTTTCCAACGCAATGGACAACAGGTCTAAATGGAATGTAATTCGGGAAATAGGAATTGGCCGAAAGAGTCCTGGAACGGATATTGATGTGGACGTGAATATGCTTAATGATCAGTTCGTAAATTCTAAGATTCCAACTTCTATCGGTAACTTCTATGATGATCTTTGTTGTGTTCCACCACAACATTCCTTTAGTTTTCGTTGCGTGAATCAGTTTGAGGTTTTGGAATGTATTTCAGCGGTAAAATCGAATGCGGTCGGTTCTGATGATTTGGATCCTTCATTCCTGAAAGCTCTGACTCCTAAACTTTTGCCATACTATACTCACTTGTTCAATACAGTTCTGACTAAATCTACTTTTCCTGAACATTGGAAACTGGCAAAAATCATTCCCATTCCCAAATCGAACAACGAGTTCAGGCCAATTGCTATCCTTCCGTTTTTGTCTAAGGTAATGGAGAATATAATGGCCAGACAGATCACTAATTATCTGGAGAGTCATAATTACTTTACTCTTAGTCAGTCGGGATTTATGAAAGGTAGAAGTTGTACTACTGCTCTAATAAATGTTGTTGAAGATCTTAGGTCGAAACTAGATGTAAATAGTGTAGCGTTTTTGGTTCTGCTTGATCACACTAAGGCTTTTGACACAGTCGCTCATGAAGTTCTATTGAAAAAGCTCCGGAAACTGTTTTATTTCTCAAATTCTGCCTGTAATCTCATTTATTCTTATTTGCTTAATAGATCTCAAAAAGTTCATCTTAATGGTAATGTCTCAGATCCACTTAATATTAGTAGAGGTGTTCCCCAGGGGTCAATACTTGGGCCTCTGCTGTTTTGTATGTATATAAATGATCTACCGGATGTCTTGCTTCACTGTAATGTTCATATGTATGCTGATGATGTGCAGCTTTATACTAGTACTCCTAGGGAGGATATTGATCCTTGTTTGGATTACATCAATAGTGATTTGGTTAGGATTGACAACTGGGCCTCGGCCAATGGACTTTGCATCAATCCCTCCAAGTCTAAATGTACTATACTTTCGAGGACCGATAGATCATTAGTCATACCTGAATTGTGCATCAGGGGAAATAAGATTGACTTTGTCAAATCTGCGAAGAATCTGGGTATTGTCTTTAATGGCAGTTTATCGTGGTCTAATCATATAGGTGTCGTTGTTGGTAGAATTTATAGTATGCTTAGGAACTTGTGGACTGTTATTGATTCGACTTCTTTTGTCATTAGTATGCAACTTGCTAGAACGTACTTAATTCCGGTACTTTTGTATGGGTGTGAAATCTTCGCTAATTGTGTTTGTGATGATAACCGTAGACTTAACTTGGCATTTAATAACATAGCTAGATATGTCTTTCGTAAAGGGAGTCGTGATCACATTTCTCATTTGGCTTGCCGGATTCTTAATGTGAAATTTGATAATCTCTTGAAAATTAAATGCCTTATTTTACTTCATAAAATAATTTACACGGAACGGCCGGATTGTTTATTTTGTCGAATTAAATTTGCTAGATCCTACCGGGGTAGGAACATTATTCAGCAACGATTTAGGACTCTCTTGTCTCAGAGACAGTTTTTTATACACACCACTAGTCTTTGGAATTCCCTACCAAACTACATCCAGAATCTTGGCAATGCAAATGCGTTCAAAAAGGAGTTATTTAAATTATTTTCATAAGTAAAATTTTTTTTTATGATTTGTGATTTGTTTTATAGGTTTATATCGGTTATATTTTTATTCCTAGTTTTTTAGATTGATTTTTATAAATATGTAGTAATATTTTTTTTAATATTTTTTCAACTTTTTTATTTACTTCTACAATATTATTATTTTTTTTAAATTTCTTTATATTATATTTTTTTTCCTTATATTTTATATTTTAACATGATATTAATTATATTAATTTTGTATTTTTTATTTAATATGCTTTGTTTCACTATTAATTTTTAAATCTTAATGATTCTAAACATAGCACTGTCACTTATGAGATTCATATCTTGTTGTGCTATGTAAATTATAATAAATAAATAAATAAATAAATAAAAAATACTCATTGCAACCTGTACTTATAAGTCAACGTTGTAGTGAGTACGAGTCAATCAGATTACATAGTTATATTTCAATATTGTTGACTCACTTATATTCAAAATTTCATGAGTGCTTATGAGTAGCGAAAAAACGATTCATTGCTGATCTCTGCTATGTACTAATTTTACGCTGAATTAATTACTAATAAAACAATTTTAATTTTAGAAATAATTAAAAAGCACCATTTGAATATTTAATCATTGTGGCCGAATACAGACACTACGATTGCATGATTACATATCGACGCCTCCGTTCTATAACATTCCAAGTCGAAAAAGTGTGTTTTGAGTTATGAACTCTCAAAGTTTTCACGCGACATACGACTATATGTGTATTCTATGTAGGTTTTTCCCTATAACTTCGGAACGGATCGGCGCATCTGAACCAAATTTTGACACTATTTAAGTTAGAGAATGTAGAATTTAAAAATGCAAGAACATTAAAAACGTTCTAAGTGTACTTAGATATATCATTTTTGAATTTTCTCTAATGTAAAAGTATCATTTGTTGATTAAGTTCGAATTTTTTACTTTAAAATAAACCAATAAATTACACAGCCCTGCAAATTTGGACTTTTTTGTGCCATCTTATTGTTGGTGTTTCCATCACGTCAGGTTTTCGAGAAAAAGCGGGTTGAAACCCCTAAAAATAGCGTTTTTTGGCCATTTTTGAAAAATTGTTGAGCTAAACACTGACGTGCTAGAACCATCGCTATTGTCAGAAATTGACAATTGAACTTTGCTCTTTAAAATGAGCTCAAAGCCAAATTGATTGCATGCACCCTGAAAGTAGGGGGTGGGTTTATGTCAAGGGGTGCAAGAGAAAAAGAAACACATTTCGTAGGTCCTTAAAAATTAATCAGATTTACTTGAAAATTGTTACTCAGGGGTTTTTGGGGTCGCTGATTACAGATCTTCATTCAGATTTTAACAATTCAAAATGGCGAATCCAATATGGTAGTCGAGGTTTGTAAAAATTAATCGGATTTACTTGAAAACCGCCATACGCCATACGATTGCCATATTGGATCCGCCTTCTGAAACACCTGGAGCTACCTTATTTGCAAAACCCATGCTGAGCTGTGTTATCAGTCGTGGTTGTATTTATCTATACTGTATAATAATTTCTAATACATATAGTATAACATGTGGTAGTATAATAAACACTTTACATGCAAAATATGTGGTTATTTAAATTTATTCGGTTATTTTTTAAATTTTTTTTCTTTCAACTCAAAAATGCTTCAAGTTAAATAGAAGCAACAAAATCTATAGCAGTCAAGGCCGCCACTTGACTTGACCAAAAGACACCATTGCTTTAAATGAAAGCAAACATTCAGCAGAATTGAAGCCTCAGAGGAATGAAAAATATATTTTTCAATTCCATTTTATTAATTGCTTATTTTATTATTTATTTTTCTCTTTAAAGTAATATTGCCAAAGAAACCAAACCGTCTTGTTCTCTCATTTTTTTTTTTTTTTGGAATTTTAAAGCAAAACGGAAACCTTAACCTTGAACATTAGCCGTGTATGTTAATTTTCATTTTCAAGGTTTGTGTGAATGGTGGGCTCTTCTTTCTCTTAACCTTCCTATACCCGCGCGTTGGTCTGTGAGACTGATTTTTTTATTATAGCGATTTTTTTTTTGTAAAAAAATAGTGCCAGTAAGTTGATATCACTGGTAGCTTCATTATTCGTAATAAGCTTCGTTTTTGCATCAAAAATTTTTTTTTTAAATAGCACCAAGGATATAGGATTTTCCATTGTCGGTCTCACAGATCAACGTGCGGGTATTGGTGTTTCACTTCTTGACGCGGGTATAGGAAGGCTAAAAATTTGAAAGGCAACTCAATTTCAATACAAAAAAAAAAACCAGTCAGCGTGGTAAGTAATGAAGCATTGACACAAATAAACACTACTTTTGCTAAATTTCGAACTCTTGGAATGTAGATAATGTTGAACATGTACCAGAGAGCAAATGTAATGAAATTTATTGATTTATTTATAAAATTTAAAAGCCTGAACGATTTATTAACGCACAATCTATGCTCTTCAGAATTTGATTTTTTGTGCGTTGTAATCCAAAGTCGATAGCAGTATGGTAAGTGTTCAAGTGCTTGATACAATGCATACCATAAGTGATGGCCCACATAGAAAAAAGATAAAAAAATTACTGAGTACGAGTTCGATGCTTCTAATAATAAATTCTTACTAGATGACCCGTGCGAATATTTCGCACCGTTAGTTGTCATTTTTGTAACATAAAATGAAAATAATTAATAGAAATTTTATTAAAAGTATAAAAATATTAGAAATCATAATATATCATATGTTTAAATGCTTTTATAATACTTCTTTGAATACAATGTTAGAGGTAATGACATGATCATCGTTAACTTTTTGCCCGTACGAATCCTTAATACAAACAAAAATATCTTTAAACGTACGCACTCGAGAAAAAGCCACGTATAACTGCCCATGTGAAAAGACCGGTTCTGGTAAATACAATCCTACCTTTTGAAGGGTTTGACCTTGTTTTTCTTAAAACCTTTTTAACTGTTAAATATCAGCTGACACTATATATGTATATGTATATATTAAAAGACACCGTATTACTACACTTCATAAAACAAACAAAGCCATGACAATAACGATATTACCAAAATGGCTTTTACAACTTTATATATCAGCGATGCCAATTTAGCACTTTTTACGCTGTTTTTAGCTCCTTTTGAATGCACGCTGCGTGTTTTTTTTTTCTATTTAGCCCTTTTTTTAAAAAAAGAGCTGGAATGGCCCTTTTTGGTTTAGTTTTTAGCACTTTTAGCACTTTTTACAAAAAAAAAAGTATTTTTTAATGATCTGGCATCGTTTTAGAAGTAATAATATACAAAATATACCTCTTTGTGCAACTGTTAGTTTCTTTAAACATTAACATATTCGCTTGAATTGCGGGAATTCCACACAAAACTTTTTAGTGATTTCTATTGTTTATTGCAGAGCTTGACTAATAGAATAATTATTCCAACAGACGATTTTGATTACATGAATGGCGAAATAGACCCAAAAGTAGACGAAAATTGTTACCTTGGTTACAGCTTTGAGAAAGCTTGTGCAGAGTCTAACATATCTGTCATAGATAAAAAATTAATCAAGAAAATCTTGGTAAAATTTACGAAGAGTTTAATTTATGAAATAAGGGCAAAATTACCATCAAGCTTTCAAATTTTGGATAGAACTGATAGTTTTTGGATCGAAGTCAACCAATTTAAAAACTCAACAAACGAAAATCCATTTGGAAAACTTTCATCTTTTGTGTTAAGACTTCTGACACTGCCCTACTCAAATGCAGAAGTAGAACGCACGTTTAGCGTTATCAATTTTTTTAAAAATAAACTAAGGAACAGAATGTCATCTAATTGCTTAATTCATATAAAGTATGGATTAAAATGAAAAAAATGCTGCTGTTTGCCTAAAAATTAATTCTAACGAAACCTACAAAAAGTCAAAATACTTTATCAAAACTGTTTTGTGGACCGATGAGGAAGAAGACAATACAATTTTGTACGAAAACGATCAATCAAATGTTTGCTTTTAATGACATTTTTTATATTTATCAGCACTATTTAATTACTATTATTTTAGAATTAATTTAAAAACAAAGGACAAATAAAAATAATTTAAAAAACGTTACATTTTAATTTAGCCCTTTTTAGCTCTTTTTTCTTGTTGTCCTAGCGCTTTTTGCATCTACAAAGTTGGCATCGCTGTTATATATTATGTGGAATAACATTACAATTAAGCGACCCTGTTGATCTAACAACTACTGCAAAGTATTGCCAAAACAGCTTTTTACAACTTAATAATATGCATAATATATAACTGACTTAGTAATAAACGGCATTATAGTAAATAGCGGTATTGCTAGAATGGATTTTAATACATACTATATTATGTAGAACTGCATTACTATTAAGCGACCCTGTATTACCACACTTGAACAAAAACATATAATCATAATGACAACAATATTATCATGCAGTTCTATATAAAATATAATTTTTATCAATGAAAATATTAATTTTTCAATTTCTAATTATTTTTCGTCATTAGTGTTAGATATAAACTTTAAAATGAGATATCATTCATTAAATTTGATGCGGTGGTATGGGAGATATTTGCAACCGACAAAAAAAGTGCTTTAGAAATAATATATATGATGATTAAAAATATTCTATTCATAAGGGAAATAAAACAACCCTTTAAACATTCTTATTTTATGCCACTAGGCACATAAAAAAAATACGCTCAAAGGAAATAAAAAAGAATAATTAAGGTCTCAATATCTGTTGCCTATACACAAATTTGACTTGGGTGATCTTGTTAGTCTGTTAATAATCTCTTGAAAAGTAACTGGTTTTTATAAAGAGTCGTTTATTTTTTTATACGCTGGTCTAATTTTCTAGAAAAGTGTCCTTATTCTTCCTCTTATTTAGGATTATTTTCCTTTTTGTTTTTTGTCTTGTATAAATTTCTTAATTTCCCAGCTCATGTTTTTAATCTTCATACGCCAGTAATTGTAAATAATGGTGAATAGACTAATAAATACGAGCAAATTTTATTTGAAAAAGATTTTTGGAATTATTATTTCTTTGTATATGAATTAACTTTAATGCTTAACGTATTTGTAATCCTTGATTCCTAGGGTAGCACGAAATTTTTGTATTTTGTGTCATGCAGTTTATATAAAGAAACATTAGCTTTCAAAATTATTAATGATTTTATAGGTATAATCGTGTTGTGAGCCTACAAACTCTGACAGTTTCCAGGAAATTCTTGAATTTTATAGAATAAAGAAAGAAAGAAAGAAAGAAAACTGTGTTTGTTATTATTTCCAAGAAATCGTAATTTTATAAAATTTATTCCATAGAGGAGAGTTTTTTCAATTGTTTATAAATTTGAAGAAAAAACTCAATGCGGCCAACATACAAAATTCTACGATACTCTTCCGTATCATACAACTGCAATAAAAATATTTCCCTACATGTTTGGTTTTTAAATTAAAAATTATAATTTAATCATAATGAAATTCCTTTGGATAGATTTAGTGATGGCCTGGTAAAAGTATGCGTGATGAAATATGAATTCATTTTAATACCACGTCTCGATGTAATTTACTGGCACACGCAATATCTACTATTTTCAATTCGAAGTAATTCTATAAGATTTCTTTTGTTTTTGCATGAAGGCCACATCTACCAATTTTGTGGCCTCTGAAATCTACCAATAAATAATACAAACTTTTATTATCGTTGAAATGTTGAATACAAATTGCTTTATAGAAAATAAAAATTTCTCCAGAGACTTGTGGTGAATATCAAAGGATTTGTTTTTGCTTTACATATTGAAAAAAATTTAAATCTTAACAGTAAGGAGGCAGCTAGTGGTTGTGCATTAAAGATTCAGAAAAACTAATGTTTCCGATACATTTATACACATTTTTTTCATTGGGCAATTCACACGACTTTGTATCGTGTATGTTGTATTGAATACACTTGGTTGTTTGTGAACGCTCAATGCTATGCTGTATTGTGTATTTCATATTCCAAATGTATTTTTTTTGGCATTCAAACAATTTGATAGCACGAAACCAACACAACTTTTGAAAAACATATGAAAACATATACACATTTTTTTCATTCACACAATTTGATAGCACGAAACCAATACAACTTTTAAAAACATATGAAAAAAATTTGTATAAGTGTATCGGATTTTTACATGAAAATTATCAACAACAATCATACAACGTTGTATAATCGTATAACAATACACTCAATACAACGATACAACGGCTTGTGTGAATTGACCAATTGTTTTCTATTAAATGGTTTCATAATATTGTTAAAAAAATACAAATTATACAATTCGATGAAATTAAAAAAAAGAAAACACTCAGATACCTGAAAATTATTCTAGAGATTTTTGTTGCACTGAATCTGAGGTAAATACCTTTAACAAACTGTTGATGTAAAGGCAGAGAATCCCAAATTGGAATTAATCTAGAGTTCATAATGGAAAATGGACCTTCAAAATGAAAATTATCAACAACAATCATACACTGTTGGATAATCGTCCAACAATACACTCAATACAACGATACAACGGCTTGTGTGAATTGCCCACATATGTTTTTAAAAGTTTTATTGGTTTCGTGCTATCAAATTGTGTGAATGAAAAAAATGTGTGAAAATGGTTTCGTGCTATCAAATTGTTTGAATGCCAAAAAAATACATTTGGAATACGAAATACACAATACAGCATAGCATTGAGCGTTCACAAACAACCAAGTGTATTCAATACAACATACACGATACAAAGTCGTGTGAATTGCCCAAATATTTTACTCATTTGACAGTTTTTCTTCGATAAAGGTATTGAGATTGGAAATGGAAATAGTTTAAGCTGTTCTCTCATTGATGCAGAAATTTCGAATAATCAATTTCATTTGGGTACCGTGGTAGCCTAGAGGGTAGTGTGCTAGACTATTAGCATGGATTCGATTCTCATCAGAGACTGTGGACTGTTACACTGCAAAGAGCATGAAATATTAAAACATTGATTGAGTCCAATAAAAAATATAAACTGAAATTAGAATTCTAAGACGATTTTTTTTAAAATTAAATTTAAGCTAAAAAGATCAATAGCGTCTGTCATTCAATGATTTATGATGCCATATTTTATTTGTAATATATAATATAATAATGCTAGAAGATATACATATAACGAGAACAATAAAGCATTAAAATACACTCTAGATTTATATGCTGAAAAAATTTTTCAGCCTTCAGAGATCTTTCAAATGAAATGTTATACTGAGCCAATGGAGAACCCAATAAATGGCACATTTTCGATTAGTTTTTGCATTTCATCGAATTGAAGCAGAATGTAAGTAAAAAAATTCTCATGTGGATTGGCAATTTTTATTATGCACCCACCTATTCATTCCGAAATGCTCCTCATTGCTGAAAATGAATTTTCAATAAAAATTTGGGTCAATTGCCAACTGCTCCAGAGAGTCCATTGAGCGAACATACGTTGTTGTCTATGGTCGTCCATGGTGTGTTGGCTGACACAGGCTGACTAAATGACAAATTTTTTTTCTAATTAGGATATGTACCACCTCTTTGGATTGACGACAACAACGTATTGTTACGAAAATGGAAATGGTGTTGTTAAAATAATAAGCAAAAGCTCCAAAAACAACACAATGGACTTGATCACACATAAAATGATAAACAAAAGCTCCAAAAACAAAACAATGCAGTTGTTCACGTGATCAACGAATGAGTCAACATAGAGCAACAAAAATAACAGGCTTGTTTACAAGATCGATGAATAAACAAAAATATAGCAAAAACATCCGTGTATAAAAAAATATAGCGGAAAGATAAACAAACAAAACAACAACAACTCTGCCTGGACGAAAGTAAACAAGATACACGAACAACAAAAATGGAAACAAGTTGTTTACATTTTTGGATTGTTCCCGAAGGTCGTCATCATCCTTCAAGGGCATTCATCACACTGTTGATCCAGTGATATAAAAGGCAAGATAAAGCGAGCAACGATGATTCAGTTAGAATTCAGTCAGTCGTGTATAAAGACACGTGATTCTCGGAGTTTGAGTTAAGTTAGTCGTGTGACGACGTCGCGTTGAATTGAGTGAGAATTCAACCAGTGGTGTGTGAAGATGCGAGATCGAGTTATAATTCAGTCAGACTTGTGTGCATACAAGTTGCGTGAAGAAAACAGTTGTTAGTGTGGTGCTTACAAAAAAGGTTGTGAGCAAAGAAGAATAACTAACAAGTGTTGTTGCTTATATAGAAAAGGTTATAAGCAGAGAAATATCACGAACAAGCACATATTGTGAAAGCTATCATTGTATACGTAAAATAAGTTCGAACAGTGGCACCAAAGTTGTGCAGATAATAAAGAATTTATTGAAAAACAAACACACATATTTATTTTTATTTTATTTGCAATCTACGAACTCATATTTTTAACGTTTTTAAAAGGTAAAAACGTAACAGTATGTTGGTCAGTAGAAAAGCGGTATTGCCTGCTCCTTTATGAAAAACAATGAAACAGAAATCAACTACGAAGGGTGTTCCAAAAAATTTGAATATATTTGTGCAGCAAACATTTTAAGAGGACGAATTAAATTTGAAAATAGTACGGAAATATTTATCAGTGTAAATGACGTCATCAAATATTGAAATCCTCAAACGGAAGAAGCTCTTAATCAACAATATTGTTTAATAGTTTTCGATAGAGTATTTTAAATCAAAATTAAATAGAAACAATATAATATGAATATAATTTAAACAGGTGACAAAAATTATAATAAGAACGTAGAAATCTAAAATGTAGTGAAAAAGACATGGCACAGATGTCCCGAAATATTTTGGCAACAGTGCAAGAGTTCACTTCTTGATAAAAGAAAAATGATACACAAATATTTACTTGATCCAATATTACAGAAATTCTTCCATAGAAATCCTTTAAAGCAAATAAAATGTTGTTTGAGTTCAAATAAAATTAGTTTGGGTTAAGTTTTATCCACTGGAACTCTAATGTTTCTTACTTTTATAGCACTTTTATTTACTACTTCTTACAAAATTGACCATTAAACAGAGCATTTCATGGAATATTTTTCTTTATGGCAGACCATAGCACATATATTTTGTTGTTTTATTGTTTCGATCATAAAATGTACATGACTTTTATGTACATACAATAGCAGCCATAGTTTGCCAATATGTATGTAGTTGTCTACTAACCAAGTACATCAAAAAAAAAAAAAAAATTCATCAACATTTTTTGAATATTTGTACAGCAAGCAGGTAAAAGCAATTTCTGGCATAAAATTTGTTGAGGAAACTAAATAAAAATTAAAACAAATAAACGAAGAGAATAAATTTAGTGTCATTGAGAAATAAAATAGAAAATAAGTGATAAACATTTACTTGCAGAAAAGTTCTAAAACTTAAACAATGAGAATTAAAAGAATTTCAAACGGCATCCAGAGAAGTTCTTTCAAAAAAAATTTTAATAGTTTTGCTTATACGTATTTAAATGTTGTGAATTGAAAGAGAATCTTAGAAAACACTAGAAACAAAAAAGATAAACAAAATAAAACAAAATATCATTTTGAATCACGTAGAAAACTTTTTCTCTCTTTAAACAAAACTAGAAAGTTTTTTAATTCAATAAACACACATACAGTGGCTCCCACCTTATTTCAACCAGCACTTTTCAAAAAAAAATTTGAATAAGAGTTTATAGAACATGTTTAAAATATGTTTATTTAACAAAAAAATTTTACTCAGTCTCAAATTTATGGGCAATTTGTGATCAAAACGTCCGCCAACACCAGATTTCGAACAAGAGGTCATTCTTGTTCATAGCAGCTCTGAAAAACGAATGGGCAAAAATAACTCTCCAAACCACTAGCAAGTGGAATCAATGCAAAAAAGGCTGAAAGCTGTAATTAAGCTAATAGGAGGTCATACTAAATTTTGAAATTAAAACTATTTGTTTATAGTAAGTGGTTGAAATAAGCTGTGACGAATTGGGTTCCTATATTTTTGGTTTTTATTTATTTATTTTATTTATTTATTTATTTATTATAATTAACATAACACAACAAGATTTCAATCTTATAAGTTATAGTGCTATGCTTAGGATCAATAAGATATAAAACATAAAAAAAAATAAAAATAATTGTAAAATATAAGAAATTAAGCAAAAAAAATAGCAAATTAATATAAGAAACAAATTAATAAAAATATTAAATTTAAGTAGAAATATAATTTCAAGCAATTTAGAAAACAAACAGAAATAACTAAAAAAGTGAAAAGAAAGAAAAAATTAAGAATTATAAAAATATAAAAAAGAAATATTTACAAAAATCAGACTAAGAAAGTAAGGATAAATATTTAACCGATATAGTAACCATACTAAGGAAGTAACATACTTTTCATTAAGAGAACAATTTAAATAACTCCTTTTTGAACGCATTTGCATTGCCTAACTTTTGTATGTAATTCGGTAGGGAATTCCAGAAACTTGTGGTGTGTATAAAAAACTGACGCTGTGACAGAAGAGTCCTGTATCGTTGTTGAATAATCTTCATGCCCCGGAATGACCTAGCAAACTTAATTCAGACCAATAAATATTCCGGCTGTCCCGTATTAATAATCTTATGGAATAGAATGAATCATTTAATTTTCAGAAGATTATCAAATTTCACACTAAATATCTGGTACACTAAATGAGAAATATGATCACGGCGACCTTTAAAAAACACGTATCTTGCTATATTGTTGTATGCCAATGACCGCCCATAAGTTCCAAAGCATGCTGTATATTCTGCCAACAACAACGCTTATATGGCCAGACCACGATAATCTGTCATTAAATACAATACCCAGATTGGTAGCAGACTTGACATAGTCAATTTTATTTCCCCTGATACTCAATCCCGGTATGGCAACCGAAATGTTGGCTTTCGAAAGCACTATACATTTGGACTTTGAGGGATTAATGCATAGTCCATTTGCCGAAGCCCAACTGTCAATTCTATCCAAATCACGGTTAACAGAGTGTAAACAAGAAACAATATTCTCCTTACCAGTACTGGTATAAATCTGCATCAATCATCAGCATACATATGAACACGGCAGTCAACCAAAACATCCGGTAGATCATTAATATACATACAGAACAACAGAGGCCCCAGAATTGATCCCTGGGGAACACCTCTACTAATATTACGCGAATCTGAAATATTACCATTCAGATGAACCTTCTGACATCTGTCCAACAAGTAAGAAAAAATTAGAGTAGCGGCAGAATTAGAAAAATTAAACAGTTTCCGGAGCTTATTCAGTAATATTTTATGATTGACTGTATCGAAAGCCTTGGTGTGATCGAGAAGAACTAAAAACGCTACACTATTTACATCTAGCTCCAACCTAAGGTCCTCAACTACATTTAATAGAGCGGAGGTACAACTCCTACCTTTCATGAAACCCGACTGATTAACTGTTAAATAATTGTGACATTCCAGATAACCATTGATCTGTCTAGGTTTTTAGTTTGTAAGTTTACATTTGAGACTGAATAAAACTTTTTTTTCTTAATTTTTAAACATATTCTATAAACTCTCATTCAAATTTTTTAATATTGTTACGCAGATCGAAACGACCTAATATCGTTTCACATAAAAACAAAAGCTACAACAACAAGTGACAACGCGTACACAATACACACGACACAAATACACATTAACACATACAGCGAACTTATAGGTAAACCAGCTACAATAAGTATGAGAGAAAAAGGGACAGACAAGTATGCAACCGCAACAACAAATAAAGTAGTCGCCATAGAATTCTCGAGAATGCGAGAACGCGAACCTTCCACCTCGAGAACCATCATCAGACTGAAGACGTTCGCATATAAAAGGGCAAGACAAGTCAGGCAGTGAGTCAGTTGTAATTGAGTCAGTCTTGAGTGAAGTTGCGTGTGAACTAATCAGTTGCGGTTTGAAGAGATCCGTTGTGAGCAGTATAGCGAATAGTTGTGTGTGAATAATAGTGAACAAGCAATAAATTGTAGTAATTATTGTTGTATCGGTTAAGTGTGAACAGTGGCACATAAGAAAGTGTGGACAATAAAGAGAGTTTAATTAAAATAAGACACATATTTGTTTTTACTTGGTTTGCAATTAACGAACTCATATTTAAACGTTTTTAAAAAGGTAAAAACGTAACAATATCTTATTTCGTTTCGAAATTATACGAGCTTAATGTTTTTTAAAGGTGCTGGTTGAAATAAGCTGGGAGCCACTGTATATACATACATATACACACAAACATATAAAAAATGTACTTTTTTTAAACAATGTACTTTTAAACAATGTCCTTTTTTGGTATTAAATAAAAGAGTTAACTGAATTAAGAACACTTGTATTCTACAATATTTATTTCTTTAAACATTTTCTCCTTTCATAATTAAAATTTAAATTTTTATAATTTTTGTTCTCATCTACCTTTATTGTAATTAATTACGTTTTTAATTTGATTGCAATTGATTAGCATTTTTCACATGGACTGTGACTTTGTATAACATTTTCTCCTTGCCAAAACTTTCTTATCAGATATAGAGCTCAGCAAAGTAATTTATTTTCAAATGAAATACCACAGCTTTGCCGATAAAGCATTTTAATTGAACATTTGAAGTTTGTTTGACATTCTTTTCAAATTTTGATTGATTTAAAATATTTGTGATAAATTTAATTGACTTTCACAAAAATTAATAGAAAAGATTTTCAAAAGGACCCTTTTTTTGGCAAATATTGAATGAAGAAAATTAAAAAAATAAAAATCAAACCATGACAATACAATTCCTTTTATTCAAAGAAATTTCAAGTTTTTCTATTTCTAATTAATTTTTTATCTTTATCTTCAAAAGTTATGACAATTAAATTGATAAAGATTTTGTAAGAAAAACAAATAATTTCTTAAGAAATATTTTTTGTTAAATACATTTACATTCCTTTTAATTTTATAAGATTTCACTGCAAAAGACAAAAGTTTTATTGGTCGGCATTTGTTGACGCATTGATCCCTTTCCACAATATGAATTTGCGCAAACATTTGTCGATTTTTATTTAAGCATTTTCAATTAATTTGTGTCTGCATCATGTCTCTGGAATTTTAAAAGATTATTGTTAATAAAATACAATTTTCCATTTCAAATTTTTTCGATTTGGGTGGTATAATATCGCCACTTGCATTATGTACATGAAATTCTAGCCTGACAGAGGTGTTTTGGCCTTTCATATTGTTTAAATTATGAGTTCGTTAATTGCAAACCAAGTAAAAACAAATATGTGTTTTATTTCAATAAAACTCTCTCTTTATTGTTCACACTTTTTTGCCACTGTTCACAATTAACCGATACAACAATAATTGTTGGTTCACTATTCTTCACACACAATTATTCGCTATACTGCTCGCAACGGATATCTTCAAACCGCGACTGATTAGTTCACATGCAACTTCACTCAAGACTGACTCAATTACAACTGACTTACTCGTCTCTTTGTCTTGCCCTTTTATAGTCCAACATAACAGTACATCGAACGTTCTTGAAGAAGAACGTTCGCGGTTTCGCATTCTCGAAAACTCTATGCATTTCGACTGCATTGCTTGTTGTTGCGCTTGCATACTTGTCTATCTTCTTTTGCTCTCATGCTTGTTGTTGCTTTGCTTGTAACAAGTTCGTTGTGTTTGCGTTATCCATCTCTCTCATACACATACTGATGTTATTGTTGGTTTACTTATAAATGGTTCGATGTATTTGATAGTGTGTATTTGTGCTGTGTGTATTATGTACGCATTGTCTGTTGTTTTTGTAGCTTTTGCTTATTGTTTTTATGTGAAACGATATTAGGTCGTTTCGTTCTGCGTAACAATATAAATTCTATTAAAGTGTTAATACTACACGATATAAAAGGATATATTTATGTCATATCATACAGGCTATTACATTCCGACTATTATTGTATGTGTTGCTTTAATGAAGTTGTAAACCAGATTAGGACACTTTGGTACATACAACCAAGCCTCTCACACCAACCATGTTGAGTGCGTCAATTTTCATCCATGAGTGGTGGCAGGACCTTTAGTTTAAAGTCAAATCCGAATGACAGATTTTTGAAAAACTTTTCATTGGATTATTTTCACCGGTTTTGCTTGAAGACTGCTGAGGGGAAGTCGCCTAAGAATTTTTTTTAAATATTTGGTTTTGTTTGCCATATCTGAGCTTGGGTTTGATTTCGGGCACGTGCTTTACAAGCCAGCATACTACCCACTAGACTATGGCGATTATAAAGTGTTGAAATGTTATGAATTAATTTTGCCTCCGGTACAATTGAAACGATTTATCCACACATTGGTGCATACTTTTGATATTGAACCTAAAATATAATAAAAATGAAAACGTAATTAAAATCCTTAAAAGATATAAATTTTAGCAGCAATTTCCCAATCTTAGACGATTATTTATGTAACAGAAAAAAATATAAAATTTATTTATTTATAGCATGATGCGCATCATTTGATTTAACAACGTGTAATAAGATTGAATTTAATTTGAATATATTCATAAATATTTATCTCGAATACATACATACTAGGAATGCCAATCGGAAAATCCCGAAACTCGAAATCCCGGGATTTTCGGGATTTACAAATCCCGAATCCCGGGATTTTTTAAAAATTGTCCCGGGATTTTTCCGGATTTTCGGAATTGTTAATTCATGCTGCATTAACATTGATGCTACTCGTAAATGAAATTAGAGCAATCAATTGTAGTCTTGTTAGAGATTTATATAAATCACTTCGCAAAAGAATAGAGGAAAGAAGAACTGTGTATTCACCTCTACTAAATTTTCTTAAAAATCCAAATAAAGAGACTGATTTTGATAAAGATTTGAATACGGCTTTAATAAAATCTGAATTAAAGGCATTAATCCTGTGTTTTGCAAAAGGTCCTGAAAAAAAATCTCTATCACTCGACTTCAATAACAGCATCTCAGATGAAGAGAACCCTATTTCCATTGCTAAAAAGTCATTTGATGCCATCGAATAATGCAAAAACCCTATAAAATCAATTAATAAGGTTACTGATTTAGATACTCAACTGTCCACAGAAATAGTTTTATTTACATCAGGAGGTGGTAGAGGTGAATATTTACAAGCTGCATATAGCTATCTTGGAACTATTTTCCAACAAGTGTTGATTGCGAGAGGTGTTTTTCAATGGCAGCGTATGTTGACTACAAAATTCGTTCAATGCTATCAGATGACATGTTAGATGCTTTAATATTTTAAAAAAAATTATTTAAAACAATAATATACTTATTTTGGAATCCAAATAATTTTTTTAAAACTAATGTATTTGTATATGCATAATTTACGCTTTTTTGTTACTTTTTGTTTTGTTTTTTTTTTATAATTTTATTTTTATAGACATATAATTCTGATATAATTGGAATATAAATGAAATTGTTAATAAAATATGCTTTTTTCATTTTTATTATTAAGAAAAAATCGCGAAATGACATAATTTTTCGGGATTTTTGGATCCCGAATTATCTCGAAATATCCCGGGATTTCGGGATCGGGATTACGAAATCCCGAATCCCGGGATTTTTAAAAATCAATCCCGTTTGGCATCCCTAATACAGTATTTCCCGGATATAAGCACTTTCAAAAATACTTACAAGACGGTGCTTATAAGCGGGTGATTCTTATATCGAAATCTCGCATAGCGGACATCATTATGCATTAATACAAATCTCTGTTAAATTTTTTTTATTAAACAAAAGCAAAAAACAACTCATTTATAAAACAATAACAAAAAAAAAAAAAAAAAAAAATATGTTGACCAAAAGACATCCCATATGTTTATAAATCGTCGTTGAAAATCCAAAAGTACATAACATCAGTTTTTAAAACTTTATAGGAGAAAAAAAAAAACACGATACGTTATTATTATTATTGATAAGTTACTTTGAATAATGGATATAAAAGCGTAATTTTTTACAAAGAGTTCTAAAATTTTTTAGAGGTATGTAGTTTTGTCTAACAAATCAGAATCAATAAAAGCCACGATTACGATTTTTTGATGGTACGTACTTTTGGGTTTTCAACGACGATATGTAGATATACTTAAGTCTAAGGAACTGAGATCGATTACATACATACATGTACCGATTATGTTTTTAAGAAACAAATTTTAATGCCGCTGAATAATTTTATTGCCATTCAAAATAATTGTGACCGGTAGCATATAAACGAATTTTTTTAGAGAAAATTTAAATTATGAGGTAAAATTATTTGTGTTTATAAGCGAGGAGTGCTTATAAGCGGGATGCATATATCGAAATATTTTCAGTATATTGTTAAACAAAATTCAAGTTTGCATAAGTTTTGGTGCTATTAAGCGGGGAGTTCTTATATCCGGGGTGCTTATATCCGGGGAATACTGTACATACATACATATGTATGTAAATAATAAAATTTCTTCTCTTAATTACCCTCTCTAAAGTTAAGTTTACTGTGTATTTATTTTAGAGGGCACGTGCGGCATTTTATAGCATTTGAAAGCATTCCATAAAGAAGAAATAAATAAATACGCTAAGCAATAAGAAATATAAATAATTCACAAATATATTGAAATAAAAAATATAGAAATAATAATAAAAATATTAAATATGGAAGAGCTGAAATATATTGGAAATGGAGCGAATTTTTTTCAATATTTCATTTAATTTTATACTTCAAAGTAAAATTCTAATGCCCTTGAATTGTAGATTTTAAAATAAAAAAATTATTATGTTATTTGATCCATTAACTGATTATTTGCAAACTCATTACATCGTATATTTTTCCTAAACAAATTTAAATTGAAAGTGTTATACGAGGGCAGTTCGGAAAGTTCTTAGCCTAGCACAGAAAGCGCGATATAAACAGAAAAAAGTTAAGTGTTTTGGAAACTTCCATCTCTGTTATGAACACATGTTAAATTTTGTTTCGATCTGGCAACTCCTATAGAAACAGGTGTTCAAAAAAGACGCATCCGCGATTTTTTTACAATGGAAAAATTAGAAATGCGTGCTGTCATTAAATATTTCCATACAAAAGGTTTATCGGGACAAGAAATTCATAATGATATGGTGAATGTGTTAGGTGAAAGTGCTCCTTCATATGCAACAGTAAAAAATTGATGATCATATGAACCACGTAGTGGACCACGTAGTGAACCACGTAGTGGACGTCCAAAAACAGCAACAACAACAGAAATTGTAGCCAAAGTGCATGATATGGTATTAAATGATCGACGAATAAAAGTGCGTGAAATTGCTAACATCATGGGCATCTCAAATGATCGAGTCCATTTAATTTTGTGTGAAGAACTACAGATGAAAAAGCTTTCTGCAAGATGGGTGCCGCATTTGTTAACAGTCGACCAAAAACGCATAAGAATGAACATTTCTCAAGCTTGTTTGGATCGTTTTAAGCGAAATAAAATGGGTTTTAAGCGTCGTTTCATAACTGTTGATGAGACATGGATCCACCACTATACTCCAGAGACAAAAGAACAATCCAAACAATGGACTAAAGCTGGAGGAAGTGCCCCAAGGAAGGCAAAAACAATTCAATCGGCTGGTATGGTTATGGCAACGGTTTTTTGGGACTTCAAAGGTATTTTATTGATTGACTATCTGCAAAAGGGTAAAACAATAAATTCAGAGTACTATTGCAACCTTTTGGATCAATTAAATGTACAAATTCGAGAAAAACGTTCTGGCTTACAACACAAAAAAATAATTTTTCATCAAGATAACGCACCAGCGCACAAGAGTGTTTTAACAATGGCTAAAATCAACGAATTAAAGTACGAGTTGCTTGACCACCCACCTTATTCTCCTGATTTAGCTCCCAGTGACTTTTACCTGTTCCCAAATCTAAAAAAATTCCTTGCTGGCAAGCGTTTTACCTGAAATGAAGATGCAATTACAGTTGTAAACCACTATTTTGAAGACCTTGAGGAAAACTATTTTAATCAAGGCATAGAATTGTTAGAAAAGCGTTGGACAAAGTGTATTGAAGTTTCAGGAGATTATATTGAAAAATAAAAATATTTTTGAAAAACTAACTATTCTCTTTCATTGATAGGCTAAGAAGTTTCCGAACCGCCCTCGTATGTGTAGATGCTTTATTTTTATATTTCTAACGAAATTGCATACATAATTATGTATGTATAATGAAATAATTGAAAAATAAACACTCCTAATTATATTGAAAATTTGGATGTAGCATATTTGGCATTTTAATTTTAGCCTTGTTTTTGGTTGGCCTTTAAAAAACAAAATAAATTTGAATTAAGAAGACTTTCTTGTCAGTTATAGGAAGAAATATGTTCAGAAGAGCAAATAAAATATGTAAAAAAAAAAAAAAATAAAAAAAATTTACAACGTTTCAGATTTATTGTTCATCCCTCAAGTTTTTTTTTTATGAATTTTTTGAAACACCAGTAACACGCTTTCAATATTCATATTTGTTGATTCTTGTGTTTCTTTCATTTGTTGTTCTTTGCAAAAACTTTAAATCAGATTAAAGATTTATGAAATCTCATAAGGCTTAAGTATTAAAGTACGAAATTTTAAAACAATAAGATGTAAAATAATTTGCATTAGTTGCAAAAGTTGTAATGAAAACTCAAATATTTTATCGTTAAACTTTAAACTTAAGATTTTTGTTCCATTTTATCTGCATTTGTTTAACAAAGATGCAGTCAGTACAGTGCACGCGCGCTAATGTGAACACCGCATTATGTGAACACCGCTTAATGTGAACAGTTTTTTCGTTCATTGGCTACTCTAAAAGATGAAAAAATGTAAAAAGCCCTATAATTTGAACAGGATTTTTTTTTTAATTTGAAACGTTAGATACTGTGAAGAGAGTTTGTGAAGATTAAATTATAAATTTAAATTATAAAAAAATCATAAATAATGATTTTTGTTTAAAATATGGTAAAATTCTCTTAAAATTTTCGGTATTCGGAAATGTGAACAATTCGCAAAAGTGAACAACGCCAGTTTTAATTAGTTCACATTAGCGCGCGTGCACTGTAATTTAATTTTGTTTACTGCTAAGCAAATAATGCATTTTATAGTGCGGATGAGCAATATTAATCACTTCATTAATAATTAATTATACGTACTGATGGTCCTCTTATGATGTACACTAGAGATGAGCGATATTTTCAAAACTGTGATTTAATCACGGTGATTGATAATTCACTGATAACTACAGTGATTGAAATTGCCAAATAACAGGTACTAATAATGTCGTTCTTTCAAAATTGTTACATACTCAAATTTATTTCATTTTGTTTTGATTATTTACTTTTGTCTTTTATACATGAACTTTCTGTGAAACTTAATTGTCAAACTTCATATAAAAAAAATTACATTAAAAATAATAACATTGATGACACCACCAGTGTTGCCACGAAAAAAAAAATATTGTAACCAACATTTGTGAAAAAAATCACCAAATAAGAAAAAATATAACCAAAACTAAATTCGCAGTTTTTTTACTTTATTTTTTTCAAATTTAAATTACAATTAATACAACAGAGTAAGAAAAGAAACAAAAAATAACAAAATAAAATTTTAGTCTTACTAATTAATACATTTCTACAAACAAAACAAAAGCTCTTTTTATAAGAAAAATAAATAACCAAAACCGGAAAAATCTACACATCTACACATTGAACAAAAAAATAACCAATTTTGGTTAGAAATAACCAAAAACGACAACACCGGACACCACTTTGATTTTGTTTAGTAGTCTTTTCATAGTATGTATCTAGTTGTCTCTTTCTTACGACTTAATAAAATATGTTATTGTCATTATTGCATTATTGGAATACTGTGATCACAATCACTGTTTTAAAGAACAGTGATTAACAAATCACGTTTACTGAGAACAACGTTCTTCAAAAATCACTGGATCGCTCATCTCTAATGTACACAACAGATTTCCTGAAAATAATACAAACAATATCTGCTCTATTATGAGCTGTCAAGTATGAATAATTCACTGTAACTAATTGCTAGTTATTGATATAATTAATTAATTAAATAAAAATCATAAGTATTTGTAGCTGTTTGTCTATAATTTACAGCATCTAAGTAAGTCTAGTTATTGCGTATTAATACAGAAATAACAGCTTTTAGCGAAATTTACTACCTTATGCATAGGCTTGCCAGATTCCGATTCGCAAAAAGCTGGACAATGGGTTTTAAAAAGCTGGAAAAAACAAAAAAAGCTGGACATATAAAAATACTGAGAAAATGTTAATTTTGGTTTTGTGTAAATAATTTTTATTAAAATATAATTTTTATTAAAGTATAACAAATGTACAATCAGTGTTGGCTAACATAATTTGACAAAGTTAATGTGACAATTATTGCCCAAGAAATTGCGGTGTACCAAAAAAATCTCTATTTAGCTGGACAAATTCAATTTTAGCTGGACAAGCATCAAAAAGCTGGACAATCCAGCCAAGTCCAGCCAGGCTGGCAACCCTACATATGCACCACCTGAGTAAATGTTATGTGTTCTATGAAATTGATATAAAATACGTTAAAGAGATTTACTTATAATAATAATTATTTATTTAATACGTTGACTGCCAACTACGAGATAACTCGTAAATTGCGTTCCCTTCTAGGGTGCCAACTATGAGTTATCTCGTACTCACTAAATGTGAAAAAATCAAATTCTTATTTTTGGCCAGTTTTCTGAAAATTGCCGTGGCTGTCAACATGTTAATGATAGAATTAAATGAATTTAAAAATTAAGTGCTTTGCATTATTTTTGACAGTTCGAAAGGCCTTTGATGATAGAATATTCCTTGAATAGAATCTACCCAAATATTTATTGATTTTCTATTTTTATTTGACAATTTTTTTTGTTCATATTTCTACTTTAAACACTTTATTTATTAAGTGTAAAAACATGGCCACTTAACATTTTGTACTCGTATTTCAATTTGAATTGAAACTGATTTTAAACAAAAATTTAATACAGTTAGCAACTAATCGACCTAACTATCCATAGAAATCTAGAATAGATTCAAGAAAATATTGTTGCAATATGTTCTTAACTGTGGCTGTTGATGTAAATATACATACATACATAATTGGTCATTACAACCCTTCAGTCAGGATTACGATCTACATAGCTTCTCACACCACTCGTGTTGTATGCGTTAATTTTATACATGAGTGGCGAGACCGACAGTTTAAAGTCGACTCCGAACAACAGATTTTTAAGAAGCTTTTCATGGCAATTTTATTTACTCTCAGAGTTTTTGCCAGAAATCTGCTAAGAGGAAGTCGCCGAAGAAATATTTTCATATTTTCGTTTTGATGTCTGACCTGGGATTCGAACTCGGGCCTTCAGTCTAATAAGCCAACACACTACCTACTAGACTACGGCGACGTAAATACCTACTAGACTACGGTGATGTAAATATAATTCTGTTTAATTAGTATAAAAAAAAAAAATAAAGTAAATCACATCAAATTACGGTTTCATTGAAACTCTTAATATTATAATAAATTGACGTAAAGACTGCATTAGTATTTCTAACTGCTCTGTAAGAAGAACAAAAGATTTACTTTCACTTTTTCTGCTTTTCTTGCATTATTCATTTAAAATATTTCCTGTGGGTAGGTGTGCACATACCAAAGTAAATTTATGGTCAAAAGATTGATGTTGAATTTTATGACCAAAGATGACATAAAAGTTTTTATTACCCATAATTTTATAATAAAATTATATTTAAGAAATATTCGCATACTATAGGAAGAGAAAGATATTCAAAGAGAAAAATTTTTAATTTCCTGTGGTTTGGAAAATCATTTTTGAAAAAGAAAATTTGATTACAATAATTTTTATTGAACTGAATCATCCTAAACAAAATCTACTTGCTAAGTAGCGACAAGACAAAATTAATTGGAATCAGTAAGTCGCCGTAGTCTAGTAGGTAGTGTGTTGGCTTATAGACTGAAGGCCCGAGTTCGAATCCCAGTTCAGATATCAAAACGAAAATATGAAAATATTTCCTCGGCGACTTCCTCTCAGCAGATTTCTGGCAAAAACTCTGAGAGTAAATAAAATTGCAATGAAAAGCTTCTCAAAATACTGTCGTTCGGAGTCGACTTTAAACTGTAGGTCCCGCCACTCATGTATAAAATTAACGCACACAACATAAGTGGTGTGAGAAGCTAGGTCGTAATCCTGACTGAAGGGTTGTAATGACCAATTATGTATGTATGTATGTGCCGGTATTGTTCTAAAATCATAAGTTAATCCTACCTAACCTATCTTTATTATCTTTCTCTTAAATTCCATTTTTAACCATGTTTCTTAACGAAATTTTAATTATACTTGTTGACACAATGATATTTGTTTCGAAATTAAATTTTCACTTAGACTAGAGCTTTAAACAAATTTACTACACACAACTTATGATTGTTCGATGAGTAAAATAAATTCCTAAATTAAAATAAATTAAAATTTATTTTATGTGGTACAATTGCAAAAAAATATTCAAAATATTCAATTCAATAATGAGTTGCTAAAATGATTTCTTCTCATCGAATTATCATTTGAAACCTCTTTTTCTTTGCTACACAGCATATGAGGAAGTCATAATTGTGACTTTAATATACAAGAATTTATTTATGTTTTATTTTATAATCAAAACAAACTCAAAGACCTATGAGTATTTTGACTGCAAAGGCACAAACGCCCTTTATGTTCTTGATGTTCCTTATTTTGAAAACATAAAACAGTAGAGCTAATTCAACTGGAATGTATTGATTTTGAAACATGTTCATAAATGCACACTGATGTAATAATTCTTTTATTTGAAGAATTATTTCGTATCGGATTAAAAAATATCACAATTTTGTTAAATCATGAACCGCATAATTTATTATTTACTCGAAAAATATTTTATAAATCAAAACATTTTTTTTTTAATATCCCTAAGCATATTCTGTCAGCGAGTCTAACGCCTACGTTTCATTGCAACATCAATCAAACTCTTGATGGCTTTATGCTTGAAGCCACCTATTTATAAGTGCTGCAGACAAATGGTTATAAACGACTTTGCCAGCTGTTTGTAAAATTTCATTTTACAGCGACTAAAAAAATTAAATACAAAAAAATGTGTATAAGTGTATCGGATTTTTACATGAAAATTATCAACAACAAGCATACAACGTTGTATAATCGTCCAACAATACACTCAATACAACGATACAACGGCTTGTGTGAATTGACCAAATATTTAGTGGTATGCAGCACACACTCAGAATCACATAAACATTTGGGCAATTCACACGACTTTGTATCATGTATGTTGTATTGAATACAAAAAAAGACAAAAGTTTTATTGGTCGGCATTTGTTGACGCATTGATTCCTTTCCACAATATGAATTTGCGCAAACATTTGTAGATTTTTATTTAAGCATTTTCAATTAATTTATGTCTGAAGCATGTCTCTGGAATTTTAAAAGATTATTGTTAATTAAATTCCATTTCAAATTTTTCAATTTGGGTGGTATAATATCGCCACTTGCATTATGTACATGAAATTCTAGCCTGACAGAGGTGTTTTGACCTTTCATATTGTTACATTTTTACCTTTTTAAATTTTAAAACGTTTAAATTATGAGTTCGTTAATTGCAAACCAAGTAAAAACAAATATGTGTTTTATTTCAATAAAACTCTCTCTTTATTGTTCACACTTTTATGCCACTTGGTTGTTTGTGAACGCTCAATGCTATGCTGTATTGTGTATTTCGTATTCCAAATGTATTTTTTTTGGCATTAAAACAATTTGATGGCACGAAACCAACACAACTTTTGAAAAACATATGAAGACACATTTTTTTCATTCACACAATTTGATAGCACGAAACCAATACAACTTTTAAAAACATATGAAAAAAATGTGTATAAATGTATCGGATTTTTACATGAAAATTATCAACAACAAGCATACAACGTTGTATAATCGTACAACAATACACTCAATACAACGATACAACGGCTTGTGTGAATTGGCCAATTGTTTTCTATTAAATGGTTTCATAATATTTCTATTTATTCATCTTCATACACGACTGACTGAATTCTAACTGAATCCTCGTTGCTCGCTTATCTTGCCTTTTATATCACTGGATCAACAGTGTGATGAATGCCCTTGAAGGATGATGACGACCTTCGGGAACAATCCAAAAATGTAAACAACTCGTCATCATTGTTGTTCGTGTATCTTGTTTACTTTCGTCCAGGCAGAATTGTTGTTGTTTTGTTTATTTGTCTTTCCGCTATAAGTTTTTTATACACGGACGTTGTTGCTATGTTTTTGTTTATTCATCGATCTTGTAAACAAGCCCGTTGTTTTTGTTGCTACATATATGTTTACTTATTCGTTGATCACGTGATCAAGTCCATTGTTTTGTTTTTGGAGCTTTTGTTTATCATTTTATGCGTGATCAAGTCCATTGTGTTGTTTTTGGAGCTTTTGTTTATTATTTTAATAACACCATTTCCATTTTAGTAATAATACAAATTATACAATTCGATGAAATTAAAAAAAAGAAATCACTCAGATACCTGAAAATTATTCTAGAGATTTTTGTTGCACTGAATCTGAGGTAAATACCTTTAACAAACTGTTGATGTAAAGGCAGAGAATCCCAAATGGAATTAATCTAGAGTTCATAATGGAAAATGGACCTTCAAATGGCAAATACAATTAAAAACTCCCCATTTCAGTTTTGAAAACAAAAAAATTTAAACAGAAGTACATACATACATAATTGGTCATTACAACCCATCAGTCAGTATACCTCTTATAGGTTATAGGCTATGTACTTGCCATTAAGACAAGTACAGTGCCCGGAGGTCAAGTTGACTCATTGTACACATCTCTTATGTTGTGTGCATTAATTTTATAATTAACGGCGGTGTGGCGGAACCTACAGTTTAAAGTCGACTTCGAGCGACTTATTTCATGGCAATTTTATTTACTTTAAGAGTTTTTGCCAGAAATCTGCTGAGAGAAAGTTGCCGAAAAAAGTTTTTTTCATATTTTCGTTTTGATGTATGAACTGGGGTTTGCACCGTGGCCCTACGTCTAATAAGCCGTCACACTACCAACTAGACTACAGCAACAGAAATCAGTTTTCTAAATAGAAATTGAAGAAATAATTTTTAATTATAATAATAATAGTAATAATAATTTATATACACCGTAATTTTTTATTTTAACAGATTTAGTTAAGTGTTTCATATCATTTATCTTTATTTTGTGTCAATTTCTTTTTAATTAAATAACTTTCTTTTGTATGACAAAAAAATCACGTATTGTCTACAGGGTGGCTGATATGTATTGCAACCAACTTCAGGTTATCATTTGTAAACCGCTCGTCTGACAGCTGACAGAACTATTCCAGTGACAGTTCATTTTATTATTTACAAGCTTACAAAAGCATTTTGATCTATTGCATTCAGAAAAAAAGTTATTCGTGATGGAATTCAAGCGTGATAGAGTGATTGCTTTATATTTGGCTGGAAAACCACAGGTGGCTATCGTTAGAGCCCTCCAGCATTTAAATGTGAATAAATCTTTTGTTTCTCGTACCATTGCTCGTTACCGTGATACTGGCAGTGTTGCATCGCGTCCAAAAAGTGGACGAAAAAAAAACGGTAACAACACCAGAAATGATCCGAAAATTGAAGGCCAGATTTGATCGAAATCCACGCCGCAGTGGTAGAAAAATTGCTCGTGAGCTGAACATATCGCGAGAACGTATGCAACACATATTGAAAAATGAGCTTGCACTAAAGCGATTGAAGTTCCAAAAAGTTCAAGAGCTCACCGATGGACAAAAAAAAGTTAGACTGGAAAGAGCCAAGGAGTTACTTCGCTTGCACGTAAGTGGCCAGTTACCAAATTTGGTTTTCTCCGATGAGATGCCATTCCAAATTGAGCAGTTTGTGAACAAACAAAATGATCGGGTTTACTTGCCAAAGAGGTCAGCTGAAAAATTACACCTGCGATTGGCCACCAGAACTCAAGCCCCGCCGATGGTAATGGTGTGGGCCGCCGTAACGGCCGATGGTCGCTCCCCGCTCGTATTCATCGACCGTGGGGTCAAAATAAATGCCGAATATTATCGGGAAAATGTCTTAAAGACAGTATTGAAGCCATGGGCAGACAAACATTTCGGCCGCAGATAGGGTTGCCAGCCTGGCTGGACTTGGCTGGATTGTCCAGCTTTTTTGATGCTTGTCCAGTTTCAAGCTAAAATTTAATTTGTCCAGCTAAATAGAAATTTTTTAGTACACTGCAATAACTTCATGTTATCTTTGTCAAATCATGTTAGCCAACACTGATTGTACATTTGTTATACAACTAAGTTATGATTTCCTTCTTCTATCCTCACTTACAACATGTCTCAACACTTGAACAGCTGATGTCATAATAAATTTTATTGCGAGCGATAGTCAATTTCTTTACGTACAGCTTTTATTTTTTTGTACATGAAAATAATGAAAATTATTTGCAGAAAATCTTGAAATGGATATTGATGAAGAAGCTGGTCCATCAAAAAGACGACTCACAACTTTCTGTGATAGATGGAAAGAGTTTGCAAAATATGCTAATTGGACAAGAAAAAAAGATAATTACACGGCAGAGTGTAAATTATGCCAAACAGACATTATAATCAAATATGAAGGCAGCCGCTCGCTTGATAAACACATAAAAACAAAAAAAAAAAACATAATAAAATGGAGATGTCGCAGAAGTTGTCTCAAACTATTTCGAATTTTGTAGTCCCAACAGAGACAAAAATTGTATTTTTTTATGTCCAGCTTTTTTTTGTTTTGTCCAGCTTTTTAAAACCCAATGTCCAGCTTTTTGCGAATCGGAATCTGGCAACCCTAGCCGCAGACCATGGACATTCCAACAGGACTCAGCACCACCGCACTCAGCACGCGTCAACCAAGAATGGCTTAAAAAGGAGGTTCCTCGCTTCATTTCTACCGCACAATGGCCACCAAAATCTCCGGATCTCAATCCGTTGGACTTTTGCGCCTGGGGCATTTTGGAGAGTAAGGTTCTCACTAAAAAATACCAAAGTGTCGATCATCTCAAGACGGCGCTTCGCCGGGAATGGGCCAAAATACCGCAGAGCCACTTTCGTGTAGCCTGTGATGGCTTTGTCGGCCGTTTGAAGGCCATAATTCGTACCAAAGGTGGCCAATTCGCATAAATCTAAACTGATTCTAAAATTTTATGTTATTTCCAACATTTTTTGCTTTTGAACAATAAAATTAAAACAAAAATTAAAATAATATAGCGCTTTACTTTGTTGCATTATATATCAGCCACCCTGTACAAATATTGTTCTTAAATACAAACGAAAAAAGAGAAAATAAAAGTAAAAGTAAAAAAGTTCTGCCAGAAAAATAATAGGCTGCCGATGAACAATAATAACTTCAACGCTAAGCATACCAAAAAAAGGAAGAATTTGGCTAACTTTATAAAAGTTTATTGAGAGAAAACTTTTGTTAAATTGAATTAAAGATTAACTTTGAGACTATCATTGGATATATTAGTAGTAAATAGTAAATAAAGAATATGTAGATAAATTAATATATTCACGGAGGGCGTCTCTATCACCCTATCACTTGCTTAGCTAGAAAAACTTGATCAAAGAAACTGAAACAAATCAATACAAAACTAAAAAAACGGGTGGGGATGCCTTTTGACAGCTTTATGTTTAAATTTCATATAATTTATCACACATAAAAAACGCCAGTGAGGAATTATCAGACTTTCGCCCTATATCCTTGCTATCTAATCTTGGAAAAGTATTTGAACACATCTTGAAGGAAAAACTTGAAAATGAATTCATAATAAACCCCATATCGAATCTTCAATTCGGTTTTAGACAATTCCACTCTACACAACACGCACCACTGAAGTTCCACAACGACATATCCTCAAACTTGAGAAATCAAATTTGCACGGTGGCAATATCATTAGATATAGAAAAAGCTTTTGATTCAGTATGTCATAGTAGTATTATTTATAAATTAATAGATTTGGGAATTGATCCTTACTTGGTCAAATTAATACACAGTTTTCTATCCGACCGTAAATTTACTGTTCAAATACAGAGTACGTCCTCGTCATTAGGATATGTAAATAGTGGAGTCCCTTAGGGAAGCGTCCTAGCACCATATTTATTTAACCTATTTCTTCATGATTTCCCACATACCGCACAAAACTCTAAGGCAATTTTATACGCAGATGACTGCCTAGTTTATGCTCACAGCGAATCGCCAGCCCAAGCTCTCCAAAATGTAACAAATCATATTGAACTGATAAATGATTTCTATAAAACTTGGGAAATAAAAATTAATGCTAATAAATCAGAAGCCATCTGCATCAGGAATGCGTCCGGAAAATGTCATCGGTCAGTGGTACCACAAAGTAAAACACTACGTACAGTCCTTGATGGGGTAGAGATTCCATTTAAATCCTCAATTAAATATCTAGGCATTACTTTTAATAAGCTTTTAAAGTTTAACGAATATGCACGTTCAGCACTGCAGAAGGCAAAATAAATAGCTGGTATGTTTTCATATCAATTTAATAGCAAACATCTACCTCAGAAAACCAAGCTGCTACTATATAAGGTGACGATCAGATCTGTCTTGTTATATGGGTTCCCAATCTGGTTCACTATTTCACCAATAGTGGCCAAAGATTTGGAAATATTTGAACGGAAAATTCTGCGGAAGTGTATCAACAAACATTACGTAAATCGCACAAGGAGATACTCAAATACTTACGTATATGATACTTCGGGAGTTCAAGCATTCTGCAAATATGCACTTCATCACCTAAGGATATTTGTTGAAAAATTGGCCACTCACGAAAACCCCCTGATGAATGAAATTCATGAGCTGGAAAGAGATCTACATTGGTCAGGCTCTGCTTACCTATCCCCTGTTGGTATATTGAACGAGAACCTAGACAACGATCCTGACCCACATACAATGCCACAATTCTTCACCAAAATAGTGCCTGGCTCCCATAGGGGCTAAAAAGAAAAATATCTAATATTACGAGCTCAGCTCACTCCATTTTAACTAGAATAAGTTCTTGATATATACCTGAACTTTCGTATTATATCGTTATTTAATATTATATATCTGTGATATCTACAGTCAACGTATGTTGCTTCGACATTTTGAATTCTGTAGCCATAATTAATTTTGTAACAGATTTTTTGTTGTTATCTCGTTTTAAGTGTTATGTATTCTGTCTGTAAAAGTTAAAGGTCGTGAGCAAACCTTGTTCTCTTTTAATGTTATGTTGTTTAACATATCCTTTCAAAAAAGAAAAAATAATTAGCAAGTAGCGTTTTTTCCATAAATCATCGCATAATAGAATAAGACAACAATAGTTCTGTGTTATATACATACATGTTAATATTTAGTTAAGTAAACACATGTTATCGAAAAAGAAAAAGTCTCAATAAAAATTTACTTACTTACTTATCACACATAATCCTGACGAATAAAAAAAAATTACAATGAAATGATAGTTTTCTAAAGAAAGTTTTTCAATAAAACATTTTAAAAGTGTTACATCAATTGCTTTCTTCATTTCCTCCTTTTCTTTTTTAAAACTTTTTTTCATTTTTTTCTTTCTCCTTTGATTTTCCAATCCAATTATAAGTATATTTATAAACATGCACAGAACGGAATTGATAATGTCTGTTAGTTATGCCATTTCACCAAAATCTACAAACAATCGAAGTTCTTGTTTGTTTTGGAATTTTCAAATAATTTGCATTTAAATTGCTTATTTTGCTTAAGAAACAAACAAAATCAACACAGTATTCTCTAGGCAGGCGTTATAGTGAGTGATATGAAGAAAAGCGAAAAGACAAAAGTCATGGCAACAAATATGTGGGAATCACTGTTTTTTTTTTTTTTTTTTTTGAATATGTTTACAACATATGTATGCCTTTTAAAAAATAAATATGAGAAGTTCAATATCCCTGCAGGAAATGTCAATAGTGAAACTGTACTGACTTACTATTGACACAGTCACCAGTACTACTGACTTATTATATGACAGGCAGTGCTTTTTACTATAGACATTTAACATGTGCGTGTCATTGAAAATCTACTACTGACATTAGTACTATTGACTAGGTACTTCTTTTGGGACCATATATAGACATTGGAACCAGTGAATCAATAGTACAATTTAGCAGTTCTAGTCTACACTTTTGGTACTTTTCTGTAGTAAAAGTCGACAATAAAATTTCAATTTTTGTAAATATTTGATATTTTATTAAATATAAAAACTAAAAAGGTACAATTAATTAAGTCTCTCTTATTTATATAGAAACATCAAAATAACTTTTTTGTTTTAATAAAATTAAGTAAAATTATTAATCTTCTTTGGGAGAGTCGTCTTCTTCACGATTTTCATTATTTTTGATTTTGCTGCGACCCATTTGTTTGAAATTGTTTGGCGCTGAAATGCTGCTCTAAGTGTTTTGTCCGAATTTTCATTGAAAGTTGATATTACATCTGATATTAAAAAAACGAAACAAATTGTTAAAATATTACAAATATTTATGAGAACACAAACAAGCATTTATTACCTAATAGGGCTTTAAAAACATTTGAGTATTCGCGCAACCTCTTTTTGCCAAAAGAGCCATCAACATTAAAATTCATGATAATATTTTGGCCAAATATTTCATGAAGGTTTCGTTCTGCATTACCCGCAAGAAGTGATTTTATTTGTCGAATCTATTGAATATAAACAAAAAATGCAATTTTATTCGTTGAAGTAGTTCCACAATAAAAGTAAATACTTACGTATGGGTCTGAATGAGTTTTCAAAATAGCATCAAATTCTCTCAGTTTTTCTTCAGAGTTGATAGGGAAAAATTCAATAAGATTTGAAGCAATTTCATTTTGTTTAACAATTGTGTGCAATATACCAATTTTTTATCTTCTCGCGTAAACTATATTTTGGAAAATCTATTTGAGACGACACAGAACATTCAGGCTCCACAAAATTTTCACAATTTACAGTTGGACTTATAATTGTCTCATTTTCACTACTTCTATTTTTATATAACATTGATTGTTTTTTTATTAAACGTTTATAATTTCTTGACAATTTTTTTTCTCATCAAAGGCAAATTAAATAATTGTTGACGCTTCGATCACAACGTCACCATAAAGTCACCAATATAGTCGACAAAACTGGTGACTTGGAGACACTTGTCGACATGTTTCCTTCAGGGATGTTATCCTTTAATAGTAGTGTATGCGTTTCATTTCAAAAAATTTTCCGTCTGTACTGAATATAATGAAGTTTATATAACCGATCCTTTAATAGAGGCAATAAAACAAACAGTGAAGCATACAAAACTTTAATATCCATTCAAAAAGACCATAAATTTAAATTTTGTAATTTATAATTCATGTACACATATGTATTTCTGTCTATTTCTATATAGGATTATGCTATGTTCACACGGCAGCAATTATTCGTAATTCGCTCTCTCATTCATAATTCAACATCCAATTATGTGTTGAATTACGTAATTCGCCATACAAAATTTTGTGAGCGAATTACCCAAATTGTATGTAATTCAATTTCTACTACCCTGTGAATTACTTAAAAATCAATGTAATCTCTAAATTTTATCGTATTTTTGCCATCACCAGATAACCAAATAAATATTGTAAACAATAAACAATAATGGAATCCAAAAAAAGGATTTTAAAAAAAAATTTATTTATTAGAAAGTTATTCGAAAAATTAGCGGAGGAAGCCACTATGTGTGTAGAAAACCTGTTGAAAGTATTTGTAGCCTTTTTTCCATTGTTAACACAATTTTACAGCAAATAATTTAGCAATAAAAAGAAGAAGAAAAGAAGAACTGTCAAAAGGAATTACAAATTTGTCATGTGCACATGATAATTCATATAAGTAATTCAAAACAGAGTGCGAAGTAATTCGAAGGCTAGTGTGAACATAACATTAGGTCTGCTATATTAACCACTTCGACCCATAATAAGCTACTGATATTCTGTTGATGAGAAACTAGTGCCAAGTTGACCATTCAAAAATTGTAATTAGAATTATAAACAAAAGCTACAAAAACAAAACAGTGCATTAAATAAACCTGTTTAAAAATTATCGTACTGTTTAATATAACAACAAACACCAGCATAAAATTGGTTAACAAGTAAACAAAAATCCACAAACAACACTACAAGAATAAATGTAAACAAAATACACAAACAACAATAACAAATGTAAGCAACGATGTTTACATTTATAGAGATTTCGAGAGGGCGAAGTGATGAACATTTGCCTTCAAGAACATTCATCAGACAGTTTACTCTGCCATTTAAAAGGCAAGGCAAAGGAAGCGACGGAGTGAAGTTCAGTCAGTCTTGTGTGAAGACGCGGTGTGTTTGAAGAGAGTAACCGTGGTTTGAAGATCTCTGTTACAAAGATCAGTCGAACAATTGTCTAGTAATTGCTATTGTTTATGCAAATGGTATAAAAATGATATAAAATATGGTAAAAATATGATATAAAAATATTATATAGTCGCCGTAGTCTAGTAGGTAGTGTGTTGGATTACTAGACGTAAAGCCCGGGTTCGTATCCCAGGTCAGGCATTAAAACGAAATATAAAAAAAATATTTCTTCGGCGACTGCCTCTCAGAAGATTTCTGGCAAAAACTCTGAGAGTAAATAAAATTGCCATGAAAAGCTTCTGAAAAATCTGTCGTTCAGAGTCGACTTTAAACTATAGGTCCCGCCACTCATGTATAAAATTAACACACACAACATAAGTGGTGTGAGATGCAACGTCGAAATCCTGACTGAAGGGTTGTAATGACCAATTATGTATGTATGTTATGTAAATGGTATAAACAGAGGAATAACCAAAAAGGCAATTGTTGTTGTTTACATAAAGTTGTGAACAGTGGCACACACAATTGTGCGAATAATAAAGAATTTTAATTAAAACTAAATACACTAGAACCCCGACTTGCGTCGACCCGATTTGCGTCGTTTCGATTTGCGTCGCTTTTTAAAAATTGACAAAACTCAGCTTGCGTTGTTGCAATTTCAATTCGCGTCGATTAAATTTCCGTCGTTTCGTGCCAGATTGGAGTCGATTCGATTTGCGTCGTTTGAATCCCAACTTGCGTCATTTAAATTTCGACTTGTGACGCTACATACGTTTAATTTTTTTCTTGCAGCATTGAGTACTACCATTTTAGTATTTGTATTGTGGTACATATTTAGAAGTTTTTTTTGTATTTTAAAATTCTTGCAACTTCTGTTTATTGTTTTGTTATTTCTTTATAATAATTAAAAAACATTTGTTGAACTAAATAAAATAATGAAAAGTGTTTTCATTATTCATTCATTTTGCTTTCGTTTGAATTCTTGGTCCCAATGAATTAAATTTCGATGCATTTGTATAGAAAAAGTTGTTTCGATTTGCGTCGCAATTCTCCGGTCCCCATTAACGACGCATGTCGGGGCTCTAGTGTACAAAATTTATTTTTATTTTATTTGCAATCTACGAGCTCATATTTTAAATGTTTTCAAAAAGGTAAAAACGTAACAATATGTATGTAGTTTAACTACTTTCTTTGGCCTTCTTCGTACAATATTTGGAACTCCTTTACTCTCCGACCGAAGAAGTACGTTAAAATATCGCGTTAGGGCTTTTCTTCAAAGTTCATATTAAAAGTATATTATCGAGTCCTGTTTCTCTCATATGTATAGGGAGAAAGGACTTGATAAAAGTAGGGTTCACTCTGCTTTTTATTGTCCTTATTGCATTGTCGTATGGAGAGTTCAAACTTAAGCTTCACTCTTCATAAGTAAACAATTGTCTTGCAGTTATCTTCTCGATGTATTGCAATGTAAATGAAATTTAATTGTAATAATAATGAATTGTACACTTCAACAGCAATACGTTGTAGTTTATCGAAATCAACACAATGAATGGCCATTCAATTTAAGTGAATAAATTAATATTCCTTAATTAACCGATTATTGAAATACTGAACAATTTAATAATGACTTATGTAAGCCATTTATTGTTTAAATGGTGTGAATTTAATTTAAAATTTTCCTACAGTTTGTCGTAATCCTGACTGAAGAGTTGTAATGACCAATTATGTATGCATGTACAGTTGGTTGAATACTATTCTCTATTTTCTCAGTATTCTATTATTTCTCAGTTGCTTACAATGATATTTTTCATTGTTGGTTTTCGATATGAAATGCAATAAGATTTGAATAGAAATTCCATGATTTTGTAGAATGTTCAAAGGAAATTCATATTTTATATTTATACTAGGTGACCCGGCGAACTTCGTCCCGCCCAAAATTGATTTTTTTTATTGCCCAAAACAGGTCACATTATATATTTATTGTAATACGCTGCATAAAACAGTTATATAAAAATAACTAACTTACTATAAGTGTGTGGATCTATCTATCTAGTTCGAAATTTAATCGAAGTCGGTACGTTATGTAAGTGAGGCTTCAAAGAATAACAATAAGAGGCCCGAATCATGGGTAGCGCTGACGAAGTTGTAGTTGTTGTACTCGCTCCAAAACAAAAACTAACAGACATAAATGTTATATATGTACATATGTAGTTATAAACCATCGAATTAGCCGACTTATAGGTATCTTTTAAAGGAGGAAGGTTGCCACGCCCATTTTTGGTGAGTTTGTCTATATCGACTTTACGAACTTATCCACCAAATTGCATTCGTCTACGGTCACTATGTCACTAATTTTAAAGGTTTGCCACGCCTACTTTTTGCTATATCGAATTTTTTTTTAAACCATCTAAACCTGATAAGCTTTCGAACAAAAAAAGAATGGTTAAAATCGGTTCAGTAGTTTAAAAGTTATAGGCATCACTTGAAGTGGGAGGGTTGCCACGCCCATTTTTGGTGAGTTTGTCGATATCGACTCTACGAACTTACCCACTAAATTTTTTTCGTCTACGATCAATATGTACTTAAATATTCAATTTTAACGATTTGCCACGCCCTCTTAACATTTAGGGATATGAAAAATAGATGTTGTCCGAATCTCAGACCTACCCGATATGCACACAAAATTTCATGAAAATCGGTCGATCCATTTCGGAGGAGTTTAACCACTAACACCGTGACACGAGAATTTTATATATTAGATGTAGGCTTGTTTGTTTAAATTCAAAAATAATTAAAAAATTTCTTCAAATATTTGTGGCATTTTACAAAGCATAGTAAATCAGATTTGAGGTATGAATATTTTAAGACAATAAGAGAATTATTATATGAACTACAATGCATGATTGTAATGCATTGCAATTAATCCACATGAAATAATTTTATAAATTAAATAAATTCTCTTTAATTGATGATAATTTAATTTTTTTTTTCTTATTGTTTTCAAATTTGTTTTCACTTAAACAAATGAATTATTATGTCAGGGTCAGTATGATAATTGTTATTATGATTATAATTAATCCCTGCAGGATACAAAATTTTTATGTTCTCGTTACATTAAATTATTCTTTTTGTATTGGACATGTTTCATTAATTTCAACTCAGCATGTCTTTTGTGTAAGTCAACAAGAAAATCTTAAATAAACTTTACTCAAACTTTACTAAACGTGAGCAACAATATTTAAGAGTGGAATGAACTGAGTTCGATGTGTTTATGTATATATGTATGTATGTATGCTTAAATTCATGTAAATCAAATTAATATAAATAAATAAATGTAATATAAATTCAATTTCAAGTACAATAAAATAGGCTCACATATCTCGTGAGAATTGTTTATCAGAATATATTCACTTGTGATTTAATTCATAGGTAGGTAGGTAGGTAGAAGTGGCTGTCCACCCGATGAGCGGACACACTTAGGCCTCATACAGGGCCCATTGTGATACCACAGTTTCATCTTTCCCCTATTCTAGGAACCACTCGGAGCTTCCGATGAAGCGACTTAGACTGCCAATATCCACGCATGACAGTTCATCTACGTCCTCCATGTAGTAGGCACCCAGGTGTTTCTTTCTCCTCCGACCAAGTGCCGGACATGTGCAAAGTAGGTGAAGAATAGTTTCATCCTCCTCTTCATCTCTACAGCTTCTGCAGAAATCATTCGCAAGGTGTCCAAGACCAATACGCCTCGCATGTGTTCCTATAATACAATGCCCCATAATAACCCCGATAACAGCTTTGAGCCTGCTTCTTTGGAGCTTAAGCAGAGTCGTCGTGCGCCTTCTATCCAGCTTTGGCCAGATTTTTTGCGCCGCTCTGCCCTTATCCGAAGCTGCCCATCTACTGTTGGCAAGGTCCACGATTGCATTGTTAATCATAAGCCCACTGGTACTTAAAGGGATCCCCAATGTAGAGAATTCATCAGAGAGCTCGACGGTCGTGCCCCTTCTGGCCAATTCATCCGCTCTGCAGTTGCCGGGAATGTCCTTATGTCCCGGTACCCATGTGATACAAACATCACATCGGTTCGCTATCTCATTGAGACATCTGCGACAGTCGTATACTGTCTTGGAGTTTATCACACTAGAAACCAGCGCCTTGATGGCCGCTTGGCTATCGGAAAGTATAATGATCCTTCGCTTGCGAACATTTTTGTCCGCAACAATTTTCACCGCAGCTTCAATAGCCGACACTTCCGCCTGAAAGACACTGCAGTGATCTGGTAGTCTCATAGACTTGGATATTCCGATTGATCTCGAATAGATGCCAATACCAACGGCTCCTTCTAATTTGGAGCCATCGGTGTAGATTTGTGCGGCATTTCTCGTTAGGTGCGCCACACCCTTTCCCCAGTCCTCCCTTTTCGGGATGGATGTCCTAAAATTCATTGAGAAGTCATATTGCGGTGTCATATAGTCTATGCTTCCGACAATATCAGCTCCCTCAAGTATCCTTGTATGACCAATGCTCGATGCATGCCATTGTCCAGTCGCCCAGAGACGCCTACTGATCCTAGCCGCCACACCCCTGCAGTATCGGTCGAGCGGTAGAAGGTATAAGATCATCTCCAGAGCGATCGTAGGAGTAGTGCGCAGGGCACCACTAATAATTATGCAAGCAGATCGTTGTAGCTTGCGTAACAAGTTCAAGTTCGTTGTCCTATTCAGGGATTCCCACCACACCAGGCATCCGTAGGTCAGGATAGGTCTGACCACCGCTGTGTAGATCCAGTGAGTCATCCTAGGTTTCAGGCCCCATTTCTTCCCCAACACCTTGTTACAGGCGTAGAGGGCGATGGAGGCTTTTCTTAGTCTGTTAGTGATGTTCGGTTTCCACGATAGTTTCCTATCCAGGATAAGGCCCAAGAAGCGCGCCGCCTCCTTGAGTTCCAGTTCCGCCCCGTACAATCTCAGTGGACGAAAAGGTGGAGGTTTGTACTTCCTCGTGAAGAGTACAACCTCCGTTTTACCGGGATTAACACTCAAACCACGACTAGATGCCCACTCCCTAACCTTCCCTAGGGCAAGTTGCATCCTGTCTCTTATAGTGTCAACAAATCTACCCGAAATAGTGATAACAACGTCATCCGCATAGGCAATCGCTCGGCATCCCACGTTTTCCAACATCACTAGCAGCTCATGCATCACAAGATTCCATAGGGGAGGGGACAGTACTCCACCCTGTGGAGTTCCCCTTCCTACTTCTCTGGAGATGAGCGAGCACCCCAGTGTCGGGTAGATTGTTCTTCCACGTAGTAGTCTGGATATCCAGTTCACCAGAGTAATGGGTACATTCAGTGATTTAATTCATGCTACAAGTGAATTTGAAATTTTGTATTATTTGGTTAAAAAGAAAAAAAAAAACGAATCGATCTTATTTAGTATATTAGAACTTATAAAGACACATTTTTAATGCGTCTTGTAATATTTATTTTTTTAATCTGAAACTGCAATCAGTCGTTACCTAGAAACTATGCCATCTACAAACCCGTATTAGATTGTAGTATTGAATGCAGTGATGTGGAAGCTTTGTTTATTAAAGTCTACACTTGAGAAGCAGCACAGCTAAACTTCGTAAAGAATATGGTTTGATTTGTATTCAAGCACCTTAACCTCTTCAGCATGCCGTTTCATTAAAATTAAATACGTTTTATTGACTTTATATTCAAAGATAATTTTTTATTGCCATTCTCATAGATATTTAATTAACTGAAGCAGATTATTATAAATTTTTTTCACGTTCAAGAACATGTTAATCAAGATTCCTTTTAATATCAACACTGCGTAATTATTTTTGTATTCATTCACCATTTTTTTTTTATGAAGTCATAAAATTTCATTGAAGTACGTGACCGAAAGAAAATCAAGAATTTGTATGTAAATATTGCAATAACAGAAATACGATAGAAGCACAAGTATTGTAAAGAATTGTTTTCGATGATTAATTAATGATTTTAGTTTATAAATGAATTAATTTATAATATATTTTGAAATTTATATGCTTAAACATGACAATTGTATGACTATTTTTAACCATAAGCAATAATTTTCAATGGCATAGCGTCTGTTTTTGATATCTACAGTTTAGTGTTTTAAATATAAATTCAAAGTTCTTTTGTTTCACTTTAAAAGTTTGATAAGGGTTATAAAATTTTTCGTTTATTCTTCTTTGTCTTAAAAGAAAAAAAAAAACCCCCAAATAATGCCAGTAAAAGTAGCCATCAATCATAATTAGTGGATGAAAACAAATCATCGTTAATCAGCCTTTTAGTCAATGACAAACATTTTGCATTTACTTAAAAGGATTTGTGAAGGATATTTTTATTTTCATTCTCATTTTCTATAAAAAAAATTTATAAATAAAGTGTGTTATTTTAAAAATTTACAAACAATCAGATCATAGTTCCGCTGTATTTCTTGCTACATTGTTAATATCCTGATACGGCACTTTTTAACATTTTCCTTACTTTTTGGAGCATTACATCATCGGCATATGCGACTTGTGAGCTTCTCGTTATGAAATCTATTAAGCCATAAAAATGATTTGGCATACGAGGATGTTACGCCGTAGTCTAGTAGGTAGTGTAGACGTATGGCCACTGCTCAAACCCCAGCTCAGACATTAACCTTTCTACATCCCTTGAATATGTGCCTTTCCTATTATCCTTTGGGTCAATATGACCCAAGGTTAAAATGTAAACAAAATTTCATATTTAATATAAGAAATTCATTTGATTTGTTGTTTTTTTTATTAAGTATAATAAAAAATAATGATAACTAAAATAAATAAGTCATATATGGCGGGCTTTGATGGAATGTATTGCCAAAAACTGCACCGACCTCGAAACGGAACCAATTGTTCATCTACAGTAACATTTTCATGAGGATTTTAAAAAACTTTGAGCTGATTACTCCACTTATCCCAAACGTTTCTTTTCGGTGCTAGTTTGTCATGAAGTCTTCTTTCTTCTCTATCTTCAGAGCTGTCAAACCGTAGACACTTTGATATGCTCGCAAATCGCTTGAGACTCATTATTGCTCGAAAAATAGGTCTTCCGTTTTTCTCATTCCACAAGCTAGAGAGATTTTATATATATGTATGCACTCTGATCACCAAAAATTAAGCTGAACTCATTGAACGAAAATATTCTAACGTGAAAAATTCGGCACGCACGAAAAAATGGGTGTGAAAAATTCGGCACGCAAGAAAAAATGGGTGTGAAAACCCGTGGAACGTACGAATTCACAGCCGTGGAACGTACGAATTCACACCCATGGAACGTACGAAATCACACCCATGGAACGTACGAATTCACAGCCGTGGAACGTACGAATTCACACCCATGGAACGTACGAAATCACACCCATGGAACGTGCGAAATCACACGCATGGAACGTGCAAATTCACACCCATGGAACGCACAAATTCACACCGAAATATTCAAAGCGAAATATTTTTATTTCATATACTAAACGGAGAATCACCGAATTGCAATTTGAATGAACTCTTTTGTGTACACAGTTCAAGTGTCAATGCGTTGGCATATAATCATAAAACAAATTTCAAGAGATACCTTTGCGAGATTCCCCAAATCCTCACTTTGAGTATAATAAAATTTTGAATGAAAAAATATTAGTTGAAAGCGATTTTATTGATTATTTGATTGAAAATATTATTGATCGATGATTCTGAATGGTAAACTAAACTAAACTAAACTAACTATTAAATGTGTGTAAATCGTGTTTTGAAATGTGGAGGGGGAAGGAAAAATTTAAATTTTATTGTTTTCTTTTAAAAGCATAGTTTTTGTACCTGTGATGGATAAATTAAAGTTTCACGATCATATCTTATAATTAAAGGGAAAAATTTTGCGTTTGAAAATCAAAATTGGGTCAAATTGACCCAAGGAGTGCAGAAGGGTTAAAACGAAAATATGAAAAAATATTTTTTCGGCAACTTTCTCTCAGCAGATTTCTGACAACAATTCTGATAGCAAATAAAATTGCCATGAAAAGTTTCTCAAAAATCTGTCGTTCGGAGTCGATTTTAAACTGTAAGTCCCACCACTCATGTATACAATTAACACACACAACATGAATGGTGTGAGAAGTTTGGTCGTAATCCTGACAGAAGGATTGTAATGACCAATTATGTACTCGTATGTGTGTATGTTAGAATTGAAGTGCAGACATACATTTTTAACGAAAACTCATTTTGGATATAAAATTTACAAATTTGATGTAAAATTAAACTCATTCAGAGACAGTGACTGACGAATTTTGTAAACTGAATTTTTCTTTAAATTTGCCCCAGTTCTGTAACGACCAACAGTTTTTAAAGTATTTTCGACTCGAAATTCAATTTAATATTTCAACACAAATACGTATCTTAACAAATTTCAAGATTTTAAATAAGTTTGAAAAAAATTAACGTCTTTAGCGTCTACAATCCTTCCGAACTTTATTTCGTATGTTTGTCATGTTTGGCATTTTATTTAAATTTGTCTGGATTTTTTTTCTATCACTTTTTATTAGAAAATACAATCTGTCTACAGAAAGGTGTGATTTTTAACTTTATCTTTTCGCCGTATCTTTATGCACTTTTAAATCTGTTTCATATTTATGCCAGCACGTGATGTTATTTTTCTTTTGATTAAATAAATGGGGTCTCTTAATGGACAAATAGAACAATTTTGAATGCAAATACTTTGAATTAAAATTTTTAAATTTTGCATTTCTAGAATTTCAATTAAAAATTATTTTTTCGTTCATATTTTTAAATCAATTTTAATATTTGAAAACTTACCTCTCTCTGCACATGATAAATTGATATGATGTACGTGGGAATTAAGCTTGCAGTTTCTCTCAGAGTTTAATTTAGTTTGCAGTTCAATTACGTAATTGAACGTTGACTTTGGCTAAATAAAGTCACAAGGACATTTGTTTTTGAAAAAAACTACGCCGTAAAGTCTTAAATAGTGGGAGCAATAATTTCCATGAACATTTTTAATACGAGAAAAATAATTTTAAATTTTCCTTTAAGTTTTTTTTTAAATAATTACGTCCATTTCATACATTTCAATCACCATAAACTTTCAACCAAAACGATTTTATTTCATTACAGTTTTATTAAGAGGGCTTCATTTTTTGGCACAACATTTTTCTTTTTAATTATCACATTTATTTGTGTCCGGTAAAGGGGTTAGCAAAACAATTCTCCAAACCACAGAAGACCACAATTTAGTACCAGTAAACTTTTAGCCACAATTTAAATAGAGGACACCTTTTTTATTTACTCGTTGTTTCCTCTTTATTGCGCAGAAAAGATGAATAATTGACTCATTTTTCTATCAGTTACGGTAAATAATGATTTGAAAAAAGAGTTTTAATTGTTTTTATAAATGTTTTATTAAGAAGTGAAATAAAAATTTTATTTCAAACACTTTTCCCTGTTCGTAAAATATTTAATTTTTGTTTTGATGATCTAAAGTAGGAGTAATTTGAAATACTTTTACTATAATTTTAATAAATTTACTCGTTTACTTACATAATATATTGTAGATTGCAAATAAAATAAAAATAAATTTGTGTTTAGTTTTAGTTAAAAGTCTTTATTATTCGCACAATTATGTGTGCCACTGTTCACAACTTTATGTAAACAACAACTATTGCTTTTCTTTGTAATTCCTCTGTTTATACCCTTTGCATAAACAATAACAATTACACTAGAGCCCCGACTTGCGTCGATCCGATATGCGTCGTTTCGATTTGCGTCGCTTTTTAAAAATTGACAAAACTCAGCTTGCGTTGTTGCAATTTCAACTTGCGTCGATTAAATTTAGCCGAATTTGAAGGAATGGAAGAGGATAACATTAATGAACTTTTACTGTCTCACGATGAGGAACTTGATAATGAAAATTTATTATCCATTAATATTCAGCATGCTTTAGAAGACGATGTTATGATAATTGATAATACATTAGGGGGAAAAAAAAATAACAATCTCCAATATTTCGAAAGCTATGCAATTAATTTCCCATGCATTGGATATATTTTCTGAAAACGATCCTGACGAAAATCGTAGCGAGGGCGTAGCAGCATCTGCTGACCAAGCCATTAGTTGTTACAAGGAAACATATCAGCAAAAAAATCTCTAAAAATTCAACAAAACTTTTTGTTAACAAACCTGTAAGACCACGTAATCAAATGGAGTGTTGTTGATTTGAATTTATTATCTGAAGAAAGCACCACATAAACTAAACAAAGCACAATTTCTTCTTTAAAATTTATTTTTTTTATAAATGAATTTTATTGATTTTTGTTAAGTTTTTTTTTGTTAATTTATATTTTTGCTATTTCTTTATAATAATTAGAGAAAACTTTACTGAACTTAATAAAATAATGAAAAATGTTTTCATAATTCTGTTTTATCTGAAATATTAAGTTTTTTTGCTTCATTTTGATGAATTTCAATGCATTTGTATAGAAAAATTTGATTCGATTTGCGTCGCAATTCTACGGTCCCCATTAACGACGCAAGTTGGGGCTCTAGTGTACTAGACAATTGTTCGACTGATCTTTGTAACGAAGATCTTCAAACCACGATTATTCTCTTCAAACGAACCGCGTTTCTGCACACAAGACTGACTGAACTTCACTAACTCAATCGCCTGCTTTGCCTTGCCTACTATATGGCAACGTAAACAGTCTGATGAATGTTCTTGAAGGCGAATGTTCGTGACTTCGCCTTCTCGAAACATTTATAAATGTTAACATAGTTGCTTACATTCTTTATTGTTGTTTGTGTATTTTGTTTACATTTATTATTGTAGTGTTGTTTGTGTATTTTTGTTTACTTGTTTACCATTTTTTTATGCTGGTGCTTGCTGTTATATTAAGCAGTACGATAATTTGTAAACAGCTTTGTTTACTGCATTGTTTTGTTTTTGTAGTTTTTGTTTACAATTTTAATGTTAAGCGATGTAGTAGCATAACACCAATATCTAGATTTTTGATTTTCGTAGCAATAGAGACATCTATTATTTATTTATAATTTATTTCAATTTGCACAGCACAGTGCATGAGTCAGACTTATTTATTGGCTGTTAAATTTAGTACATTTAGAATTTTGTATATTTTTCCTTTTCGTTTTCTATTTATGTCAGACCAACTGAAAAATATATTTTTATGAATTATTTATCTTGCAAATGGATACAACAAAATTTGCTATTATATTCGTTTTCAAATATTTATTTCTTTAAATGGCTTCCTTAAGCGTTTTTTTATTATAAAATATTTACCCCCAACGTCATGTTTATAAAAAAAGATTTAAAATCTTGTTGAAAAGATAAAAAGGAATTTGAGAGGAAAAAGTAATAAAATGACATTTATGACGGCAAAAACAGGAGGACTCTAAAATAAATTTTCTTCTTTTCTTCTTTTATTCTATTTAAGATAAGTTTTTATTTTTTTAGAAGTTTTTTTAAGAGTTGTTTTCTATTATACCGGGTTATCCATTTCGTGGGTTCAAAAGTAAACGTAAATAAAACACAAATAAAATATTTTTTTCATGATATTTCTTTTTTATTGTAAAGTTTGAACGTTGACATTATGTGTGAAACACAACATCATTTAAATGATCTCCACGCGAAGTGTTGCAAGCATTGATTCTTTTGAGGTAATTTTCGACCGCTTTTTGACACATATTGGGCGGTATCTCAGCCATAACTTGACGAATGTTGGTTTTTAAGTGCTCAATAGTTGAAGGTTTATCTGCATAAACACGGTCTTTCGCGTAGCCCCACAAAAAAAGTCTAATGGTGTCAAATCGCATGATCTTGGTGGCCAGTTGATATCGCCACGACGAGAAATTACGCGGCCAGGAAATGTCTCTTGCAATAAAGCCATATTCGCTCGAGTTGTGTGGCATGTGGCATCGTCTTGTTGAAACCACATATTCTCCAAGTCGTATTCTTCAATAGCAGACAAAAAAAAGTCGGTTATCATATGACCATAACGCTCCGAATTGACGGTGACAGTCGTTCCATCGTCGTTTTCGAAGAAGTAAGGTCCAATCACACCTTCAGACCAAAGAGCGCACCAAACAGTGACTTTTTCTGAATGTAATGGCCTCTCTTCAATTACTTGAGTATTCTCAGAACCCCAAATACGACAATTTTGTTTATTAACATACCCACCGAGTGTGAAATGTGCTTCATCGCTAAAGAAAATTTTGTTCGAAAAATTGCCGATACGCACGATACGTGGCTGTGGCAGAATCACCATTTTTGTAGTAGGCTTTGATAATTTTTATGCGTTGTCTGATAGTTAAGCGATCCATTTTCGTCAATGTCAGACTTTCAACTGAAAAGAAAAAAAATTGGTTTCACAACTTAGTTTGACAGATGTCGAATTCCAGTCCCATACTTTTGAAACCACGAAATGGATAGCCCTTTATTTTAAAATAATTATAAAATAGATTAATAAGCTCAGTATTTTCATTTAATAATAGAAAAATAGAAAATAGTAAACGTTTTTACCAAGGCATATCTAATAGGTAGTAGCATCTGTACAACAAGTACAACAATGCAAAAACGACAGGCATTTTGTTTTTGTTAAAGAGTACGCGGAATGTCAAAAAAATTAACCCTCAAACCTCCATAGGAAATTAATAAAAGCAATTAAAAAAACTAAATAAATTTTATATATTGAAATTTCTTTTGATTTTTATGTCATGCTTAATTACGCAATAGTGGGGCAAATATAAATTAAAAAAAAAAAATATTCCATGCAGTCGATAACTTTTCCACTTTATGTAAAGAACATGTTTTTATATGGCCATCGAGAAAAATGGCAGCTGCAAACGTTATTTGTTATTGGTCATAGTTTATGCACCTAGTTGGAGAGACCGAATTCTTTTTTTTTTTTGTAATTTATCACTCTCGTCTAAATAAATATAAATATCGTAAATCTAGGTTGTAGTTTAAAAGATATGTGTATTTAGTGTTAAAGACTTAAATATTATTAATCATCCTGCAAAAATTTTAATAAAATTGGCTTTGAAATACTAATCCTGCAGAATTTCTAGAGTGCGTATCGTTAAGGATACATCCGGTACATATGAGGGTTTATAAATACGAAAATGATTATCGAAACAAAACACAAAAAAAAAAAACAACAAAATTTTGACATTCAAATACTCGTCAGCTGTTGAGATAAGGCTACCTATTGGATATGCCTTGGTTTTTACAAAAGCAAATTTTCTATTTCAAAACCTTCAGTAAATGCTTTGATTTGATTGATTGTTTGTTTACTTTACTGTGTTACTTTTTTGTTTTATTTGTTTTCATTCTATGGGATTAGCAAAACTGCACCATAATCCTCTGATAATTTTCTATAAATGTACCACACACACTAATTAGAACAATCATTTGACATTTGTAAACATTTAGGGCCATTATTACAACTTCCCGTTAAAGTTGGGGTTAGTTAAAGGTACCTTTAGCTAAAGTGAACGGCAAAGTTACCTTTAACTGATTTTCGTTATTACAACTTACAGATAAAATAAAATTAAAATATGGCAGTGCCGGATCAAAGTCGATAAAACTGCTCAATTAAACAAGTTTTTTTTTGCAACGCAGTGGCAACAGCGGACTTCATTTTTTGTTGTATATGCTCATTTTGTTTATATTTGAAGTTGCCATATCGAAAATAGTATATGATATGGCAAGTTCAAACATAAAGTGACCTTTAAATGTTAAAGGTAGGATGATCTTCCCTTTAGCTTAATGATCACTTCTATCTTATTGGGTACTCATAATAATGAAAAACAATTTATCTGCCCGTTAAAATCCTCCCTTTAGTTAATGGCAAGTTGTAATAATGGCCCTTATAGTCTTGTCCATACTGAAAGTTTGTTTAAAAGGCTTCAAAATTTTGTACTATTTTTATAGCCTCAGATTATTATGCTTATTATGCATAATACTAGAAAAGAAAATAGTTAAACTAGTTTTAAAACCTCACATGTGTACTGCAAATATAAGCATACAAGTGCTATGAAACAATATTCTTTATTTCGATTCAAATAAATCAAACAAATATTGGTAAGTTTTTTGATAAATTGACATTAATTTAGATTCTAACCTAAGGAAATAAAACATATTTGAAGTGCACATATTGATTTCTTTAGAATATAAATATAATAAATAAAGGTTTTCAGCAATGAACGCAATAAAAAACTGTAACATGAACGACATCTGTTCATATGTGTATGTATATGTATATTTATGTATACCATATAAAATGATTTAACACTATTTCTACCAAAGGTGTCAAAAGACGCTTTTTAAAATTTCAACTTGAAATTTATTTCAAAATTTAATAGTTTTTTCTCAGTTAATGTTTTGACAATTCGTATAATAATTGTTAAATTTATTTAGCGTTATATTTTCCTCCAATTCATTCTGGATCAGTATATGCGTACATGATATACCTATTTCTACCATGCGGTATCTTTTGACACCTTTACGATTTTTCGTACAGCAAGAAATAAAAAATACAAAGAAACTACACATGACATACATTTGGACTGAACTATAATTTGTTTTTGGTTTTTTCCTCTTCGTGTTATTATACCAAGCCATGGAAATTCTGTGCAATTGGAAATTCTGCGAAATGACGTGCCATGGAAATTCTGTGAAATTCTGTTCAGCAAGTTTTCGAAAATGCCTGAAATTTTCGGTACACTGAATTTCCCGTTATAAATTTTATACTCGATTGTTGTTTGAGAATAATAGGAATAGGACATGTTTTAATAATTATTTTCATAATTATTTGCATCCAAACGCAATTTGGTTGAAATAGGTATATACAAAACCGTGGTAGAAATAGTGTTAATTATTTAAATACATTGGCCATTACCACCCTTCAGTCTGGATTAAGACCTAGCTTCTCACAACATTCATGTTGTGTGCGTTAATTTGTATATGGGCAATTTCGTGTCAAGTGACCCAATTTTTAAAATCGATGTCTTCCGATTTGGATGAGTTTTTTTTTTTATTTTTCTCAAAAGAAAAGTTTTTAAATTTTACCATATGCACTATATTTTTTTTTAATGGATGTTTTTTTTTTGCTCAAAGAAAGCTTAGTTCTTTTCCTTTAAGAGCTTTGTGGTCACTTAATGGGATGCGAGTGGAAAAACATCATCCTCTTCTGCATTTGGACTTTCTGGCCATCGATTCGAACAGACACCCAGTCTTTCATTCCTGGCATCATTCGACTCATATCATCTCGCTGATAAAATTGAGCTACTAGAGCTTCAGTATCGCACGCTAGAGTTTTTCCACTCGCATCCCATTAAGAAGTAAGCTTTCTTTGAGCAAAAAAAAAACATCCATTAAAAAAAAATATAGTGCATATGGTAAAATTTAAAAACTTTGGTTTTGAGTTAAAATATTTTTTTTTATAGATATGCCTCTTGCTACTAAGTGCCCACAAAGACCTTAAAGGAAATGGTCTGAGTTTTCTTTTGAGGAAAAATAAAAAAAAACTCCATTTCGAAAAAAATGGGGGAAAATTAAAATGGTACATGTGCCAAATATTGAAAAATCTTATTCTTGAGTTAAAAAATAATTTTTTTGATAGATATCCCACTCGCATCCCATTAAGCGATTATGAAGGCGTTAAAGGAAATTTTATAAGCTTTCTTTTAAGCAAAAAAAAAAAAAAAAAGGCCCAAATTGAAAAAAAATTAAAAAAAAAATTAATTTAAAAAAAAAATTAATTTAAAAAAAAAAATAAAAAAAATTTTTTTTTAAAAATTAAAAAAATTATATTTGGAAAGATTGAAGAAATAGCTATCTAATATCCTTTGGAAAATTTTTGCTGGGACCAATAGGTGAAAAGTTACACACATTTTAAAAAAACCCTGTATGACCAAAATGTCCAACTTTGACCCCCTCTAACTCCGGCAGTTCTGGACTGATAGAGCTGAAAATTTGTGTCTGGCCAACTATCCAACAGTACTAACCTTGGTGAAAATTTCATCCAAATCGGAAGACATCGATTTTAAAAATTGGGTCACTTGACACGAAATTGCCCATATATGAGTGGCGGCACCTACAGTTTAAAGTCAACTCCGAACGATAGATTTTTGAGAAACTTTTCATGGCCAGAAATCTGCTGAGAGGAAGTCGCCGATGAAATATTTATTTATATTTCGTTTTGTTGTCTGATCTGGTGTTTGAACCAGAGATCAGCAATGAGTATTCAAAAAGATGAGTAGAATCGAATCATACTCAGAATTTCTGGTACTTGTACGCATTTATACTTATTTTAATATCATGGAACCTCTACTCATATCCAAAGTTTGAAGTACTCATCATATTCATACTTAACAACACGTATGATGTTGTTGATTTTGACTCCCCATAACTCAACGTATACACGCAGCACAAAATAAGTATGATTTGCGTACGTGCACTAAAATACTCACCAAAAGGTTGTGCGTTTGCTCTGCTTGCTACTCTGTTTTTTTTTGTAAATTCCTAAAAACTAAAACTGTAAATTTTGATGAATGATTCGAGTCACTCGAAGCCTGACGTCTAATAAACCAACCTACCTACCTATTAGACTACGGCGACTTCTAAATTGTTTAAATATTTAGCAAAATTATTCGGAAAGAGTCATGACTTTAATCAATCAGATTTTAAAAAAAATTTAAAAAAATTAAATTTTTGTGTTATGATATGATATCCTTGAAAGAGCTCGTAAAAAATATAATAAAGTATACACTAATAGAATATAATACATACATATTGTTACGTTTTTACCTTTTAAAAACGTTAAAAACATGAGTTCGTAGATTGCAAATAAAATAAAAATAAATCTGTGTTTAATTTTAAGTCAATTCTTAATTATCTGCACAACTTTTGTGCCACTGTTCGAACTTATTCCACGTGTACAATGATAACTTTCACAATATGTGCTTATTCGTGACATTTCTCTGCTTACAACCTTTTTTTGTAAGCAATAACAACACTTGTTAGTTATTCTTCTTTGCTCACAACCTTTTTTTGTAAGCACAACACTAACAACCAGTGTTGAAAAATTGAAATTTTGAAATGGTACTGAACTATAACTGAAAGAGTACTTTTTCGCATCAAATGGTACTTTTGTAAAAAAAAAAATACATACATACATTACAACCCTTCAATCAGGATTATGACCTATCTTCTCACACCACTTATATTGTGTGCGTTAATTTTATACATGAGTGGCGGGACCTATAGTTTAAAGTCGACTCCGAACGACAGATTTTTGAGAAACTTTTCATGGCAATTTTATTTAATCTCAGAGTTTTTGACAGAATGAGGTCGCCGAAGGAATATTTTTTTCATTTTTCGTTATTTTGGAGATGTCTGAGATTGGGTGGGAACCGCGGGCTCACATCTAGTCAACCAGCACACTACCTACTCGACTATTTATTTCTTCATATTTAATGCACTTACAGTACGGAACAGAAAAACTAACGACTTATACGTATTCCTCACATATAAAACAAAAATTGCTAATTCTGAACGTAACAAAACGTAAAAGTTTCGTGTAGTTAAACGTCGACGGAACGTTATGAAACATATTGTTACGAAAATGGAAATGGTGTTATTAAAATAATAAACAAAAGCTCCAAAAACAAAACAATGCAGTTGTTCACGTGATCAACGAATAAGTAAACATATAGCAACAAAAACAACAGGCTTGTTTACAAGATCGATGAATAAACAAAAATATAGCAACAACGTCCGTGTATAAAAAAATATAGCGGAAAGACAAATAAACAAAACAACAACAATTCTGCCTGGACGAAGGTAAACAAGATACACGAACAACAATGATGACGAGATGTTTACATTTTTGGATTGTTCCCGAAGGCCGTCATTATCCTTTAAGGGCATTCATCACACTGTTGATCCAGTGATATAAAAGGCAAGATAAAGCGAGCAACGAGGATTCAGTTAGAATTCAGTCAGTCGTGTATGAAGACACGTGATTCTCGGAGTTCGAGTTAAGTTAGTCGTGTGACGACGTCGCGTTGAGTTGATGGAGAATTCAACCAGTGGTGTGTGAAGATACGAGATCGAGTTATAATTCAGTCAGACTTGTGTGCAGACAAGTTGCGTGAAGAAAACAGTTGTTAGTGTGGTGCTTACAAAAAGGTTGTGAGCAAAGAAGAATAACTAACAAGTGTTGTTGCTTACAAAAAAAGGTTGTAAGCAGAGAAATATCACGAACAAGCACATATTGTGAAAGTTATCAGTGTATACGTGGAATAAGTTCGAACAGTGGCACAAAAGTTGTGCAGATAATAAAGAATTGATTCAAAAATAAACACATATTTATTTTTATTTTATTTTACGAACTCATATTTTTAACGTTTTTAAAAAGGTAAAAACGTAACAATACTTTCGTTTGTAGCATATGAAGAGCAATGTTAACGCTTACCGAAATCATATGTCGGTTCGGCAGGTATTCTGATTGCCTTTTGTATTCTAAAAGCGAACGTACGTTCCGTGGACGTTTGGCTAACAGGGGCTAAAGACAAATTCTACCTTTAGCATTACGTTGTTACGTTTATCATTAATAGTTGAAAAGCACACAACATAAAATATGTAAGACATAAAAAAGTACTGAAAGCGTCGCGGGGGTACTGCGGTATTTTTGAAATGGAAAAGTACTGAAAAAGTACTAAAGTACTGAATTTTTCAACACTGCTAACAACTGTTTTCTTCACGCAACTTGTCTGCACACAAGTCTGACTGAATTATAACTCGATCTCGTATCTTCACACACCACTGGTTGAATTCTCATTCAATTCAACGCGACGTCGTCACACGACTAACTTAACCCGAACTCCGAGAATCACGTGTCTTCATACACGACTGACTGAATTCTAACTGAACTCTCGTTGCTCGCTTTATCTTGCCTTTTATATCACTGGATCAACAGTGTGATGAATGCCCTTGAAGGATGATGACGGTCTTCGGGAACAATTCAAAAACGTAAACAACTTGTTTCCATTTTTGTTGTTTGTATGTCTTATATGCATTTTGTTTTTGCTTGTTTAGTTCTTTGATCGCTATATTTTGTTGTTGGCTATTTACATCTTTGCTGATGTTGTTGCTATATTTTTGTTTATTCTTTGATCACGTGAACAACTGCATTGTTTTGTTTTTGGAGCTTTTACTTATTATTTTAATAACACCATTTCCATTTTCGTAACAATATGTACATGTGGTATGTATTTAATAAAGACAAAATGAAAAAAAAAACAGTTTTATTACTAAAAATCCTTGAATGGAATGCTATGTTTCACTATCTCATCTTAAGCCAGAAATATTTACGGCCCTTTAGTTGTCTTTGGTATAACTTCTGATTGTCTTTAAGTTTTTAATTTATTTTCCAACAATTTTGTTAAAGCAAAAGTCCCAACCTATACAATATAGACTCATCGGTACTGTATGAATACGATAGAAACCACAAAGAAGAAAATGTATGAAAAACAAGAGAATTTTATTCATTTTATTTAAACAAATGAAACAATTTTATGGGTTGCAAAATAAAATTTTTTATTTAATTATTCCGTATAACATGTTGGAAGCACTATTTTATAAAGTGTAAATAAAATTTGCATACTTGATACAATATTTAAATACTTATTTTTATTTTGAAATATTTTTTTATTATTATACATATTTTCCTCATCCAAAGAATATTAATTTATTCATTATTCATACTCGTATATTTGTACTTTAGAAATTTTGCATGTCTTGGCATCTATTTTATGCAGGCATTTAAACATTAAAATATCAACTGAATAGTAGAGCAAGCAATTTAAAAGGAATTTTCATTATTTTTATCGATTTAAAGATTCTGAAATTAAGTTTGGCATCAAATATGCTTACGGCATACTACTCAGTTTATTTAATGACAGTAAATACGTCCAACAGTTTATATTAAGCTCGTTTATTTTCCTTAAGCAATTCTTAAGAAGAATTTATTTCAATTTACTTTGTATTTCAGGCCTATTTATTTGATTATTTAGTTTACTTTGGTAACAAACTGTTGGCTAAATCGCTTACATTAAATATTCAATTGATTTCCTTATCATGGCCGAAACAACGACAAAAAGCAAAAAAACAATTAATTAAATAAAAGGTGTACGGAAATACATATATACATACATATATAATTGGTCATTACAACCCTTCAGTCAGGATTACAACCTAGCTTCTCACACCACTTAGCTTCTCATACCACAGATTTTTGAGAAACTTTTTATGGCAATTTTATTTGCTTTCAGAGTTTTTGCCTGTAATCTGCTAAGAGGAAGTCGCCGAAGGAATATTTTTTTCATATTTTCGTTTTGTTGGAGTCGTCTGACTTAGGGTTTGAACCGTGGTCTTACGTCTAATAAGCCACCTCACTACCTGCTAGGCTACGGCGACTTCTCACGGTGTACGGAAAGCCTGCTCAAAATCCAAAAGTGTACGCTTAGCATAGTTGTGGGAGCGTAAGTCTTAGGGCCATTATTACAACTTGCCGTTAAACTTGCGTTATTACAACTTACAGATAAAATAAAATTAAAATAAGGCAGTGCCGGAGCAAAGTCGATAAAACTGCTCAATTAAACAAGTTTTTTTTGTAACGCAGTGGCAACAGCGAACTTCGTTTTTTTGTTGTATATGCTCATTTTGTTTAAATTTGAAGTTGCCATATCGAAAATAGTATATGATATGGCAAGTTCAAACATAAAGTGACCTTTAAATGTTAAAGGTAGGATGATCTTCCCTTTAGCTTAACGATAACTTCTATCTTATTGGGTACTTATAATAATGGAAACCAATTTATCTGCCCGTTAAAATTCTCCCTTTAGTTAACGGCAAGTTGTAATAATGGCCCTTAGTCATATAGAGCAAGCTAAATCAATCAATCTCTGATGAGCTGTACTTTAATTTCAATATGTACGAGATTTATCATCCTAAGAAAACGTTTCAGTTATACCCTGTTCATTTAGAATGGTGGTGGCCCTACATGGAATATAATGCTTTTTCTTCTTTTGTTAAAATTTTAAACTTTGTTCTAAATCGGGTTATGCTTCTATCGGGTCTTTCATTAGGAGCTTCCAATCTTTAAATACTAATAATAACACAACCCTGCATGGGTTTTGCAAATAAGATGGCTCCAGGTGTTTCCGAAGGCATTTTGCGCATCTGGATTCCAAAACTTTCCATCACGTCAGGTTTTCGAGAAAAAGGGGGCTGAAACCCCTAAAAATAGCGTTTTTGGCCATTTTTGAAAAATTGTAGAGCTAAACACTGACGTGCTAGACCCATCGCTATTATCTGAAATTGACAATTGATTTTTGCTCTTTAAAATGAGCCCAAAGTCAAATTGTTTGCATGCACCCTTAAAGTAGGTGGTGGGTTTATGTCAAGGGGTGCAAGAGAAAAAGAAACACATTACGGAGGTCCTTAAAAATTAATCAGATTTACTTGAAAATTGTTACTCAGGGGTTTTTGGGGTCGCTGATTACAGATCTTCATTCAGATTTAAAAAATTCAAAATGGCGCATCCAATATGGCGGTCGATGTTTATAAAAATTAATCAGATTTACTTAAAAATTGTTACTCGGGGGTTTTGAATTTTTAAAATCTGAATGAAGACCTGTAATCAGCAACCCCGAAAACCTGACGTGATGGAAAGTTTTGGAATCCAGATTCGTGATCAGCGCGCAAAATGCCTTCGGAAACACCTGGAGCCATCTTATTGGCACAAAAAATATCCAAATTTGCAGGGCTGTGTAATAAAAGAAAAGTGTGTGTGTGATATCATCGAAAATTTTTATTCGTTTGAAAAATCTTTTGATGCCATTAAGTGTGGAATATAACGGCTTCTCTGGGTGTAGCGCATCCGAAATGTGCATTCTTATAAATGCTCTGGCTCATAAATCAGGTCGAATTAGACCGATGACATGTGTTATGTTGGCTTTATGAACCGTTGTAGTTTGTGGCTTATTCACATATATGTAGCTACGACTTAAGAAAACTTCACAAGAAAAAGTCTAACAATGTTCTCGAATCTTTCCTGCTGAATATGCGATGTGGCATGAGATTTGTGACACATAGCGCCGTCCTGCGTTTTAATTATCCACATCAGGTGAAAAGAAATTCATCGACCTATAGTACTCGCCGCTGACTGTGATGGTCTGGCTAATGTCGTTCTCAAATAATACGGACTGATATTGCCGCCAGCTCAAACTCCATACCAAAAAGTGACTTTTACGGTATAAAGTGCACACCCACCCAAAGAAACTTTATTATTAGCATGTATTGTTGAATGCTATATCCGCCCTTGGTGATTAGGCACAACAGACTGAAGAAATGACAAGTAATTTGACAGAAATAGCTACAACGAGATGATCGTTATCAACTGTCAAAGGACGGAAGCCTCTGTTGCAATACCCGATATTTATTGCTGGCTAGAAATAAATTCTTTTTTCGTCAGTTGTTGCTTTGTTTTATAATTTAATTTAAACTTTTTCATTTGAAAAGTTTTGCTTAAAATAATTATTCAGGGACTAATGTCTCTTAAATACTAACCTTTTTTTTTTTTGAAGATAAATGAAAGAGAATAATTTAGCTTTTCTTGTAAAGCTTCACCTATTTCTGCACTTGTTGAGCTTCCTCTTTTCTACTTTCTGTCACGAAGAAGAAAGAGGGTTTTTATTGAATTTGCTTAACCTGATAAAGAAAGAAATAAACTGGATGGCATTAAACGTTGAGACAAGTGGCAAAAAATACTTGTTTTTACTTGGTTTCCTTGTCAAATTACTGCCATTTAAATAAAAAAATTAATAAATTTGAGTAACCAATTATTTGTACTTCAATTAGGAATTTTTGCGGAGCTTTTTTTTCCAATTTTGGCCTAGTCTTTTAGGCCATGCAAATACCAAAAAAATATTCTTAGAGTTCAAATGTTTTTCTGTTGTATTTATGCCAAGTGTTCCTTATTACTACGGCATCTTGGTTTATTTCAAAATCAAATATCCGCGACAATTTTAAAGAGAAGTAAAAGCCAACAGCCTAAACAATACCTTAATAAATTTCAAAATTTGAAATTCAAACATCCTGCCATAAGGTGCCATTCACTGTTACAGTATCGAATTCAATGAACGACACAGTTGCTGTTGATTTTTACACCATCGTAATGGCTTCTCTGGCAATGAAGTTATTTATGCAAATTATATTAAAGAGGAAAACAAATTATGAACATACAGACCAATCAAATGGTTTTAAAATGAATATTTTTTGTATTTGCGTGCGGTTTCACTTACACTCCAAATTTGATTTCATTCAAGGATACTTTGGTCAGGGAGTGTACCGTATCCTTGAGTTTGGCGACATCTGATTCTTTTGTCTAACTTTTAATATTTGCTTGTGGTTTATTTTTGAGAACGAAGAATAAAAAAAGAAGCCGCAGACTAAAAATGTATAAATATTTTGCATTTAAATTGTTTCCATATTTTCCATCTAGACATCGAGTGCTATTCCAAATAAAAACGGAATAAAGTGGCCAATATGTTAAATTTAATAATGAAAAAATTTAGGCGCATATTGCTTTCAATTAGAAATTCAAGAAATTCAAAAATTTATTTTTAAGTAATACAGTGAATACAGTAAATTTAGATACGGACCAAAAATACTTGTGTATTCTTGTTATGAAAACAAAACGATGCCAAAGAAAGTTAAAATTAGTTGAATATATTTCTATAATGAAATGTTATTTTTGTTTAAGTATAAATTTTAAATCCTTGGACGAAGTAAAAACAAAAAATTTAAAATAATTTTGTCACAAAGAGCGTGTGCCAAATGATAGCAATATGATATGGTAAATAAAAAATTTCCTATGGTGAAAAAATTTACTTACTTACTTGACGTTGATAATTTTTGACAATTATTTGTAAAATATAAAAAACTGTTACAAAAATGAATATTTTAAAAAAATATATTCTAATGATTATTGCAATTCTTTTGCAAATAAGATCATCGCAATTGATGGATATTTTAGTTGTTTTAACACGAAATAAACGAATTCGCGAGGTAACTTTTAAATTCATAAGAATTTTCGTTATATTATAACTTATTCTTTCAAGGGAGTTCAGCCTGGAGTTCATTCCAAAATTGTAAGTGCAATTATGAATGGGGATAACAACGTAATAAGAATACATCTAAGGCTTTCTGCAAGTTCGTTTAAAAAAATTGTAGAACATGTACCTAAAAAACATCACGGTTGGTGCACAGAATATGAAGTAATGTGCTTTTTATATTGGATGGCCTGTGGATGTAGCTACAGAGTCGTTGGATGTTTCATAGGCATTAGTCGCTACACTGCAAGAAATATAATTAAAAAAATGTTAGATGAAATTATTTCTATGCGACATATAATAAATCATTGTAATGTAAATGACTACCAAAGAATATCGACTAAATTTTGCCAAAAAACTAAATCTGCTGCGTTCAGAAATTTTATTGGTGCTATCGATGGAACGCACAGGAAATTATAAAATTTTTTTCACCATAGAAAATTTTTTATTTACCATATCATATTGCTATCATTTGGCACACGCTCTATATTTATTTTACGTTTGTCACATTTCTATATTGATATGTCAAAAATTTATGTAGCTCTTGGGGCTAGTGAAATTTTATTCACCTCATATATATCAAAAATTTACTTTTTCAAGTTAATCGCTACCGTTTGGCACACACTCAAAATAGCATAGTAGTGGTTGCATAGCATTTGAGTAATTTCAATCCTCAGTTCCCAAATAACCCCTTTGTGGACTTTGTTCACAATATGTTTGGTTCGTTGACTAAACTTTACGACCTGACTAACTCAATAAATTCCATAAACATATCTTGGAGTAAAGAAAACTTGTGCATACACAAATTGTATCTGTGTTGTATTCCCTGAGGAACATAGACTAACTGTTTACATGGAACCTCCATTGTTGTCTACTATTTGCTAATGCTCCTCAATCATTAAAAGATTTACCTGTTTCGCTCTGAATCTTCCGGCTCTATGTGGCTTGTGGGTTTCATCCACGTGTAGCATGACAAATCTTCTCATATGGTTATCTAAAGGTGTGGTCCAATCATGTCAGTTTTCGACATGTCTCCCAACCATACAAAAAAACAGTTTTATCACATGCTACGTGCGTTTTTATTGTTGCAGAGAGTTCCTTCGAATTCTAGACATTGTTTAACAGATGAAAATCTCTTCTAGCTCTGTTATTCACAACAAGAACATTGGATTACCCAAGATCAGAATACCTAAATACGATATTTCTATAATTCTTATACGAATCTCAGTATTTTGTGGTTTGAAATGGTGGGGTGTCACAAAGCCATAGGACATAAAGCCATATGACGTTAAGTCCCATTTCATTGAGACATAAGGGCATATGCCATTAAGTCTCGTTATAATGGGACTTAACATCATAAATTTTTTTCCGAAAATGAGACATAAAGCCATATTTTTAATAATGATTGCATGATAAAGCCATCATGGCCTTAGCTCACATTAGCAATATTAGAAAGCGGCTTTATCTCTCATTTCAGTTCCTGAGACACTAAAGTTAAGTATTGAAATCTGGCTTCGCATAATAAAGTTTTTCTGCGTGGCGGCCTGCGGCCGCGCTTAGAAGTTTTTTCCTCCAGTAGGACGCGGCAGGTGGCTTCGCTGAATAAAGTTTTCCTGCGTGCGTCACAAGAATAAAAAAATGTTTTCCAATTATAACTAAGGATTTTTCCTTTCACAAAATGTTTGTAGCTGTAATTCCTGGAGCCTAGAAATTTTGGATTTTTTAAATCATTAATTTCATAGATAAATAGGCATATTTAGTGAAATAAAGCATTTGTAACGCAAAACATCAAATGGGACATATAACCATAATGGCTTTATGTCCCATTTCACTAAAATTGATATGAGACTTAAGGCCATATCAAAATTATGGCTTTATGTCCGTTTGGATTGAGACATAAAGCCATTAAAGCCATTATGGCTTTATGTCCTATGGCTTTGTGACACCCCACCGTTTAAAATATGAAATATAGTGTCTCATGATTGTCTTCCAGATTTTTTATCTTAACTACGAAATGTTTCCGAGTTGCTTTTAAATAATAAATGTATTACAAATCAAGATGTTTTTTTAAATTTTATTCCAAAGATTTTTATCAAAAGTAAATAAAAACATTAAAATGAAAGAAAATTTTAAGAAATTCTATGTATTTTAAGAATATGTAAGAAAAAGAATTGTTTACAACAAATGTTTAAAACAGAAATGTTACGAATACAATGCTTATCTGAAGAAAAATAAAATGATATTGAAGTTAAAAAACAAATAAAAATTTTCATAAACATTATCAGAATACTTGATAATAAGAAAATTATTACATTTTCTTATAAACTATTTAAATTAAAATATAAATTTATGCTTTACACTATGAATACCTCCTATCATTCTATTTCATATTCCTATGAAATGCTTGCACTTTTACATATTTTTTACGATCAAATGAATCATTATTGTCAAATATCAATAAAAACACTGTTATTATTTATTTATTTATTTATTATAATTTACATAGCACAACAAGATATGAATCTTATAAGTGACAGTGCTATGTTTGGAATCATTAAGATTTAAAAATTAATAGTGAAACAAAACATATTAAATAAAAAATACAAAATTAATATAATTAATATCATGTTAAAATATAAAATATAAAGAAAAAAAAATATAATATAAAGAAATTTAAAAAAACTAATAATATTGTAGAAGTAAATAAAAAAGTTGAAGAAATATTAAAAAAAATGTTACTACATATTTATAAAAATCACTCTAAAAAACTAGAAATAAAAATATAACCGATATAAACCTATAAAACAAATCACAAATCATAATAAAATTCTACTTATGAAAATAATTTAAATAACTCCTTTTTGAACGCATTTGCATTGCCAAGATTCTGGATGTAGTTTGGTAGGGAATTCCAAAGGCTAGTGGTGTGTATAAAAAACTGTCTCTGAGACAAGAGAGTCCTAAATCGTTGCTGAATAATGTTCCTACCCCGGTAGGATCTAGCAAATTTAATTCGACAAAATAAATATTACGGCCGTTCCGTGTAAATTATCTTATGAAGTAGAATAAGGCATCTAATTTTCAAGAGATTATCAAATTTCACATTAAGAATCTGGCAAGCCAAATGAGAAATGTGATCACGACTCCCTTTACGAAAAACATATCTAGCTATGTTATTAAATGCCAAGTTAAGTCTACGGTTATCATCACAATCACAGTTAGCGAAGATTTCACACCCATACAAAAGTACCGGAATTAAGTACGTTCTAGCAAGTTGCATACGAATGACAAAAGGAGTCGAATCAATAACAGTCCACAAGTTCCTAAGCATACTATAAATTCTACTAACAACGACACCTATATGATTAGACCACGATAAACTGCCATTAAAGACAATACCCATATTCTTCGCAGATTTGACAAAGTCAATCTTATTTCCCCTGATGCACAATTCAGGTATGACAAATAATCTATAGGTCCTCGAAAGTATAATACATTTAGACTTGGAGGGATTGATGCAAAGTCCATTGGCCGAGGCCCAGTTGTCAATCCTAACCAAATCACTATTGATGTAATCCAAACAAGAATCAATATCCTCCCTAGGAGTACTAGTATAAAGCTGCACATCATCAGCATACATATGAACATTACAGTGAAGCAAGACATCCGGTAGATCATTTATATACATACAAAACAGCAGAGGCCCAAGTATTGACCCCTGGGGAACACCTCTAATAATGTTAAGAGGATCTGAGATATTACCATTAAGATGAACTTTTTGAGATCTATTAAGCAAATAAGAATAAATAAGATTACAGGCAGAATTTGAGAAATAAAACAGTTTCCGGAGCTTTTTCAAAAGAACTTCGTGAGCGACTGTGTCAAAAGCCTTAGTGTGATCAAGCAGAACCAAAAACGCTACATAATTTACATCTAGTTTCGACCTAAGATCTTCAACAACATTTATTAGAGCAGTAGTACAACTTCTACCTTTCATAAATTCCGACTGACTAAGAGTAAAGTAATTGTGACTCTCCAGATAATTAGTGATCTGTCTGGCCATTATATTCTCCATTACCTTGGACAAAAACGGAAGGATAGCAATTGGCCTGAACTCGTTGCTCGATTTGGGAATGGGAATGATTTTTGCCAGTTTCCAATGTTCAGGAAAAGTAGATTTAGTCAGAACTGTATTGAACAAGTGAGTATAGTATGGCAAAAGTTTAGGAGTCAGAGCTTCCAGAAATGAAGGATCCAAATCATCAGAACCAACCGCATTCGATTTTACCGCTGAAATACATTCCAAAACCTCAAACTGATTATGCAATTTAAAATTAGTTTATTATTTACATTTGCTAAACTTAGACTTAAAATGTTTAAATTTGCATATGCAGAATGGAACAATTTACTGGATATCGCGGAAATTTACATAGCATTTTAACAAAATTTGTCCAAGATCTGTAACACGAAGTCGCCTAAACCTAAATTAAAATTAACAAATAATACTTAACCTTCCTATACCCGCGCGTTGGTCTGTGAGACTGATTTTTTTATTATAGCGATTTTGTTTTTTGGAAAAAAATAGTGCCAGTAAGTTGATATCACTGGTAGCTTATTCGTAATAAGCTTCGTTTTTGCATAAAAAATTTTTTTTTGAAATAGTACCAAGGATATAGGATTTTCCATTGTCGGTCTCACAGACCAACGCGAGGGTATTGGTGTTTCACTTTTTGGCGTGGGTATAGGAAGGTTAAATAATAATCGCAAAAAGTTTAATTTCTTTAATTTAATTTAATTTGTGTAGTAGAGTGTTTGATAATGTAATCGTGCATTAATATAATGAATGAATGAAAATTGAAGAATTTTATACTCAAGTATAAAGGATTATTGTTATCATGAATTTTCTTTATTGCTCTTAATTTAAATAGAAAAATTAAGAAAACCAAAAAATTACACTCATTCAATTCTCCTGAATTTTTATTTAAATAAGAAACTTTGTATTTAACATTGGTTCCATGTCAATTGCTCGTTTTGTTAAAAACTTTTTTGGGAAATTCTTTTGAAATAATTTTACAAAATCCTTTACCGCACTTGTACATGTTTGTACACGTTTAAGAAAGTTAAACTGAAACACTCTTAGACAATAGTGAAGCTTTTGAATGTTTAAAAGCCAAGTTTTCTAACTTTATTAGGAAACAAATTTTCCTATTAATCTTCGGCCAAAGGTTTGTATTTGAGATAGTCGACTTTGTAACCCATTCCTAGATTCTACTATTTCAAAGCAGAGTAGTATGTTGCATTCGGCCACATGCTTAATATATACTTAATATATACACGCCTCGCACTTAGTATGCAAGAAAATCCCCATGCAACATTTCAGAACACAGGTTCAATAGACAAATTATTAACAGGCTTTAGGTTAATTTTATTGATTCGAAGATCATTGTAAATATTTTTCAATCTTCTACATACTATGTTGGAATCAGGATTACTGCATTCGGAAGAGAAGAAATTAAACCAAATTAAAACACCACTTCTCTTAATAGGATTGCACCATAAATGAACTATGAAAGGTAACAATTTGTATTTAAAACTTTTTAACAGTGTAATAGCCATTAGAGTAGTCATCAAAATTCGAACGCTAATCAGAAAGGGAACGCTACAAAACGACAATACCTCAGATTCATCTAAATTTGAACAATTGGAGGGCCATATGTGAATAATATCATTAATCTCATTCCTGGCGCTCTCCAATTAATCCTCTTGAAAATAAAACATGACAATATTTCATTGATCATATTTGAATATTGCATGACCCAATTTAACCCCTTTATTCTGAATTATTTAGTAACATGCCACACACAATGCCATTTGATTATCTTTTGATTTTATGCTCTTAAAGAATTTTAGTAGTCCATAATAAGCAATTTAAATGCAAATTATGCCCAAATTGTCAGACACAAAACAGTCATAAACTTGACTTTAACCATAGGCTTTCGAATGGAAATAAAATGATAAGAAATGGCTCAATTCATACGAATACGAAAATAACAAAAAAAAAAAAAAAAAAGGCTGAAACATCGAAACTGGTTTTTAAAACTAAATTTGTAAATGACTTTTTCTTTAGAAGGAGATTTTTCATGTTTTAAGTGTCCTTTTAGATTACTGTCCCTTTTTTAAGTATAAAAATATTGGAAAAATTTTAAATTTAAAAGAAATGCAATTGAAATCATTTTTAAATGCAAAAAAAGAGCGCAGTATTCTAAAATAGTTGACCGTGTTAACGTAAAACAGTTCTTGCATTCTTTGGATTCTCTTTTCGAAGTACAGTAGGACCTTAATTATCCGTGATTCGATTATCCGGCAACATCAATTATCTGGGGTGGAAAAAGAAAATTTTTTGCATCGACTTAAATTTTTCTGCATCGTTTAACCGTAATTACCTCTATTATCCGTGATTATAAGCAACAATTTTTTCCTATTATTTTGGACAAACAAGCGAAAAAGGGGAATTCCCTCTTTAGTACATGAAATCCTTATATACTGTTCACTGTTTTCTGACAAAATTATTTTTTTCTATATTTTTGAAACATGTATGTATGTATATAAAATCCTTGAATTATTTAGTTTTTATATAAATATGTACATATTCATTTATTAATTAATAGAAATATTAAAAAACTAGCCAAAATTGATACTCAATTAACCGGGAAAATCGATTATACAGAATGCTTCCGGTCCCGACCATCACGGAAAATCGAGGTCCCACTGTAATACGGTTTGGTTTTCTGGTAAAATTCAAAGTTTTAATTTTGTCTCTTGAATTGTAGTCTCATGGAATTTAATATAAAAATGCCTTTAAAATAAATCACATTCCCTTGCCCGTTTTCATTTATTTTAATGCACTACAGAGAGCAGTTAATAGAAACGAATAAGACTTAATAGAAGGTATGTAACAAAGATCAAAAGGTAAAAAGTATCTTTATTTAGTATATGCTTGATAGACTATTACCAAAGAAAATAAAGTATAAAGAATGTGCATTTGAACATATTTTGGAATATTTTTCAAAAATATTTCAAGACGCGGGGGGAAAGATAGGAGGGAAGTAAACAGAAACGAAGAGCGTAACAATGCGTTGCTCTCATCGTGCGTTTTTGTTGTTTGACCACTTTTTTATTAAACTTTCTGAAATCACTTATTCTGGTTAGTATTGCCACGAAAAAAAACATTGTAACCAACATTTGTGAAAAAAATTACCAAATAAGAAAAAATATAACCAAAATTAAATTCACAGTTTTTTTATTTTATTTTTTCAAGTATAAATTATAATTAATACAACATAGTAAGAAAAGAAACAAAAAATAACAAACTAAAATTTTAGTCTTACAAATTAATTCATTTCTACAAACAAAAGCTCTTTTTATAAGAAAAATAAATAACCAAATCCGGAAATTTTGGTTAAAAATAAGCAAACACTGGTTGTGATTAGTGAGCAAGAGAGAGAAAATAAGTTGAGAGAATTTATTTATTTACAGCCATAGAAAACTGTCAATAATATACGATACTTTGATTTTCATTTCATCAACATACATATGTAATTTTAGATAAATAAAGATAAAATAAAAAATCCATTTTTTTTATTAAAAGAACATAAAGCTATCCATCTTTGGCTTAAAAATTATACCTAGTTTTTTTAGATAAACAAAAATAAAAAAAACCCATTTTTTATTAGAAGAAAAAATAAAAAAATTAAATACGGCCAGCTAATGACATAGAACATTTTTAACATAAAATATTTTTTGAGTGTTATTCTGAAATAAAATGATAACGCATCCGCTACACACGTGTTCTTGTCCCAGTCTGATCGACAACTAAATCAAATAACACAAGATTGCGTGTGAGTTCTCTCTGCACAATTGTGCGGGTAGTAATTTTAAACAAATTTTGGTGAGAGCGGGTCGTACGCCTACAACCCGCCATAAGAAATTTTACTTCTATATGATGCGCATTCTTTATATCCATATTCTTTGCTATTACCCTATTAGTCTTAAAGATTCTAGTGAAAAAATTAAGTTTTATGCCACCAATAATTGCTTTTTATTTCTCAAATTGAAATTACATTTTGTACTCGTAGTGGGTTTGCTTTATTCTTGGTAAGGAATAGAAAAATTCAACAATTTTTTTCAACTTTTTAGAATTTAATCCGATTTTATAATTTATTCCATTTAGCGTGAGAACATTAAATAGGAATTAAAATTTTTCCTTTTGCAATTAATAATACCACATATCGACGCCTCCGTTCTATAACATTCTAAGTCGAAAAAGTGTGTTTTGAGTTATGAGCTCTCAAAGTTTTCACGCGATATCTCGTAAACTATATAAGATACGCCATTGATTCTTTCACTGTTTTTAGTCAAATTTGAGTAGAAGTGAGTTACAGCAGTTTCTGAATTTACAAATTTTAATTGGATCCTAGCTAAAAATGACATAGAATGTTTTAGCACAAAGAAAATATTAACGATTGGTCGTCTAAGTGCACTTAGCATGTTTTTGATAGGTCTAATTGTATTTTTTTTCCAAACTAAAACATACTATGTACACTTACACGCACAAAATTCTTTTTTTTTGATTCTGGGAAGAACCTTTTAACTACACTTACCGACACTGGAAAAAGCACACTAAACACACCAAGTACACATAGAAAACACAACGTTAAGAAATGTCCCTTCCATAACATTCTAAGTCAACTTAGATTTTAAGACAATTTAAAAATTTTCAAGCAAAAGTATTCTAAGTGTACTTACTACCTACATTTTAGAATGAAAAATTTTTACGACTATATGTGTATTCTAAGTAGATTTTTCCCTATAACTTCGGAACGGATCGGCGCATTTTAACCAAATTTTGACAGTATTTAAGTTAGAGAACGTAGAATTTAAAAATGCAAGAACATTAAAAACGTTCTAAGTACACTTAGAACGTTATAGAATGGAGGCGTCGATATGAAGTTGGCAAGAATATAAATTTTTTTTTGAATATTAAACGCTCAACATTTATTATAGCATTTAAAGTAAATGATTTAAAAAATGAACAATTTCAGTTAAATATTCTTTCTCCTTGTATGTACTAGTAATATCAATCTGAAAGAAAACTTTTATAATTTAAAAGGAAGGAAGAAGAAACAAAACAACAATTTTAGTAGCTATTTACGGATTTATTTATTTAAATTTTTATTCAAATAAGATATCAACGATGTGAGTTAAAATATGATTGAAGATTAAGAAACTTTTAAAATGTATCACGTCGTCAACAAAATAAAATGTGAATGTCATTCTTAGAAAACGCCAAATTATGTGTAGATTATACAGTATTCCCTCGATTTACGTCGTAGAATGTTCCGGAAAAAGGTGACGTAAATCGAATTTCATATTGCTCATACTACAAAGTACAGTTCTCTCGCGGTAACGTGAATACCGTCTAACGTGAACAAGATTTTTTTACGTTGACTACTCTGTAACGTGAACAAACACAGAAAGCTCTATAACGTGAACAATTTTTTTCACTGTATATATTTTCTAAGCGTGTAGACAACATTGAAATACATACATTAAATTCGAATTTTAAAATTTTGGGAATGCCCTTATATAAATAATGAGTGTATATCCCCTAAATTATTTTGTTTGTATGGCAAAGAAATTTGAAGTTATTTTCTTATGTGAAGTGAATCAGTCGGCATGAGTGTAAAAAAATCTAATGTGTCGATTATGTACGGCAACCGAACTTCAGTTGAGTTGCCAGTTGGCAACGCAACTGAAATAAAAAGTTATATTATGTACGGCAACTTTTGTCAGTTGCCATTTTGACAGATCGTCAACTGAAAAAATGTAAACAATTAATTCAAATAAAATAAAATACATAAAAATAAGTGAATTAAAAAAAAATGTTTAGTTCTATAGATTTATTTTTTCAAGACAGTGAAGAAGCAGTAAATGTGGCATCAGTTAGGCGCCATTTGAGGGATAATTCTAATCCACTGGAATTAACTCCTGTACTGTAAGTTTATTTGTACATTTTTAAGGATAATTATTTTAATAAACAAATTTTCTAGTTTTAAGGCATATTTTCGTCTTCCCAAGGATGCTGTGATCTACTTAGTGGATACTCTCTACAGTGATATACAAATTCAACGGACAACAGCAGTACCTCCGCTTTTAAAAGTATGTGCCGCTTTGAGATTTTTTGCTGAAGGAAGTTTCCAAAAATCTCACGGCAACGATTTCAATTTGGGAATGGCTCAGCCTACGTTGTCTGTGGTATTGAAGGAAGTTGTAGAATTAATAGAAGAAAAAATTTGTTCACTTTGGATAGTTTCTAAAATGACGGAAGATGAAAAAACCAAAAACAAAAACTATTTCTATTCAAAAACAAAGTTTCCTGGGGTCGTAGGCTGTATAGATGGTACACACGTACACATCATTGAACCTAAGGAAGATGTTCGACATTTATACTTAAACAGAAAAGGTTATTTTAGTTTAAATGTGTTACTGGTATGTTATTTAATACCAATTATATACTTCTTTTAATTTTGATAACTTCTTTATAGATGTGTGATTATAAAATGTGTATAAGGTATGTAGACGCCAGGCATCCCGGTTCTACACACGATGCCTTTATATGGAACAATAGCGCATTGAAGCAAATGATTGTAGCAGATTTCGGACAAAACACATGGCTACTAGGTTGTATTGCTATATTTCGGTTTATAAAGGCATCAAAGTTTATTTATTTCTTTAGGTGATGCTGGTTTTCCTTTGGAGCAGCAACTTTTGACACCCTACCGTTCTGCAGAACCACATTCGCCAGAAGGGAAATATAATACCATCCATGCAAAGGCCCGGAATATTATTGAGCGAACGAACGGTGTTCTGAAGTTCTTATTTAGATGTCTTTCTGCCGAACGTGGTCTGCACTATAATCCTGATAAAGCTGTTTCAATCGTAAATGCATGTTGTGCATTATATAACATTGGAAAACATTACAAGGCTGATTGGGAAGAGGAACCAACGGAAGTACTTATGGAGGATGCAATAGTGAACATGGATGAAAATGAAAATATTTTAGCAACAAACATACGAAATAGAATTATGCTATCTTTAAATGAATAAACTTACATTATTATAATTTAAAAAGCTTTTCTTATTTGTTCATAACAATTCATTCAATATATTTTTTAAAAAACGCTATAACTAAACAAGTTAAAAGTAAAATAACAAATTAATTCAGTCTTCAGTTCATAATTGGTTTATATAAAAATAACAGAAAAAATAATTAAAAAGAAAAAAAATCACATTCTACTAAATTAATAAAATTCAGGTCCATAAATTCTTAAAACTACTACAATTCAATTTTTTATGTACTACTATTAATATTGGTACACAAATTAGTTATCCAAATTATATTACTGCTTTTCTAAGATCTCCAATTTTTTTTGTTTAATTTTCATTCCTAGTTTTTGCTCCTCTAAGAAAGAATCGTATTTCTTTTTTTTTATTTCTTTAATTTCTTTTAGGACTTCATACTTTTTCTTTTTCATATCACGGATTTCCTTTAAAATTTCATTTTTTTCGTATAGGTTTTTTTCAATTTTTTTTAGAGAACCTAAAATCTTTGTTTGAGTGTTAGTTTGTTTCTCCAGGAGACTGAATCTTTTATCTTCTAGCCTCATTCTTTTTTTTGGAGGCTTTTGTTTACACTCTTGTGGGCCCTTTTCCTCTATACTTTCCGTAAGGTCGTCAAACGATTGCTGTAGAGAATCAGTCAGCTCTGATACTACTTCCGTCTGGGGTACTCCACAAGTGTTACCCTTAGGGTTTACAGAAATGTCTGTGCGCACAAGGTTCGCTGCTGCCTGTTCTAGTGGAGACAAACTTACTTCTTCCGATGGCCCACCTCCGGTTGTATATAAACTCTGACGATTATTAGCCATTTTTTTCTTTCATTTTGCCTTAAAATGTATCCACACCCTCTGCCATTCTTCAGGCGTTCGTATTGGTGGCCCACAACTATTTAATTTATCCGAAATTTTCCTCCATGCCTCGTCAACGGTAGCTTTGGTATCACCAAAACCACGCACACCACGAGCAATCCGTGGATTTAACTCCATTTCTTGGACAAGAACATCAAATTGATGTCTTGTGGTAATTTTAACCATTTTGTGATCTATAATAAAAAAATATTATAAAATTTCTAATATATAACAAAAAACTTACTTACTTTTTAAGTTTTCGCGCGTTTTCACTTTAAAAATATATAAGGCAACCAAAAATACGCGGTTGCCTAAATATTTGCTATTTGGCAACTGAAATTGACAGCTGTTAGTTGTCAGTTGCCATCTGTAATATGTTTTCGGCAACTGGCAACTCAACTGAAGTTCGGTTGCCGTACATAATCGACACATAAATGTTTGGAGTTAAAAGAAAAGGCAGACATTTTAGATAGTTTGCAAAAAGGAACAAGTGTGACTAGTTTAGCAAAAAAGTATAATGTCGCTAAGTCAACAATATGCAATATCAATAAAAGTTGAAAAAAATCAGTAGATATTTTCTCGTGATCTCGTTTTGTTTTGTAATGGATTTTAATTAAAATTTTTTAGTTTTATATTTTAATAATGTAAATAATAATAAAAGAATTTCACGTTCAAGCGTGTAAAACACACATTTATATTGTAAAACTTGATATTTTTTTCATGAAATTTGACAATCGCTAACGTGAACAATTTCGATAACATGAACTCCCTTGGTTTTAATTAGTTCACGTTACCGCGAGTGTACTATAGTATGTTTTTAACAAGAAACTTAAAAAAGTTACAGTAATCTTTCGATTTACGTCACAGTTGGTTGCAAAAAAAGGCAACGTAAATCGAATGACAACGCAATTCGAAGTTGAAGGGAAAAAAATTTTCGTTAATCGAAACAACGTAAATCGAGGGAATACTGTACAGCAATATCATAAATAATAAACCATTATTTCAATAAAATTTAAACTTGACATTAAGTAATGAAAAATGAAATGAGAAAACCATAAAACAGTGACAGTATGAACTGACGTAGTGAGTCTTTATTTAAACGAATCCTACAATTATAAAGATTTTTTCAATACCTTTCTCTTCAAGTACGTATTAATAAACTGTTCTTCCAGAAAAAAATTGTTACTTAACCTCTGTCACTTTGGTTTCATTAGGAATAATAAAAAATATTTTTTTTCTCGTATTTCAGTGTCGTTACGTGGTTTCATAGAAACCACAGAAAATATAAAAACCACATTATCGCACATGGCAGACAGATTTTTACTTTATTTTAATGCGCATCTATGACTGTGCGTTTACCAGATTATTTAACTGCAAAGCGAAACAGGCTACTTATGAGAAATTAATGAATTTTGACTTGGAAGGCACATAAGGCACAACGAAATATAATAATCCGATGAAATGTATTTTTATCTCGAAATATGGTGTACTTTTATAAAGTTTTTACTTCATAAAATTAACTTTAGTCATTTGGAGGTTTATTTTAAGAAAACCGATGGCCTTATGACGGTCACCTGAAGTTTTCGAAGAGTATTTATTTTGTTTACCAACAAAGCTGGCTAATGACTGAGAAACTGATTTCCTTTATTATTCCGCACAAGTAACGGGCGTAGTGCGCAATCTATCTTGGTTTTAATTTGGGGAAAAGGACACCGAACGGCAGCTTAGTGTTCGCCTTACTGTACCAATCAATTATGTACTAGGTTAGTCTAATTGAAGAGTAATTTTGGAGTGCTGACACTCTCTTTAGAAATTTTGCGACATCTGCTAAACAGGATGGATGTGCTATAGGCACCATTTAAGGTATCCTCGGCCGTTCGTAAGAATCCGAAAATCATTTCCGTATATCTTTTTTAGTATTTGAATTAACTTCATCATCCATTAGTCGGAAACTAATTCTGTTGTTCATTGTTCGTATCAGAGATCAGCAACGAATATTCAAAACGATGAGTAGATTCGAATCATACTTATAATTTCAGCTACTTATACGCATTCATACTTATTTTAATATCATACTCATACTACTCATATTCAAAGTGAGAAATACTCATCGTACTCATACTTAACAATACGCACGATGTTGTTGATTTCGACTCTCCATGATTCAACATATATACGAAGCACAAAATAAGTATGATTCGAGTACGAACACCACAATACTCACTAGAAGGTTGTGTGTGTGCTTTGCTTGCTGTCTTTGTCTTTTCTTTTCTCTTCTTTTGTAAATGCAACAATAACTCGAAACATTCGCAAGTATTATAAGTATTTTTCTAAATTTATGAATCTGAATGAGTAGGCGTATGAATCAACCAATGAATCGAATGTTGTGAGTTTGATGTCAACGTTGTACTCATACTCATTGCAACCTATACTCATAAATCAATGTTGTAGCGAGTACGAATGAATCAGAGTAGTTGAATTTTAATACTCTTGACTCACTCATACTCAAAATTTTATAAGTACCTATGAGTAGCGAAAATACGATTCATTGCTGATCTCTGGTTCGTATATAGAGACATCTGATAACTCACGGCTATGATTTCGATTTGAGTCTAAAGCCTTTAATTACATTGAAGATGGAAAAAGTTATTAACGTCACAGGCAAACGGGTGGCAGGAGTGTGTAAATAATGGTTTAATATTCAAATATTTGCTCAGTTCTTTCAAGTAAAATTTAAGATCAACTAAAATAACTTCATCAGTTGAATACTTTACATAATGCCAAATTACATTTCTGTTATTGAATTCTCATAAAAATTTTCTGCTTATCGAGAGGAAGTCACCTCCAGTCCAAAATAAATTCTTCTTCATTCTGCTTCTTATTATTTAGATAATACCCATGAAAGGTTATTTTTGTTTACTCCCACTGTACTCAGCCGTTTTTATTGTAAATTAATGCCACAAAAAAAAAAAAAAACTCATAATAATATGTATTATAAAGCTGCTGCCTGTATGTCTGTCTGCCTCATTATTAAAACGGCAATATGGCTTATGAAAATTGTATCGAATTATGCCAAAATATGTTACAAAATTGTTTAATAATCGCAAAAACTGTTAAAAAGCCATAATAATCGTAATAGATAGACAGACAGACAACAATATGTTCATGATTTTGTTTTTCATTTACATTTTCATCTTAATATGGGAAAAATTGGGTTCTAATGACATAAAATTCTTAAATTATGAATGAAAACAAGAATTATTCTCTTAATAATGGTTACATACAGTATCGGACAAAACATTTGCAACTACCATAGCTATTTTATAATTAGCTCAAATAAAACACACGGGGTAATCTAATTCTAATTTTTATATTACTTACAAAACAAAAGGAACCTCATCTGCGATATTAAATAAAAATTATTTTAATTTCTTCTATAGATAGACATATTTAAAACTTAAAATAAAAATATGTAGTCACTTCTTCTGTAAGACAAGACAATTGCAACTTAAAAATATTCCATGGTAAAATATTTGTTTGCTTAAAATTTCATAGCGTAACCCTTACTACCTATTACGGCTTTGCATCTTCGTGGCATCGACTCTATAAAATGTTTAATAGTAGCCTGTGGCATTTTTAATCCGATTAAAAAACTCGTCAGCATTTTGAACGTTATTGCGATCAATCCGCTGTTTTACAATTGACCAGTGATTTTCTATTGGGTTCAGGTCCGGTGATTGAGGTGGCCATTCCATTACATTAATATTTTTTTTTGCCTAAACCAAGTTTTTACTACCTTCGAAGTGTGTTTCGGATCATTGTCTTGTTGAAACGTCCATCGTAAAGGCATTTCACACTCAGCATATGGCAACATAACCAGCTCAAGGATGTTTTTGTAGGATCATTTATCCATTATTCCCTCAATACGATGAAGTGGTCCCAAACCATTGGCAGAAAAACATCCCCAGGCCATTACATGACCGCCTCCATGTTTGGCGGTCTTTATACAAAATTCTTTTATTACTAGTTTTCCATTGGGATATATGTATATGTATACATTTAATTTATAATTTATAAATGTATACATTTAATTTACCTTGAAAGTAATACATTTTTACTCTGCTTAAGAACTTAAACTTTTTCTGGTCAATTTCAACAAAAGTGTTAATTCTTGAGCTTTACCATTTACTTACTTACTTAAGTGGTCGTCTTACAACACTATAGTCAGGATTACAACCTATCTGCTTACACCACACATATAGTGTGAGTTAAATTCTGTGACAATAAATGATAATGGCTTAAGTTGACATAATTGTTTTTTCACTTTATTACATATTCTTATTCTCTTTGACAAGATCTATCACTCAACTAAATTTCATGTATAAAATGTCATTATTAATAAAACTATACGCATTTATGAAGATACAGATACAAACATTCCCGGAGGATAGCTGTAATTCGTTAAGGACTTTGTGCCAAACATCCAGTCGTTTTAATCTTCAGCTGATTTCTCTAAACGATATGACAAATGCTATAAATAATCTAAAATTAAAAAATCTACTGGTTATGAGAATATTACTTCGGAAACATTATATAGATGCAAGGACGTAATTGCTCCAATTCTAGAGTATATTTTAAATCAAATAATTCTAACATCAAGTTATCCAGATTGTCTAAAGATAAGTAAAGTCGTTCCAATACCCAAAGTCCCAAATGCTGCTATAGTCAATGATTTTCGTCCTATTTCACTACTATCCACGATTGACAAAATTTTCGAAAAATTGATCCATGCAGGGTAGTTGCTTGGGGCCTTTACTGTTCTCTATTTACATAAATGATCTTTTTAAGTTGAATTTATCTGGGAAATTGTTTATGTTTGCGGATGACGTTTGTTTGTTTTATCCATTCAAATATGACCTTGTATTGAAAACTTATATGGAATGAGATGTTGCCCTAATTTTTGAATACGCTCGACTTAATAAGCTGATTCTAAATGCAAATAAAACAAAGATGATCAGATTCAGGCCGCGTTCATATATGCCGATCAATAACTTCAGTATTTCTGTTGACGGAAATGAAATTTTTGAGACCCATGAAGTGAAATATTTAGGAGTTACGTTGCAAAGCAATTTAGCATGGAATTCGCATATAAAGGATGTCAAAATGAAAATTGCACTTGCTATTGGAATTTTATTCAAAATGAGAATCAAATTTAATTTAAAAACAAAACTCCTAATTTATCAAGCATTAATTCAAAGTCACCTAAACTATATGGTTACATTGTACGGTTATAAAAGTACAACTGAATTAAAATCACTACAGGTTTTGCAAAATAAATCTTTAAAATTGGTTCATAACTTACCATTACTACATATATCCAACATTGACACTTTATGAAGATGTTTGTAAGCCGATAATGCCTATATGTGCCCAATATAAGTATAAACTATTAATGTTTATATTCAAATCCATAAATAGGATTGGATATCACACTATCAACTTTGTACAGAACCAACGAATTTTCAATATTAGAAGTCAGAGCAATTTATATACCCCAAGATGCAGATTGGAGATGACTAAGCAAAGTATTGAATATTCTGGAAGCCTTGAGTATAACGATGCGGTGAAATCTTGGAAAGTTAGTTTTTTTTTGTCGAAGTGTAGTAAAGATCTTATATAAGGAATGATATCTCAATTATTTGTTACTTGGTGTTGGTTTAGATCCACCATTGTTCGCTTTAGGATAGATTTTTATTCAACGATTTCTTTCCTGTTTAATGTAAACTTGAGTATGTTTACTTACTTATCTGTGCAATAGGTCAACTTGACCTCCGGGTACTGTACTTGTCTCAAGTACACGTTCTTTAACCTTACTTACTTACTTAATCAATCATTAAAGCCACTTAATCATTATATCGACCTAGTTTTCCACCCCACCCATGTTGAGTGTGTTTAAAGTCGATTCAAAACGACAAATTATTGAGAAACTTTTCATGGCAATTTTATTTTTCGCTCAGAGTTTTTTCTCAAGAAGACTGCTGAGAAACAGCAGAAGAATTAAATTTTCATGGACTTCGACTACTACCAGCTATTGTTTCTAAAGAAAAAAAATCCATTTTAAATTAAATATACTCGTATGAGCCTGCTTTCTGAATGTACCACATATGTGCCCAACAATCATAAAAATATGAAAAATATTCATATCCACTTAATGTTTACATACTCAACAAAACAAAACTTTAATAATCATACACGTGCCAATTTAAATACAAATTATAAACAACAAGTTGGGATGGTAAAGTGTAAAACCACTACAAAATAATTGAAAGCAATAGAAAAAAGCATTTCGATTATGAAATGAAATCATTCTGCATTACATTATCATAATTTTATAGGTGAGAGTGCAATTATTGAACTGTTGTATCAAATAATCCTATTGATTAGCATTTCTCTTAACATATCATGACCTAATTTCCCTTTAGAGCAACGTAGTGTGCAATAATGACAACATTTAACACACTACAATTAAGGTATACATTATAATGTTCTAAACAACTTTAAAAATAAAATCAGTTCATATCCCTTTAAGAAGTTCTCCACCCAGAAAAGCTGTGGCGGATATTTGAACGATATTATATGTGATATAAAATGGCACCAATAGGTATATTAAATGAATAAAAAATTCTATAGCAGTAACTGACGTTTTTACATTCATGTCTAAATTCATAACCCCTCTGCACTTAGCAAAACCTTACTGATCAGCATCGTTAAGACAGTAGACTACAGGCCACTGAGCGGATTTTATTCCTAACTTTATTTTGGTTTTTTTGTGCTGTGCTCTGCTGTAGAAACATGGTTGATTATAATTTATATCCTCCATAATTTGATATACATACGTAGGCACGTGTACGAAAAGAAGCTTGCACCATATACAATTAATATTGTTACGTTTTCACCTTTTAAAAATGTTTAAAATAGTAGAAAATAAATTTGAGTTTAATTTTAATTAAAATTCTTTATTATTCGCACAATTCCGTCTGCCACTGTTCACAACTTGATGTAAACAACAACAATTGCTTTTCATTGTTATTCCTTTGTTTATACCCTTTGCATTAACAATAACAATCACTAAGCAATTATATGACAGCTCTTTGTAACGGACTTCTTCAAACCACGATTACTTTCTTCAAACACACCGCGTTTTCACACAAGACTGACTGAACTTCACTAACACACTCGCCTGCTTTGCCTTGCCTTTTATATGGAAGGATAAACAGTCTGATAATGTGCTCGAATGTTCGTGACTTCGCCTTATCGTAATCTCCATAAAGGTAAACGTCGGTGTTTACATTTATTATTGTTGTTTGTGTATTTTGTTTACATTTATTCTTGTAGTGTTGTTTGTGGATTACTGTTTACTTGTTTACCATTTTTTATGCTGCTGTTTGTTGTTATATTAAGCAGTACGATAATTTGTAAACAGGTTTGTTCACAGCATTGTTTTGTTTTTGTAGCTTTTTTCTATAATTTTAATGTTAAGCGATGTAAAAGGAAAACATTAGAATTTAGATTTTTCCATTTTCGTAACAATTTTTTAGGCATTTTGTACGCCTAAAGAATGGATTTCTTAATATTCTCATAATTTTTAAAACTTAAATAAGAATCAAAATAATAAAAGTGAATTTCAAACAATTTGATAAGCAATGTTTTGTCGACTACTCTATGATAATCCAAATAGAGAATAATAAAATGCTTTCATTTAAGTTTTTCAGAATTTTTGTTTTTAAAAATTTCAATTTTATTTTTGTTGGTTTTTTCTTTTAAATTTTAAAAACATTTCAGTTACTTGATAATATTGATGTTTAGAAAATAGTTTTATGGTTTATTTTATTTTTATTTATAACAGATTGAAAATGAAATATGATTTGATTTAAATTGAGTTTGTTTTTATTAACAAAATCGATGCAAACATACGGCATACATTTCGAAAATTTATGTAAAAAAAATTGATAAAAATTCATTCGATTTTTTTTTGGTGTTTTGGTTTAAATAAAATGGTTTTATTTTATAAAAATTTATATCTGCTTTGGAATTTTTTTATTTGTATTTTTTTTTTTTTTTTTCGTTCATTTATTTTCAATTTATATACATATTTTAATTACTACAATAAACAATAGACAAAATAATGTTTACAATGTTTTACAACGACCCCAATGGAGTACTCTAGTAAAGCGTTTAATCTTTTGAGTTAAGTTGTTATAATAAGTAAGCTAAGATTTATTTTTATATTTAACACAATTATAATTGACTTTTTTTTTTTTTGTAATGAAAGTTTAAAAAACATTACATAATATTCTCAGTTACAATAAAAGTAGTCAGGTACAGAGAAAGGATTATTATTGTGAGTGTAGCCACCAATATTTTTTATTGTAGTTATTTCGCCCAAAATATTTATCCCTTTGAGGAATCGAGGTATCATGCCTTAGATTTTCCATATCAACTCTGTTGTAATCGATGGATTTGTTGGTTGCCCGCCTATATAGGTGGTAGAATATTGGGATTCCTACATCATTTTGAAGAATATGTTTGCCATCTAGAAATGGAAAGGATTCTGGAGGCACAAATCCTTTTGTTATTGAGCTTTTAATGTACTCTGTATTCGTATAATATGGAGCCATTATAATGTTAAAGTTTTCACATAGCGTGCACCTTAGTATATTGTTACGCATATCGAAACGACCTAATATCGTTTAACATTAACGATGCGTACACAATACACACGACACAAATACACACTAACGCGTACATCGAACCATTTATAAGTAAACCAACAATATCAGTATGAGTATGAGAGAGATGGATAACGCAAACGCAACATAAGCGAGCGCAATAAGAGGCAATGTGTATACAATACACAAACACACTCTAACGAATACATCGAACATCTTCCAAATAAACCAACAACAAGCATGAGAGCAAAAGGGATGGAAAAATAAGCAAGCGCAACAACAAGCAATACAGTCAGCATAGAAATTGCGAGAATGCGAGACCGCGAACGTTCCTCTTCAAGAACGTTCGATGTACTGTTCGTGTTGGACTATAAAAGCGCAAGACAAAGCAGACGAGTCAGTCAGTTGTAATTGAGTCAGTCTTGAGTGAAGTTGCGTGTGAACAATAAATAGTCGTGTTGGAAGATATCGGTTGCGAGTAATAGTTGTGTGTGAATAATAGCAAGCAATTAATGTTGTATCGGTTAAGTGTGAACAGTGAGTGGCATAAAAAGTGTGAACAATAAAGAAAGAGAGAGGTTTTATTGAAACTAAACACATATTTGTTTTTACTTGGTTTGCAATTAACGAACTCATATTTAAACGTTTTTAAAAAGGTAAAAACGTAACAATATGTTTCCTTATAAGGTGGATAATAAAATTATCTATTCTGCTTATTTTCGCAGCGTTGTATAACTTGAAGTTTGAAATACATTTTCGGTAATTACTTTGGTGTGATCTATTTATACAGGTGCATGCTCTTAAGCATTTTCTTTCGAAAACTCGTATTTTTTCCATATAGGAGGGTGAGATGTTGAACCATATTGAACACCCGTAAGTAATTACGGGCCTAATTAATAATTGATACATAATAATTTTTACTCTTTTATCTAGAAACTTGGAATAAAAAAGATTTTTATAGACGAAAAATGCTTTTGTGGCTTTTTTTATGGTATTAACAACGTGCTTGTCATAGTATAAAAATTTATCTAAATAGATTCCGAGATATTTGACTGTTTCTTTGTTTTCTATTTTGCTGTTATTTAGATTTGACATTATTCCAAAGGATTTCCAGTTGGTTTTGATATTGTTATTACATTTGTCAACAGTTGGACGAAATAAAATTGTTTCACATTTTTTGACGTTAATTTTCATATGCCAATTTATTGTATATGTTTCAACAAGATTAAAGGTTTCTTGTAGACTTTGATTTAAATTTTTGATTTTGTTGTCAGAATGGTAAATTATTATGTCGTCCGCAAATGAGATAATATTATCAATTTTGTTTATCAAGTCGAGAATAAAAATATTAAAAAGAATTGGCGCATTGACAGTGCCTTTTTATTTGGTTTATTAATCTCGTTTGTATTTACTATGAATTCTTTTAATGAAAACGATAATACTACACATATGTACGTATATGTACGTATGTATGATGTAACTATAAAAACTATAAGGATTTAGTTTTTCTACATTTAAGGCAAAGATATTACTTAACATATATAATTGGTCATTACAACCCTTCAGTTAGGACTACGACCTAGCTTCTCAAATTTTATACATGAGTCGACACCGAACGACAGATTTTTGAGGAACTTTTCATGGCAATTTTATTTCCTCTCAGAAGAAGAAGTCGGCGAAAAATTATTTAAATTTTGTTTGTTTGGACATGTCTCACCTGGGGTTTGAACCGTGGCCTCTCGTTTAATAAGCCAACACACTACTTACCAGACTACGGCGTCTTCAAAGATATTTTTATTTATTCTAATATTGTTTTAGTGGCTTACAAGATTTCTGCTTTAATTCTTCTTATCTAAGTTGCTTGTCCTTTCTTTTTACTTTAAGATCTTCCTACAGTTGCAAATTTCAATAGAAACACTTTTTTTTAGCTTAAATTGATTGTTGAACATTTTTTCATTTTATTCATATTTTCATTTCTGGGAATATTTCTCTTTTAAAAACTCGGAGGTAATATGTATGAAAATCATTATTTAATAACAAAATAAATAAAGCTTTTGCTGCAGATGACACTGTGATTGTTCAAATTTTTTTTTTATTTTATAAAATAATCCTTTTCTACATATTTTCTTTCTTTTTTTAACACTCATATTCCTTGTATATGAGAAGAAGAATATAGGGGAGGTACATAGTATATTCCATAAAAATTCTAACATTAGCATCCATGAAACCACATTGTACAAAGGCTTCATATCTGCAAAGAAAATATGGAAATTCAGATTTTAGTCTTTTAGTTTCTTAAATAATTCATTAAATTAATATTAAAATTTATTTTAAAATATTTGTCTTAATTTATAAAAAAAAAAATTGTTTAAGTTTAAATAATATTTGTTAACATATAAAGGTAAAAGCAATTCTCTTCCATTCATAAGAATCTCTAAAACAATACGTGATACTTCTGATAAAAAATATCAAATTTTCTTCTTAGTCTTCTACGTTCTAAAATCAAATCTTTTCAATGACTTTTGATTGCAGGTGAGATACAGACATTCAATCACTTAGCAAACAGAAACAAAAGTCATCAACTACAATGCAATACATTAAGAGAGCCTCCCGACTATTACTCCAACCCTCGTTTAAACAAAACACTTTAAATGAAAAACTGAAGCTTCTGTGAAAAGCAGAAATGTTTGAGTGCCATGCATTAAAGCAATTTATTTATGAGTTTACCATACAGTCTGCATATAAAATCTGAAATTTTGTGAATCTAAATGATGAATATAAATGAACAGCTAGTTCCACTCATCAACATAATGATAGGATTACATTTTTAATAAGTTTTACTTACCATATACCAATGCCAATTCATTTTAAAGTTAATTATCCAAATATAAGAAAGTAATTCTCCGAATTATTATATTCCACAGATACTGCAGTAAAGTCGAATATTGCAAAACTGATATAAGCGCTTGTGCATTTAAGGGTTAATCCTTTCCTTTTTTCAATACTTTCTTACAAGTTCTGTTGAAAATTCATTGTTACGAAAATGGAAATGGTTTTTTGCTTTCACATCGTTTAAATTGTAAACAAAAGTTACAGAAACAGGAGCAATGAACTTGTTTACATAATAAACAAGTAAACAAAAATATACCAACAAAAAAAGTGATAAATAAGTAAACAAATATGCAACAACAAATTCTGCAAATTCTGTGTAAGCAAAAATACACAAACAACAACAATGAAACAACGATGTTTACATTTATAAAGATCTTGAGAAGGCGACGCCACGAACAATCGACTTCAAGATCATTCATCAGATTATATATAAAAGGCAAGGCAAAGCAGGCAACGGCAAGATCTCCGTTACAAAGATCAGTCGAAAAATTGTCTAATAATTGTTATTGTTTATGCAAAAGAGTGTAAAGGGGAATAACAAACAAAGCAATTGTTGTTGTTTACATCAAGTTGTAAACAGTGCACACAGAATCGTGCGAGCAATAAAGAATTTAATTAAAACTAAACATAAATTCATTTTTATTTTATGTATTTTCAATCTACGAGATCATATTTTAAACGTTTTTAAAAGGTAAAAACGTAACAATATGAATGAACAGCCAGTTCCACTCATCAACGTAAAGATAAGATTCGCTTTTTAATAAGTTTAACTTATTATTATCGTTTTGCATTATTTTCTTTTAAATTTAATTATCCACACGTAAGAGAGTAATTATTGTTCGAATACTTACATTCCACAGATTTGCAGTAAAGCCGAATTTTGATAAACATAGAATAAATATGGTATAAACACTTGTGCATTTGAGGGTTAAATATAGAGAATTCCTTTTTATAATATTTTCTTACAAGTTCTCTTGAAAATTCATATGTAATATAATGGATTCATAGTTGGTAGGGATTTATTGTTCGAAATATATTCTTATTGAAGTGTAACGTAAATTTATGTCACCATTTATTTGACTTTCAAAAGTTATTTTGTTTTTGGTACGAAAAAAAAACACAGTTTCATGCACACTTTACACTGATAATAAATGCATACTCTGTGATCCATAAACTGGCAATAAAATTCAATTTCCCATATGTTGCTAAGCCAGAGTATCTATGTTGTTGCAACATATTGGTTTCGATGATGGAACAATTTGTGCTGAATGAAATGAAAGTTTTTGGTTTGGTGATTTTTTCTTGTTCATCATCAACATCCCATCATCTCTCAATGCACTGTCACTGTGTTCATTAGTGGATGATTTCACAGTTTGTAGAATTATAACACTACGGGACATCATACCGCTATAACACGTTACGAAACCATTTTAAATTGCAAATAAAGTGTGAAATGATATTATTTTTAAGGCACTTAGATTTACATAAATTTATGCTTTTTGAAATACGCAAAATTGAAAAAAGAAAATTAAGTTTTTTTTGTATATTCAATAAAAATGAACCCATTCATGTATAAAATTAACACATATTTATGTATAACATGGATGTTGTGAGAAGCTAGGTTGTAACCTTGACTGAAGAGTTGTAATGACCTATTATGTATGCATGTAATCCTATGATTACTGAAAAATATTATTGACATCGTTTAAATTAATCTTAATTGTGATTAATATTTCAGAACGTTTCATCGCCATGTTGATAATATTCTAGAGTTTCTAATTTCCCGAACTTTTTCGCCTCCCGGGAAATGAAAAATAAAATTTCTTAATCCCGGGAATTCCCGGGAATTTGAATTAAATTTGTAAAATAAAATAAAATAAATATTAGCTAAAATTTAAACACTCCTTTTAATAAATAAAGCCACATTTGAACAAAAATAAACATTTTTATTCAATTTTTAAATAAAAAACAATAAATAAAGAAAAAACAAATATTAAAAAAAGGAAGCGTGTAATAACGTAGTGAGATTAGTAAATTTTTTTCGTTTCAAAAAATAAAATTTTAATTATTAAAGCATTCAAAAGTTAATCAGATGTTCTATTTCTTATTTTTGTTGATATGTTGCCTGCTACAGAAAATACTCGTTCACTCTCTGTTGATGTGGATCTCACAGATAGCAGTGCATCATACAAATGTTTCAAGTTCGTCGTACGATTTCCTGTTATTTCAAATATACCAAATTCTTTCTTTAGCACATTATCAGGGTTCTTTTTTCTTTGGATTTAATGTTGAATTTGTTATAGACTTTTCAAGGTGTTCTTTAAATGTGTGTGTTGAGGTTTCATCCTCTGATAGTAGTGTTTCGTCGTCACTATGATTTTCCATTTCAAAAAGTCTTTTGTACATTTCTTCAGCAGTTAATAATAGGGTCATTTTATTTGGATAAGAAAAATTAATCGATTTATAATCATCCGGGTTTTTTTTAAAATTTTAGTAAAGAATATAATTTAATTTCTCTTCTTTCATTTATACGACATGCCAACAAATTTGTTGATAATATGTTGTTTTTACTTTCCAATTATTTATAAAGCGTTTCAACGATGATTTCTGCAATCAGTAAATTGCAATCTCTTCGCCCAAAGGTCTCTACAGCTATCTTAGCTGGGTTTAAAACTTAGCATAAGTCATCCAAAATCGATATGTATTCATCTCTCCACATGTTAATTAAATTGAAATGTATCAAACACTTCTTTATACAATTTTTGGCCTTTAAGAAATTCTCAACCATAGATATAATTGAATTCCAACGCGTTCTTACATCGCAGCCCAAATGAATTTGTTTTCCTATTTCTGATTTAGCATATTGTTGTAACGAAGCTGTTTGAAGTGAGCTCATTTTAAAAACTTTAAACTTAAAAATAAAAATCATTTAAAATTCCCGAAGAAAATTTCCCGGGATTTACCAAAAAATATTTCCCGGGAATTTCCGGGATTTTTTTCCCGCTTAGAAACCCTATAATATTCTACTTTCATTATGAACGAACACTTTTTGTCTCATATTTTTATCACGCATTGTTATTGTGTGATTGCAAACGATATGATAAAAGAAGGGTGGAAATTAATTGATACAACAATCCTTCATTACATTGATGAATAATGGCAAGCCGCATAATAATAACGAGAATATCAGATGCATTCCTTAATGGCAACAAAAAGAAGTGAAGGCTAAAAGAAAAAAAAAAAAAAAAAACAAATTAAAAATTGACGAATGAGAAAAGACCTGATCTCTGAAAGCTTAATGACTGAATACATTATAATACTGGTGTTAAACAATAATGTCCACAGAACTTTCAGAAAGAGTGAATAATATTTCCATACACATGTACAATACATATGTTTATCACACACAATACACAATACTTTATGTCAATTAAAAGTTGTACAGGTTGTGCTATTTTTGTCGTTCAAATAAAGTCTTGAAGCTCAATGCAACTAATTTTTTTATTTCGTATTTTTTTAAGAATAATTAAAATCGCAACGTTACTTACACCTATTGAAACAAGATGCCGTAGATGATTTCTTTGGAGCAGTCTATTGAAATACGAAAAGTTACTCGTATACAAGCATAGGCCAACTACTAATTGAGCCTTGAGAGACAACATTATTATTGGTAATATATCTACCAGAGATCAGCAATGAATCGTTTTTTCGATACTCATAAGCACTCATGAAATTTTGAATATAAGTAAGTCAACAATATTGAAATTTAACTACCTACTCTACATTCATTCATTCATTCACTGCAACGTTGATTTATTAGTAAATTTTACTGTTGTAAAATTCAGTACTTTAGTACTTTTTTCAGTACTTTTCCATTTCAAAAATACCGCTGTACCACCGCGACGCTTTCAGTACTTTTTTATTATTACATATTTTATGTCGTGTGCTTTTCAACTATTAATGCATTAGCAACGTAATGATAAAGGTAGAATTTGTCTTTAGCCCCGGTTAGCCAAACGTCCACGGAACGTACGTTCGTCTTTAGAATACAAAAGGCAATGAGAACGATTGCCGAACCGACACATGATTTCGGTAAGCATTAACATTGCTCTTCATATGCTGCAAACGAAAGTATGTTCCATAACGTTCCGTCGACGTTTGACTACACGGAACTTTTTACGTTTTGTTACGTTCAGAACGTATAAGTTGTCAGTTTATCTGTTCCTCACCGTACGTGCATTAAATATGAAGAAATAAATAGTGTAGTGTGCTGGCTGACTAGATGTGAGCCCGCGGTTCGTACCCAATCTCAGATATCTCCAAAATAACGAAAAATGAACAAATATTTCTTCGGCGACCTCATTCTGTCAAAAGCCCTGAGAGCAACTAATATTGCCATGAAAAGTTTCTCAAAAATCTGTCGTTTGGAGTCGACTTTAAACTGTAGGTCCCGCCACTCATGTATAAAATTAACGCACACAACGCAAGTGGTGTGAGAAGATAGGTCATAATCCTAATTGAAGGCTTGTAATGTATGTATGTATTTTTTTACAAAAGTACCATGTGATGCGAAAAATTACTCTTTCAGTTATAGTTCAGTACCATTTCAAAATTTCAATTTTTCAACACTGGTACAGATTGCAATCAGTATGCGTACAACATTGACATCAAACTCATACCAATCGAAATATGTTTGATTCATAAGCCTACTCATTTAGATTCATCATCACTCGCATCATTAATCAAAATTTACAGTCTTAGTTATTGTTGGATTTACAAAAAAAGACACATAAGCAAAAAAGAGAGAGTAGCCAAAAGAGCAAAGACACAACCTTTAGGTGAGTATTTTAGTGGTCGTACACGAATCATACTTATTTTGTGATTCTTGTAAATGTTGAGTTATGGAGAGTCGAAATCAACAACACCATACGTGTTGTTAAGTATGAATATGATGAATACTTCAAACTTTGAATATGAGTAGAGAGGTTCAATGATATTAAAAGAAGTATGAATTCGTATAAGTATCAGAGATTATGAGTATGATTCGATTCTACACATCTTTTTGAATACTCATTGCTGATACCTACCGAGTGTGATGAATTGGATTCCACTGATGGATCATCCAATTGAAATAATCTCTATAGACTAATTGACAGTCACTCGTTCACTAGTACACATTTTCACAGATATTTTTTGTTTCAATTTTTTACAAAATCAATCTGTATTTTTATAATCCTATATATGTATGTATGTATATTAAATACTTCTTTCTATTGTCTTTGCGAAAAATGAAACTAAAACAAAAAATTAATACAATAATCTAGCCTTAGATTGAGGCAAAGCGAAATGTATTGTTATTTTTTTTATTGTTTAAATAGTTATGCGAGGGTATTGTAAATCCTAAGCAAAATATAAAGAAAACAATACTTATAAAATAAACTTTTTTTTTTTAAATTTGTTAATCTACTTCATCCATTTTCATTTAACGAACATTCTTTTGTTTCTTTTAAAATTTAATTAATTGTTGCGACATTTTTTAAAGCCTAAGGATACATGTATGGTATGTATGTACATATGTTATATTCATAGCACACTCTATTGTTTTTAAAATTTTTGAAAATAATCCATTGTTTAGCTAATATGACAAAAAAAATAAAAATAAAAAGAATTACAGAATTCATCAGAGGCTGAAGAATACAAATTTATTTTTCTAATTAATTAAATCAAATTTTTTTTTTAAGAGTAAAAGTTCTATTTAATACTGGGTTCAGACATGCACCTTTATTGCGTAAATCGCAATAAACGGCATTATTGATCTCAATATTTCATATAAAATTTCAATTAATTATTGGTCAATAAAATCATAAATTGTTATAATATTGATAAAAACTTTAAATACAACACTGTCATAAGTACGTTCAGTGAGCAGATTACATTTTTCCGAACGCTTTCTAATAATATTTGAGAACTCAAATGTAAACAACGACAAAGAAAAAATGGAAGGTCAGCAGAAAGGTTTGTATTTTATTTTGAGTTTCATATCAAATTTTTCTTTCTCATCCTTCTGAGAAAAGCCACTTTGGAGTCAAAAGTAGTCCCTATTAACCGCAACAGCTCGGCGTTTCGGTTAATCATTAGCAATACCTTTTTAAATGTTAAATTGTTTCCCATTTTTTCTAAAAAAATTTTGGCACTAATTTTCTCGATTAAATTAAAAACAATGTTGTTGAAGCAATCAGCTGTTTTGTTAACCAGCTGTCAAATAAATTTTCGTATATTATATGTCTGAACGCTAAAAATATTGTTCTCAATAAACCGAATATTGATTTAATAAAAGTGCATGTCTGAACATAGTATAAGGAATACGAACACAATATGAAAAGTTAATGGATACAATAATTTTCCTTCTTTTTAATAAAATTTCTGTTACAGGAGTAACATAATAGACATTGTCAGATTAAAAACTCAATTCATACGTATTTTTTTGTCAAGCAATGTTAATTACTCGTATACTGAAATGAATACATTTTTAAAAGAGGAAACAGTATCTGTCGTCCACAAGAATTATTTCGCAATAATACCTGGAAAGCAGTAATTCTGATGATTTTTTTTAATTTTACACTTGTTCCTATTGTATTATATGGGATTTCATATACGTAATCTTAAAAGCTTTAATTGTGTAATAAAATATTGTATCGTGTGTGTGTAGCGAATGTGGGAGAGACACATGCAATATTTTTTAACTATTATACGGAAATACCTCAACCACTCTTTGGAAATACTGGCTGATTTAACTTGAACAATTATTTCAATTGTAATGCAATTATTTTGGACTGAAATATACCATCTTTTCGTTGTAATGTCATGCATTAAATTGAATCGATTTAATACTCGGATTTTATTCTAGAAGTTGCAAAATAAGAAAATACTGAAATAAGCTCCAATATTTATTGGCTGATAACTTTGCTTAATAAAATAATTATTTCTACTACTTTCTATGCTACATACAGTATGACTGCTATTTTAAAAAAATTCTGATGGCACTCAATATACACCCAACTCTTTTTTACACGGTAGATACGTTCCTCAGAAATCCGTGTAAAAAAAAACCATGTAAAAAAAAGAGGCGTTTCCTATAGTAAAATGGGGGATACGTTCCATGTCATCTGAAAACCGTGTAAGATGAAATAAAGACTATATTTACTTCGAAAAACCGTGTAAAAAATGTTGAAAACTATAATATTTCAGAAATGCATACATACATTTTGTATATTCATATAGCTTCGTTTAAGCCAAAATCCTTGCCCACAGATGTTGAACCTTCACCTCTTGCCAGATAGTCCAAGATTTTTAATTTTATTTGCAAAGAAATGGCTTGCCTTTTATGAATTTGAAATTTTGGACATTCTGTTAGCTGTTAGTAAGGGCAAAAATTTTATTTTTAAAGCTTAACTAAAAATTTATAGATAAAATACCTTTTTTCACTTAGTAAGGTAAGAAATGTTCAAATCTAATTGATAGCACGAACAATTCATAAAATATTGCGAGCTAATAAACTTTAAACACTTTAATTATGCAATATTTTATGTAAATATGTACAATCATGCGAACAAAATGTGTAGGTAAGAGTTATCGAATAAGGGGATTTCCCAGTTACTACTATGTATGTTCATTTCAGCAATGGTGCCAAGTGTGGTAAAAACAAACATAATTACAAGACAGTGATTTTGAAATCGTACTAGATTAAAAAATTTTTACAAAATCAAATCCGTGTAAAAAGAAACCGCGTAAAAAAGAGTTGGGTGTATACAATAAACACTTCACTGCGTTCTATGTATAACATTTCTAAAGAATTTCTTTCTCTTTTGCTATAGTTTACAAAAATAATTAATCTTATTATGCAACTGAATAAATACAATACGTAGGTATACCTTTTTTATTTTATTGTCCTGTTGACATGGAAAACCTGGATAACAATTCTATTGAAGAAAATTACTTCATATCGACCAGAATGTGGAAAAGTAGCTATGTTAACAATAAGAAAACTTAAAACTGCATACATATACACTGTGAGTCATAAGAAAGCTGTGTGCAGGTGTGATTGAGGAGATCTTAAACAAAATTTTTCTTTTCTACAATTTATTGGAAAGGACAACAGCTTAAAATAACCGAGAAGTATTTATTTCTTTGTTTTTCTAAAAAGTCCTCATTAGTTCCAAAACAAAATAACGAAAAAGAATTTCAACCTAAAAAAAACTGTGTGTACAATTTACCATCAAACGCGAATTCATGCTCTCTTTATATGTTTGCAAATTTTCTTTTTGAAAGAAAAAAAAAAAAAACAATAATAATCAACACAAGCAACGTTCCATCAAATTGTTGTTTAATCTTACACAGCCATATACTACTAAGGCCTTTATGCGTTCATTTAATCATTAATTCAAACATAATATTCCTGGTTTTTTTGGGGGGGGTGTACGAAGAAATGTATCGTTAGTCTCATTCGTAAATGTGTTAAGTCCCTTTTTTCAAATTTTACAGGAGACATAAAAAACATAGTAGCTTTTTATTTTTTTTTTATTTATTTATTTATTTACTATAATTTACATAGCACAACAAAATATGAATCTTATAAGTGATAGTGCTATGTTTGGAATCATTAAGATTTAAAAATTAATAGTGAAACAAAACATATTAAATAAAAAATACAAAATTAATATAATTAATATCATGTTAAAATATAAAATATAAAGAAAAAAATATAATATAAAGAAATTTAAAAAAAAACTAATAATACTGTAGAATTAAATAAGAAAGTTGAAAAAATATTAAAAAAAAATGTTACTACATATTTATAAAAATCAATCTAAAAAACTAGGAATAAAAATATAACCGATATAAACCTAAAAAGCAAATCACAAATCATAAAAAAATTTTACTTATGAAAATAATTTAAATAACTCCTTTTTGAACGCATTTGCATTGCCAAGATTCTGGATGTAGTTTGGTAGGGAATTCCAAAGACTAGTGGTGTGTATAAAAAACTGTCTCTGAGACAAGAGAGTCCTAAATCGTTGCTGAATAATGTTCCTACCCCGATAGGATCTAGCAAATTTAATTCGACAAAATAAATATTCCGGCCGTTCCGTGTAAATTATCTTATGAAGTAAAATAAGGCATCTAATTTTCAAGAGATTATCAAATTTCACATTAAGAATCCGGCAAGCCAAATGAGAAATGTTATCACGACTCCCTTTACGAAAGACATATCTAGCTATGTTATTAAATGCCAAGTTAAGTCTACGGTTATCATCACAATCACAGTAAGCGAAGATTTCACACCCATACAAAAGTACCGGAATTAAGTACGTTCTAGCAAGTTGCATACGAATGACAAAAGGAGTCGAATCAATAACAGTCCACAAGTTAATATTTCTTCAGATTACGGAAACAACCGATTTGACAAATTACGGCATACTATAAATACTATAAATTCTACCAACAACGACACCTATTTATATGATTAGACCACGATAAACTGCCATTAAAGACAATACCCAGATTCTTCGCAGATTTGACAAAGTCAATCTTATTTCCCCTGATGCACAATTCAGGTATGACAAATGATCTATCGGTCCTCGAAAGTATAATACATTTAGACTTGGAGGGATTGATGCAAAGTCCATTGGCCGAGGCCCAGTTGTCAATCCTAACCAAATCACTATTGATGTAATCCAAACAAGAATCAATATCCTCCCTAGGAGTACTAGTATAAAGCTGCACATCATCAGCATACATATGAACATTACAGTGAAGCAAGACATCCGGTAGATCATTTATATACATACAAAACAGCAGAGGCCCAAGTATTGACCCCTGGGGAACACCTCTACTAATATTAAGAGGATCTGAGATATTACCATTAAGATGAACTTTTTGAGATCTATTAAGTAAATAAGAATAAATAAGATTACAGGCAGAATTTGAGAAACAAAACAGTTTCCGGAGCTTTTTCAATAGAACTTCATGAGCGACTGTGTCAAAAGCCTTAGTGTGATCAAGCAGAACCAAAAACGCTACACTATTTACATCTAGTTTCGACCTAAGATCTTCAACAACATTTATTAGAGCAGTAGTACAACTTCTACCTTTCATAAATCGCGACTGACTAAGAGAAAAGTAATTGGGGCTCTCCAGATAATTAGTGATCTGTCTGACCATTATATTCTCCATTACCTTGGACAAAAACGGAAGGATAGCAATTGGCCTGAACTCGTTGTTCGATTTGGGAATGGGAATGATTTTTGCCAATTTCCAATGTTCAGGAAAAGTAGATTTAGTCAGAACTGTATTGAACAAGTGAGTATAGTATGGCAAAAGTTTAGGAGTCAGAGCTTTCAGGAATGATTTTACCGCTGAAATACATTCCAAAACCTCAAACTGATTCACGCAAAAAAATTGAAAAAAATTTATTTATTACAAAAACCGATATATGAAAAATATGTCGTTTGAGATATTTTTGCGGTTATGGCTTAATACTTCGAGTCTGTTTTGTGGTTTCTACAAAACATGATTTTTTTTTTTTTGAATTGAAATGTAACAAAACAAGCTGAATTTAAAAATTCAAATTTGACATATTTTTGCAGTAAAATTTATAAATTTCTAAAAAGAGAAACACAGTTTAACAGTATATCCAGAGAAATATTTAAGAGATTTTATTTTTTTTATTGATTATATGGTATATATTGAATAATATTATGACATTCATGCATATTTTCGTTAAATTACAGGTCAATCATGCATTGCTTGTTGGCAATAAATAAGAAAAAAATAAAATAAATAAACAAACATAAAAAAATACGAATAAAATTCATTTCTCCAATAGCCCGGATAACAAAAACAAATTAAAAAATATATTAACAATGTTGTTTAACATAAAATCTTTATACATACATATTTTACGCTGAAAGGAAATAAAAATATTTGTTTTTCATTTCAAATAAATAACAAAACGATATTGTCAAACAAACAAAACTGAAGCATTCGATAAACATCATAAAGTTATACTTTTCGTTGAAATTCTAAGAAAAAAATTGTATGCAATAAATTTAAGAATAACAATAAAACCAAAAATAATGGCAAATGATATGAAAATAATATTAATTTTGTTTTCAAATTTATTTTGACCTCTTTCAAATGTATTTTTACTTTTTCCTCTATAATTGGGCTTTTAGGTCACAACAATTGAATTAAAACAAATTATTTTATTTTAATCTTTTTTTCTTTTTCTTTTTTTCATCCGACGTTTCGTTGGATAATCCCAACTTGTTGGGAAGTTGGGAAGTTATCCAAAAGAAAAAAGAAAAAAGATTAAAATAAAATAATTTGTTTTAATTCAATTGTTGTGACCTAAAAGCCCAATGATATGAACATATTTTGATACCTATGTATACATACATATAGTATACAGTAGTATTTATATCGGGTCCGCCATCTAACGTTTTTTTTTCAACTAGTGCTTATTTCGTGAATGTTAACACTTAGCTCATGTCTGATTTGACAGATAATTAGTTTTATCCTTCCGCTGAACGAATATGGTTGTGTATACGCTTGAACAACGCTGGGAAATATTGCGACATTACTTTGAAAATCATGGTAATGTTGCAGAATGTGTGCGAAAATTGCGTACGGATTTTGGAAGAAGAGAAGCACCGTCAGCTCCGTATGTTCGTTATCTTGTGAAAAAAGTGAAAGAAACTGGCATCCTCATCGATAAACCAAAGCGACAAGCCAGAGACAATTGACGCTTTAAAGGACAATATTCGTGAAGCCATTGGTGAAATACAGCTGCACACAATCGATAATGTGCTTAAAAATTGGACCGACAGTGTAGGTTACTGCATGGCCAGCCGAGGCAGCCATTTGAATGAAATACATACATACATAATTGGTCATTACAACCCTTCAGTCAGGATTACGACCTAGCTTCTCACACCACTTATGTTGTGTGTGTTAATTTTTGTACATGAGTGGCGGGACCTACAGTTTTAAAGTCGACTCCGAACGACAGATTTTTGAGAAGCTTTTCATGGCAATTTTATTTACTCTCAGAGTTTTTGCCAGAAATCTGCTGAGAGGAAGTCACCCAAGAAATATTTTCATATTTTCGTTTGATGCCTGACCTGGGATACGAACCCGGGCCTTCAGTCTAATAAGCCAACACACTACCTACTAGACTACGGCGACTTCATTCGAATGAAATTATTTTCCATTATTAACCGGAAGAATTGTACTTTCAAATAAAAAAAGAAATTTGAGAAAATATTCAGTAGTGTTTTTTTAAAGCATTTTCAAAAAAAAAAGTTATTTGGCGGACCCTTTAATTTATTTTTAGTCCTCAACAGAATGAAATGATCTATTGCAAGGCAACCTACATACCACTAAACAAGATGCTACAAAGTTTTCCTAAAAATTGTATGCCAGATAAGACGCTACAAACTAAATGTCTAGACGAATATGCGTTACCTAAAAGTGATTCTAAGTTTGTAGAATTTTTTGTTTCACTAAATACATGCGCACAACTTATCCCGCCTTTCGTTCTACTGTCCAATTTGTTGCGCTGTTTGTTTTTTAGGGCCAATATTTCCAATGATTTAAAAAAAAATTTCATTTTCTTATTAAAAAAACTGTCAATATTTACAATTTCCTTTTGTTGCTCAATTATTCATGGTATTTTGGCTTTTCTTTTGTAATACTTTTTCAAGTTCTTCCAAAAAAAAAAAAACCTTAAAAATTAATATTTGACGTCTTCATTCTTACGTAATACAATAATTTTCAATTTTTTTTTTTTAACAAAAAAGACCAGACAGGAAAAGAAAAATCATTTAGAAAAACATATTAAAAAACAAAAAAATATTAGAAAATTAAAAAAGCATCTGCAAATATCTGAAATAAAAAAAAAAATACAAAAGACTTGACAATTGAAAAATATCGTCTCATACACAGTCACAACCATGAAAGAAAATATTTCTATTATTTTAAGCAATTTTTTTAATACCTAAAGGAGTTTCAATAATTTTTGTTAATGGAAAGTATGGTTTCAGAAACCATTACGCGAAAATAAATTCAATCAACTCGATGATCATACAATATCGGGAATATTAAGTCGTAAGGATCCAAAATACTGATTGGATCTTATCAGTGCGGCATCAAACCAGGCAAATCCATCATCACCAGCTGAAGCTGCCGCTCCCGCTCCACCTGTCGAGCCCCATCAGCCTAAATTCGAATCACTATCGTTTTACCTCTCGTCAGACGAACCTGTATATTAAAGCTTCGATTCTTTTAGTTGTCAAGTTCTGCATCCAAAATAAAATTTGATCTTCACATTACTTCAAATCCTAGAGAAGGCCCATGAAAAACAAGTTTACACACACCATCTTTTTATCGATCTATAAGAAATCGTGCTTTTGTTGCTCAATATTCCTACGAAGTTGATAAGGTTATGCAGAATGACGTTGAGTAACCCCTGCAGCTCCGTTGTGGTAGGAATGGACCTCTTCGAACCTTTTGGCATCACGCAAGATACCTTATCATGCAACCTCTTTAACTTCGTTGTATAGAGGGTTCTCACAAATGTTGTCCAGACCATACCATGCGACGTGATTCTACTGCCTTTAGCGATATCCTAATATATATTATAAATCTTTATGTAGTCTGTTCGTTTGTTTGTTGGTTTGTTTGTTAGCCAATCACGCCTGAACGCCTGGCTTTTTGACCAAAAGGGGAAAAAAAAATGGGACAAAGGGAGAAAAAATGGGCAAAAATTAGTTTTTTTTTATTTTATTTTTATTTTATGCATAAATGCTGTATTTCATCTGTTTTATAGGTAATTTTTTACGATTTAGCTTGGTTAAGTTTCTCAAATAGCTATTGGAGGTGTTCCGTTTCAAAAGTTGAACCAAAAGGGGTCCAAAAAGGGGGAAAGGGGCCAAAACCGGGCAAATTGAGTGTATAGCCAATCACGCCTGGACCGATTTTCTTGAAATTTGGGATATTAATCGAGCTTTTGTCGGTGCAGGTTATAGGCTATAAATCTTTTCAAAATTTTGACCAAAAGGGGAAAAAATGGGACAAAGGGAGAAAAAATGTGCAAAAATTAGTACTTTTATGCATAAATGCTGTATTTTATCTGTTTTAAAGGTATTTTTTTACGATTTAGCTTGGTTAAGTTTCCCAAATAGCTATTGTAGGTGTACCGTTTCAAAAGTTGAACCAAAAGGGGTCCAAAAAGGGGAAAGGGGCGAAAAACGGGCAAATTGAGTGCATTTATATTTAGGACTTAGAGTATTCAAAAAACTGGGTTCTTTGTTAAACCGGTTTCCAAATAATTTGAAAAATTGTATTTTTTAAGAAACCGGTTTCAAAACCGGTTTCGAAACCGATAAACCGATTTTTTATTTATTGTTATTTTTAATGCAAAAATTACCCAATAATAATTTTTTTTAATTTTTTAAACTAATCCAAACTACATAACCCGCGCAACGCCGGGTACAATCTGCTAGTTGAATATAAATCAATCAAGATGGGTATGGCAGTAAATGAGGGCAAACCAAAGTACATGTTGTCGACAAGTGGAGACGTGGGGCGTATTTAATTCCACATCATGGCTGATGACTATACTTTCGATGTTGTCAGTGAATGAAATCCACAGTCTGTATTAGTTTATGCTGAAAGTTGTTATATTTGATGTTTCGTAAGTTGCATGGATGACAAAATAATGAAAACTTTTTTTCAAAACAATCAAATCATTCAATTGTTATGTGTATATTATTTCTATTGATATCATAATTTTATGGAATACCTTATCTCTTTTATATTTAATATGCTGTTGGCGTATAAAAATTTTTTTTTCGAACCTTCAAGAAAAATTGTTTGCAATTTACCACTAAACGCGTATTAATATTCTCTTTCATCGTTTTCAAATTTTCTTGTTGCAAAAAAAAAAAAAGAAAATTCAAATATAATCAACACAAGCAATGTTCCATCAAATGGTTGTTTAATCTTACACAGCCATATACTACTAAGGCCTTTATGCGTTCATTTAATCATTAATTCAAACATAATATTCGTTGTTTTTTTTTTTGGGGGGGGGGGGTGTACGAAGAAATTGATGTTCTTTAGAATCTACATATATTTCCAACTCTCAATAACAAAATCAAACAATTTCCAAGAATGTTCAATACTACGAGTCTGTTTTGTGCTTTCTACAGAACACGATTTTTTTTTTTTGAAATTTAACAAAACAAGCTGAATTTAAAAATGCAAATTCGACATATTTTAGCACATCATGCATCAAACACATAAGAAAACTTCATTAATTTGCGTATGTTTTTTTTACTCGGCGATATATCACTTGCAGATGAAAAAAGAAAATAAATGAAAAAGAAAATATATTTCAAGTTGTATCCAAAAAAAATATATATGCGTCTAACAAATGTATTCATTTCAAAGAATTTAAAAATTTTCCAATTTTATCAATTGATACGGCCACAACACAATTGTATTGCGATATACACACAGTTTCAATATACAGTCACCGAAATTACCGATTATACGATATCGATTTACATAAAATATAAACAATCTTCATTTCATGATTTTTAATATCGAAACTGTTAATATCGAAATGTGTTTGTGTAACTTTGCTTTTAACGCAAACTGTATTTTTTCTTTTAGTTTTTCATTTTAAATTATCTTCAAATGCAATCGATTTTTTTTAATCCTCTTGTAATAAATAACGCACAATGAAACACTTTTGAAATTAAATTATTTGAAAAAAAAAAAAGAATAAAAAAGCAATGAAACGAATGAAATATTTTATATGTTCAGTTCACTTCATGTGTTGTGGTCTGATGCCAATCGATTTGCGAATGAATACTTAATCCCTAAACAAATGGTTATGATGGGAAACAAATCCAATTAGTTTTACGAAATTGTTTTTGGTTTACATTACCACTTTACTACTAAATTCTTAAATTCATTCATACATTTTATTTAATTTTTTTATTTTTTTATTTTGTATGAGGAATAGCTGGACAAAGCTACCTGAAACTTTATTTTTTTAAATTAGTTTTGTAGATCATAGTAAATTAATATATCGGCGCGAATAGTAACAATTCAATAGAAAAGGATACAATTTTCATTTGAAGAAGTTTCCTTGAGCCTTATTCATAAACAAATATGAAGTAAATTGTACATATTGTTACGTTTTTACCTTTTAAAAACGTTAAAAATATGAGTTCGTAGATTGCAAATAAAATAAAAATAAATCTGTGTTTAATTTTAAGTCAATTCTTTATTTTCTGCACAACTTTCGTGCCACTGTTCGAACTTATTCTACGCATACAATGATAACTTTCTCAATATGTGCTTGTTCGTGATATTTCTCTGCTTATAACATTTTTTATAAGCAACAACAACACTTGTTAGTTATTCTTCTTTGCTCACAACCTTTTTTGTAAGCACCACACTAACAACTGTTTTCTTCACGCAACTTGTCTGCACACAAGTCTGACTGAATTATAACTCGATCTCGTATCTTCACACACCACTGATTGAATTCTCACTCAATTCAACGCGACGTCGTCACACGACTAACTTCACTCGAACTCCGAGAATAACGTGTCTTCATACACGGCTGACTGAATTCTAACTGAATCAACGTTGCTCGCTTTATCTTGCCTTTTATATCACTGGATCAACAGTGTGATGAATGCCCTTGAAGGATGATGACGACCTTCTGGAACAATCCAAAAATGTAAACAACTTGTTTCCATTTTTGATGTTCGTGTATCTTATTTACTTTCGTCCAGGCAGAGTTGTTGTTGTTTTGTTTGTTTGTCTTTCCGCTATATTTCTTTTATACGCAGACGTTGTTGCTATATTTTTGTTTATTCATCGATCTTGTAAACAAGCACTGTTGTTTTTGTTGCTATATGCTTACTCATTCGTTGATCACGTGAACAACTGCATTGTTTTGTTTTTGGAGCTTTTGTTTTTATGCGTGATCAACTCCATTGTGTTGTTTTTGGAGCTTTTGCTTATTATTTTAATAACACCATTTCCATTTTCGTAACAATATATATGAGTTCCTCTCCTTTACTCGGATTTAATGCAAAGAAAATTGTGGCAATACAAATTGCTGAGCTTGAATTAGGAGTTTTAATCGAAAGATTCCAGTCTTCTGCTGAGGTAGAGGATATAAAAGAAGCTATTTGTCGTTCGATTACAAATATCAAAAGGGCAAAAGGAAAACAAACAATATTTACAAGAATTGAGTTGCAATTATACCAACTGGAATAGAGAACTTGTCATTAAAATCTTATACAATTCCGGTTTAAAATATGAGAGTATCGTCATCAAATAATCATTGCCGTTGTCTGGATTTTGGTCTGTTGGCACATTTTTCGTGGATTACAATTTTGGGACAATATTTCCCGATCACTTGTTAATGATATGGATATTTCCGATCTGTAGGTGGTTCATATGCCGCATAACCAGCGAAATTATAAATTTATTACCAACAAACTTTCTGGGATTAATTATTTCGTTGTGCTTTATTAGATTCTGCTTAGAACAACGTTTTTTTTTTTTAACAAAGCCGTAAATATAAAAGAATTAAAATAATATTTACTGCGTGAAATTTACAAGAGTGAGCCATGCTCACGGCGAAATATTTAAAACCGTCTTTTTGTTACCGAATCTACGGGTAGTAACATGCACGCTAACATAGTCGCAAGATACCTTAGTGCATATAATATGTGTGAATAAATATTAAAGATTTTAATTTAAACAAAGAAGTTTAATTTGTATTTGAAAGTAAAACGGAAAGTATACAATTTTTAAATTGAAAACTTGTTTTCTGGAAAGCAAATTTAAAGCGCTTTAAGAAACATAAAAGTGAAAATAAAATGAAATTAAAACTTTCAATAAAAAATGTCAGGAAAAAAGTTTAAATCGATCGATCGAACATTTACTATTAAAAAATCCCTGACAGAAAACCTTTTGAAGTTAAAAAATAGAAAAATTTACAAAAACGAGTTTTTAATAAGTATATGCGTTGTTTATTTGTTGATGAGACATGTGATGTTTGATTTTTACGACTTCCTGGAGAATTCATGGAAAACAAAACAAAGTATTCTTAAAAATTTTTAACATAAGAATCAATTTGCACATGCAAAAAAAGATGTAAAGCTGATATTTTATTTTTTATTTATTTTTATTTATTTATTTATTTAATTATATTGAATCTAGCACAACAAGACTAAAAATCTTATAATTTAAAGTGCTAGTGAGATTACAAATTTAAAGTTATAAAATTTAATAGATTATAATTATAATTTAAGAAAGAGAAAAAAAAAAATAAATAAATTACAGAGAATTATCAAATTAAAATACAATGTAGATCGAAGAAGATTGAAGAAAAACAACATAAGTAGAAATAAATTATATAATTATAAAATAAGAGAAAAAGAGGAAATTTAGATATATATAAGACACACAAAAAACAAAAAAAAATATATATGCATTTACATTATACAGATAAGTATTCACGAAGATCAAGTTTAAACCGCCTTGCGCTGCTGATATTCTGAATCCGATTCGGTAATTCGTTCCAAAGACTGGTGCAATAAATGAAAAATTGTCGCTTTGAAAAAGTGCTCCTATATCTTTGCTGTATTAGTTTCCTACCTTGTGTTGATCTACCAAATCTCAATACTCCAAAGAGATAATTAGGTTGTTGGCTAGTTATAATCTTATGTAATAAAATTAGGCTACGAAACTTTAATAGATTCTCAAAGGTCATATGATATATCCTTTACGAGAAGTAAGAAATTGAGTCGCGCCGACCTCTATCATAAATATATCTCGCAATATTATTATATGCAACTCTTAGCTTATTAAAGTCGGATCTTGTACAAAACGCAAAAATCTCACAACCATATAATAGGACTGGAATTAGGTACGTTTTGGCAAGTAAAGAACGAATTTCCAGTGGAGTTGAATATTTTACAGCCGAAAGATTCCTTAGCATTCCGTAAACACGACCAACAACGGCCGTTATATGGCCAGACCAGGAGAGTTTATCATCAAATATGACGCCTAAAATTTTGCAAGAGCTAACAAACTGAATAATATCATCATTTATTTTCACCACAATATCATTATTAAGAATCCTATTATTTCTATTGAGAAAAATGCACTTCGATTTAGTAGGATTGATACGCAGCCCGTTGTTAATTGCCCACTCGTTAATCCTAGCTAAGTCAGAGTTGATGTTGTCAACACACTGAGAAACCATATTAAATTCAGAACTACTATAAATCTGCAAATCGTCAGCATACATTTGAACTCCACAATGCTCAATCACATTCGGTAAATCATTTATATAGATACAAAAAAGAAAGAAGGTCCAAGAATCGATCCCTGCGGAACACCACGGTCTATATTAAGAGTCCCTGAATATTTGCCATTGTATAAAACTGTTTGAGATCGTCCTGTAAGATACGTGCGAATGAGATTACAGGCTGTTGGAGAAAAATAAAATAGTTTCTCTAGTTTTTTCGTCAATATTTGGTGGTCTACTGTGTCGAATGCCTTGCTGTGATCAAGTAGTACCAAAAACGACACCATTCCCTTGTCAATATTACACCTCAGATTCTCTACTACATCCGTAAGAGCCGTAATGCGAGATCTCCCTTTCACAAATCCTGATTGTACACCAGATAGTAAATTCCGTTGCCTAAGATATTCATTAATCTGTCTACTCATTATATTCTCCATTACCTTATACAAAAAGGGAAGAATCGCAATGGGCCTAAATTCGTTGTTCCCCTTCGGAATAGGAATAATTTTCGACAGTTTCCATCCATCCGGAAACACTGCATATATGTACATATATGTACATACATATGTATTAATGAGTGCCTGTAAAAACAAACTTCAGCAAACGGTTCTCCTTTTACTCGCCACATCCTGTCATTTGCTAAACCAGCACAAAAAGCAATTGAGTACCATAAAAGCTTTTATAAATACTTAAAGCAAAATAATATACAACCGCGTGATATATAAAAGTAAAGGTAAAAACAGACAAAAAAAGGTAAATAAATTAAAAACCAATACAGGCAATTATTCAATCAGCAAAAAATGTTGAACATCAGTCTGCAGTTCTATAAAACTTTCAAGATGATGATGAGAATGTTTAAAAGGAAGATAAAAATGGAAAATTCTAAAAACAAATTCAATTTTCCTGAATCACATATATTTGACATATTATATGACATATAAATACGGAAATAAGCGAAAATGTGTGAATCCTTTAAATATATTGAAAAGAAAAATACTATTTGTTAGAATATTTTGAAAACTGCTCTTTTGGGAAGCTCTGTAGGCCTCCTCCAAGTTTTCAAAAATAATCAATTTTGCATCAATTTTTTTTTCTGAATTTGTAGATTAATGTTCTCTAACTATAGGAAGAACTAAAAATAGTCAACTAAATTACAATCGATTACAAACACCATGATAAATAAAAATTAAAAATCAGATAGACAATTGGAATTAAATTTCAGTTAAATAACGCTTTAGTTGTGTTAGTTATTAAAGCCTTGTTTACACTTAGTTAGTTGAAGTCGCCGTAGTCTAATAGGTAGTCTGTTGGTTTATTAGACGTAAGGCCACGGTTCATCTCCAACAAAACGAAATATATAAAAATATGTATATCTTTGGCGAATTCCGATCAGCAGATTTTTGGCAAAAACTCTGAGAGTAAATAAAAAATTTCTGTGAAAATAATAAATAATCTGTTGTTCGGAGTCGACTTTAAACTGTAGGTCCCGCCATTCTTGTATAAAAATAATTAACACACACAACATAAGTGGCGTGCGAAGCTAGGCCGTAATCCTGACTAAAGGTTTGTACAGTAATCACTCGATTTAAGTCGCAGTTGGTTCCAAAAAAAGGCGACGTAAATCGATAATTTCATACTCATACTACAAAGTACAGTATTCCCTCGATTTACGTCGTCTCGATTTACGTTGTTTCGATTAACGTCGTCAGAAATTTTGTTCCCTTCAACTTCGATTTGCGTCGTCATTCGATTTACGTCGCCTCTGTTGTTTATAAACAAAATCAGGGGAATTCCCTCTTTAAAAAAAATTCAATATTTGTGTGTAACTATTTGAATAAAATATAAATAGAGTTTTGAAAAAAATAAATATTTAAGTGCTAATGAATAATTTTTTGTTTTTTATTAAACTTTTTGTCAACAACATATGTAATAAATTTTTATAACAAATCTAAAATCCATCTATATTTGAGCCGTTCAGTGCACAAAGTGATTAACTCCATTTTTTGGAATATCTTTAATTTAAGTGTCAAAGCACTTGGGATAGTCATAACTTTTTATATTTATTATAACTTTCTTGAATAGTAAAGGTTAACACCATTAAACGACAAAATGTTTGGGGCTATTGAATAATAACTAATTCAGAAGACATTTTTATTAACTCCATACTCTTATGTAAATAGTTTCAATAACACAATTGAAATGCACCACTAGCAACCGTTGAATGATAACTATAATCAATTTGCAGCTATTATTATTATTTAATGCCACAGATATGTATTTATGTACTCTACAATATATATTTGTAAGGGAATTTTAAAAAACAATTTCCATTATTTCATGGTATTTCTCTACTTTTTGTTTTATGGAGTTAATCGATTTATGCACTGAGCGGCTCATTTATGTATATGTATGTACTTAGTTATACAGAATAAAAATTGAATTATTTTAGTTTTTTTTTTGGAAAATGTGCATATATAAATGCAGCTGATAGTATGAGTTATTTGAAATTCGATTTACGTCGTTTCGATTTACGTCGCCTTTTTCCGGAACATTCTACGACGTAAATCGAGGGAATACTGTAGTATGTTTTTAACAAGGAACTTACGTCGCAGTTGGTTCCAAGAAAAGGCGGCGTAAATCGAATGACGACGCAAATTGAAGTTAGAGGGAACAAAAGATTTGACGACGTAAATCGAAACAACGTTAATCAAGGCGACGGATTACTGTAATGACCAATTATGTATATGTATGTTACACTTAGTTAGGTTCCAATCCACTGTTTTATTTAGAAAAGTGGACATAATTCCATCCAATAGACTCCTCTACAACGAATTACTAAATTAGTATACCGATAGAGAGACTGTAACGATTTCACTTGTGATATATTAGCAATCCTATCCTTAAATATCAGTTTTTGGCGCTGTTTAAATAAAATAAAAAAAATAAGCGTTTCAATTGCCACTATGTCAGCAAGGGCAAGTGATACTTTATTTTTTGTAAAAAAAAAAAATTGTTCACTTACCTATGCTGCAATGTGTTGTAATTGAATATCTATTCTTGCAGAGCAACACAATGGCATCCGCATGATTATGGTGAACAAACAATTGCATTTCAGCATTTGTCGGGGAATAATGAGTGCCTTTAATGGTACAACTGCTGCACATACTTTAATGTGGGTTACATGGTCAAGATTTAAGATTTTAGTGTAATTGTAGACTGCGCAGTAAAGTTACAGGAGTTCAAGTTCATGTAAACATTACCACAATGTCAAGAACAGCAACAATTTCGTTGCCGGCAAATGTTGTAACAGATGATTGTAGCGGTTGAAATAAAAATTCTTCTATATTTTTACAATATCTTAAATATTTTCAAATAATTTATTTTTAGTTTTGTATTTATATCTCTAAAAAAAAAGAAATTGTTTTAAATCAGACCTACATACATCTGTATGTACATTTTAAAAAGACTCCTTTTTATTCTTATCATTTAGTTCACCTGCCGCATGAACTGGCAACAATTCGATATATTTTTAATAAATTACGCGTTTTTATCTATATTTTCTAGTTCCTGCGTTTTATTACGTTTCCCGTTAAGGACTGACGCCTGTGTTTGATAACACCTTAAGAAATATTATAAATTCAAAGCATATTCATGATTTATGCAAAAAATTTTTCAATTAAAAACCAACCCTTAATTATACATATATGTATGCATGTGTGCAATGGCTTAAGTTATATATGCCATGGAAACATGTTTATAAACATGTTGACTAACTAATTCGGAAGGCAACATTTTCGTATTTAAACTCTTGAGTAAATATTATAGAAACAGTTATTATATACCTGCATGTATTGTATGTTGAAGTATCCTGTTCCTTCATGTTAAATGTTTAGAAACTTTTTATAATTATTAGTAACTATATGAACATTATTACGATATTAAAGTTTGTAAACATTTTGTTACACGGTATGTATAACAGTTATTAATAAATTAAGCTTAGGAGACCAACTAAAAAAATGTAGCAAAAAGAGTAACATTTTAATATAAGACTTCATAAAACTAGAAAAATGAACAATAATTGAGATTAAGTTGATCACCAGATTTATACTAAATTCTTGCATCACAGAAAATATGAAAGTGTTCTACCATACATCTTTCTGACTAATTATAATCATGTAAATCTGATTCATTTTTATAAACCTCGACCGCCATATTGGATCCGCCATTTTGAATTTTTTAAATGTGAATGAAGATCTGTAATCAGCGATCCCAAAAACCCCTGAGTAACAATTTTCAAGTAAATCTGATTAATTTTTAAGGACCTCCGTAATGTGTTTCTTTTTCTATTGCACCCCTTGACATAAACCCAGCCCCTACTTTAAGGGTGCATGCAAACAATTTTGCTTAGGGCTCATTTTAAAGAGCAAAGATCAATTGTCAATTTCTGATAATAGCGAAGGTTCTAGCACGTCAGTGTTTAGCTCTATAATTCTTCAAAAATGGCCAAAAACGCTATTTTTAGGGGTTTCAGCCCCCTTTTTCTCGAAAACCTGACGTGATGGATACAGATTCGTGTTCAGCGCGCAAAATGCCTTCGGGAACACCTGGAACCATCTTGGTTGCACAAAAAAAATTCCCATTTGCAGGGCTGTGTTATATATACGCCATTCAGTTATTAGACCCTTGCTCCCAAACCATCTCTTCATCAAGACGATAGCTTAGTTTACGCCAAAAATTTGTAAGGCAATGGATCCAAATACTACTTCCACTACTGCTTCCTTCCACTACTGCTTCCTTCCAATACTGCTTCCTTCCACTACTGCTTCCTTCCACTACTGCTTCCTTCCACTACTGCTTCCTTCCACTACTGCTTCCTTCCACTACTGCTTCCTTCCACTACTGCTTCCTCCCACTACTGCTCATTTTCTTTCAATTAAATCAAATCATCAAGTCAATTTTAGCTTTGTAGAATTATTCAAATTCAAGGTATGGCGTGCTATTGAAGCAAAAACTGTGGCCAATTTAAACTATGGTGCATAACTTCAAGCTTACATTATTAGTTTATAATCTGTTTTCTTTTCTTCTTTTTAATTCAACAAATATTTCCATGGACAAAGTTTGGGTACAAAATTTTCGATTGAAAGGTAAAATGACAAATTAGGAAAATATGTTAATTTAGTGCCAAGCAAAATGTGTTAATCTCATCAAAAATATGTTATTTGGGGTTATTTAGTTTCGTAGCATTATTTATGGTTTCGTAAATGAAATACCTCAATTGAAAAGTAAATTTTGTCGTTATACGGTATGTATTTGTAATCATTTTGGCATGACAAAATGAAAAATGAATCAAATCGCTAAATGAATACTAAAATGAATAAATAAATTTACTTTCGTCGTAAACAGGATGATAGAATGATTTTTAATGAAAATTATTATTTTATTATTTTTTAATTCTATTTCAACAGAAACTAGAATTTTAAAATTATATTTAAACAGTCTTAAATTATAACGGACTGTGTGTTTAGTATTGATTCTTACAAAACCGCCTCAAGTAGAAGAATAAACAAATTCACAAGATATTGAACACAAAACACACACTTATCCCAAGCAAACTTGAAAATTTATTTGAACTGCAAATCTTTGTTAAGACTTTAACTTTTTGTTTTTGTGGGTTTATTTTGGCTGCAAATAAAAACAAAAACAAAATAAATAATTTTCGCATTATCACCATTGAAATATAATTTTTGGAAATTTGTTAATGGAAACTTTAAATTTCAGAAATCCTTGCGGTTAAGTGGGCGTCCAAAACAGAGTCTGCTAAAGTTTGTTGTTTTTTTTTTATTTGACCAATAATAAAGGATATCAAAATATGTATAATGTATGTATGTATTTGTGGTGCAATATTTAAATTTTTTATAAACATTAGACTTGGTTTGTAGCATTTGAAACACTTAATACTCTGGCAAGTGAATTTTCACAATAGCGCAGTTCACAATCTGGATGGTAAATTTATACCATTATTAATTGTAAACGGTTTTTTTTTTGTTTAACTTTGCAACACTTATTGCAAACTTCTCAAATGAAAAGACAAGCCATATATTCATTAACCTCTTCACGCCCTTGTCCACATATGTGGACGTATAATTGTAATAATAATAAAAACAACAAAAATTTGATAATAACTTATTGACTATCATATCTTCTAACAAGAGAAGTAAACATTTTACCGTTTGTCTGCACTGATGATATTATTTCCGGTGCATAGTTGGATACTTAAAAAAATGTCAAATAATTCTTTGACAATCTGTTTTATTGGTTATACCAAGAAATCGTTAATATTTGAAAAAAATAATATCAAATATATTTAATATAATAAGTTTTACCATCACTACCTAAAAAATCTGACAGCTGCACTAAAGTTAACCCTGGAATCAGACTGGACGGTATAAGTCATTATCCCAAAATACAAGGAACTGAAAAATCCCCCCAGATGTCACGACAAAAATTGTGTAAGACGAACTCTCTACATTTGTGAGAAATGTTAAGAATATATATGCCTGATATGTCCGGAATGTATGAAAGCATTTCACACATATGTATATTACCATTAACGCTCAGTGGCCACAAATGTGGACATTATCCCTTTTTGTGAATTTTCATTTTTTTTTTGCTTTTTGAATTCCTATTAAAATAAAGTTAATTAATTTAAAAAGAAAACAAAATTTAATCATTTTTTTGTCACCATAAAAAATCGTCCCTTAAGAGGTTAAGGTTTTCTTAAATGTTGTCATTTTATATTTAAATAAAACGCATTCAAATATCTTCAAGATAATTTATAATTTTATTTATTTCGCCCTCTGTCCATTTTTTATTCGGCTTTTCTCTTTTAATTCGTTTTTTTATGATGTACGTTTCTATTTTTTTGTGACTTAGGTTAGGTTAGGTTAGAGGACGTGTACTTGTCAACTGTGACAAGTACAGTACCCGGAGGTCGAACTGACCCATTGTACAACGTCCTAGCTTCTCACACCACTCGTGTTGTGTGCGTTAATTTTATACATGAGTGGCGGGACCTACAGTTTAAAGTCGACTCCGAACGACAGGTTTTTTGAGAAGCTTTTCATGGCAATTTTTATTCTCAGAGTTTTTGCCAGAAATCTGCTGAGAGGAAGTCGCCGAAGAAATATTTTTCATATTTTCGTTTTGATGTCTGACCTGGGATTCGAACTCGGGCCTTTCGTCTAATAAGCCAACACACTACCTACTAGACCACGGCGACTTCAAACTTTATTTTTCAATGTTTTTATTGTTAAGATCAGCTGTTCATTTGCTTAAGTATGGCAAATATAAACTACGGTTTTGAGTGTGGCATATTTGCCAAACTGTGGCAAGGGTATTTCTGTGTATTTTGTTACTATATGGCAAAAAAAAAAATACCCAACATTTGCAAATGCCATGATGCTAGACCATTTGCCCAAGATTGTGAACTGCGCTAATATTTTCATTTATAATGCCTTATTGTATATTATAATAAAGTATGCATACTTTATAAATCGTTGATAAAATTGTTTTGAATAATTGCTAGAAGAAAGCAGTCATAAAATGTCTTATCATTCCATGATATTACACTCACTTGTTCTCGCCAGTTTAGTAAAGCCAATTTATATTCACATCTCTAAATCACATCTCATATAATCACACAACTTTATTTGAATATATTTGTGATAACTAAAGTATTGAATAAAACAAACTCTTTTTCTTACGGGAATCTAAAGGCCAGCTTTCCTACGGACACCAGCTGAACTTTTTCTTAACAGCACTCGGTAGAAAATTCATCATGAAATATTTTTCTAAAACTGTTTACAGGTTCTTTAAAATTTATACTCAAAATCGTTAATATTTGAAAAAAATAATATCAGATATATTTAATATAATAAGTTTTACCATCACTACCTAAAAAATCTGACAGCTGCACTAAAGTTAACCCTGGAATCAGACTGGACGGTATAAGTCATTATCCTAAATACAAGGAACTGAAAAATCCCCCCAGATGTCACGACAAAAATTGTGTAAGACGAACTCTCTACATAATTAATTTAAAATAAATATTAATAATTAATTTATTTATTTATTAATTACAATACAATTACAAATTATATTCTAATTATATACGAGCTGAGTAACTTCGATCATGTGCTCGGTGTGGGAATCGAACCCACGACCCTCACGCTAATTGTCTAGCACACTACCTACTAGACTACCAGGGCACTCTCAATGTTAATTAAAGAAAAACTTTTGCAAAATATTTCGTAAAATTTCTCACAGTCAAGTTTCTCGAATGAACAGAATAACTTTACTTTACTTCTTTGCAACATTACCTTGTTCTCTACTAACAAAAGGATTTCATTTGCATTTTCACTCTACATTTTTTCAAAATTACAGGCTTCTGGTGTAACTTACAAAAGAAATTAATGGCCTTAAAGAATAATTACAGGCCTTTAAAGAAGGAAAAAAGAAAGTACAGTAAAAAGGACACAATCCTTTAATTTTAAAATTCCAAGAATTTCTTTTCCATCTACTTGAGTGTACAATTTTATATTAAGTACTACAGACAGAGCAAACTAAAGAGACTAAAAAGGTGTAACAAAAGGAATCCATTATTTTTGTCGGAAACTGTGTTACGTGAAGTAGGACGGGAGAGTAAATTTTTATGCAGAAATTTTTTTTATGATTGCTTGACTTGGCGTTGGTTATGCCAGGCATCAGTAATAGTAACTGGAAATATAAAAATATGACGCATTTAACATTTTTTTTCACAAAATCTTTCAAAACGAATCCAAACCTGAAATTATCTCAGTACTGACTCAGATAGAGTCCGACCTGAAACATAAAAACACAAACATTTGAATAAGCACGATAAACATCGAAAAAATTCAAATGTCTGTTGACAAATAAAATTGAATTATTTTTGAAGTAGTTGAACATTGATGTTGAAAAATTGACGTAAAAAAGTTGATGGACACTTGCGTTTATAACTGTCAAAGCGAAATTCATTATGTGGCATGAAGGCAATAGCCAATGCCAGCCAATGCCATGGTTTGAATACAATTTCTAAAAAAATATGAAATAACTACAGATACTAGACTATTTATGTAGAGGGTTGTATTGGAATTCATAGTAACTTCAGATTTTCAAGAGCACTATGTGCTCCTTATCGTTCGGATCTGGTACCAACGTCTGCCACATTAACTAAAGAAAACAATTTTGTTGATGTAATTTTCGTTGGTGAAAGTTCCTTACGTTATAAGGCAGTAAATATTTTAACTTTCGAAAACCAAATGAAATATTTTTAATTTACTAGTTATTGGCCTGAATTAATATATCAACTGCATATTAATTTAAGTTCTTATAATTTAGAGGTTATTAATTAATATTTACATGTTGGTATTAATTATTGATTTAATCTCATATTCTTAGCTTTGTGATGATCAATCTTGCGGCAGTAGATGTCAAGACCGCCGTGGTCTAGTAGGTAGTGTACTGGCTTATTATACGTAAAAGCCAGGGTTCGAGTCCCAGGCCAGACATCAAAAAAATAAAAAAAAAATACAAAAAGTATTTTTTCGGCGATTTTTTCTCAGTTTCTCAAAAAATCTGTCGTTCGGAGTCGACTTTAAACTGTAGGTCCCGCCACTTATGTATAAAATTAACACACACAACATAAGTGGTGTGAGAAACTGCGGGCTTCTTGCGGACGATTGCCTGTAGACTGTCTAATGGTGAAGGTATAGCACTGGCCATTTTATAGTCACCTAGCACCAACTCGTTTCCTTGCCGTTCTCATCTTAAAAAAACTGCATATGTTTCGATCATTTAAGTACGAAGAATATAATCTTCAGAGAAATTATAAATTTAGGCTGACACAAATACGAAATGAATACTTCAAAGGATTTACATATAAACAAAATAAACAGAAAAAACAGTCACAAAACTCATTAAAAATCTTTAGTTGAGAAGCAATTAAATTTCGACATCACGAGATAACCACTATAGTGGCGAGCAAACAGTAACTAAATAGCATACCTGGTGTAATTAAAACAAAATAAAATTCATATTCCCAAGTAGTAGGCGAAAAAGGAAGACATTTATAAAAAAAAAAAAAAAGAATAAAGAGAAACGTGCGTTAAAATATATGATAAATAACATTTCAGTTCTAGAACAAATTAAAGCCAATACAGAAAATTTAGGTTATTAAACGTATTTAAACGACATCCTGCTAACTCCGGCATCATATATGTAAAATTCGTTAAACCGTTGCAGGTGTAATGGATTTAAAACAATTACCCTCATTAAACATATTTGTGTTACCCATCTCTATTATTATTTTTAAATTCATTTTTGCATGTTAACATGAATATATTTCCGTTTGTTAAAATACAATCGTAACAAATATACAATTCCATACGAAATGTTCGTGTCAATTCCGTAATTTTGCAACTTAAAATATAATTCATATGAAATCCATATGCTATTATAAATATTAAGTCCTTTTTATACTTAATTTGGTGTTTTTTTTTTTTTTAATTAAAAGAATTTCAGAAGACCAAAGGTATTTATTAAAATTATCGTTTGGAGAATAAAGGAAGTATTATTACGTTTTTACCTTTTAATAACGTTTAAAATATGAGCTTGTAGGTGGCAAACAAAATAAAAATAAATTTGTGTTTAGTTTTAATTAAAATTCTTTATTATACGCACAATTCTGTGTGCCACTGTTCACAACTTCATGTAAACAACAACAATTGCTTCATTTGTTATTCCTCTGTCTATACCATTTGCATAAACAATAACAATTACTAGGCAATTATTCGACAGATCTTTGTAACGGAGATCTTCAAACCACGATTACTCTCTTCAAACACACCACGTCTTCACATAAGACTGACTGAACTACACTAACTCACTTTACTTTGCCTTTTATATGGCAGGGTAAAGCGACTGATGAATGTTCTTGAAGCTAAATGTTTGTGACTTTGACTTCTCGAAATCTTTATAAGAGTAAACATCGTTGCTTACATTCATTATTGTCGTTTGTATATTTTGTTTACATTTATTCCTGTAGTGTTGTTTGTTGATTTTTTGCTTACTTGTTTAAAATTTTTTTTTATACCGGTGTTTGTTGTCATATTGTTACGAAAATGGAAATGGTGTTGTTAAAATAATAAGCAAAAGCTCCAAAAACAACACAATGGACTTGATCACGCATAAAAACAAAAGCTCCAAAAACAAAACAATGCAGTTGTTCACGTGATCAACGAATGAGTAAGCATATAGCAACAAAAACAACAGACCGATGAATAAACAAAAAAATATAGCAACAACGTCCGTGTATAAAAAAATATAGCAGAAAGACAAACAAACAAAACAACAACAACTCTGCCTGGACGAAAGTAAACAAGATACACGAACAACAAAAATGGAAACAAGTTGTTTACATTTTTGGATTGTTCCCGAAGGTCGTCATCATCCTTCAAGGGCATTCATCACACTGTTGATCCAGTGATATAAAAGGCAAGATAAAGCGAGCAACGTTGATTCAGTTAGAATTCAGTCAGTCGTGTATGAAGACACGTTATTCTCGGAGTACGAGTTTGAATTTAATCGTGTAAGACGACGTCACGTCGGTGTGAGTTAAATCTATCGAGCTTTAATTCGGTCAGACTTGTGTGCAGACAAGTTGCGTTTGGGAAAACAGTTGTTAGTGTGGTGCTTACAAAAAAAGGTTGTGAGCAAAGAAGAATAACTAACAAGTGTTGTTGCTTATAAAAAAGGTTATAAGCAGAGAAATATAACGAAAAGGAGCACATATTGTGAAAGTTATCGTTGTATAAGTGAATAAGTTCGAACAGTGGCACGAAAGTTGTGCAGAAAATAAAGACTTAATTAAAAAATAAACACAGATTTATTTTTATTTTATTTGCAATCTACGAACTCATATTTTTAACGTTTTTAAAAGGTAAAAACGTAACAATATTAAGCAGTACGATAATTTGTAAACAGGTTTGTTTACTGCACTGTTTTGTTTTCGTAGCTTTTGTTTAAAAATTATAATGTTAAGCGATGTAAAAGCAAAACAAAAAATTTCGATTTTTCATTTTCGGAACAATATTAACAGAGAACTATTTATTGAAATACAATAACAAACAATTCAATTTCAATAACATATTGGTTTTAAAATAATGTTTATTTCCTTAAATTAAACCACTAAAGCCATGAGTTGAACATTGGAAATATAAAAACATTTGATGGCAGCCATGCTACTGACCTTGTTAACAAACAAAACTAAACGGAACGAAAATAATGTACACCATTTCCGTTTCACACTATACAACTATTACAACACAGCACCATATACTTGCATTTAAATGAATGAAAACAAACAGTCTGAGTGATAAACCAAACAATGAAATGCTAAGAAGACTTGAATTTTTTGGTTTTGGCCAATGTAATGTAATTGTAAGCCAACAAGTGAAGTGCGTTTGTTACACACTTAATTAAAGCTTCTATTATAATTCAAATAAAAAAAAAACAAAAAAAGAAAATGGAAAAGAAAAAAAAGAATGTGAAGAAAACATTCATAATTAAGTCAGGGTCACTTGAGCAATGCGTTGGCGTAGACCAAGAATCCAATTATGTAGCTTTAATGTAAAGAAGACCGTATCATAAATTAAGTGATGAAATTTTCATATGAAAAGTCAATAATAAAAATAAATTGGATTATAGCTAAACTCTTACGAGTGTGTATACGTTTATAATAATGCCTTCTAATTGTGCTTAAAAATATTCAAGTGCATTATGTTTTAATGAAAAGAAAACATATCTACTAAGGATCAACAAAACCAGCAGCATGATACGAGACTTTCACCCTCTAAACACTTCTGATAAGTACTTTATGGCTTAACCTTGAGTTTTTCATTGTCCACTTGATAAATTAGAATGCCTATCCATTCATCTGTCTCGTCAGTTACTTATTGAAATAGGTAAGGGCCTAGTCTGACTTATAAGGCAAGGTTGTAGTGTTAATCTTTTTTTGTGTTTCACTAGCAAATATTTAACTTTTGATTGAACTGAGAAACGCTAGGAGGCGAAAGTTTATTTTTCCTTAAAATAAGCTTAATTAATGAAATTTCAGTCGTATAAACAATAAATTTGTTTAACAGTTTAACTGAATAAACAATTTAAGTCATTAGATATTATTGTGTGTTCTGTACTTTTAACTTGAATAATTGCTCTGGTATCGATAAAATTTTTGAATGCCATTTCAACCTAAATTAAGTTTTTAATATAAAATTACAATGTTTAATATTTTTGAGAATTATCGTGATGCACTAACCTTTTTTCTTCTCCACATGCACTCTACAAGACTACGGTGTACTGCTTAAAATCAAATTAAAAATGAAATGAAATAAAAAATTGTCTTGTTTGTAGGCTTAAGCCCAACATAAGGAAAACCTTTGTTAATCGCGCCAAGCTGTATACACTTTGTGAAGAAATTAATTACTTTGTAATTTAATTGAAAATCTTTATTTCATAGCAGACTGTCACGTGTTGCACGCATCATTTTGACACTTTTTATACTCAAGTTTAGGTCATGCATGCATGCATGCAGTATCTCCGCCGGGAGAATGGCAGAGTAAATAATTTCATTTAAAGAAATTGAAGATAAGATATGTATAAGCGTATGAGTGCTTATACATGCATATACAATATTTGTACGTGGCTGACAAAGATCATGCATGCTTGTGCATAAAACATTTCATATACAGTATTCCCTCGATTTACGTTGTTTCGATTAACGTCGTCAAAAATTTTGTTCCCTTTAACTTCGATTTGCGTCGTCATTCGATTTACGTCGCCTCTGTTGTTTTTAAACAAAATCAGGGGACTTCCCTCTTTAAAAAAAATTCAATATTTGTGTGTAACTATTTGAATAAAATATAAATAGAGTTTTGAAAAAAAAAAATATTTAAGTGCCAATGGATAATTTTTTGTTTTTTATTAAACTTTTTGTGAACAACATAGGTATGAAATAAATTTTTATAACAAATCAAAAATCCATTTATATTTATGTATGTACTTAGAATAAAAATACAGAATAAAAATGTAATTATTTTTGTTTTTTTTTTGGAAAATGTGCATAAATAAATGCATCTGATAGTATGAGTTATTTGAAATTCGATTTACGTCGCCTTTTTCCGGAACATTCTACGACGTAAATCGAGGGAATACTGTATTAAATTCAAGGAAATATGCAGGAAAGTATGCAATAAAATATTAAAAAAAAAAACAGAAAAAAAGTATTCATAAATCGATACAAGCCTGTTTATTCATTAATGAAATTTAAAGCAATTTATAACAATTTTTTGCGAAACAAACAAATCCTCAAATATTGTTAAATGAAATTCTAAGAAGACAAACAAATATTTTATTAACTTCGATTTAAAATTTGTTTCTCTCATCCTCTAGAATATGGTTGTACAATCAAGAACTTTTTTTAAAACTTATTTGAGAAAAAATCAAGAAAAACAATTTATTGCCATAATGAATGAATTTTAGCTTTAAAAGACATCTACTGAAATGCTTTGCTAAAGACAATTGCATTACTTTGCAAAAAATTCTTTTAAAACAAGAGCCTTCATTAAAATATCTTGTCTTTGCTCAGCCAAAACTTTGTTAAAATTTCAACCAAATTTTTTTATATTTTTTCTTTTTTAAATCCAATCAACTTGAATACTTATCGTTATTCTTATGCTGTTACAAATATTATTCTTTCTTTGGTGGTCTCTTATTCCTTAAAGAATACTCGTACTTTGGAAAATATTACAATTTATTTCTCATTTTATTTTCAAATCAAACATTCATATTTTGTACGTGCAGATATTAAAAATAATGAATTTTTGCCTTCTTTTATGTTTCTTTTATGGTAAAAAAGGATGAAAGTATAAGAAATTAATATTAAAGGCATACACTGACAAAAAAAAAAAAAATGTTTGGGTTGAATGATACAAGTATGTTTGCAATGCTTGAGAAGGTAATCAATTCATGGATTATCGCAAAGACTTAAAGTAAAGTTGCCATTGGCATCTTTTCATTTAGGAAGTGCAAATCCTCTTTCCGCTATTCTTCTTCTCGGTTGTCCGCTAGCGGATGCAATAAAATTGGCGATCATTATTCACTCCTTCTCGAATCGACATTTCGTTTTGATGCCGTATTTCTTTCCTTGGAGAGTTATTCTCATTGCAGCATTATTAAGATCAGTTATGGTCAAAGCAATGAAGATAACTTCAGTGAAATTACTTCACTGGTTGTTCTTGTCTATAAACGGTTTAGCTTGAAAATATTTTCTCATTTTGAATAAGACTTAAAGACATTCCTCTTTATTTGGCAGAATCTCTTTTGCCCATCGTAAATTTCTTTAAGCGTATTTCCAATAGCAGGGCAAAAACCGTACGATATACATATTTGCCATATGGCCTCATATTAATTACCCAGATTAAAAGCACAAAAGTTGAAAAGATTTATAAAAATTGAAATAACAATTTCACATAATTACGAATGAAATTTCCAACATTGCTTATATTTTTCATACTTGTTCTTACAAATATTTATTCCCATATTCATAAAAATTATTTTTGATTTATGAAGGGCTTATAAAACAGATTTTCAAATAAATTATGCTTGACAAACCTTTAGTATATCGAAAAACGTTCTATTAATATGACAGGTAAAAATGAATTTTTTACTTAATTTAAGCATACTCAATTTCAAATGGGAAAATGGGTTTTAGGAACATGAGAATGAAAATGAGTTTTTTTTTTTTTTTTTTCTTAAACGGGTACATAATTGGGCATGTGCGAACGGTCTTTGTATCAATCCCACTAAATCTAAATGTTTGGTAATAACTCCTAGATCTATGAAATTTTCTATACGGTCTGAGATTTTTTTGAATAATCAGCTGGTTGAAATTGTTAAATCGGCTAAGAATCTTGGGATAATTTTTAATTATAATCTGACATGGAAGGATCATGTAAATTATGCCTCAGGAAGAAGTTATTCTATGTTGAGAAATTTGTGGAGGATACAATACTTTACTCCACTTAGGGTGCGTAAGCTGCTCGCTAAAACTTATTTAATTCCTGTTTTGTTATATGGTTGTGAAGTATTTGCTTCGTGTGACTGTGCTAGTCTAAGGAAATTGAATGTGGCTTATAATGCTGTTGTAAGATATGTCTATGGATTATCAAAGTACGACCACGTATCTAATTTTCGGATGTCACTCTATGGTGTATTATTTAGCGACTTATTGAAAATAAGAGTTCTGATATTCTTACATAAGATCATTCACACTCATGAACCGGACTACCTTTTTAGGAGGCTGTCATTTACTCGTTCTCATAGATTAAATGATCTTCTTCAGTTCCGATATCGATCTCTAATATCCGAATGGCAATTCTTCATCTATTCTATACGTCTTTGGAATTCATTACCCACGGGCACAAAAATTATAGGTAATGCTTTGCAATTTAAAATGGCTCTATTTAAATATTATTCCTAAATATTATTTATATACTTTAATTTTACTTTATTTCTTTTTTTTTTAATAATTTTATTTTATTTCTTTTTTTTAATAATTTCTGGACATTTTTTATTTCTATTTGGAATTTTTTTTTTTACTAATTTGTTGTACGTTCTAATTTTAAACAAATTTTTCATGTTTTTAAACTACGTGCTAGAATTACTTTTTTGTTCTATAATTAATATTAGTATTTAAGCATATATCTGATTCTGTACTATAATCATAAGACCTCAGGTCTTGTTGTATAGAATATCGAATAAATAAATAAATAAATAAAATAAATAAATAAATAAATATTATTTTATTTATAATTGGATCCTCACTGTAATGTGAGCTAACAATTAGTATTCAAATCTTCAAATCTATACTAATTCTACTATTATGTTAATTTAGTCCAGCCAGCGCGGTACGAAATATTAATGGTTCTCGGAATTAATTTGACATTGTTCTCACTCTTCTTCTTATGAGGTCCGCGGTGTCTCTTCTTCTCAATCGGATGTGACCAGGATCATTCAAGATTACACGGGCTAGTGGGTTCGGGTGGTCCTCTAGCTTCTTCAAATACGTCTCAGCATACCTCGAGATTTCCTCTTTAACCAATAGCACGTTCAGGTCTTTATGAATGTTGGAATTTCTTATAAACCATGGAGCATTTGTTATCAATCGCAATATTTTATTTTGTCGCCTTTGAATACGTTCAATGGTAGAAGCTGAGGTAGTGCCCCATTACTGCACTCCGTAGCACCAGATTGGCTTCAAAATTGCATTATAGAGAAGGAGCTTGCAATCCAAGCTAAGGACCGAATTTCTATTAATAAGCCAATTTATTTGTATCGCCTTCAATTTCATTTGCGTCAACTTAGCATCTATGTGGCTTTTCCATGTTAGCCGGCGGTCAAGATATATACCCAAATATTTAACCACAGAACTCTGAGGCATAATTTTGTTGTTTATTCGAACAGGCGGGCAGGATACCCTACACAGTGTAAATGTAATGTGAGTACATTTTTGCTCGTTAACCTTTATCCTCCATCGCTTCAACCAGGCCTCCAGCTGTGCTATATGATCTTGCAAATACCTAGTTGCTTCCTGTGGATCTTCATGGATACTTAAGATAGCTGTATCATCGGCAAATGTTGAGGTTTGGGTACGACTGCATGTTGGCATATCAGAGGTATAGACCAGATATAGCATGGGTCCCAGGATACTTCCTTGGGGTACTCCGGCTTCAATAGTCTGGGACTCACTTAAGAAATCGCCTTCCTTGACTTTAAACTAACGATTAATTAAATACTCTCGTAATAGGTTGCAGACATTTGGTGGCAAATTTTGTCTCAGCTTATGTATCAAACCTTCATGCCACACTTTATCGAACGCCTGTGAAACATCGATAAATAGAGCGGAGCAGTATTTTTTTTCCTCAAAGGTCCTTCTTATGGCACTCACCAGTCTATGTGTTTGTTCGATTGTGCTATGTTTGCTTCTGAATCCAAACTGATGATTTGGAATACACTCACCGTCACTCAATAATGGATGTAACTTTTTGATTAGAGCTTTCTCGAACAGCTTTGATATATTAGACAGCAGGCTTATTGGTCTGTATGACTCTATCTTTGTGTGGCCCTTTCCAGGTTTCGGGATCATAGAGATAAGCGAAATTTTCCATGCTCGTGGATAATATTCTAGGCGCAAAACAGCATTGAATATGAAGAGTAGTAATCCTTTTGTCAGGCGCGGCATCTCCGAAATCATTTTATTACTGATTCTGTCAAAACCTGGTGCTTTTCGGAGGTTAAGATCGCTGATAATGACGGTGTACTAGATCGTGTTGCTAAGGGTGGTAATTCTTCGACTTCGTCTGCCATATTTGGGGTGAAAACTTGCTTCAAATGTTCCGCAAATAAATTCCCTATTTCAAAATCATCTCTCGCCCAGTCTCCATTTAACTTTCGCAACGGAGTTATGCTTATAACTGGTCTTTTGAGGTTTCTTGCTGCGCGCCATAAAGAATAATCAGAATCTGCGGTCACATCCAGATTTTCAAGATAATTGTTTAGTGCAGCAATCCTTCTCGATTCCAGCAGATTTAGGAACATAAAAAATAATAATAATAATAAAAATATTAAACAAATTAATTAAAGATCTAGGGGATCGTACTAAATATAATAGATAGGATTTTTTACGTTTATGGTATTGCCATTTAATATTTATAGTATACTGTTTAGTTGTAAATGTAAACCCCTACGCATTCCTTTTATGCGTCCAGATTAGTTACGAGTAATTAAATGAACATTTTTTCAAGGTTCACTTAGAATTTGATGGACCGAGGAGCAGTTGATATTATGATAGTTTATGATTGTAACGTATAAGGCTGTTAGTTTTCTTTTTAATAATTTTTACGTAAATTTATTGACATTCATTGTCATCAAATCTTTTTATTCTTAAACTCAAAAGAAATGATTTTATTTGTTTTGTTTTGTTTTTCAAAAGGGATCCATTTAATAACGCAAAAGCATTTTAATGACTACAGCACAGTACAATATGCATTAAAACAAACAATTATAATCGAAAAGCTTCGATCAATAATGCCATTGTATATCATTAAGTTCATATGGATTTCCATGTCATTAAAGAAGCAAATGCCATCGTATTAATTTTCCATAGAATTGTAATCTTGAATCGTCATGAGAACTTATGTACATTATACGATATTAAAATGTTAAATATTATTATTATTTATTCAATTAAACTTTAATAATTTAACAATTAAAGCCAAAGTATCATTAGAACATTTTATTAAATATGTTTCTATAACAACTTCTTGAACACAACTTCAACTAAATAAAATCTCACAAGATTTTGTTTTAAATACACCCTGCCCTCACTTTGCGTCGTGGGTACGTTCCAAAATAAGACGACACAAATTGAAACGACTTAAAGTGAATGATTATGACTTTCTATAGCAAGCCATGTAAAGATCGATGATAGGTTCTAGGGTTATGAAAATAAAGGGTGATTTTTTAGCTATTATCTTTTTGGCAACACTGGTTTAAACAGCTCATGCACGTTTCGTGTTTTGTTTCACTGTCAAACATCTTCAGTTTGGTCAATAATTTAATCATTAATCGTCTTACAAACGAACAACGCTTGAAAATCATTGAATTTTATTATCAAAATGCGTGCTCTGTTAAGAAAGTTCATCGCGCGCTTCTTCCATTTTATGGTCAGTTTAATCGGGCTATTGTGACTAAATTGCATGACATGTGGTTTCAACAAGACGGTGCCACATGCCACACAGCACGCGTAAAAATGGACTTATTGAGAGGCGAGTTCGGTGAACATTTTATTTCACGTTCGGGACCGGTCAATTAGCCGCCTAGAACGTGCGATTTAACGCCTTTAGACTATTTTTTGTGGGGCTATGTTAAAGCTCATATCTATACAGACAAGCCCGCTTCAATTGACGTATTGGAAGACAACATTGAAGCATTTATTCTTGAGATACCGGCCGAAATGTTAGAAAGAGTATGCCAAAATTGGACTAAGCGGATGGACATTTGAGGCGCAGTCGCGGTCAACATTTGCATGAAATAATCTTCAAACATTAAATTATACGGACCGTACTATCGATGCATATAAAGATTTCATGCATTTTTCTGAATTTTATGTGTTTTTTTTTTTTGAAAAATTTTCCTATAGCTCTTAAAAATTCACCCCTTACTACTTTTTAAAAATAAAATTGAACAAAGTAAACATTTAAAAAGCGAAAATACCCAGCTAGCAATTGTAAACGTAGGACTCAGAAAACCTAATAAAAACACTTGAAGAGACTCAAATTTTAATCATAAATGACCTAAAAACGAGTCCAAATTAATACGAACATGACTCATAAATGACAATAAAAGGACTCATAAACATACAGATAAATTACTCATAAAAGACTCGTATGCGATTAAACGATGACTGAAAGACGACTCGAAAAGGAATCATAAACGAAGTTAAATAAGACTAATAAATGATCAGAAAGTGACTGAAAGACGACTCGAAAAGGAATCATAAACGAAGTTAAATAAGACTAATAAATGATCAGAAAGTGATTCGAAAATGATTATAAAGCTACTAGAAAAAGAGTCGAAAATTACTCTAAAATAATATAGAAAATGACTCATAAGTGACCTTTTAAGAAGAGTCGCTCGTAGTCACTTTTTTTTCCCGACAACAGAGTCTTTTATGATCAGAAAATGAGCGCTTATTCGAGCTTTTTAATCGCGCAGAAGAATCAAAAAAGACTCGAATTTGATTAATAATTTTCAAAATTGCTGGCTGGGTAATATAAAATTTTATTACACACATAGAAAAAACAAATTCAATTAAAATAAAATAAAAAAATTTACCTCATTTATAATACACTAATTGAAACTGAACTCTAAAATTAAAAAAACAAGGTGAAAATAAAACTGCATTATTTTCAGTTAGAAAGGGAATATCTAAGTTTTGATAGCATGGCTCAATTAGAAACAAAAGTTGTGCCATCTCTTAGACAAAAAAAGGAAATTTAAAAAAAAAAAAATAAAAATTCGAACCCAAAACAACGCAACTTCGAAAATCTAACGACGCACAGTGAAAATTAGTACTAATTCAGCAGCAACGCAACTTTGAAAAAACGCAAAACGAAACGACGTAAAACGAGGTACTACTTTTTTGTACTATAAGCAGAAAATTAAAGAGGATTAAAGTGGCGCAGGCTCACGGCTTACAACAATATATTTTAAACATACAGAAGACTTTTTATAAGAAAAGTAAAGCATTAGTTGGTACGGGTATGCCTTGTTTATGCTCTTGATTGAAAATTTAACATTTTTATAATGTTTTCGTTATAATGTTTCGTTCATCTTCAATCATGAGAAAAATACAAGCAACTGAATTGTTATCGGAATGAAAATGTATGGAGACATAAAAGAAAATAAACTCTTTCCCTAGCTAGACGAATTTAAGACAATCTATGCTGGATAATAATAGTAGAAGAAAATTTGATTCTTGCATCTGGCTATGAAAAAATTTAATTAATTAGTTGTCTAGAGGGTAGTGTTGTAGCCTATTATCGTGAGGGCCTTGGGTTCGATTGCACCCAGACAGTCTGGTCTGCTACACTACACCGAGCATAAGGTCTTAGTTAATCAGCTCGTAATAGTGAAATAGTATTTCTAATTCTTCTTCTTGCAACTAAATTTGTCCAATACATTGAGCTTAAATTGTATTTACTTTCTTTTATGCAAGGACTCGAACCCCCACTTATTTATTTATTTATTTATTTATTTATTTATTTATTTATTTATTCATTCATTTGTACAATACAACACAACAAGAACATATGTATCTTATATTAAAGTGTTGGGCAGACAATTGGCAGTTATACAAGATTACTATAGATTATTTTTACACATTACATAACAATAAAAGTACATAGTACATAAAAATAAATTAGAAATATAAAATAAAAATCAACAAAAGAAACATAAAAATATATATATTAGTTAGGTGTCAAAAAAAGCACACAAAAAAATAATATAGTATAATGTATCACGTGTATTTTGCTTTTTATCATAGTTAAAATTAATTAAAATGTTTAAACATCTCAGATTTAAATTGACTTGCATTGCTTAATAATTGAATTTGTGGTGGTAGATGGCTCCAAAGACGGATGGCATTGATAAAAAAGTGCTGGTCAGACAATGCTTTATTATATTTGATTGTATTTACTTTGTTACCTCTGTTCGATCTGGAGAAATTGAGGCGACGAAATAGATAGGCAGGCTGTCCTGTATATATAATTTTTTGGAGAAATAAAAGAACACGGCACTTTAATAAATTCCTAAAAGTGATATTGTATACTTGTTTTGCGTACTGCGAAATGCTCCTGTATCTTTTAATGCCGAATATATATCTTGCAATATTATTATACGTTACATTAAGCCTTTGTATACTTACTGCATGACAACTAGCAAACAATTCGCAACCGTACATTAAAGTTGGCAACAAGTATGTTTTCGCAATTACCATTCGAATATTTTGTGGTGTGTAATGTCTCGAGATCCATAGATTTCTAAGCATAGCAAAAGTTTTACCACAGTTTGCTTTAACATGGTCTGACCAATTTAGTTGTTTGTTAATAATAACACCTAAATTTTTAGTTTTATCAACAAGGCTTATTATATCTTTATTGATAGTTATTGGCGGAATGACGTCAGGCATATTGTTCAATGAACCAATAGCCATTGCTACTGATTTCTTTGGATTTAAGCTTAATCCGTTAGCGCTTGCCCAGAGATGAATTTGTTGTAGATCTTGATTTATTAGTTGCACGCAATTAGGGGCATCACTTATATTACAGCTTATGTAAAGCTGTACATCATCTGCATACATTTGTATTTTACAATGTCTTAATTGTTGCGGCAGGTCATTTGCATAAATAGAATACAATAGGGGGCCAAGTATCGAGCCCTGTGGTACTCCTCTTGGCATCAGGCAGCTTACGGACACGTTTGATCCATGGCAAACACTCTGGCTTCTGTTACTTAGATACGATGTTAAAAGCTTTAACGCTGTTGAAGAGAATTGACACATGTATTTAAGTTTGAGACATAGAATACTATGATGCACTGTATCAAAAGCTTTAGAGTGATCAAGCAATATGAGAAACGACATAGTATTACGCTTGTCAATTTGAAATCTTATCTCCTCCGTTACATCAGCCAAGGCTGTTAGGCAGCTATGTTTGGGCCTAAATCCAGATTGTCTTGTACTCAATAGGGAGTTTAAATGTAAAAAAGAACTGATTTGCTCATGCATTAATTTTTCACAGACTTTTGACAAATAAGGCAAAATTGCTATCGGACGGTAACTGTTATCAGGTTTTCGAATTGGGATGATTTTTGCATGTTTCCACTCGTTTGGATATGTTGATGTTGTCAAAATCGTATTAAACGTATAAGTAATATATTTTATAATAAATGGGAGTATGAGTTTAATGAACTTAGGATGCATTCCGTCAAGTCCAACAGCATTAGATTTAATCGAAGTAAAGGCTTTTATTACATCATCCTGAGAGAAGTGGCTGAAATTAAATACATTTTCCCGTTCATGATTGCTATTAAATTCATTGTAAAAATCTAGGTTTATTTGAGGCATATGTATATTCGCAAATTGGCGATTGAGTTGGTCTACATTAATTAAGAAAAGACTCCATGTTTATACTTACTGCACAAACTTATTATAATTAATTTTTATTAACATTTAAATGCCGTTATTAATTCATTTTATTTGTAAATTCGATTATGATTCTTTTTCTAAATGATTTTCTCAATTAAATATTAAAAACAACCGTAAAGACTTTTTAATAAGTTTCGTTTCAAGGACGTTGGTATTTCAGTCTACTTTCAAATGCAGACATATGTAACAGAGAGTCTGTTAAGGAAACTAAATTGTAACACAAAATCACAATCAATAAATAGTCTGGCTTGTTATGTGACTCAAATACTAAAAAAGGTTTTTATTACCAGCAGGCAAAGGGAAAATCCCTATTTAATCAGTGTTATTGCCAATGTTTGAGACTTAAGTTAAATGTTCTCTTTGACAAGATGACTTTTTTGCGTGTATTTGAGAAGAATGAAATGAATACATATGTACACATGTATAATATTCATATACTTTAAATAATACATATACATACATTGTACATATAACATAATACTCGTATTAAAGATAAGAATTGACAATTTTCATTGTTTCGATTAATTTAATTGTTCTACTTTTAATATAACTTTACTTAAGACTAATCACAAATGAACAGAAGTAAATTAGAGATGCTCATCTGTATGTGTGTACGTACATCTGTATGTATGTTTTGTAAAATTTAGCTCTACGATTGACTATAAATTATCAATTGCATTCAGGCCATACTGGATTCATTTTTAGAATCCTAAATGGAAAAAATCATGGGTTATCCTGGATAACCATCAACTTCGGTTACAAAACCACAGAATGTCAATGCCGTGTGTCTAGTGGGACCAGAAATTGTGATGTACAACGAGTTCATAAAATCTGGTGAATCCATTAATACAGATCGCTACTGACAGAAAATGATTAATTTTAAACAGGCATTGATCAAAAACCACCAGAAGGGGCCACAGGAAACGGCAAGACATATTGTTAAGAAAATGCAAAAATCTATATACTGGTGTTTTGCTTTTACATCGTTTAACATTAAAATTACAAACAAGTAAACAAAAATATACCAACAAACACCAGCATAGAAAAAATGGTAAACATGTAAACGAAAATACAACAACAAACACCAGCATAGAAAAAATGGTAAACAAGTAAACAAAAATATACCAACAAACACCAGCATAAAAAAATGGTAAACAAGTAAACAAAAATATACCAACAAGACTACAATAATAATACAACGATTATAGAGATTTCGAGAAGGCAAAGTCAGACTGTTTAGCATGCCATATAAAAGGCAAGGCAAAGCAGATAAGTGAGTTAGTAAAAGTTCAGTCAGTCTTGTGTGAAGACGTGGTGTGTTTGAAGAGAGTAATCTTCGCAATGTGGCGTGTGTTTCATTGTTCTATCGGTACTATAATGGTAGGTGTTCTCGAGAGATAAGGGGCTTGGTTCCCGATAATCACATATTTTTACGTGGTACTCGTACCTCTCGCAGAGCACATCCTTTTGTGGTTGATTGTCCAGTGAACCGCACAATGCATTACAGGGAAAATTCATTTATTGCCCGCACTGCTCACTTGTGGAATGATCTTCCTGCGGAAGTTTTTCCCATCAGTTACGATATTGGTAAGTTTAAATCAAATGTCCACAAACACTACTCCCTCTTTCCACCTTCCTATAACTTATTTTCCTAAACCTGCACAATGCACTGCATGAGTAGGGGCCATCCCCTGAGTGCTGGTTTTACAAAAAAAAAAATCGTGGTTTGAAGATTTCCCTTACAAACATCAGTCCAGCAGTTGTCTAGTAATTGTTATTGTTTATGCAAAGGATGTAAACAGAGGAATAACAAACAAAGCAATTGTTGTTGTTTACATCAAGTTGTGAACAGTGGCACACAGAATTGTGCGAACAGTAAAGAATTTAATTAAAACTAAAAACAAATTTATTTTTATTTTATTTGCAATCTACGAGCTCATATTTTAAACGTTTTTAAAAGATAAAAACGTAACAATAAGATACAGAGATTCTGTAAATAAAAATAATTCTATAAAAATTTTATTGTATTCTATTGTGTTTATTTCCTTTTGAAACACAACATTTTCTTAACATAACTTTTATCAGGGTCAGTATAATAATTCTACACAGACAATCGTAAAAAAATTTGAAGCGCAAATAAAACTTTATCGCTCAAATATAAATGAAAAAATCCAAGACAATGGAATAACCATACGAATTAAAACATAAATGTGGCTGTTACAACATGGCCAAATTTGTAATGAATTTAATCAAATTTTTTTCAAAACAAATTATTGTCATGAAACAAAAAACTACTTCCTTTGTATATAAGTAATGCCAATTGCCAAATGTTAAGATCAATCAAAGGCTATGCATGAAAGAAATCTGTGTAAATTGCAAACATTTTTTCAGCGAATTCAATTCAATAATAAAGTGAGGATTTTATTTGTATTCAATATGATTTCCATTAACTGGTGCACATTTACTATTTGCTAGAAAAAATATTGAAATATTTACGACTGACAGAATGCTGGAATAAATAATAATCATCTAATGATATAAATTATCATTTCATTATTGAACCTTAACATCATGTTGCAGCGCATTGAATATGTTTACAAATGTAAAAATGTAAGCAAACAATACTTACACACTGTAACTGTGGAAATATTAAGCAATTGAAATATTTTTCTGTTAATTAAAGCCACAATGTTTGATAAATTACGCACAAGTTTAACATGCCCCCAGGTAATTATCCCCTTAAATTGTTTGATATGTAAATATTCGCTACGTATGTACATATTGTTACGTTTTTACCTTTTAAAAACGTTAAAAATATGAGTTCGTAGATTGCAAATAAAATAAAAATGTGTTTATTTTCGAATCAATTCTTTATTATCTGCACAACTTTTGTGCCACTGTTCGAACTTATTCAACGTATACAATGATAACTTTCACAATATGTGCTTATTCGTGATATTTCTCTGCTTACAACCTTTTTTGTAAGCAACAACAACACTTGTTAGTTATTCTTCTTTGCTCACAACCTTTTTTGTAAGCACAACACTAACAACTGATTTCTTCACGCAACTTGTCTGCACACAAGTCTGACTGAATTATAACTCGATCTCGAATCTTTACACACCACTGGTTGAATTCTCACTCAATTCAACGCGACGTCGTCACACGACTAACTTAACTCGAACTCCGAGAATCACGTGTCTTCATACACGACTGACTGAATTCTAACTGAATCCTCCTTGCTCGCTTTATCTTGCCTTTTATATCACTGGATCAACAGTGTGATGAATGCCCTTGAAGGATGATGACGACCTTCGGGAACAATCCAAAAATGTAAACAACTTATTTCCATTTTTGTTGTTCGTGTATCTTGTTTACTTTCGTCCAGGCAGAGTTGTTGTTGTTTTGTTTGTTTGTCTTTCCGCTATATTTTTCTATACACGGACGTTGTTGATATATTTTTGTTTATTCATCGATCTTGTAAACAAGCTTGTTGTTTTTTTGTTGCTATATGTTTACTCATTCGTTGATCACGTGAGCAACTGCATTGTTTTGTTTTTGAAGCTTTTGTTTATCATTTTATGTGTGATCAAGTCCATTGTGTTGTTTTTGGAGCTTTTGCTTATTATTTTAACAACACCATTTCCATTTTCGTAACAATATATTGCAGCACATCAATTTTTATTTGTATTAAGGCTTAAATAAATTAAACGTAATATTACATTATTTACAGGAAACAAATTAATTATTTTATTATTTATTGATTTAAATTTAAATTTTGAATTCCGAAATATTTAAATCCGTATCAAGACTATACTCTGATTGGGTAAATAGCAGAGCTAACAGAAACTCAACACGTAAAAAAAAATTACGTTTTCATATGAAGTTTTTATATTTTTTTTTTTTATAAATTTTTTACGAAAATTTTCATTGCCCTTTGAATGGTAAATCAAAAGCCTTTTAAATTTCTGGCTATTCATCTTAGGTGCTCATAAAATGTGAATCCATGTGAAATATTTTAGGAAAACATCTGTTTATTAGAAAATGTATATACTATGTTTGGGGATATTAAATCAATGCCACTCCCTGATGTTATTAATAAAATATTCGTTTTTATTTTTATAGTTGCCATCAACTGCTTTCAAAACATTTGTGTTCAATTTGTTGAAGATAAACTCCTTGTAAAATAAATATTTTATAAAAGGGGCCTCTTATTCTGCATAGATACATACCACAACAATCGTTTTTAAGTAACGGGTCCGCCATCTAACGTTTTTTTTTTCAACTAGTGCTTATTTCCTGAATGGTAACACTTAGCTCATGCCTGATTTGACAGATAATTAGTTTTATCCTTCCGCTGAACGAATATGGTTGTGTATACGCTTGAACAACGCTGGGAAATATTGCGACATTACTTTGAAAATCTTGGTAATGTTGCAGAATGTGTACGAAAATTGCGTACGGATTTTGGAAGAAGAGAAGCACCGTCAGCTCCGTATGGTCGTTATCTTGTGAAAAAAGTGAAAGAAACTGGCATCCTCATCGATAAACCAAAACGTGAAAAGCCAAAAACAGTGCGTACCCCCGAGAATATTGCTGCTGTGGCAGAAAGTGTGCGTGAAGCGCCATCAACATCAATTCAACGTCGTTCTCAACAATTGAACATTTCGGAGACATCATTGAGACGAATTTTGCATAAAGGCCTTGGTATGACGCCATACAAAGTCCAATTGGTTCAGCAGTTGAAGCCAATTGACCATCCAATGCGTTTTCGCTTCGCTAAGTGGGCCTGCGATCGACTTACAGAAGATGCCGATTTTGGCAAAAAAAAAATCATCTTTTCAGATGAAGCTCATTTTGATCTTGGCGGGTATGTAAACAAACAAAATTGTCGCATTTGGGGCACAGAAAACCCGCACGCATACATTGAAATCCGACGCACCCAAAACGAGTCACTGTTTAGTGCGGATTTTGGTCCAGAGGCATAATTGGGCCATTTTTCTTCGAAAATGAGCAAGGAGTGGCCGTTACAGTCAATGGCGATCGTTATCGGGCCATGTTGAACGAATTTTTGTTCACAAAAATTGAAGAGGAGGATATTGGCAACATTTGGTTTCAACAGGACGGCGCTACGTGCCACACAGCCGAAGCTACACTTGATGTTTTGCGCCCTGTTTTTGAAGATCGCATTATCAGCCGCAGAGCTGATGTCGTTTGGCCACCTCGGAGCTGCAATTTGACACCGTTGGACTATTATTTGTGGGCTGCCGTCAAAGATAAGTGTTACGCCGACAAGCCAGAGACAATTGACGCTTTAAAGGACAATATTCGTGAAGCCATTGGTGAAATACAGCTGCACACAATCGATAATGTGCTTAAAAATTGGACCGATCGTGTAGGCTACTGCATGGCCAGCCGAGGCAGCCATTTGAATGAAATTATTTTCCATTATTAACCGAAAGGATTCTACTTTCAAATAATAAAAGAAATTTGAGAAAATATTCAGAATTTTTTTTAAAGCATTTTCAAAAAAAAAAAGTTATTTGGCGGACCCTTTATATTGTTCTTATGAAGCAGGTCATTAAATATTATTTGTTAGAAAAAATAAAAGAAAACAACAAATGTTTACGGAAATATCTAGAAGGGAAATACAAAACAATACATACATATTGATCCAAAATAAATTTCAATTCTAATTTCTAAAATAGTTTTCTTTTTATTTGTTTAAAGGGTGGAAAAATTAAACAAAACAAAATCAAATTCTATCACAATGCTTTGGAATAATTATCTGAAAATAATAAATTATGCCGATGGCAAATAAACATATTCTGATACAAAGAGATTATATTGTTTTTTCATGTTAAATAAAATTTATTGTAATTTCGCATTTAAATAATTAATTGACCAATTTAATGGCAATTGTCCTGTACTATTAAACATGAGTAATTTTTTTAATCATGTTTTTCTTTCAGTTCAAATATTGGGTACTTACGTATGAACATTATGAATTATGAATCATATTTTTGTATTACAAAGTTCTAGCGTGTGGGAGGCCTCCTATTGTGTAAATATATTGTATATTGTCTTATATATTATATGTCATCGTATTTATCCCAAAATGAAATAAAAAGGAAAATAATACAAAATAAATTTTTGTGTATAAATGTGATTTAAATATTGACGGAGTTCTTGCTTCGGCAGAACATATACTAAAAATTGGAACGATACAGAGAAGATTAGCATGGCCCCTGCGCAAGGATGACACGCAAAATCGTGAAGCGTTCCACATTTTTTATGCTCTTCCAATTTATGGTTGGTGTGCTCCATCACATATAAAATTAATTAAGGCACCATATCATGCTGCCGCTCGTCGGAGCATTGGAGCTTTCCCTACAAGCCCAATTATCAATATTTTAACTGAAGCCGGTCTACAGTCCATTGAGGACCGCACTGTTTCCCTAATCTACAAACTTATCCCAAAGCTTCTTATCAGTAGAAATAAAGTTTTATATCGAGAGGTATTAAAAGCACTCAAATATAAAAGAAGTAACAGAATAGAATCTATCATTGGTAGATGTTGTAAATTATCACAAAACCTCGATTTACAAATTAACCCTATATTCTCTAAACAACAGTCAGTCGGAACCACCTTGGCTATTGGATGAATCTTCTTGTATAAGATCTATGATTAATCTCACGAAAGCTAACACCCCACCCACGGTTTATAAACAAACATTTAGTTGCCTAGTCGACCATTTCTCTAAAAATAAATGGAACTTCTTATTCACGGATGGGTCTAAATCATCTGTCCATACTACTTTCGCAGCTATTCATCAAAACGGCGACCTTATTGAAACCGGACACATAAACAACTACTGTTCTAACTTTACTGCTGAAGCTTTAGCTATATTGAAGGCTGTTAAATATGCTGAATATCAAAAATCAAAATCTATTATATGCACTGATAGTCTTTCTTCTATTCAAGCTGTTTGGAATACTAATTATGATTCACAGTTAATCAACGAAATCAGAAACTATTTAATAAAAAATTCAAATAGAATCAAGCTTTTATGGGTCCCATCGCATGTAGGTATTCTCGGAAACGAACTTGCAGATGCCGCTGCTGCTGATGCTAAAAACAGACCTCTTTTTAAATATTCCACATGGGAAAATAAGGATATATGCAATGTTATTTCATCATTTTTAAACAATCTTCACGATAGTAATTGGTCGAACTATCTCCACTCCTACAAAAATGTCAACCCCCTTGGTAGGAAACCAAGTTACCCGAAAACTTGCAAGAAAAATGTTACTACAACTTTTGTTCGTCTGAGATTAGGCCACTGCAAATTCTCTCACAAACATCTTCTAAACAAAACATCTCCGCCTCTCTACTACCGTAACCCATATTTTAGACGAGTGTCCAGCTTTTAACTCTTCTCGGATTAATATTTTTGGAACTAAAAGACCTTCTAGCTTCTTAACTCAAGTCTGTGATAACAACATAAATTTAATTTTTAAATTCATTTTAGAAAATAGTCTACTAAGCCTTATATAATTTAATTTTATTTTTCGGAATCGATGGCCTATGTTGCTAGTATTCCCTCCTTTTAATTAGTTACAACGATTGTATTTTGTAATTAATAAATGAATAAATAAAATAAAAATATTGACGGAACTGTAACTGAAAAGCCTAAAGTGTGGTTGCGCAAAAAATGGCTTCTTCTGCATTCGTTTTTGAAATCAATTGGGAAACATTTGTTCTAAATAATAGTGAGTGTATGCTTAATTTCTACTTCATTTCTCATAAAGTATGATTACTTGTGAATATTTTTAATTACCACAAGCATCCCCCACATTGCCAGTGAGCTGTCGTAACAAGTTAAACCTGACGTCCACAACGTCCGCAACATGTCGACTTTTTTCTCGACTTTGTTGCAACAAGAGTGGAAAAGAATTGCTCAACTTTCGAAAGTAGATTGATTACATACTCCAAAGTTGAATTTGCTGTCACAACTGTAACTGTGGGCGGTAATAACCTGTTACCCAATACGACTACAGACTGCAAGCATTTAAAGCATACACTGAAATATCACACAGCACTCTTACTTCTTCTGGAAGGAAACATAACGTATGGTAAGGTTTCTTGATAATTCCATATTATTAATCGCAATTGATTGAGATTTGTTTTAAAAATTTCAACCGAAAAGAGAACAACAATAAGAGAAGATGTAACTTGCCCTTCCATATGTTGCGAACTTTAGTACTTATGGATATAGCCTTGAAGCTAATGGGAAGCATTTTTGGCTGCTCAAAGCAAAATCAAAAGGATTTTTTGAATGATTTAAATTTAATCTACCCTTTTATATTTATTTTAACAACTTTAACAATATGATAGATATGTTTTTTTGACTGTTACTCGAATACGTGCTTTTCGTGTTTCATAAAGTCATTCACATTTATGGGATTCAATGTTTGCTTAAATATTGCAAATAAAAATTAATAAGAAATTTCATCTCTCAACAGTACAAAATTTCTCTTACATGTCAGCAATAGAATTTAACGTTTGTAACATGAATTCTCTTTAAAAAGTTATCGCTTTTCATTTCATTTTCTACTACTACTGTTGCTTTGAATTTTTATTTCACCAAAGTTTTTTGAGCAACAAACAAGAAAAAGTTTTCAGCCTTAAGTTCTACGATGTTCTTTTTTTTCGAAACTCGAGATTAGTTATTTGTTTCTTTCATTCCTTATTGAAATAAATGAACGTCAATTTATTTTATTTTTTTTTTGTACATGTGAGTCAATCCATATATCGCCAGCGGTATAAACCGCCAACATTCGTTCCTTTACGGACTGTTTCTTAATCGATTAGATGGTTTAACTATATGATTGCACTTTTACTTCAAGGGAAAGTAGTTAATTATTGATAATTTTAAATGAAAAATAATGAATTCGGCTTCTAAAAATTGTAAGCGGCATTTAATGATCGAGAAATTTCACCGATAGTTTAAAACTATTTCATCATATTGATATAATATCAATATAATATAATATACGGCTTAAAGCCCTATCCTTTGAGAGAAATGCTTTATTTATCCTAACCATAAGAATTACGGCTTCTCCACCACGTGTACGGCTTATCGTACATGCGTTATTAGGCCTAACTTACAGTGCATTGGTTTAAGTCCTCGACTATACTTATGCCCTCAAGTCTCGCAGAAGTCGAAGAATTCTTACTCCCTTCAAAAAAAATTCAACCTTAACGAAGAAACACATTTAAAATCGTACGGAGAATCTTATTTTAGACTACTGTTGGTACTGGTTCACTGTCCATGTTTCTGCACTACGTAGTACGACAGAAAAAGAAAAAGTCAATGACTTTCCAAATTTCAAAGAACATATTTGAGATATGCATGTCTAGGCTAATATTTAAGTTGTTATCACTGTTTAATTTAACATTATTATCTATATCGACGAAATCTTTAATTGCCGATAGGTATTTATTATTATCTGATGTGGAACTTCGCTAATGTTTTGAACGAAGAATTGTTGGAAGTTCTATTGTGATAAAATAGTTTGAAAACAATTTTCTCTGTGACATAAAAAATACTGGAAAGTATCACGCGCTTAGAAAAATAGGCAGAAAAATAAAGAAAACAAAACAAAACAAAACAAAAAGTTTAAATAGAAGACAACATGATGGTTTTTTGACAGCATGTACTGATGAATTCTTTTTAGTTGTAAGAAAAATTAGAGAAATTAACCGATAAGAAAACACTGCAAAATATTACTTCAAGTAGGTATTTATATGATAGAATAAAAAATAAAATTTTATTAAAAAATTAAACGAAATAATAAAAAAAATAAGGATGCGCATAAGTATTATTTATAAACAGTTTCCAATGAAAGTTCCATTTGCAATAAAGTACACCCATACCTCACTTAGCGTCGTGGTTACGTTCCAAAAAACACGACGAAAAGTGAATTATGATTTCTATAGCAAGCCATCTAAAGATCGAAGATAGTGTTACGTTTTTACCTTTTAAAAACGTTAAAAATATGAGTTCGTAGTTTGCAAATAAAATAAAAATAAATCTGTGTTTATTTTTTAATTAATTATTTATTTTCTGCACAACTTTTGTGCCACTGTTCGAACTTATTCCACGTATTCAATGATAACTTTCACAATATGTGCTTGTTCGTGATATTTCTCTGCTTATAACCTTTTTTATAAGCAACAACAACACTTGTTAGTTATTCTTCTTTGCTCACAACCTTTTTGTAAGCACAACACTAACAACTGTTTTCTTCACGCAACTTGTCTGCACACAAGTCTGACTGAATTATAACTCGATCTCGAATCTTCACACACCACTGGTTGAATTCTCACTCAATTCAACGCGACGTCGTCACACGACTAACTTAACTCGAACTCCGAGAATAACGTGTCTTCATACACGGCTGACTGAATTCTAACTGTATCATCGTTGCTCGTTTTATCTTGCCTTTTATATCACTGGATCAACAGTGTGATGAATGCCCTTGAAGGATGATGACGACCTTCGGGAACAATCCAAAAATGTAAACAACTTGTTTCCATTTATGTTGTTCGTGTATCGTGTTGTTCGTATTACTTTCGTCCAGGCAGAGTTGTTGTTGTTTTGTTTGTTTGTCTTTCTGCTATATTTTTTATACACGGACGTTGTTGCTATATTTTTGTTTATTCATCGATCTTGTAAACAAGCCTGTTATATTTGTTACTATATGTTTACTCATTCGTTGATCACGTGAACAACTGCATTGTTTTGTTTTTGGAGCTTTTGTTTATCATTTTATGTGTGATCAAGTCCATTGTGTTGTCCCACTTTTTTCCTCTTTGGGACAAAATTTTGAAAAGATTTATTGCCTATAACCTGCACCGACAAAAGCTCGATCAATATCCCAAATTTCAAGAAAATCGGTCCAGGCGTTCTGGCGTGATTGGCTATGCACCCAAATAGCCCGTTTTTACCCCTTTCCCCCTTTTTTGACCCCTTTTGGTTCAACTCTAGAAACGGAACACCTCCAATAGCTATTTGGGAAACTTAACCAAGCTAAATCGTAAAAAATTACCTTCAAAACAGATAAAATACAGCATTTATGCATAAAGTACTAATTTCTGCCCATTTTTTCTCCCTTTGTCCCATTTTTTTCCCCTTTTGGTCAAAATTTTGAAAAGATTTATAGCCTATAACCTGCACCGGCAATGGCTCGATCTATATCCCAATTCGGTCCAGGCGTTCAGACGTGATTGGCTAACAAACAAACCAACAAACAAACAAAAAAACAGACTTACAGAAAGATTTATAATATATATTAGGATTAGGATTTTCAGTCAGAAAAGGAATCCCCAAGTTTAGATAGCATGGCGCAATTAGGACCAAATGTCGTGCTATTTTTTAGAAAAAAAAAAAAGGTAATTTAAAAAAATTTAAAAAAAAATTGAAAACTCGAACCCAAATTAATGCAACTTCGAAAATATAACGAAGCAAAGTGAAAATAGTACTAATTCAGCAAATCGAAAAGACGCAAAGTGAGGTATAGGTGTATTTAACGAAAACACTGTCCAGTTTCATATTTATCAAATATAACTTTTCAATAATCATATTATATTCATTGCAATAATTAAATAGTTTATATAATCATGTTAATAATAACAATAATAATAATAATAATATAAACAATAGAAGATTGAAGCGTTTGTTGTCAATTTTTTGAATTGAATAGAAATTTTTCAATAAAATATTTCAAATAAAATATTTTAAATTTTAATATCTCAACTAATTGCATTTTAATTTATTATGCTGTTGTGGATAATCGAGAAGTATTGCTAAATAATGACAAACGCAAGGCAAATTCAATAGGTAGTGTTATCAGCCCAGCTGATTGCTTTCTTCAGTCCACGTAAATGTCAAACATATTGTTTGCGTACAGTGAGCAAAAAAAACTTGTACACTATTACCTCGAAATAACTTTTGAACAAAAAATTATCTATAAAAAGAAATTTATTTTCTTTAAGAATAAAAAAAGCTTAAAAACTATATTCTGATTATAAACATTTCTCTATTGGTTACGTAACAAGAAAATAATTGTAGAAACTAAGAAATTCCCAAATTTTTAGGCAAAAAAGTGCTGATTTTTTCACTATAGCGACCGAATTTTCTAGAAACTCATCTTAAACAAAATCCTGTGGATTAATTTATTCATTAGTTTTTTTACAATAAGTGTACACATTTTTTTTGCTCACTGTATATACATTCTTTTATTTATTTATTTTTTATTTCCTTTTATATTTGTATTCTACACAACTTATAATTTATTTAAATATTCTGGATGTTCTGGCACAACTTTTGTTGTAGAATCTGCTTTTATGCTTCCCAGTATCCCTCTGAAAGTCGTCATACCTTAGTGGTCAGCCCGTATTTAAAAAAATTTTATTTTAAAAAATTTTATTTTTAATTTTTTTTTTATAAACAAAAAGAAACAAAAGAGAAATAATGACACAAAATAACAACTTTATGTCATTATATGGATTCGCCTTTGTCATTTCTGGCTTACGGCGAATTACATTTGACATTTGTGTGTACCCAAAAACAACAGAAAATACACGTTGTTTTTGTTAAAAAACACTGCGAATTGAGTTGTTGTACGATTGCCATCACCTATTGAGTTCGCCCTGGACAAACGATTATTCATTATTTATTATATTAACAAATTTCAAAAAACGCTAACAATTGTGGAACAAATTACAAATATGAGGATTGTGTAACGAACACGTAAAACAAACGATTGTTTTGCAAAAAATTCAATTGTTTTAAGATCCATTAAAAATTTTGAAAATTTAAAACTTAAAGTTCATTTGATAAGACAACATATCGAGCCATAACCGCAAAAATATCTCAAGCGACAAAAACGAAATTTTACAGGGGAAGGTTTTTATTATTTATTTCTTGTGCAAATTAACTTAGAAAGTTAAACTTTTTTTGTTATATATTCATAACGGTACAGAGTGTGACTCTGAAATTTTTCTAGATGATGCAAATGATGCCAATGAATTTATTTGTTACAAAAAACGATATATGAAAAATATGTCGCTTGAGATATTTTTGCGGTTATGGCTCGATATATAAAAAATATGACTCAGCTGTTATACTTTATAAATAATAACTACTGTAATTTCAAATTACATCAAACGTAGTGTCAATCTCTTCACAAGAGAAAGCACTTTAAGAAAGTCACAACTTGTTTCATAATTTCTAATTAAATTTTGCAATTAAGAATGGCCAAACTTGAAAAATTAAGAAAAATATCATATTTTCCAAGTTTACCCCAACAAAACTCATAACATATAAGTTTGAACACAATGTTTATGTATACCGATTTTAAAGGCTAATCTCTACCCTTTCTAAAAAACTTGGAATTTTTAATATAGGTTCAAACATATTGGGGTAATCAATAATTTTGTGTGAAAATATCAAAAAAAAAAAAAACAGTTTTTGTCAAATAAAACAAGTTTGGAGGGTTCGAGAAATATAAAAAAAGTATTTTTGAGTTCTACTCAACCTAGTGAACAACGTAGACTGTGTAGTAACTTGGGTATATTTTCATTGTCGCATATTTATTATGAAATTAAAACTGTTACTATATGTCAGTTAATTTCACTATTTAAGCAAACATTTCAGGAAAGAAATTAATTGCATGGCCCTCCCTATTCATCTCTGTCAAATCTTTTAATAAAAATAATAAAAAAAAAACTTTGTTTTATGAAAATATTATTTCTTGTTATTATATGGGCAATTCACACGACTTTGTATCGTGTATGTTGTATTGAAGACATTTGGTTGTTTGTGAACGCTCAATGCTATGCTGTATTGTGTATTTCGTATTCCAAATGTATATTTTTGGCATTCAAAGAATTTGATAGCACGAAACCATTTTCACACATTTTTTTCATTCACACAATTTGATATCACGAAACCAACACAACTTTTGAAAAACATATGAAAACATATACACATTTTTTTCATTCACACAATTTGATAGCAAGAAACCAATACAACTTTTAAAAACATATGAAAAATATGTGTATAAGTGTATCGGATTTTTACATGAAAATTATCAACAACAATCATACGCTGTTGTATAATCTTCCAACAATACACTCAATACAATGATACAACGGCTTGTGTGAATTGCCCAATAATTTTTTTTTTGGATTTTATTTTTTTGTTTAAATTTTTCCGCAATTTTTTTCTCAAACACAAGTAAATGTAAACAGAAGATGGCCTAACGAAAGAGAAATAAAAAGAGTGCATAAATTACGCTTTGGAGTAAGTAAGTGATAACGACCATAAGTTCAAGAGAAAACGTGCTTTCACTATAAATACGATCCATAATTATAGAGTCACATTTAATTGTTAACATTAGTACACAAGCGACTACAATTGTACAAGATGAATGGAATGAATGGAGTCTTTCTCTCGACCACAACCATCGACATCTGTCAATTTGTATTTTAAATAAATATTTTTAAATATTTTATTTCTAATATATATTCATTTGATGAGGAGTCTGTTCTTGATTCTTTGTCTGGACTGAAACTTACATACTTGCCAGGCCCTGACGGGGTACCGGCCTGCATTTTAAAGAAGTGCGCTGTTGTATTGAGTGGTCCTTTGACCTTTATATTTAATGGGCTTTTGAGGGCTGGTCATTTTCCATCTATTTGGAAGAGTTCGTTTATAATTCCTTTGCATAAGTCGGGTAATAGATCCAATATTTCCAATTACAGGGGTATTGCCAAACTCAGTGCTATTCCCAAGTTAATGGAGAAACTGGTGACTGATTACCTCTTTTTTAATACGAGATCTTTAATATCCCCTTTCCAGCATGGTTTTTTGAAAGGTAGATCGACTGTCACTAATCTTCTTGAATTTACTACGCATGTTTTCAGGGGTTTTCTTGCCAGGGCTCGGACTGATGTAATTTATACTGATTTCAGTAAGGCTTTTGATAGGGTTGATCATGGAATTTTGCTTCATAAACTGTCATTGATCGGTATTCCTGATACTATTCATCGTTGGCTGGGCTCCTATCTTTCTCTTAGGACTCAGAGGGTATTGTTTAGGAATGTATTATCTAAGACTGTTTATGTTACTTCTGGTGTTCCGCAGGGTAGCCATTTGGGTCCTTTACTGTTTTTATTGTTTCTTAATGATCTTGCTTGTGCTATTTCTGATTGTAATATTCTGATGTATGCTGACGACGTTAAATTATTTTATACTTTTGACTTTTGAGGCTGTTCTTCAGCGAAATATTGATTCCTTTGTAACTTGGTGCGTGACTAATTTGATGGATCTTAACTTGAGAAAGTGTAAGTGCATGGTTTTCTCACGCGGGGGCGTAGTTTCGTCCACTTATGTGATAAATTCTTGCCCTTTGGAAACTGTTACTTCATTTCTTGATTTGGGAGTATTATTGGATATTAAACTGTCTTTTATTGATCATATTAGTATGGTGATTGGCAAGGCTCGGGCTGTTCTTGGTTTTGTGAAAAGATGGGCTAAGGAATTCACTGATCCTTATATAACAAAACTGCTATACATTTCACTTGTTAGGCCTATTTTGGAGTATGCGTCTATTATTTGGAATCCATACTATCGTTGTCATAGTGATTCAATAGAGTCTGTGCAGAAGCAGTTTTTATTATTCTCTTTACGTGGCTTAGGATGGGATTATGCCAATGGGTTTCCATCTTATGAGGCTAGATTGGGTCTGATAAAACTTTCAACTTTGGAACGTAGAAGGGCTGTTTTAGGGGGTTTGTTTTGTTTTTAATCTGGTTAAAGGTGATATCGACTCTGAGTTTTTGCTTTCTAACCTGAATTTCAGTATTCCAGCAAGATTTTCACGGCACTATCGTCCTCTTTCTTTAGATTTTTATAGAACGAACTATGGAGCTAATTTTCCTTTTCGTAGATTATGTAATGATTTTAATTTATATTATGATTTTATTGATTTTAATTGTAGTGTTTGTAATATAAAACGTAGCTTATGTGCTGACATTAATTTGTAAATTATTGTATAAAAATGTATTCTCGTTCTTCTCTTATGTACTTAGTTCCGGTTTATTGTTACTTTATTCAGCTTGTGATTAAGTTCTGTTGCTGTTTTATGTTCTCGTTGCCATTACTTTGCCTTTACCCGCTACAGTCCGGACTGTAGTGTGTATGTGTCCCTACGTAATGGGGACGAGCCCTCCGCGGTCGGGTGAGGGTGGGTTAGTGTGAGGCCGGGGACGTTCGATAAAAAAAAAAAAAAAATAATATATAGTTGCGGTTGCATTATATTCTTACTCACATACAAAATTAAACAATAAAAATACAAGCAAAATAAATAATGGAAATAAAATAAAAAATATAAATTAAAATACTTATGGTTTCACTTTTATTATCGAGTTATGAGTGCTATTTTCTACATGCATAATGTGTTTCGATTGGATAGTGGTTAGTTCCTAAGTTCAATAATAAAAAAAAAATAAAAAAAACTCCCCCTTCACTGGCACATGAATCACATCAGCTTTCTAGCTCTTCCATGCCAAGTGTAAGAGTACGAGTTTTGAAAAACTCTTCAAAAATATGAAACGATTTTTATTATTTTTATTTTCTGTATTAAAAATAGTGGCTGCTTTTTATTAACAAGCAATTGACTTCTTTGTTTTCCAAATAATATTTATTTTCAAATTAAAATGTATTTTTATATACAGCCACGGACATTAAATTAGCACAAAATTCATATATTTTGATTTGTGAATTTTTTCTCATTTGTATCCTAATTAGGCCAATTGTTTTGGTCTGGAATGTTGCACGATGACATCTAGCTCTTGTTTAACAAAAAATATTACCGCTATCGTAAAAATTTTTTGTTTCGACTGCTAATTTGTATCAGTAGCTAAATTCGAGCTGGACAGTAGTAAATTAGCACAACGTGCATAGGTACAAGCTTTGTTCAAGTATTTTTATTCTTACGGTATATTCTTTTAATTTTATGGCATTTAGAAGGAGAAGCTCGTTATCGTTGACTTGTGGAATGATGGGAAAAACCTTGATGAAATTGCCGAAATTTTGAATTGCGCGCGAAAAATGATTTATAACGTGATCATTTCCTTCAAAGCAAACATAATAATGTCGCTGAAAACAAAAAACGAAAGCCACGTGTCAAGGAAACAACCGAAGTCGTGTATTGTCCGGAAGTCAAAGAAGGAGCCTTTCATGTCGTCACGCGATATTTTGTACGAAATTAACTCTCAATTTAGGTTAAATTTATCGGACAGGCTCATACACGATGAAGTCTTAATCACGGAAAGCTCTTTGGACGCTCTTGCCGAAAGAAGCCACTTCTACCAAAAGAAAAATATAGTCAAGCGTTTAACGTTTGCTCGCACCCACAAGGGTACAGATCTCCCATTCTGAAAAAAATATTTTGGAGTGATGAAACAATGCTAAATCGTATGGGACCAGATGGTAGAGTGGTTGTTTAACGGCCAGAATTAAATCAACGCTATACTCAAAGGATCATAACGCATGGTCGAATAAGCACAATGACGTGGGGAGCATTTTCATGGCACGGTGTAGGTCCTATTGTGAAAATTAATGAAAAAATGGACCGTTATCAGTATTTGGACATTCTAGAGAACAAAATGGAACCATAAGCTTTTAATACATGCCAGTTTTATTCATATTTTTACAAGATAGTGGACCCAAACACACATCTAAGCTGGCTAAGGATTGATTTTATAAAGTGCACATTTCCGTTTTAGACTGGCCGGCTCAAAGTTCTGACTTAAACTCGATAGAAAACATCTGAAACGATGTGAAATGTACTATTGCTCAACAAAAGTACAAAAATTTGGACGATTTGTGGATTGGAATACGGGACGCTTGGTACTCGATTTTCAAAAATCTTTTCCAAAGAACTTTGTCCCTTAGATGCCATGTGGCGCTTGAAAATAGAGGCTACTCTACTAAATATTGATCAAATAAACTGAAAACATTAATATTTTTACTATTTATTAAAATATATTATTTTTATTCCAGAAATTTTAATTTGTTCTATTTTACTGTCCAGCTAGAATCTAGCGTTTGATATGTTGCAAATCTTAATGAGCAGATGATTGGCAATTTTGCCAAAATTTTTGTTTTTTTTTTAAAGAAGAATATGCATCTTAAGTTTCTATGTTTAAATTTTTTTATGAATAGACCAAAAATACTATAAAAAATCTGATTGTTTTTATAATGAAGTTTTGTGCTAATTTAATGTCCATAGCTGTATTTGCAAAGTTTTCTTGCATCAACTGAAGCAATTTATTCTTCAGCACTTCATTGAGACATAGAAAGTTTCCTATTAGTTTTGTACAAGCTTTACGCTTTTGTCTAGGAATTGAATTTCTATTGCCATTTCAAATGCATATGTATTTATAATTAAAGTCACAACAACTAAATTTAGGGACATTATTACAACTTACCGTTAACATAAGTGATAAATTGTTTTTTGTTTGGGAATTCGCCGTGGTCTAGTAGGTAGTGTGTTAGCTTATTAGACGTGAGGCCACAAATCAAACCCATGGTCGGACAGCTTCAACAAAACGAAATCTGAAAAAATATTTCTTCGGTGACTTCCTCTTTCTGGCAAAAATTCTGAGAGCAATTAAAATTGCCAACAAAAGTTTCTCAAAATTCTGTCATTCAAAGTCGACTTTAAACTGTAGACCCTGCCACTCATGTATAAAATTAGCACACACAACTTAAGTGGTGTGAGAAACTAGATCGATAACCCTGACTGAAGGGTTGTAATAACTAATTATGTGTGTGTATGTATGTAACTCCACCATTTCTGAGTGAACTAATCACAATCATTTCAGTTGAAGTAATTTTGCTTCATATTCGTATTCAGCACAATAGTTTTTAGATGTCATCTTTATTGTTTAAACAAGCGAAATTTGAATTTCTTGCCAAAAATATTTTCTTTACATTCTTTTCTTTATTATTCTTGTATTTACTTTAAGAACTTGAACTTGCCTTGAACGAATCTATTCTACTTGGATTCTTTATTTATTTATTTTTTTTTAGTTCTTTTAAGTCTTGTGGTTAATTTGCAAAATAAGTTCAGAATACTTACCAAAAACTTGCAAATTTTTAAAATATTTTTTTTAATTCAATTTAGTTTAGTAAGAGTTTATGTTTTTCTGTTTTGCAATATCAAAACTTTTACATAAAATTGACAAACTCTTTGAAATTTCATTTGTTCTTGCCGTCTACATTGTTTTTCGGTGTTTTTGTTTTCATTTAACTTTGGCGCCACTAAAGCGGAATCTGGAAATGTCAAGTCTAATGCCCTGCCCTCAGTTGCTTTTCACACTAAATAGAGTACCCAAAGAGTAAAACTATGTTCAAGTAAACATAAATTATCATTCCTTGAATTGTAAAAATATTCTTTCAAATTCAATTCTTTTCGATTTTGTTTCGAGTGTGAAAAAATGAATAGTTTTAGCTCCTTGAGACAGCATTATGAGTTCAAAGCAAATGAATTCCATGCAAAACAAATTTAAATTTTTTGAAATGTTTCAGAATTAATATCACTGCGATAATTTTACCAAAATATAGTAAATGTGATTAATTCAAAACACAAACACACTTTAAAATTTAACTTGGTATTAGTTATTGATTTAATCTCACATTCTTAGCTTTGTGAGGATCAATCTTGCGGCGGTAGATGTCAAGACCGCTGTGAGAAACTGCGGGCTTCTTGGGGACGATTGCCTGTAGACTGTCTAATGGTGAAGGTATAGCACTGGCCATTTTATAGTCACTTAGCAGGAACTCGTTTCCTTGCCGTTCGCATCTTCCCCCTTTCCACCTTTCCTAAAAAACCTGCACAATCCACTGCATGAGTAGGGGCCATTCCCTGAGTGCTGGTTTCATAAAAAAAAAAAAAAAAAAAATTTTACTTTATTTAGTCTAAAGTTTAGACTCTAAACCTTACCCAGCTCACAAACGGAGTTGTATGGCAATAATCAAGTGATGGCTAGTGATTAAAACTGGGTAACGTACGAGAATATCAAGTAAAAGCTTGAGCTAAAATAAAAGGCTATCCATTTCGTGGTTTCAAAAATATAGGACTGGAATTCGACATCTGTCAAACTAAGTTGTGAAACCAATTTTTTTCTTTTCAGTTGAAAGTCTGACATTGACGAAAATAGATCGCTTAACTATCACACAACGCATAAAAATTATCAAAACCTACTACAAAAATGGTGATTCTGCCACAGCCACGTATCGAACAAAATTTTCTTCAGCGTTGAAGCACATTTCACACTCGGTGGGTATGTTAATAAACAAAATTGTCGTATTTGGGGTTCTGAGAATCCTCAAGTAATTGAAGAGAGGCCATTACATCCAGAAAAAGTCACTGTTTGGTTCGCTCTTTGGTCCGAAGGTGTGATTGGACCTTACTTCTTCGAAAACGACGATGGAACGACTGTCACCGTCAATTCGGAGCGTTATGGTCATATGATAACCGACTTTTTTTTGCCTGCTGTTGAAGAATACGACTTGGAGAATATGTGGTTTCAACAAGACGGTGCCACATGCCACACAACTCGAGCGAATATGGCTTTATTGCAAGAGACATTTCCTGGCCGCGTAATTTCTCGTCAACCAAGATCATGCGATTTGACACCATTAGACTTTTTTGTGGGGCTACGCGTAAGTTATGGCTGAGATACCGCCCAAAGTGTCCAAAGTGGTCGAAAATTACCTCAAAAGAATCAATGCTTGCAACACTTCGCGTGGAGGTCATTTAAATGATGTAGTGTTTCACACCTAATGTCAACGTTCAAACTTTACAGTAAAAAAGAAATATCATGAAAAAAATATTTTATATGTGTTTTATTTACGTTTACTTTTGAAACCACGAAATGGATAACCCTATATAGGCTTAAGGGTGTGGTACGATATTATTTACAATTACCAGTTGTTTTCTTTCAGTTTACCAGTTCTCTTTCTCTCCGGGGACAAATAAATTCCAAGATGTTCGTAAGATGCATACATTGATGGTAACTTACATAAAGCTAGTGATACTGAATTGGACGATGCTTTTGTATATAAAAGAATATGCAGCGTATAGCTACGAGATTAAGAAATTAAAAGAAGTTAAACTTGGAAAATTTAAACCTTTCGAAGAAATGAAAACCAAATTGACTAAACTTTCGTATAGAAACGTAGAATGCTAGGCAACTGGCTCTCGTATGTATAGGTGTAGTTAATACTAACAAAAGCGGAAGCACAAAGAGAGGTCGTCGGATCAATGGAACAGTTTCTATATAATTGTCTATCTTTTTGAGGCTTTAAGACTCTCCCAAGATTTGGAGAAATACTTAAGCAATGGTTTATGTGTCAGTCAGCCTATCTATGCACATACATACATACATACAGATGTATCTCTATTATTTCAATTAGGGTGCCCTGGTAGACTTGCGTGTAGTGTGCTAGACTATTAGAATGGGAATTGTGAATTTGATTTTTATCCGAGACACTGGTCTGTTGCACTTTTCTAAGCATAAGGTCTAAATTACTCAGCTCATAACAATTCGATTGTAATTCTTCAAATATGTATTATTTTTCCTATTTATATAATATAAAAATATAATAAAAAAATTTAAATACACCCGGCTAATGACATAGTGTAGGTTGTGAGTTTTGTTGAGTAGATCTCAAAAATATTTTTTTTATATTTCTCGAACCCTCCAAACTATTTTTATTTGACAAAAACTGTTTTTTTTTTACCTTACGCACAAATTTCTGGATTACTCAAACATTTCTGACCCGATTTCTAAAATTTAAATCTTGTTAGAAAGGGGAGAGATGGACCTTTAAAACGGTATACACATATCTATTATTCGACTTAATATGCTATGAGATTTGATAAGATAATCTTGGAAAATTAAAATTTTTTTCATATTTTTTCAAGTTTGTCCATTCATAGTAGCAAACTTTAATAAAAAAAAATATAGGATAAGTGATAATATTCTTAAAGTATATATATATTTAAAGAGTCTAACAGCCAAGTGATATTTTTTATATATGTCATCTCATCAAATGAACTTTTAGTTCAAATATTTTAAGAATTTTTGATGGATCTTGATTGTTTATCACAAAATGTGTTAATTTCACGTTTGAGCGACCACCAGAAGTTGGCCAATGTTTGCGCAAAGGGAAATAATAATATTTGCAAAAAACACAAACATTAGCCGACTTCTGATAGTCGTGCAAACGTGAAATTGACACATTTTGTGATAAACAATCAAGATCCATCAAAAATTCTTAAAATTTTTGAACTAAAAGTTCATTTGATGAGATGATATATGTAAAAAAATATCACTCGGCTGTTAGACTCTTTAGTTAATAACTACGATAATTTTTGTCCGATTTGATCAAATGATGACTCAATCTCTTCAAAAGAGAACAGACTTTAAGAATATTATCACTTATCCTATATTTTTTCATTAAAGTTTGCTACTATGAATGGACAAACTTGAAAAAATATGAAAAAAATTTGAATTTTCCAAGATTATCTTATCAAATCTCATAGCATATTAAGTCGAATAATAGATATGTGTATACCGTTTTAAAGGTCCATCTCTCCCCTTTCTAACAAGATTTAAATTTTAGAAATCGGGTCGGAAATGTTTGAGTAATCCAGAAATATGTGCGTAAGGTAAAAAAAAAAACAGTTTTTGTTAAATAAAAAAAGGTTGGAGGGTTCGAGAAATATAAAGAAGGTATTTTTGAGTTCTACTCAACTAACTGAACAACGTAGTATTTTCACTGTCGCACCGTGTAACTATTGAATAAATTGCACATGAATATTGTTAAAAAATGAAAAATCAATAAACTGGTGTTTTGCTTTTACATCGCTTAATATTAAAATTATAAACAAAAGATACAAAAAACAGTGGAGTAAACAAACCTGTTTACAAATTATCATACTGCTTAATATAACAACAAACACCAGCATAAAAAATGGTAAACAAGTAAACAAAAATACACCAACAACACTACAAGAATAAATGTAAACAAAATACACAAACAACACTACAATAAAAAAAATGTAAACAACGATATAGAGATTTCGAGAAGGCGAAATCATGAACATTCGCCTTCAAGAACATTCATCAGACTGTCTACTCTGCCATATAAAAAGCAAGGCAAATCAGGCGAATGAGTCAGTAAATTTCAGTCTGTCTTGTGCGAAGACGCGGTATGTTTGAAGAGAGTAATCGTAGTTTGAAGATCTCCGTTACACAGATGTGTTGAATAATTGTCTAGTAATTGTTATTGTTTGTGCAAAGGGTATAAACAGAGGAATAACAAACAAAGCAATTGTTGTTGTTTACATAAAGTTGTGAACAGTAGTGGCACACAGAATTGTGCGAATAATAAAGAATTTTAATTAAAATTAAACACAAATTTATTTTTATTTTATTTGCCATCTACGAGCTTATATTTTAAACGTTTTTAAAAGGTAAAAACGCAACAGTATTTATAGAATTTAAGTAAAAGAATTCAGACAAAATAACCCATTGTAGAATGTTGCTATGATGTTAATATTTCCTTTCCTTGTTTTTTTTTTTTCCTAATTCTCCTAAAGAAATCACTTTTATATCGTCTTCTTATACATTCGTTAAATAAATATCCTGTCATGTTGCTACATGTTGCTACTGGCATAACTATAACCATAGTAAACATGTTCAACTTCAACTTTAACTTTCTTGGCACTGTCACTCTCATTGTCATCGTATTTGTTGTTATTTGTAGTTTATGTATCTTGGAGATTTTATATCACTTCTTATTAACTGTTGTTGCTTGTTGTTGTTGAGACCAAAAAAAAAAAGTACTTATTTTTAATATCCGTTTGTTGTGGCCTCTGTTACCATATATATATACGCATACACATACATATGTACATACAATGTAAACACATTTTACCCAGAAGTCACATTCTATTACCACAAACTGTTCAAAGCAAATTGCATTTGTGAATTGTCTGAGATACTTAAGCGTTGAAGTTAAATATGTAAGTCGGAGAAACTTTTTCTTCTTCCACAAAAGAAACTGAAACATGAAGAAATTGTAAATTTTTATTAAGAAATTATTACAACATCTTTAAGATGACACGAACGAAGACAACTATTTTCTTAATTTTCTGAAGGTTTAGTAATAATGAAAATTAAATAACTTAATATGGTCTGTGTGTATGTATGTGTCTACTTCATTACATGACATTTAAAAAATGACATTTGTTAACCGCAATAGTTCGGACACTGCAAACATTCACAAAACACATGCACTTTAGTCAAACAAAACTTTGAAGGGGTATATGTAGAACAAGAGAAGAAGAGGTATGATAACGAGAAGAAATTGGTAGTGATTAGGCCATACACTACGAAAACCGCAGATTAAACTTAGCACCACGGAGTTAGGCAAGTTTCTTATTGTATAATCTGTTGCATTTAGGGCATTCTGCGTTGAGTTTATAAAACCTCAGTATACATCAGAGATCAGCAACGAGTATTCAAAACGATGAGTAGATTCGAGTCATTCTTATAATTTCAGATACTTATACGCATTCATACTTATGTATGTTAATATCATACTCATACTACTCATATTCAAAGTTAGAAATACTCATCGTACTCATACTTAACAATACGCATGATGTTGTTGATTTCGACTCTCCATGATTCAACATATACACGAAGCACAAAATTAGTATGATTCGAGTACGAACATCACAATACTCGCTAGAAGGTTGTGTGTGTGCTTTGCTTGCTGTCTTTGTCTTTTCTTTTTTCTTCTTTTGTAAATGCAACAATAACTACTACTGTAAATTTTGATGAATGATTCGAGTGATTCGAATCATTCGTAAGTATTATAAGTATTTTTCTAAATTTATGAATCTGAATGAGTAGGCGTATGAATCAAACAATGAATCGAATGTTGTGAGTTTGATGTCAATGTTGTACTCGTACTCATTGCAACCTATACTTATAAATCAATGTTGTAGCGAGTACGAATGAATCAGAGTAGTTGAATTTCAATACTCTTGACTCACTCATACTCAAAATTTCATGAGTACTTATGAGTAGCGAAAATACGATTCATTGCTGATCTCTGGTATACATACATAATTGGCCATTACAACCCTTCAGTTAGGATTACGGCCTAGCTTCTCACACCACTTACATATGTTGTGTGCGTTAATTTTATACATGATTGGCGGGACCTATAGTTTAAAGTGGACTCCGAACGACAGATTTTTGAGAAATTTTTCACGGCAATTTTATTTACTCTCAGAGTAAATCCAAATCCAAAAATCTGCTGAGATGAAGTCGCCGATTAAATATTTTTTCATATTTTATTTTGATGTCTGACCTAGGTTTTGAACCGTAGCCTTACGTCTAATTAGCCAACATACTACCTAGTAGACTACGACTCAGTATTGTTTCATGAATACCGAAAATACAGGTTTTATCTGGAATATCTGTGGGTTAGTTTCCACTTATTTCTTTCTATTCTCGCTAGCGGGAAAATTGGAAATGAAGGAGTCATAGAATAATTAAATGAAAAATGTATTTCTAATAAACTTAAATTAATCCATTTTGTAATTGTTGAAGCATCGTTCACATTTCATCTACTCATAATTCCCAAAATACTTGGTAATGCTTTAGAGAGTTTCGGCAAAATTACTTCCGTAAACAATTTCTAAAGGGCTGCTGAAAGAACATGCCAACGAAAGCAGCAAATGCTTGTGCCTATAAAACTTGAGCAATTTAAACAAATTTTTTGTCCTTCGAGCTGTCACTTTGTAATTAAGAAAAACTGTTGCTTTAGATTACGCCTAAGGCGGTAAGTAAAATAATTAATTTTTTTTTTTGTCACAAAGAATCATTTAATGACCCTCCTCTTTATATTTTATTTGAAGTTCTTATTTTTAATTTCAAAACAAAAGTAACAAGATATTCGTATTTAGTTAAACAAGCCCTTAGAGAAGCAAATGCTTTATTTCCTTTGCAACATCCTGCAAACCACAAACCTAGTACTTCATTAAGCATTTTGATTTTCTAAACATAAAAGCAAAGAGGGGGTACTATTGTTTCAAACACATCCACAAACATCTGCAGTTTTGTTTGCATACACACCGTAAATAAGGAAACTGAAACTATTATTGGGCAAAAGCTAAAAGTTGCACTCAAATTAAATTCATTTTATCAAATAATATAAGAGGATAAATTTCTTTGTTTCTTCGAATGACTTTTTCAAGCAAACTTAATATATCGTCGTCGAAAATCCAAAAGTACGTAACAAACATTTTTCTAATTTTACAGGAGAAGCAAAAAAAGTTATAAAATAACAAGTACTTCATATGTAGAAACATTTTGAATTATTTATATAAAAACGTTATTTTTGGTCGCAAGAATCTAAAAATTGGTAGAGATATGTTAGATGACCTCACGAATCATAATCAATCAAAAACTCGATTTTGATTTTTTTGATGATACGTACTTTTGAATTTTCGACGACGATATGTATAAGTGTAGTGTGTACCTACAATTGTCAATAAAAAATAAATGAAAATATTTTCTAATTAAACTTTGCTTACGGAATACTGTACAAACCAATAAACTTATTAAAATAAGTAAAAGTACACTGGAACAAGCAACTTTTACATGAAAAAGTTAGTACGTCTACCGAGAAAGATGAAATGTCTTGTAGAAGCCATGTAAAACATATACCTGTGAACCAAAATAAAAATATTCTTGCGAAAATGGTAAAATCTAGATACTGGTATTTGTTTTTACAACATTTAACATTAAAATTATAAACAAAAGCTACAAAAACAATGAAATTGTTTATAAATTATCGCACTGCGTAATATAACAACAAACACCAGCATAAAAAAATGATAAACAAGTAAACAAAAAAATACTAACAAGCACCAGCATAAAAAAAAAATTATAAACAAATTAACAAAAATCTACCAACAAACACCACAAGAAAACACCACAAAATACAGAAACAACAATAATGAAACAACGATGTTTACATTTATAGAGATCTCGAGGGATAGAGATCTCCGTTACAAAGGTCTGTCGAACAATTGACTAGTAATTGTTATTGTTTACGCAAAAGAGTGCAAAGAACTATAACAAACAAAGTAATTGTTGTTGTTTACATCAAGTTGTGAACAGTGTCACACAGAATTGTGCGAATAATAAAGAATTTTAATTAAAACTGAACACAAATTTATTGCGTATTAACATTATAGAAGTCTTCTAAGTGTTACATTTGGTCCAAAAGGCGTACACTCATAGCATTCTTTTGAGAGAATATCCATACAAAATAAAATACGAATAAATATCTCAATATCTACAGATAACCTTCAGTCATAAGGGTTACTCGAGCTTGAGATTCAAAGGCTATTTCCAATGTTTTCTATGGATCTCACTGCTCACTATTATAATAATTACTAATAATTAATGAATTACGAATGCAATTGAAAATTTCTCTGGCCTTTAAAGAGAGAAAATGCTAAGGCTTTTGTGTTTCAATACAGTCTACTTTGAGCTTTATGTCCTATGCTCAAGATAACCTTCATCGTTCCAGGAAAAAATATTTATTGAGGTAAACAAAATACATTTGTTTATGATATAGTATGTGGTTGTAGTAAGAAGTCGCCGTAGTCTAGTAGGTAGAGTGTTGGCTTATTAGAAATAAAGGCCACGGTTCAAACCCCATGTCAGGCGACTGCTACAAAACGAAATATGAAATATATGTACATAAGTATTAAGAAAGATCTCATAAGTAATGCCCTACACGACAACAGAATAATGATTGACTTGTTGGCTTGATCCCACTTTTGTTTAACTTGAGCATGGCGCTGATAGTTTGAACTTACAGTCGTTGGATAAACTGAGAATACGATCAGTACTGCAAGCCCTGCGTAAGACAGCTACACAAATAATGTAACGTATTAAACAGCTAGCGGTTGTGTGGTCAAAAACAATTTCTAAAAACACAACAACTTTTTACAATAAACAGAGTTAATGAAGAATAATAAATAAAAGTTTATAAATATTTTTTTATGTTTCATTTGTGGTTAATTTGTGTATCAATAACGAATACGTTACAGAATATTTGCACTGTTGAAGCAAAAGAAAACACATTAAAGAAAACACGAAAAAATGAACACGAGAAATATCTTTAAACAACTTTATTGTTCGTTGGTTCAACAGCTACTGACTCAATTCTTCAAATTACATACATTGTGAAGAGTGTTAAACCGTTAGGAATGTAGATATGTATATATAGATTTATGCGTTTACATATATTTACATATGATACAGTTAAATGGCAATTTAAAATAATACAGTAAGTAAAGGAATCAATTCAATAATACAGTAAGTAAAGGAATCAATTCAATAATACAATAATACAAAGGTATGAGAGTTCTGACCGAACATACTGCCCCCATTAAAAGGTACTTTTAATTAGTTTCGCTCGGAAGGTCAGCTTCAATAGGTAGAGGTGCAATTTTGTGGATAGATCGGCGAAGGATGCCCTTTGAAGTTTTGAGATCAACCACTCTCACTTTTCCATCACGACCGGGAATTGTATTAATAATGCGGGCTAAAAGCCATTTCTGTGGTGGAATGTTGTCTTCATGTACAATTACCAGCGCTCCTTCTTTGACGTTTTCTTTCGATTTGAACCATTTACATCTTTGTTGTAGCTCTAGCACGTAATCGCGGACCCATTGTAGCCAGAACTGCTGCTTGAGATACGTTACAATTTGCCATCTTTTTAAATATTTTATATTGGTATTAACCAGAGTTTCGTCTGGAAGTGCCATTAAGGATGAACCAATTAGCAAGTGGGCCGGAGTCAACGCTTCACCGTCATTCGGGTCGTCAGATCTGGAAGCTAATGGCCGAGAGTTTAATATGGCTTCTACTTCGATTAGGATGGTCTGAAGTTCCTCATATGTCAAATTCGCTTGAGATATATTTTTGATCAAGAGCCTTTTAGTTGATTTCACGGCGGACTCCCAAAGGCCACCGAAGTGCGGAGAACGAGGTGGGATGAAGGAAAATTTGAAGCCGGTGACTGTGCTGAAGTTCATAAGCTCTTTGATGTTGACGTCATTGAAGAAACGTTGCTTGAATTCTTGCAGTCTAGCGCTGGCTCCGACAAAATTTGTAGCATTATCGCAGTAAAGTATTTGAGGTATACCACGTCGACTGATGAACCTTTTTAACGATAAAAGAAACGCATTAGTAGATAGATCAGAAACTAATTCAATATGAATGGCCTTCGAAGAAAAACAAACAAAAATTGCGACGTAAGTCTTGTACGGAGCTCTCCGTTGAATGCGGTAAGAAGTGTAGAAGGGACCACAAAAATCTACACCCGAAACTAAAAAGGGGCGCTGTGCCTTAAAGCGATCTGCGGGAAGGTTTCCCATAATTTGTTGCAGGAGCCGAGGATGGTATTTGAAGCAGTGTACACATTTTTGAACGACTTTCCTAACGACATCTCTGGCATTGATTACCCAGACTTGCTGACGAAGGATTGCAAGAAGAGCTTTGGCACCAGCGTGTAGATGTTTTCTGTGAAGATGCTCGATGAATAGCATTGTAAACGGATGGGATTTTGGTAAAAGTGCAGGGAATTTTGTTTCGTAGGGCAATGGTGCATTTGCTAGCCGGCCGCCCACTCGAACGATGATTAGAGTTGAACTGTAGCACTGAACCTTATTTAAGAATGGTGTTAACTTTTGAAGGTATGGTTTTAAGTTTTCTCCCTTTTTGAGTAAACAGATTTCTTCCTGAAAGGTGGATTGTTGAATGATATGTATTATTCGATAAAATGCTGATTGTAGTTCATCAGAGGTTAGAAACTGCTTTCGATTTTGTTTGTTAAACACGCGATGAATATACGAAATTATGCGAAGAATTCGGAGATACGAGGAATGGCGAGAAAGCAAATAATCGATGAGAGATTTGGTGACAATTGTAGTTTTTAGAGTAAGTTTCCTCATTTCTTGTTGAGCAAGTTCGATGCTCTCTATATTGTAGTTGGGCCAGTTTGCTTCGGGTTCAGAAAGGAATATAGGACCAGTGAACCAAATTGTATTGTTTATCTCGTCTGCTAAGCAACCTCTAGATGCCACATCTGCTGGATTTTGTTTTGAGGGCACGTACCTCCATTGAATATTGTTAGTTAAATTTTGTATTTCAGATATTCTATTTGCAACGAAGCATACGTAAGACGACGAATGATGTGTAAGCCAGTTTAGCACTATCTTTGAATCGGACCAAAAGATTACTTGAGGGGTAAAGCGATGAAATGTGTGTTTAATTTTTTCCCAGGTTCGGCTGAGTAATAAAGCTGCGCATAGTTCTAAGCGTGGTAGAGATTGGTGAACTACTGGTGCAACTTTAGATTTGGCGATGAGTAGAGTTGTTTTGAAAACATTGTTATGATATGCTCGTATGTAGATGCAACACCCATATGCAATTTGGGAGGCATCTGCGAAGCCATGAACTTGAATTTCTGTCTTATCAGATGTACTTACAAACCTTGGAGTTTCAATTTTATTAATATGAGGGAGACTATGTTCGATTTGACGCCAACGGTTTAATAAACGCGGGTTAAGTGGATCATCCCAATCTAATCTTTGCTTCCACATTTCTTGAATTAGAATTTTACAGCATACGACAATTGGACAAAGTAGGCCGAGTACGTCAAAAACCTTTGCAACTGCAGACAAAACCGACCTTTTAGTTGGAATCTTGATAAATGGAAGCTCAAAACGAAAACAGAAAAGATCTTCCTTCGGTTTCCAGGACATGCCTAAGGCTTTAGTTATGTATTCATCAGCTATTTGTATATGCAGCTCGTTATTACATGATGCAATTTCTGGACAGTTTGAGTTCCATTTTGACAGTTGTAGACCAGCCCTTTGTAATATGTTAACGATTTCATATTTTTTAGTTTGGAGATCAGAGAATTCATCTGCGCCCGTAAGGAGATCGTCAACATATAAATCACTTTTTAGAATTTTAGAACCAGTTGGAAATTCCTTTTCATAGGCATCAGCGATGAAGAATAAGCTTCTTACAGCCAGAAATGGAGCAGCAGAGGTACCGTAAGTTACTGTGTTTAATTGATATAGTTTGATTGGGTCGTTTGTATTATTCCTCCACAATATCAATTGAAATTTGCGATCTTCTACATCCACTAAGAATTGTCTGTACATTTTGCAAATGTCGGCTGATAGAGCAAATTTGTTCAAACGGAAAGATAATAGAGTTAATATAAGCTCATTCTGAATTGTCGGGCCCACCATTAAAGTTTCATTTAATGAAACATTTGTTGACGTGCGGCACGAGGCGTCAAAGACTACTCTCAGCTTCGTTGTTGTGCTTTGAGGGCGTAGAACCGCATGATGGGGAATGATGTAGTGCGAAGAATTTAGTTTTTTGATGCTAACGGGCGACATGTGCCCAAGCCGAATGTATTCTTCCATGAATTCTGAATACATCTGTCGTAAGTTTTCATTTCTCAAAAGACGCTTTTCCATACCTAAAAATCTACGATGAGCTGCTTCGAATGACATACCAAGTTGTTCAATGTTGGATTTAAAAGGCAAACGTACCTGTACTCTGCCGCAATCATTGAAAATAGTATTCCTTACGAAATGGTCCTCACAAAGCTGTTCTTCCTCGGTCCAAGTTAACGCTTGCTTTTTGAATTCTTCAATCTCCCAAAATGATCTTAACAATGAATCCAGATTTTCATGTTGGGTTATAACGTTACAGGATAATGCTCGCTGAGGAGACTGTGTGTTGACACTGCCACCGATGACCCAGCCAAGTGTCGTGTTGATGAGACAAGGTAGACCATTTCCGAAGGTAATTTTGCCTTCAAGAAGTAAATCAAAAAATACTTCAGAACCTAGTAACATATCAATGCGTTGAGGCACATTAAATAGAGGATCCGCTAGTTTGACACCATTAGGAATAATCCAGTTAGATATATCCACCCTTTCAGCTGGATGATGAGACGAAATAGTTTTTATCACTGAAAAACATGTTGTGTATTCAAAAGCTGAATCACAGGATTTGATAGTTGCGGAAATAGTGTATTTTAAATGAGTACGAAGCTCTGAAATGCCGGAGATTTCTACATTTGATTTATTTTGTTTTAGTCGAAGGCGATTGACTGCATTCTGGGTGATAAGGTTGACCTCTGAACAGGAATCCAGTAGGGCTCGAAGAGGTTGAAGATTCCCAAAGCAGTCTTGAATGAGAACGATGGCTGTTGGAAGTAAATTCATACGAAGATTACGTGTGACGAACGATGAAAATTTTGTGAAATGAGTTGAAGCTGATCTATGAGCTCCTAATTGCGATGAAGACGACGAGGGCTGAACTGACGATGAGTGCGGTTGTTGAAATGACGAATTTAAATATTGACCTTGTTGGAGCGATGAACTCGAAGAAGGTTGATGTGGTATGAACGAAGAACTCGAAGGTGAGTGATGTTGTTGAGAAGAATGCGAAGAGACATTTGTATCATTTGAGTGATGTAGAGATGTGTGATGTGATACGCGGCAAATACGACAACGCGATTTGGATGGACATTGCGCTACAATGTGACCTTTTCTAAGACAGTTAATACATAATTTCGAGCCTTTTACAAAATCGAAACGGCGAGGGATAGGTTGTGCAAGATAGTTCAAACAACTTCCAGTAAAATGTTCCTTCGATTTGCAATATTCGCATAATGAGCTTGAAACGATAAATGACGTACCTGGACGTTTAGTATTGTGATTGGGCTTAGTGTCTCGAGTCTGAAGCGATTTCTTTTCTGTTACACGGCTTTCCAAATATTGACAATGACGACTTAAGATAGAATAACAGTTGTCCCACGAAGGAAGTGAACTGAAATCTTGTTTCTGATCGTATACTTTCTTTGCATCTCCGTCAATTTTAGATAACACTATATGAATTATAACAGCGTTCATAACATCAAGTTCCGATCCTAACGCGAGCAACGAACTTCTTAAAGCAGACACAGTGTCTATAATTGAACGAAGGGATGAAGCATTCGGTTTCAGTAAGGGTGTAATTGAAAATAAGGAGTTAATATTATCAATGAACATTAAAGCTTTGTTGTCATAGCGCTCCTTTAAGCGGTCTAATGCTCTCTGATAATTTGCTTCAATGACTTGGAAAGGTTCGATTACAGCCAACGCTTGGCCCGACAGACAATTAAGTAAATAGTTGAATTTATCAATAGTTGGTATCTGTGACTCATTATGCACAAGTGTGTTAAATGTGCTTATGAACCGCGAAAACTCTGAATATTTCCCATCGAATTTGGGTAATTTGAGTTGAGGTAAGCGATTTTGTCGAGATAAGATGGGCTGAGTTGTATTTAAGATGCTTTGATCTATGTCGCTGGCCGTTCTTTTTTGGTTCATAAGAGTAACTAACTGTGTCTTGACGGAAATAAAAATTTCTTCGATATCGGTACGGCTAGTGTCAGTTTCATCCAATCTTTCAATCTGCGTCTGGATATGGCATATTTGTTTGAAATATGACTCAAGAATTTGAAGTCTGCACTCTAATGTTGTATAGTCCGACGATTCACCCTGTTTTTCAATTTTGCCCTTCATTTGAGCAATATTTCGCTTCATTGTAGAACGCTGTTGCTTCAAGGAAGGGAGCGAATTGGGGCCAATGTCAGCCTTATCGTTATTCATGGCTTTGTGCACTCTTTCAATTTTATTTCAAGTCGAGTCAAATTCACGATTAGTGATTTACTGTGGTGGATGTCACGGTATAATTTGATTTATATTAATTAAAAGCGATAGCAATTTAATAAATTTGACGGCTTAAGTATAGAAAATAAAAAGTGCTATAAGTTTATGAAAAGTTACTGCACGTCTTCAAAAAGTACCGACTGTATTCTAAAAAGTCCAACACTGATCACTTGAGTAAAGAAAATAAAAAGTACTATACGTTCATGAAGAGTACCGCACGATTTCAAAAAGTACCGAATGTATTTTAAAAAAAAAAGTCCAACACTGATCATAAGTGCCAGCACTAATTGATGTTGATATTTACTGCAAATGTTCGATGATGTATATTTAAGTATGTATATGCGAAGAGAATATGAAGAGAAAAAGAAAGAGATTATGAGCGACAGCAAAGATTTTACTTGTTTCACTTACTTGTAACTGTTTTGTTAAAGGCAGTATCAAAGGCAAATATGTGTTTTGTGTTGTTGCTGTTGTTAATAATGACTTACTGTATTGGTAGACCAAATCTGAGCAGAGAATGACGGCAGAAAATTAAAAACGATGACGACGTTGATGGATGAAGGAACGGAAACTGCAGCAGAGCGACGGCTAGCAAATGTAGAACGATGACAATGTTTATGATGATGGATGAAGGAATGGAAACTGCAGCAGAGCGACGGCTAGCAAATGTAGAACGATGACAATGATTATGTTGATGGATGAAGTTAATAATGATGTTAAATGTAGACAGCGGCAAAGAAACGATGGTGATCTGATGATGATTATTACGATGATAAATTTGTTTTCGGTTTCCACCTTTTTCTTTAAAAAAGTTTTTTTTTTGTTTTATTAAATGTCGATAAGAATTTTATGTTCAGTTTTTTTTTTTTATCACATTCAATGTTTTATTTTGCTGTTAATAATCGGACTCAGCTAAAAAATTTTTTTTTTTTTTTTAAATATTCTTTTAATTTATTTAACTGCGTCCTGTCACGGTCGCCAAACTTTTATGTTGAAGCAAAAGAAAACACATTAAAGAAAACACGAAAAAATGAACACGAGAAATATCTTTAAACAACTTTATTGTTCGTTGGTTCAACAGCTACTGACTCAATTCTTCAAATTACATACATTGTGAAGAGTGTTAAACCGTTAGGAATGTAGATATGTATATATAGATTTATGCGTTTACATATATTTACATATGATACAGTTAAATGGCAATTTAAAATAATACAGTAAGTAAAGGAATCAATTCAATAATACAGTAAGTAAAGGAATCAATTCAATAATACAATAATACAAAGGTATGAGAGTTCTGACCGAACATGCACTCCTTTTTAGAATGTTTCACAGTATTGCGTAGACTTTGAAATCGAATTGGTTTATTATCGCACAATGAAATTTATTGGAATTTATTTTTTAATTTTCACATCCATATTGTGCTATAAAATGATATATTGTGCCAACAGTGAGGCCAAAAAATGGCATATTGTGAATGGAACCTTATATTACATTGAACTGGAAGAAGAGGTGAATATATGCGATTCTACTACTTATTGACATAAATAATGTGATGCCTAGTGTATATCGATATATGAAATTGATTTGATTCCAATTTGAAGGTTATTTCTTGTAAGCAAAAATGAAATGAAATGAAATTATGGTCCTGATACTGTATTACTTAACCACGAAAATCAAGTAATAGATTTTCTTTCTCCGTAATCGTATTTCTAAAACTATAGTACCCTCTGAAACGTCAATTCTTGAATATATCGAAGAAATTACCGAGTAAGCCTTTCACGTAAGAACTTTTCAAATATACAGAAGCGAACTATTGCTATTATCATGCAAAAAAAAAAATGGTGTTTTCTCCTGCCTACTTTGAAGACAATATATTACATACTCGGCACGAATCTTAATATTGTCAAGTTAAAATAGTATCAAGTAACTTTTATTGCAACCGTGTGTGGTTGACAACCTTGTCTTTTTTGAATTCAACCGCGATCGATTATTATTTCTTTGGTAGTCAACGAGTAAACTTTAACATTTCGATTCTGTGTTGAACATTGGATTATAAAAACGTTTTGCATCCGTTTAATTTTCTTAAATTGTTTTTTGTTTATATGAAAAAAGTTATTCTAATAAAATATATAAACCTTGTTAACGATTACTGAATTACACAAAATCAACGTCGAAACACCAATCTCCTGACAATTTTTCAGAAGTGGGATCTGAATTCCTAGAAAACGTACGAAGTTCTTAGAAGAAGACCGAAATTCCTGGAAGACGCTATGGAAAATTTAAGAACACTGACTGTTAAGCAACTGCAAGCTATGTGCAGAGAAATTGGTGTTTCATGTTCCGGTAATAAGAACCAATTGATTGACCGAATAGATAATCACAACGCAAAAGATGCACGCATGGCATCACGAACGCATTCACCTGATTTGTTGCAACGAATTTTGCAATTGGAGGAACTGATAGCAAATATGCAACCGTTAATGAATCGGTATAAACCATCGGATTTCAATACACCTATAGTATCATCTCCTATGCGAAGTTTTACGGCGCCAGAAAATACTCCACCGAATTCAGCCAACGCTATCTTGCATGATATACAACCACCTTCTCGTTCACAACCAACAACATCCACGAATAAACCCGTACGGCAGCAGTATTCATTTACGTCGACCGATACAGCAGCACGTCCTATTTTTAGTCACCAATACGTCACAGCTGGTAGTCATTATCCTATGGTAGTAACGAATAATGCTGCGTCCCAGTACAACAACCCACATGTAGCACCGTCAACCTACACTAGTAACGTTTCGTCTGTGTTGCAACATCAAACACCATCTTTGAATTGTGAGAACATAATTTCACCGACTCCTTACGCTCAACCTACATTCCCGCAGAATATTTATATGGAACATACAATGCCCTCAACGACCTACGGTCAGCCACCGCCAGTATTACCTAGTAGTGTGTACGCTATGCCACCGTCAAAATCTGCCTTCACAAAATGCTTTTCAGCCATACCACAACACAGCCAACCCTTATGGTCAAATAAAAGAGATAATTTCTCTAGTTCCAGATTTCAATCCTTCAGCAGATGAATCCATAAACTCATCACAATTTGTAAAACGTGTGAATGTTCTAAAGACAGCATATGGATGGGATGATCAGTCGGTAATATTTGCCGTCCAGCAGAAAATGAAAGGCCCTGCGAAATACTGGGTCGATTCGTTACAGGAGGTATTTTTGTCTTGGTCTCATTTCACTAATACGTTTCTTTTAGATTTTCCCCATACCGAAAACGAAGCTGACGTTCATATCAAAATGTCTACGATGATACGTCGATCGAACGAGTCTCCCCAGGAATATTATTATAGAATGTCTGCTGTTGGAAAAAAAGGTAATCTTACCGAATCAGCTATCGTCCGTCACATTGTCATAGGAATTAATGACCCTGACTTGAAGAGGAAAATTTCAAACGAATATATAACGTGCAACCAGCTCTTGAATGATATAAATTGCTACTGTAACTACAACGAAATAAAAACAACGACCAGTATGTACAATAAACCAAAAAGGAATAATTACAGCAACCCAACAGACAACATCGGAGCGAAGAAGAAGGAAAGCAACAACCCGTTAGATAAAATCAAATGCTACAATTGTTCCAATTATGGCCACTACTCCGCTAAGTGTCCCGAACCACAAAGGAAAGATCGCTGCGGTAAATGCAATCGTACATCACATAAGACAGCTGATTGTAAATCAAGACAAACCCAAAGTGTAGAGGTAAACAAAATCGCTGATAACAACGTAAAGCAGAATGGCAAACTTTGTAAAACAGTCAAAGTTAATGACATTGAAACCGTAGCATTTATAGATTCTGGTAGCGATCGCAGTCTTATAAGGGAAACGTTCTCAAAACGAATGGGTGAAATAATGAAATGCAACATGGTTTTAAAAGGGTTTGCAGGAGGCGAATATGTTTCTTCAGGTAAGGTGATCGTGACCTTATTAATTGACAATTCTATTTTTGAGGCTGAGGTATTTATTGTCGATGACGCCTTAATACCTATGGATATACTTATTGTTCGTAATCTATTGTGCCTAGAGGGCAAACGTACGATCATTGAAGGAGGCGATTGCTGGGTGCAGAACATAAATGCTAAGGACCCTCTGACGTCTGACGAAGGTAAACAACTCCAAGTCGTGCTTAATGAGCATAGGGCTTGTTTTGCGGAAAATATAAATGAACTGGGAAAGTGTAATCTGGTGAAAATGGAGATTTGAGTCACAACGCCCGAGCCTATATGTTCCAAGCTGTATAGAATTCCATTTGCAAAACGCCCTATAGTATCGAATATCATACGGGAGCTCCTCGACAGTGGAATTATTCGAAAATCAACTTCTCCGTATGCTTCAGGCATAGTACTTGTTGAGAAAAAGAATGGCGAGCATCGGCTGTGCATAGACTATCGCCAATTAAACAAGATCACAGTAAAGATACCGTACCCTATGCCGGTAGTTGAAGACCTTCTCGCTCAACTGTCCGGTTATCGTTATTTTACCACCTTACGTATGGGCTTGACTTACGTATGGGCTATCACCAAATTGAAATTGAAGAGCAGTCTGGGAAGTTCACGGCGTTCGTCACTTTCGAAGGTCATTACGAGTACAACCGGATGCCATTTGGGCTCGTCAATGCCCCGACAGTTTTCCAGGCCTTAATGAACCGTATTGTGGAATTTATGAAGCCAGGCGAAGTATTAGCATATCTTGACGACGTCATAATCCCCAGCAGAACCGTAGATGAGGGTATCGACCGTTTGAATCGATTTTTAAATATTCTGGAGGAAAGTGGACTCACCTTACGCTTGGATAAGTGTAATTTCCTCGCGGAAGAGATTTCGTATTTGGGTCACACTGTGAATATGTCCGGTATCACGCCTGGGGACGAAAAGATAAGTGCCATTAAGAACTTCAAGGTACCAACGAGCACTACCGAGGTCCGCAGATTTCTAGGTCTTACAGGGTTTTTCCGGAAATTCGTTGAAAACTACTCTTTAATTTCACGACCACTTACGATGCTACTACGGAAAAGTAACGAAGGTAAATTTCAATGGGGTGAACCGCAGGAGAAATCCTTTGAAAAATTAATAGAAGTTCTGTGTAATAAACCTGTACTTGCTATATTCGATGTGTCGGCTCAACACGAGGTACATACAGATGCGAGTAGTCTTGGGCTGGCCGGCGTTCTTTTACAGTCTTATGGAGACGATAAATGGCACCCAGTATTTTATTTTAGCCGACATTGCTCTGAGACCGAGGCAAAATACCACAGTTATGAACTTGAGGTCTTGGCCGTAGTAGAGACGCTGGAACGTTTTCGAATTTATTTACTGGGTAAACCATTCCGACTAGTGACTGATTGCGCCGCAATTACTAAGGCTCGGAGACACAAGGAGTTACTTCCCAAGATTGCCCGATGGCTAATGAAATTATTAGAGTTCGATTGCGAGATTGTACATCGAGAGGGCTCTCGCATGGCCCACGTTGACGCCTTAAGCCGGGCACCCGACTTACCAGCCTTGGAAACAGAACCTGCTGGATTCGTTATGAATATTAACGTAGGTAGTGAGGACTGGGTTTTCACCATGCAGCTCAAAGATGAGGAGCTTGAAAAGATAATTGGTGTTCTACGTGGCGATATTCAATCTGAACAACAGAAACAGCTCAAAACAGATTTTACTTTGCAGAACAACAGGCTTTATCGTAAAACGAAAGATGGGCAGAGACTTGTTGTGCCCAAAGCGGTACGATGGCGAATCGTCAAGTTGTGTCATGACGACATAGGCCACTTCGGTATTGACAAGACCCTTGAAAGAGTACAACAGACCTTCTGGTTCTCTCGTATGAGAAAATATATAAAAGAGTACATAGCCGCATGTACAGAATGCTGTTATAACAAGGTGAAGGGTGGAAAATCTGAGGGTAACTTACATTATGGTGCACTGGAACCACTCCCATTCCAGCAAATACATGTGGATCACTTGGGACCGTTTGCGAAAAGTAAGGGTGGTCATACCCATATATTGGCAATTTCAGATGCATTTACCAAATTTGTGGTGGTGAAGGCGGTTCGGAATACAAAGACAGCTCCTGTTATCAACGCGTTAAACGAGCTGACCAGCTATTTTGGTTAACCACGACGTATTATTTCCGACCGAGGTACGGCATTTACAGCAAGAAATTTTGAAGAATATTGCGGAAAACACAACATTCAGCACGTGAAGACAGAAGTGCGTACCCCTAGAGCCAATGGCCAGGTCGAGCGTGTCAACCAGACAATTTTAGCTTTCCTCCGCACTACCACTGAGGAAAAGAGAAATTGGGACCAGTCGCTACACATTCTGCAGTGGTCAATCAACACACAGAAAAATTCAACTTCAGGTTTTGCTCCTTATGAACTAATTTTCGACTATAAACCTATCGACTTAGTGCAGAATCGTTTACTGGCTGCTGTACAGGATGAAGTGAAGCCCGATGGCTCTGTATCGATTGTCGAGAAACGAACTTTAGCTCTCCAGAATATAGAACGTGAACGAGAACGGTGGAAGAAACGTTTTGACAACAAGCATAGTCGCCCTACTCTCTACAGTGAGGGTGATTTAGTTCTTCTCGAACACGAACCACAACTAGTGACTCGCGGAAATTGGAACCAAAATATCGAGGGCCGTATATCGTAGCTCGAGTCCTTGGGAACGATCGATATTTGATCGAGGACATTCCTGGCTTGCAATTGACATCTCGAAAATTCTGCTCAGTTTTTAGTTCGGACAAAATGAAGAGGTGGTGTGAGTCATTCCCTGAAATTGATGACACCGGCGAGGAAGTCGAGGACGACTTGGGTCCAGGATTGGCCGAACTGTCAAGTTAAAATAGTATCAAGTAACTTTTATTGCAACCGTGTGTGGTTGACAACCTTGTCTTTTTTGAATTCAACCGCGATCGATTATTATTTCTTTGGTAGTCAACGAGTAAACTTTAACATTTCGATTCTGTGTTGAACATTGGATTATAAAAACGTTTTGCATCCGTTTAATTTTCTTAAATTGTTTTTTGTTTATATGAAAAAAGTTATTTATTTATTTATTTATTTACATATTAGCTTATAATTAAAATTATAAGATAATATAAGGCTAGAGCTTTAGCAACATAGGCCTTTAGCTCAATACTTAGGATTAAATTAATACTAATTAGATAAATATATAAAGATAGTAAATAAAATGTAAGAGGTAAACTTTAGATTAAAACTATGAGAAGTAAATTAAAAATATTCTTAAATATATTATTTATACTATGAAAAAAGTTATTCTAATAAAATATATAAACCTTGTTAACGATTACTGAATTACACAAAATCAACGTCGAAACACCAATCTCCTGACAATATGTTCTTTTTTTTTTTTTTTTATAATTTTATTATAATTTTGAAATTTTTTTCTTTTAGTATAGTATTGAGGAAGCCTTTGTCATCTGTGAAAGTATGGGAATGATTAATAGCATGGGAGCAGTTTATTTAACCCAATTTAAAAAATACATTGCTTCTTTCTATGGTGAGTTAACAAAATTTAGACGTTTTCAAAGTGGATCTAAATGTACGAAATAAATGTAGAAAATGTTGAAAGTAAAATATAAAGAACATTTAACATGAAATGTCTTTCAAGGATATATGCCAAATCTTTGGTCAGCAAACCAAGACACTTGTGCAGCTACAACTGAAGTACCTCTACTGCTGACTGAACACTCACACTACAAGGTCTGTTTTGATGGCGCAGGATTTATTTGTGCAGGAAACATTTTGCATGGCGTGATTAAATTTAAAAATGGCACAGAATTTTTGATCAATAAAAGTGATGTCATTAAATATTGTGATCCCCAAGCTCAACATTCATTTAATCAGCAGCATTGTTTGATCGTTTTCGATCGACTAGTGGATACAGAACTAGTGGAAACAGATTTTTAAACCCATCAAAATATTGGTTTACCACCAATAGTTCAATGCAATTAAGAGTCATTCGTAATTTTAATCACATAAAATATAAATGTGCATATAAAACGTATACAAAAACATAAAATAAAAATGCTGCTGAATACATCTTGAATATTTTTTTACTTTTTAAAGCGAATTTTGTGTCAAAGCTCGTTATGATAGGGCAAGGTAGGTACAAATGTCCAGATAGAGTCCTTTAGAATGGAAACAGTTTAAAGGAAGACATTAATCGACAGAATGTGTGACTTGCTTTCTACCACAAGACATCAAATGATGGCTTGAACTTGACAAATTACCAAAATATTGTCAAGACCAATAGTAACCGACAGCGGTAGACTGTCATCTCTAACTCAAATGCTCAAAATATTAGAAAATCAAAGCATTTGATGTATGTGATGTCGGATGTGCTAATAAATATTATTAAAGTGTTGATATATGTACTTCAAATGTACGAAATATTATTGAATTTATTTATATCGATTATTAATTTTCAATCAATTTGAATATTCTTTATTACAGTGTACCGTGCAAAAGAGTACAGTATTTAGAATTGTTAGAATTCTATAAAAAAAGGAGTCGCCGTAGTCTGGTAGGTAGTGTGTTGGCTTATTAGACGTAAAACCCGTGTTCGTATCCCAGGTCAGGCATCAAAACGAAATACTTCCTCTCAGCAGATGGCGAAAACTCTGAGAGTAAATAATATTGCCATGAAAAGTTTCTCATAATTCTGACGTTCGGAGTCCACTTTAAACTGTAGGTCTCGCCGCTCATGTATAAAATTAGCACACACAACATAATGTGTGTGAGAAACTAGGTCCATAATCCTGATTGAAGTGTTGTAATGACTAATTATGTATGTAGGTATGTGGTTGCAGTCAAATCTCTTTCCCTCTGAGCAATTTTTGAGGTTTGAAATTGTCTACTATGGGCTAAATCCGTTGAGTAGGGCGCATGTGGAATTCTTGGATTTTTGCATAAGGTACGACACACTTACATATGTGTAGGATAATGTCACACAGTGAAATTTAATTAAATTGTTGTACCACCACAAACAATTATAAAGTCATATATGTACATAAGTATTAAGAAAGATCTCATAAGTAATGCCCTCCACAACAACAGAATAATGATTGGCTTGTTGGCTTGATCCCACTTTTGTTTAACTTGAGCATGGCACTGATTTTTTGAACTTACAGTCGTTAGATAAACTGAGAATACGATCAGTACTGCCAGCCCTGCGTAAGACAGCTACTCAAATAATGTAACGTATTAAACAGCCAGCGGTTGTGTGGTCAAAAACAATTTCTAAAAACACAACAACTTTCTACAATAAATAGAGTTAAAGAAGAATAATAAATAAAAGTTTATAAATATTTTTTTATGTTTCATTTGTGGTTAATTTGTGTATCAATAACGAATACGTTACAGAATATTTGCACTCCCTTTTAGAATGTTTCACAGTATTGCGTAGACTTTGAAATCGAATTGGTTTATTATCGCACAATGAAATTTATTGGAATTTATTTTTTAATTTTCACATCCATATTGTGCTATAAAATGATATATTGTGCCAACAGTGAGGCCAACAAATGGCATATTGTGAATGAAACCTTATATTACATTGAAGTGGAACAAGAGGTGAATAGATACGATTTTACTACTTATTGACATAAATAACGTGATGCTCAGTATACATATATCGATATACGAAATTGATTTGATTCCGATTTGAAGTTTATTTCTTGTAAGCAAAAATGAAATGAAATTAAATTATGGTCCTGATACTGCATTACGAAAATCCAATAATAGATTTTGTTTCTCCGTAATCGTATTTTTAAAACTATAATACGCTCTGAAACGTCAATTCTTGAATATATCGAAGAAATTACCGAGTAAGCCTTTCACGGAAGAACTTTTCAAATATACAGATGCGAACTGTTGCTATTATCATGGAAAAAAAATGGTGTTTTCTCCTGCCTACTTTGAAGACAATATATTAAATACTCGGCACGAATCTTAATATGTTCTTTTTTTTTTTGATAATTTTATTATAATTTTGAATTTTTTTTCTTTTAGTATAGTGTTGCTGAAGCCTTTGACATCTGTAAAAGTATGGGAATGATTAATGGCATGGGGAAAGTTTATTTAGCCCAATTTAAAAAATACATTGCTTCTTTCTATGGTGAGTTAACAAAATTTAGACGATTTCAAAGTGGATCTAAATATACAAAATGTTGAAAGTAAAATCTAAAGAACATTTAACATGAAATGTCTTTCAAGGATATATGCCAAATCTTTGGTCAGCAAACCAAGACACTTGTGCAGCTACAACTGAAGTACCTCTACTGCTGGCTGAACACGGACACTACAAGGTGTGTTTTGATGGCGCAGGATTTATTTGTGCAGGAAACATTTTGCATGGCGTGATTAAATTTAAAAATGGTACGGAATTTTTGATCAATAAAAGTGATGTCATTAAATATTGTGATCCCCAAGCTCAACATTCACTTAATCAGGAGCATTGTTTGATCGTTTTCGATGAACTGGTGAAAACAGAAATAATGGTAAAACATCCTGTATAGTGGATGTGAATATCTAAATGATATGGAAAAAAAACAATTTTTTTTTTAATTTTAATTATTTATTCATTAAGTTTTCCTTCCTCATTTCTTGCATCATTAAATTTTTTAATTAAATATGTTGGGCAAAAATAATTTATGTCTGGCCATTAAACTTATTTTGTTTTCTAAAAAACACAATCTAAAATGGACAGTGATAACAACAGACAAAAAGTCTATCATAAAATTTAATTTATTCTTTATTCAGAATAACATTTTTTTTTATTTCACTTTTCACACAATTAGAAGAATCTTCTGCTTGTAAATTTTTTACACTTCGAACACCAAATAGTAACATATTCAAGTCATAACTAGTTCGGCGTAGTTACTAAGAACGCGTGATAAATATTTGCTAATTAACATATTGGCGAGTTTATTGAACAAAATGAAATTCCCATTCCCAAGACATACCCATCCAACTCTCATCTTCATTAGGTGGCAATGAAACAACAAAATCTAATACTCAGCTTAAAAGGATCTCCTAAATATTACGAGTACAAGTTTAATGAATCATGAATTTGCAGTAAAATTTTACGCTGCCATGACGGTTTCTTTTGGCAATAAAATTGTATATGCAAATTGCGTTCAAAGGAAACATCGGATAAACGAAATCAAATAAAATGAAATTAGAAAAAGGAAGATGATTTCTTTTTTGGATACCATTTGCACCAAATATTTGCACTCGTTCAGAGGCAATGTTTCGGTAGCGATGACATACACCAAATGTAATTTGAATAAATAGCAAAAATTGTCATAATAGTCTTCAAAGGAATGAAGTTTTTGTTTTTGTAGATGGTTTGTATTATAACTTGGAGGCAAAGTTATTGCGTTGCTTTGTGGAATTAAAACACATTGGATATATTCTTTCCACCGCTGTGTTGATCGTCTACATTAGTTTCATTTTTAAATTATTTTAGGTAATGAATTTTTGCTGTTCTTGTCAGCGAATAACTTTGTTTGTTTCCCGTAAAGACATTTTAGATACACAGGTAACTCACTAGTACTTACCCTTGCCTTGTTATGGGCTCATTGGCATGTGCCCGAGAGCTGTGTTGCTGCCACAAACTTTTGTCAGGCATAATTTCATAGTTTCTAAATACCCCTTTATGAAGTCGCCGTGGTCTAGTATGTAGTGTGTTGGCTTATTAGGTTCAAACCCCAGGTCAGGCATCTCCCACTAAACGAATTATGAAAAAATATTTCTTCGGCGATTTCCTCTCAGCAGATTTCTGGCAAAAACTCTGAGAGTAAATAAACCTGACATGAAAAAGTTTCTCAAAAATCTGTCGTTCGAAGTCGACTTTAAACTGTAAGTCCGCCACTCATGTATACAAATTAACTCACACAACATAAGTGGTGTGAAAAGCTAGATCGTAATCCTAACTAAAGGGTGGTTGTAATGTTCAATTATGTATGTACATATGTATGTGGTTGCAGTCAAATCTCTTTTCGCTGAGCAATTTCTTAAGGTTTGAAATTGTATACTAGTGGCTTAATCCGTTGAGAAGACCGCATGTGGAAGCAATTCGTAGTTGAATTCTTGGATTTTTGCAAAAGGTACGACACTTACATATGTATGTGTAGGACAATGTCACACAATGAAATTTTATTAAATTCATCATTTAACTTTCACGTCCATATTGGGTTGTAAAATAATATTCAATAGTGAGCAATAGTGCGTAAAAAAAATTTTAATGTTTTGATGACACCTTATATTACATTGGTCTGGCTAAGGCTAAGGCTAAATGCTAAGTCCAATATTAAAATAGAAAAAGTGAAACCATTTAAAATTGTATAAAAATAAAATACGCTTGTCGTCGTTAAAAACCAAATTGTTCGTACTTGAAATCACCATTATGAGTAATATGGATTACCGCATACAATTATAACTTAACATGCATAAGTATTAAGAGAGTTCTCATAAGTAATGCCCTCCACAACAACAGAATAATGATTGACTTGTTGGCTTGATCACACTTTTATTCAACTTGAGCATGGCGCTGATAGTTTGAACTTACAGTCGTTGGATAAACTTAGAATACGAAAAGTAGCGCTCGCATGAGAAATATAAATACATGCCCTGCGTAAGACTGCTACTCAAATAATGTAACGTATTAAACAGCTAGTGGTTGTTGATCAAAAGCAATTTCTAAAAACACAACAACTTTTTACAATAAATACAAATAATAAAAGTTTATAAATATTTTTTTATGTTTCATTTGTGGTTAATTTGTGTATCAATAACGAATACGTTACAGAATATTTGCACTCCCTTTTAGAATGTTTCACAGTATTGCGTAGACTTTGAAATCGAATTGGTTTATTATCGCACAATGAAATTTATTGGAATTTATTTTTTAATTTTCACATCCATATTGTGCTATAAAATGATATATTGTGCCAATAGTGAGACCAACAAATGGCATATTGTGAATGAAACCTTATATTACATTGAAGTGGAACAAGAGGTGAATAGATACGATTTTACTACTTATTGACATAAATAACGTGATGCTCAGTATACATATATCGATATACGAAATTGATTTGATTCCGATTTGAAGTTTATTTCTTGTAAGCAAAAATGAAATGATATACATTTTACAGTTATGTTATAGAATGTGTGTGAAGCGTTTATGGTTCTGATACTGTATTATTTTAGCATGTACGATCAATGATATATTTTATTTATCCGTAGTCTTATGGCGTTTTCTTTTCTACCAAAAAATGTCCATTTTATTAACGCAAAATACAATTTTGTGTTTGTTTCTTAAAAATGTTTCGCCCTCTAAAAGAGTGGTATGTTTTATTCTAAATAATTCGCACTTGCCAATGGTGGAGGGTATTGCATTTTATGCCCTGTATAAATCGAGAGTGCTGATAATGCCCTGTAAAGCAGATGACTTTTGTTTATTTATGGGGCTACCAGATGAAATTTAAAAAAAGTCGCCTGGTATTGTTATCCAATTTGAAGTTAATTTTTTCATTGTTTTGTGGAGTAATCTTAAGGAAATATTACGTTATTAAAGCTACATGGTCAGCAATATAAAAAATTGCATTCACTGTTAGAACAGTGTTAAAATATTTTTTTTTGTGTTATAAAAAAGTGTGAAAAAAATGAAGTCGAAAAATTAGCGATCTGGCAACACCTTTGAACAAATTGGCATTTCCTCATTCATTTTCTTAATAAGTGGTAAACACAGGGCATACATACCCCTTTTTAATATTTGTGTTATGTTCTTCTCAAATAAAAAATGACATTACAACAGGGTTGGTCAAAAATTTTTTTAATGCACCTTGTAAGAGGGTGACATTTTCTTTGTAGAAAAGAAAACACCATTAGTGTGAAAACTATACTACGCTCTGAAACGTCAATTTTTGAATATATCGAAGAAACTAACGAGTAAGCCTTTCATGTAAGAACTTTTGAATGATTTTGATTAGGAAGTAGTTTCTATTCAATTCTATTATTCATTATTGAGCAAATTCTTTAAGGATTGCGTCTAAAAGCCTTAATTTTACTGACTCACTTGCATTCGACTTACAGGCAATCTCCTTATGGAGTCATGGAAATAGATTCGATATTAATGTGCGAAAGATCCAAAATATTGTTTATTAAATCATAATCTCATCATTAATAAGACATTATCTGTAACTATGGTGATAGTATTGCAAAGCCAGTAGCTTGATTATCTTCCAGCATACTTATCAAGTATCAAATAAAGCATTCAATGTGCCTTTGATTCGTCAAGACGGTGAAATAAACTCTACACTCTATCTGGTACACTTACTATTTACATCGTCAGCTAGTATCTGAAGGAAAATGGAAGATAATTTGTATATTTACATACGAGAGCCCTCATTAGAGACAGGAAGATATCTGCCGTTAATGTCATGCAAAAAAAAAAATGGAGATTTCTCCTGCCTACTTTGAAAACAATATATTTGAATACTTTGCCATCGGCACGAATCTTAACATGTTTTTTTTTTTGATAATTTTATTAAAATTTTGAATTTTTTTCTTTTAGTATAGTGCTCCTGAAGCCTTTAAGATCTGTGAAAGTATGGGAATGATTAATTACATTGGACATGATTACATAGTCGCATTTAAAGAATACTTTGCTTCTTTCTATGGTGAGTTAACAAAATTTAGACGTTTTCAAAGTGGATCTAAATGTACAAAATAAATGTACAAAATGTTGAAAGTAAAATATAAAGAATATTTAACATGATACGTCTTTCAAGGACATATGCCAACTCTTTGGGCAGCAAACCAAAAATATTGTGAATCTACAAGTCCAGTAACTCTACCTCTGGCTGAATACAAACACTCCAAGACCTGTTTAGACAGCGCGGGATTTATTTGTGCAACACACATTTTGCATGGTGAGATTAAATTTAAAAATGGCACAGAATTGTTCATCAATAAAAGCGATGTCATTAAATATTGTGATCCCCAAGCTCAACATTCATTAAATCAGCAGCATTGTTTGATCGTTTTCGATAGAATTTTATTATAAACTCGATTTATAGTGGAAATAGGATAAAAACCCATTGGAATATGTATTGACTTACCACTAATACATAGTTCAATGCAATCAAGAGTCATTCGTAATTTTAATCACATAAAATATAAATGTGCATATAAAACGTATACAAAAACATAAAATAAAAATGCTGCTGAATACATCTTGAATACTTTTTACTTTTTAAAGGGAATTTTGTGGCAAAGCTCGTTATGATAGGCCAAGGTAGGTACAAATGTCCAGATAGAGTCCTTTAGAATAGAAACAGTTTAAAGCATTGTTTACCATTTCATAGCACAATTGTACGGAGAGAACTCACACGCATTCTTGTGCTTTATGATTTAGTTGTCGATCAGACTGCGACAAGAACACATGTGCGGCGGATGCATTAGCATTTTATTTCGGAATGACACTCAAAAAATATTTTATGTTAAAAGATGCTAATGTTCAATGCCTTATATGTATGTTATAAAACATTTAAAGAATGTAAGGAATATGTTCTTAAAAGATATTTTGTCTGTAAATATGTAAAAAATGGATTTTTTATTTTTATTTATCTAAAATTATTAAGCCGAACATAGATAGTTTTATGTATGTTGATGAAATGTAAATCAAAATAGCGTATATTACTAACACTTTTCTATGGCTGTAAATAAATAAATTCTCTCACTTATTTTCTCTCTCTCTCTTACTCACTAATACATAACCAAAAATTTTTTGGTAACCCCTGGTTTAGAGTCTTCAATTTCAATTTGAAATTGGTGAGAAAAATTTTGAAAATTATTGAATTTCAATTCTTGAATGCAATTTTATTTGTATGAAAATATTTCCTTTTTCTTTTCTCTCTATTCCGACACATTTAAAGTGTTAAATTAAGGTACAAAAAAATTAAAATTTTTTTTTATCAGGATTTCTTTTAAAATAAAAATCATAAAACAAAAGAATTTCTTTATTATTCACCTAAAAATAAATTTATGGCTGTTGAAAGAAAAAAACCTTTTTGTTATTATTTTATTTTCAACGAAATTTACACGAAAAGTTTTAAACATTTCTTAAAAATCTCGAAAACCAAATCTTCTGACAGTGCGAAGAGAAATATGTTGAAGGCACTTAAATGCAATTTATGGGCAAATGTTTATGGCATATATGGAGTACATCAGTGACAGTATTTGCGAAACTTTGAAATTTACTTGTCACTCCTACAAAGAAATGTTGGAGAATTTTAACAACATAATATGTAATAACAATAATAAAAACAATAATAATAACAATAACAAATACATACTAATTTCTAAGTTTAATAAATGTCTACAATTTCTGTTCTGATTTATGCCAAAAAAAAGTTGCGAGTGCAAAAAGCATTCATTTACTTTGTAATAATTTTGGCCGGCTTGTGTTCACATTGAAATTATATTTTTGAGTCTAGAATTGAAGACAGAAATTGCACTGCTTGTTCACACACAACATTAATTGAGACTGTGCATAGCTACGGTGACCATTATCTCCATGAGAAAAAAGCGGACAAATATATAAAATTGAAAAACAAAAAAAATACATTTATTACAATTACATAATATTTTATATAAAAATTTTTAAAATACAGACATAAATAGGTACAAATAATATCGTTAGTCTCATTCGCAAAGGTGTTAAGTCCACTTTTTTCCAAAATTGAGATTTTAATGCAAAACGGTAACATTATACATAATACATATTGTTACGAAAATGGAAATGGTGTTGTTAAAATAATAAGCAAAAGCTCCAAAAACAACACAATGGACCTGATCACACATAAAATGATAAACAAAAGCTCCAAAAATAAAACAATGCAGTTGTTCACGTGATCAACGAATGAGGAAACATATAGCAACAAAAACCACAGGCTTGTTTACAAGATCGATGAATAAACAAAAATATAGCAACAACGTCCGTGTATAAAAAAACATAGCGGAAAGACAAACAAACAAAACAACAACAACTCTGCCTGGATGAAAGTAAACAAGATACACGAACAACAAAAATTGAAACAAGTTGTTTACATTTTTGGATTGTTCCCGAAGGTCGTCATCATCCCCCAAGGGCATTCATCACACTGTTGATCCAGTGATATAAAAGGCAAGATAAAGCGAGCAACGATGATTCGGTTAGAATTCAGTCAGCCGTGTATGAAGACACGAGATTCTCGGAGTTCGAGTTAAGTTAGTCGTGTGACGACGTCGCGTTGAATTGAGTGAGAATTCAACCAGTGGTGTGTGAAGATACGAGATCGAGTTATAATTCAGTCAGACTTGTGTGCAGACAAGTTGAGTGAAGAAAACAGTTGTTAGTGTTGTGCTTACAAAAAAAGGTTGTGAGCAAAGAAGAATAACTAACAAGTGTTGTTGTTGCTTACAAAAAAGGTTGTAAGCAGAGAAATATCACGAATAAGCACATATTGTGAAAGTTATCATTGTATACGTGGGATAAGTTCGAACAGTGGCACAAAAGTTGTGCAGATAATAAAGAATTGATTGAAAAATAAACACAGATTTATTTTTATTTTATTTGCAATCTACGAACTCATATTTTTAAACTGTTTAAACACAATTATTTTTACAAAATAATAATAATATTAATATTAATAACTAATAATGTTAATTGTGTTTAAACAGTTTAGAAATTTTAAAAACCGAAAAAGCTTACAATGTATTTTTTTTAAGTGTTGGGCCTGTTAGATAAAAATGTTTTAAATTCCGAACAGTCAATTTCAAAATTGCATTTTATGGTCAAAAGAGATTCTAAAGTTTCTAGTTCCATTTGGGAGTTTTCGAAAAACCAAATATAGTTAGATATAGAAAAATCTCTTCCTGTTGGTGCGTTTGACACTGGCAAAGCAAATGAGAAAACTAGTAATTTCAGGATATTTTTATAAATAATAAAGAATAGTTTTCGTTTCGAAAAATTTGAAAATTTCAATTCACTTTTTATCGGGATTTAATGTTGATTGTTTCCATATTTGAGCCGTTTATTTTGAAAGTGGTTTAAGTCCATTTTTTCTTATATTGAGATATTTAAGGGTTTGCGTTTGAATTGTTTCAAAAATATTGTTAACTGGTATTAAGTTGTTTTTATGGCTTTGTAACCTTAAACATGTTAGAATATACAACGTAATACTGTTTTTAAACTTTACTAGAAAGATAAGCTGTGTTTCAGAACCTAAAATGAACTTAAACCACTTTTAAAATTAATAAAATTACTTTTTTGTTTGTGAAAAGGAATAAATCCACTTTGTGTTCTTTGTTTAATATTATTATAAGTCAATGTTTTCACTTAAAGTTACTCCACTACGTTTATATAATTCCAATATAATTATTTTATTTATTTATTTATTTATTACAATACAATTACAAATTATATTCTAATTATATACGAGCTGAGTAACTTCGACCATGTGCTCGGTGTAGTGTCACAGACCACGACCCTCACGCTAATAGTCTAGCATACTACCCACTAGACTACCAGGGCGCTCCTAATATAATTATTACATGGGGTTTATTAGCAAATAAAATACTTTAGTTTCACAATAATATTGAACAAATTATCCAAAAGAATTGTATACCTAGTGATTCCTCTAATTAGTTAGGTTTTTAAGATAAATTCTTGAAATTATTATTTTAAAGATATTAAATAACAGAAATTGTAAATATTTTATTTTTGATGTAGATGAATGTAATAGCTTTAAAATAAATATGGAAGCTTTCAATTTAGATACAGATTTTTATATACATATGTAATTAGAAAAACATATATTTTAAAAATAAATATTAATGCATTTATTAAAAAATTAAACCAACATTCATTTATTAAGGATAATATTAAAGATTTTACCATATTATTTCTCATCATTTAGATTATGTGTGAGGTTGTTAAAATATTCATGGTGCTTAGGTAGTATATACCTTAGTAACTCCATCATACTCTTATACTTAGGAGTTGAAAGGGGACGTACATTTTTGTATAGTGGTGTTAATTTTATTTTATTGAAGTTCCTTGGTCTTCCCCGACAAGGTAATAAATCAAGTATTTTGAACTCTGTATCCACTATCCATAGATTCTTTCTAAAACATTTTATAGGCTTCACTTTTTATAAATCGCATGCAACATACCCTTAACCAATTTACAGGTTCGCAGCTAGCGTTTTTTAATATTTTATGAACAAAATTATTTCCTTCAATGGACTTAAACCAGTTTCAAAATAAATTTTTTTCCATTTCGTTAACTAGCTAATTTTCAAGTGCCCCAAATCATAGCATCTTTAATGATACTAGACTTAAATTGTTTATAAAATAAAAGATTATATAGGATTATGATTATTGTTATCATTAACTAAATTTTTTAAAAAAAATGGACTTAAACCACTTTCAAAATAAACGGCTCATTTCTATTCGTTCAGCATTTGCATAATTTTTTACATAATTCATCAAAAATTTATTTCTGATTTCTGTTACCTTTATTAACGAATTTTCAACTGAAGACCAAGGTGGAATTGCATCTACAACATAGACAAAATATAGAGTTTCCAACTCAATTTCATATGTAATTCCAGCTAATATAAGCGTTTTTATCGAATTAGTGAAAAAAGTGGACAAAAGCGGACATTTTGGAAAATAAATACAGGTAGTCTCCGACTTACGACCGTTCGACTTACGACTATTCGCACTTACGACCATTTTTTTCCAATTTTTTTTCATAGAAAATACTTAAAGACAAATATGTAGTTGCGGGGAATCCCTAAAATATATGAGAAAAATTCAAAAAAAAGTAAAAAATTCGATTTACATATGTACATATCAGAGATCAGCAACGAGTATTCAAAACGATGAGTAGATTCGAGTCATACTTATAATTTCAGCTACTTATACGCATTCATACTTATTTTAATATCATACTCATACTACTCATATTCAAAGTTAGAAATACTCATCGTACTCATACTTAACAATACGTACAATGTTGTCGATTTCGACTCTGCATGATTCAACATATACACGAAGCACAAAATAAGTACGATTCGAGTACGAACACCACAATACTCGCTAGAAGGTTGTGTGTGTGCTTTGCTTGCTGTCTTTGTCTTTTCTTTTCTCTTCTTTTGTAAATGCAACAATAACTACTACTGTAAATTTTGATGAATGATTCGAGTGACTCGAATCATTCGTAAGTATTATAAGTATTTTTCTAAATTTATGAATCTGAATAAGTAGGCGTATGAATCAAACAATGAATCGAATGTTGTGAGTTTGATGTCAACGTTGTACTCATACTCATTGCAACCTATACTTATAAATCAATGTTGTAGCGAGTACGAATGAATCGGAGTAGTTGAATTTTGATACTCTTGACTCACTCATACTCAAAATTTCATAAGTACCTATGAGTAGCGAAAATACGATTCATTGCTGATCTCTGGTACATATTTCAGTACAAATAATACATTACATTAGCTAAGTCGGAATTTTTTAAGTGAATAATTTTATATCCTTCCAAAAATGGCTGGAATTAGTAAATAAAGTTAGAATTATATGAATTTTGGATAGTTTCACTTCTCCTGACCCTCAAAGTTAGTAGTACAGTACGTAATTTTTTTCTTAAATTTTTTTTATATGAAATTCGACTTACGACTTAATCGACTTACGACCGATGACAGACGAACCTATCGCGGTCGTAAGTCGGGGAATACCTGTACTTTTTAGAAGTTACGTGTGGTAAAATAGTGGACAAATAGCGGACGCAAAAAAATAGCAGACGGGAGGTTAAAATAGCGGACTGTCCGCTATAATAGTGGACGGATGGTCACCGTATGCATAGCGGATTCATCACTTTCGAATCACTTTCAAAAACTTGAAATTTTGAAATTTTTTCCAAACATGTTATTTTGAATGAATATTTATTTATTACGTTGTTGTTGTAGTCGTTGACGATGCTAATAATATTTAAAGAATTTATTTTCAACTTTTATTAAATTATCTAAAGAAATATCTGAAGAATTTGTGTAAAGTGAACATTTGTAAAATAATTTAACAATTTTTTTTAATTTCTTCCGTTACAGAGAGAAAACAAAATGACACTGAAATAAACTGTTTCATTTGTTTTTAAGATTTATGGCATTGTAATCACAATGTTGTGTATGGGAATTACTGAAATAAATATTATATTCTGCTACGCTTACAGTTAGGGTTCCCACCTTTTTTTTTGGAAATTAAAGTACATTGGCTATTAAAGCTTAAGAAAAAAAAGTACATAGTATAAAAACAAAGTACAATTTATTTTACTTTATTGTTATATTTAAAAATGTATTTTTTTATTGCTTCTCGCAAGTTTTATTAAATAATTATCATTCCTAAACAGTTGCACAGCATCTTTACAGTCTATATTTAAATTAGAGTAAATAATTAATTAATTTTTTTTATCAGATTCAGTGACGCTTTGTTTCTTTCGTTTCGCCATTTGTTCTTCATTACAGAAAAGATCCTCTCTGTAAATGCTGACGTGTCAGCAATAGAAAGTAAAAATGAAATTACTTTATAAAAATTTGATAATTTGTCATCAGTCGTATTAAAGAATAGCTGCCGTTTACTTGCAGTAGGTAATTCCGCAAAACCTTCAGAACTATGTCTCTGGTCATAAAGTTTGTTTAACAACGCAATTTCTTCATACAGGCCATCCATATTTATATTAAGTTTTTGCAGATTTAAATTTTCGGTTATGTTAACAATATTGTCAAAATCAACATTACTTTTTAAATTTATATTGCTTATTACAAATAACCAGTTTGTGTTTTTAAAATCAAACCATTTATTTAGGTACTCTAAGGCTTTATCAATAAATAATGAAAAATTCGTCTGAATTTCGTTAGTCAGTTCCGGTGAAGACAACAGTTTATTTTTTTTGTTTGTTTCATATCCAAAGAAGAGATCGTGTTTTCTTTGTAATAGTCCATCTCTCAAATTTACCATTATTTCATGAATATCTAAAATTGTTATGCAATTGCCTTCTAGACGTTTTGCAGCTTTATTAAATAAATTTAACATGTGACTGCAAAAGTGTAAATAAATTTTAATCATATAATTCTCAGTGTTGTTGAGTATCAACAAATTTTGTAAAATCATTAAACAGTTATCTAAGCTAAGAAAATAACTTCTAATAGGTGACCAATTTAATAGTAATGTTTCAGTGCATGGCAAGAGAGAGAGCCATCTTGTTCCCACATGGCGTTTTACTTCATGGAAATCTCCATCTACATGGTCTTTAAAAGAAGCGCCAAAATAAAAAACCTCAATATAACTCAAGAAATAAAGTATTTTCGTGTACTTTATTGTTCTCATAAAGTATGCAGTCAAATTACTCGAAATAACGTACAATACTTTATTATAAAGTACGGGTGGCAAGCCTACTTACAGTTCCTCTCTCTAATTAATGACGTTCACATTTTTTTTACACTGTCACGTATGAGCAATTATTTTCTCTTTATCATCTGTCTTGAATTACTTATTACTAATACGCCATAGCTTACGAAATTATTTTGCTTACTGACAAAACCATAGCTTCCATACATATACATACATACGTATTCTTGCTTCATACCAGATTTTACCACAAAAAAGGAACACGAATCTTTTGCATTTTTGGTTATTTTTTTCAAAACGTTTCGATAACAATGACTTGTTATAATTTTTTATTCGTGGTGATTTAGTTCTCCATCTAAATATTCTATGTCGTCAAGAATATTCAAATCAATGGTACTTTCGCTTTCAAATTTCTTTAATTACTGAAATTTGATGACTTTTGTTCTACACTTTTTAATATGAAATAATTGTTTGTAGTGTTCTGCTCTATATTTATTAGAGGCGATTTTAAAGGCATTCAAAATTGTTGCTTTTAAAACGGCGATTTATAAAGAAACAATTTTGAATTTTGTACAACTGCGATTTGTTTCTCAATGATAGGCCTTAAGTCTTTGAGCTTTAAGTTTTGTTATCTTTACAACAATCATGTATAGAAATAAAAAAATTTAAATACATGTGGTGTTTTACCTCTAAATCGGTTTGTGGAGTTGAAAACTTCGTTTACCCGTCATTAAAACCTATTCAGTGCCCTCAAAGTTCTCAAATCAAAAGATAGTAACAATTCCAATAGTATAAGTATAAGCTCTGGCAGCTTAAAAAGAAAAAAATTTGGAAAAAACTTCTTTCTACAACACCCTCTCAGTAGTCTTTGGCAAAAGGTGTGAGAGTGTCATGAAAATCGGAATTGACTTTAAATTGTAAATCGCGCCACTGATGGGTAAAGTTAATACACACAACATGGATATTGTGAGAAGCTCGAAAGTAATTCTGCATACAATAAAGACTACATTTCAAAAATATTCTCAACAATACAAACAATTTGCAGAGACGTCGCACGAGTATTCCTTCTTAAACAAATCCATTAACTTTGAAGGATATACATTCATTCTTAAATTATTTAATTTGTATATTAAATTGATTGGAATTTAGTTTTGTGTTTGAATTTTATTTCCTTACCTTCGTTTAAACAACTGCAAATGAGAAATGTTTGGCCATCAAACAAATAGTTTGCGGCTGTTATTGAATTATTGATTTTGTCTAAAAAGTTTAAGCGTAACTAAGAAAGCTTTGAACACATTTCGTTTTGCTATTCAATTGCATTGAAAGGTGTGTATTACATGTACAACAAACAAGTGTGCTAAATACGACACATGAAAAATGCATTTGAAATGCCAACTTTACTTTAGGCAAAGTAGAGTTAAAGTTGAGTTGAAAATACAACCTAAAAGGCTTCAGTTGTACCAACATGCAAATATAGGTAGCGAATGGATGTCTCTTTCATTAAAACCCAAATAAATTAATTTTTCAGATGAATTTTAAACAACTAGTTCGACTCTGAACGACAGATTTTTGAGAAATTTTTCATGGCAATTTTATTTTACGCACAGAGTTTTTGCCAGAAAACTGCTGAGAAGAAGTCGTCGTTTGAGATTTGAACTGAGGCCCCACGTCGAATATGCCAACACACTACCTACTAGACCACGTCGACGTCCTTGGCTGGGTAAAATTAAAGCTTTTTTACAATCCTACTTTTATATGCGAAAACTTTCCGCTTCATTTGAAAAAGTTCACTGAATTTTTTTTATACATTTTTCACTGTCACAAAGTAATTCCCAATCTTCTTAAAATTTCTTTGCTTTCTTTCAGCCTGAGTAAGCTTCTAAAATGAAAATCCTAGAATACTAGGTTTATCACGTGCCGTTGCCTAGAAATAACGTTCTCTGTGAACACGTACCGGGTGTAGTGTTGAGTAATCTTTTGCTGATTAATTTTTCACATCAATTTATCCAAAGATGCATTCATAATGATGATTAATTCTATAAAAATATGAGTATACACACGTACTCATCATATACATTTCGTTTGTATTGCTTTATCACCGTAATTTCATAATGACAACTTAAAAAAGATTTTCTCCTAAGCAATGCTTATTTTCTTAAGGCCCTTAATTTTCTTTGAAAAAAAAAGGTATAATTTTCAAAATTAATCTCTTTAGCATGAAGGATTTTAAAATTTTCGATTTTTTTTTCTATTTGCCTGAGTGATTTTAAGTTTATTGTTCTTGTGTGAGAAAACAAATTCTTGATACACATTTTCTAATACTTTCATTGACGTAGTAAACATTTTTATCTTATGATCTACGAATAGAATAATCATTAAAATAATCGAGCAAAACAATTCATAAATCAATTTAGCAAACTTGTTTAACTATTTTCTAAATATGAAAACATTTTTAAAAATGTTTCGCAATCTTGAAGGCTATCGAGGCCATAGCTGGTAAGCCTACTTCGGATTCGGATTCTTATATGGTCTTCGTTGTTAGTCAGGCTGCTTAAGAGGGCCATTAAGTCGCTCTGGTGCAAATCACGGCTCGTACGCGAGTGAAAGAACTCTTTAAGGGCTTTTGGACCAGACCGAATGCGTCTATACTGGGTTCCAGATCACAGCGGAATACTCGGCAATGAGATGGCGGATGTTCTTGCTAGATTGGGTTCATTTTCTGAGGGCGAGGTGATAGTTGGTCCTGATCCCCCAATCTGCCACCCCTACGGCCTCATCAATGGATGGATCAGGGCGGAAGAGCAGAAGCGTTGGGGGAATGGATCGGGTTGTTAAATTTCTAGGTGCCTATGGCCTGCTATAGACAGTGTAAGAACAGTGTAAGCATAAGGTTAGTTATTGCGTTTATTACGGGGCACTGCAAGATTAGATCACTGACAAGGATCTGGAACAGATCCCAGCCGGACTACGAGGGCGGTTCGGAAACTTCTTAGCCTATCAATGAAAGAGAATAGTTAGTTTTTCAAAAATATTTTTATTTTTCAATATAATCTCCTGAAACTTCAATACACTTAGTCCAACGCTTTTCTAGCAATTCTATGCCTTGATTAAAATAGTTTTCCTCATGGTCTTCAAAATAGTGGTTTACAACTGTAATTGCATCTTCATTTGAGGTAAAACGCTTGTCAGCAAGGAATTTTTTTAGATTTGGGAACAGGTAAAAGTCACTGGGAGCTAAATCAGGAGAATAAGGTGGGTGGTCAAGCAACTCGTACTTTAATTCGTTGATTTTAGCCATTGTTAAAACACTCTTGTGCGCTGGTGCGTTGTCTTGATGAAAAATTATTTTTTTGTGTTGTAAGCCAGGACGTTTTTCTCGAATTTGTACATTTAATTGATCCAAAAGGTTGCAATAGTACTCTGAATTTATTGTTTTACCCTTTTGCAGATAGTCAATCAATAAAATACCTTTGAAGTCCCAAAAAACCGTTGCCATAACCTTACCAGTCGATTGAATTGTTTTTGCCTTCCTTGGGGCACTTCCTCCAGCTTCAGTCCATTGTTTGGATTGTTCTTTTGTCTCTGGAGTATAGTGGTGGATCCATGTCTCATCAACAGTTATGAAACGACGCTTAAAATCCATTTTATTTCGCTTAAAACGATCCAAACAAGCTTGAGAAGTGTTCATTCTTATGCGTTTTTTGGTCGACTGTTAACAAATGCGGCACCTATCTTGCAGAAAGGTTTTTCATCTGTAGTTCTTCACACAAAATTAAATGGACTCGACCATTGGAGATGCCCATGATGTTAGCAATTTCACGCACTTTTATTCGTCGATCATTTAATACCATATCATGCACTTTGGCTACAATTTCTGTTGTTGTTGCAGTTTTTGGACGTCCACTACGTGGTTCATCTTCAATGCTTGTACGACCACGTTTAAATTCAGCAACCCAATTTTTTACTGTTGCATATGAAGGAGCACTTTCACCTAACACATTCACCATATCATTATGAATTTCTTGTCCCGATAAACCTTTTTTATGGAAATATTTAATGACAGCACGCATTTCTAATTTTTCCATTGTAAAAAAATCGCGGATGCGTCTTTTTTGAACAGCTGTTTCTATATGAAGGAGTTGCCAGATCGAAACAAAATTTAACATGTGTTCATAACAGAGATGGAAGTTTCCAAAACACTTAACTTTTTTCTGTTTATACCGCGCTTTCTGTGCTAGGCTAAGAACTTTCCGAACTGCCCTCGTATTGCAGGGTATGTTGCGATGAGAATGAGTTAGAGACTATCGAACACCTCCTCTGTAACTGTCCAGCCCTTAGTAGGTTGAAGTTAAAGATTCTTGACAAGGGCTTCCTTCATGGTTTGAAGTCTGTGTCGAGAATCGACATAAAGGCTATCCATAGTTTTGTTATTAGTTTGAGATGGTTGAGAAGTGCTAAGGCTTCAATAGTGTAGTGAGGTTCTCTTGTGTGTTTTGTTAGTCTCTGTAATTCCTCTGCTTCATTATTCTCCCTTTCATCTCCCCTTTAGGACGTTGTACAATGAGTCCACTGGACCTCCGGCTACTGTATTTGATTCAATTGGCAAGTACACGTCCTCTAACCTAAACCTACATTACAATCAAACTAGGCCTACAGAGTACCCTAAATATTATTCGCAGTAGCCGAAACTGAAGTGAATATCTAAATGATATGGAAAAAAAAAACAAATTTTTTTCCATTGTAAAATTATTTATTCATTAAGTATTCCTCCCTCATTTCTTGCATCATTAAATTTTTTAATTAAATATGTTGGGCAAAAATAATTTATTTTTTTTTCTAAAAAACACAATCTAAAATGTGCACTGCTAGCAACAGACAAAATGTCTATCATAAAATTTAATTTATTCTTTATTCAGAATAAAATTTTTTTATTTCACTTTTAACAAAATTAGAAGAATCTTCTGCTTGTAAATTTTTTACACTTCGAACACCCAATAGTAACATATTCAAGTCACAACTAGTTTGGCACAGTTACTAACAACGCGTGATAAATATTTGCTAATTAACATATTGGCGCGTTTATTTATGACAAAATGAAATTCCCATTCCCAACACATACCCATCGAACTCTCATCGTCATTAGGTGGCAATGAAACAACAAAATCTAATACTCAGCTTAAAGGATCTCCTAAATATTACGAGTACAAGTTTAATGAATCATGAATTTGCAGTAAAATTTTACGCTGCCATGACGTTTTCTTTTGGCAATAAAATTGTTTATGCAAATTGCGTTCAAAGGAAACATCCGATAAACGTAATCAAATAAAATGAAATTAGAAAAAGGAAGATGATTTCTTTTTGGATACCATTTGCACCAAATATTTACACTCGTTCAGAGGCAATGTTTCGGTGGTATTGACGTATCCCAAATGTGATTTGAATAAATTGCAAAATGTTTTCGTAAACTTGTAGTATGGTATAGTATTTTGATTTCAAATTCAAATTTTGTTCAAATTATAAACTTTAAGGGCCATAATTACAACTTGCCGTTAAACTTGGGTTTAGTTAAAGGTACCTTTAGCTAAAGGGAACTGTAAAGTTGCCGTTAACTGATTTTCGTTATTACAACTTACAGATAAAATAAAATTAAAATATGGCAATGCCGGAGCAAAGTCGATAAAACTGCTCAATTAAACAAGTTTTTTTTTTTTAACGCAGTGGCAACAACGGACTTCGTTTTTTTGTTGTATATGCTCATTTTGTTTAAATTTGAAGTTGCCATATCGAAAATAGTATATGATATGGCAAGTTCAAACATAAAGTGACCTTTAAATGTTAAAGGTAGGATGATGTTCCCTTTAGCTTAACGATTACTTCTATCTTATTGGGTACTCATAATAATGAAAAACAATTTATCTGCCCGTTAAAATCCTCCCTTTAGTTAACGGCAAGTTGCAATAATGGCCCTAAATGAATAAACATTATCGATTAAATGGTAACTAAAAAGAGTAACTTCTTCATGTAGGGACATTTTATTAGAAATTCATTTATGTACCACGTATTTTTCATGATTCAATAAATGCTTGCATTACGGTTGCATCATCATCATCTTCCTCCACTCTAATACCATGTGATGTTGATGTCCATTATTAAAGATTCGTCTGAAGTTTGTTCGACACTTACTTTCCTACAAATTTTCTAGGATTTTCATTGTCAACTAGTCCTGTTTATGCAGCAGATATTTTTGGCTTTATTTTGGCATTAATTTACAATTAATTGTTGTGACTCCATCATGTGAGTTTAACACAATTTGCTTTCGATCTTTACTAGTACGGTGGTATTCTACGACCTCGTGGAATCAAAAACACATTGGAAATATACTTTCCACCGCTGAGTTGATCATCAACATTAGTAAACATTTTTCCATTCTTACATCTTTTTAGGTAATAATTATTTGCTGTCCATGTCAGCGAATAACTTTGTTTGTTAAACTCAATAATATTGTTACGCAAAAACAATCGAAACGACCTAATATCGTTTAACAATAAAAACGATAAACAAAAGCTATCAGCTACACATACACACGACACAAATACACACTAACGAATACAATGAACATGATGATTAATAATAGCTACACAAACAACTACAACGAACATGTTACAAGCAAATCATCAACATCGGTATGAAAGAGAAGGGGATAGATACGTAAGCGAACGCAACAACAACCAATGAGAACAAAGTACACAAACAACAATGTAGTCGCTATAGAATTTTCGAGTAAGCGAGAACGCGAACTTTCTTCTTCAAGAACGTTCGATGTACTGTTCGTGTTGGACTATAAAAGGGCAAGACAAACCACGCAACAAGTCAATTAGAATTGAGACAGTTTTGCGTGAAGTTGCGTGTTAACTAATCAGTCGCGGTGTGAAGACAAGTTGCGTGCGAAGTAAAAAGTCGTGGTTCGAAGATATCCGTTGTGAGCAGTATAGCGAATAGTTGTGTGTGAATAATAGTGAACAAGCAATAAATTGTAGTAATTATTGTTGTATTGGTTAAGTGTGAACAGTGGCACATAAGAAAGTGTGGACAATAAAGAGAGTTTAATTAAAATAAGACACATATTTGTTTTTCCTTGTTTTGCAATCAACGAACTCATATCTAAACGTTTTTAAAAAGGTAAAAACGTAACAATATTTAAGATTCGCAGGTGACTCACTAGTAATTACCCTTGCCTTGTTCCACACTATTGGCATGTGACTGCGAGCTGGTCTGCTGCCACAAACTTTTATCAGGCATAACTTCATAGTTTCTCTATACCTCTTTATAATTAAGCAAGAAAAATTCCAATCTTTTGCGAAATATTGGATATTTAATATCCATTTATTTTAATATACATAAATATTAAATTTTTCTCAAAGGCTTCGTAATATACATCCTTTAAATGGCAGGCAAAAATTCTATGTCCTCATCTAAAGCTATATTTATATCCATTAGCTATTCCATGTCGAAGTACAGAACTCATCTTCCAGCTTATATTGATTTCGAACGCATTATAACGGGTGATTTTTTAGCTATTATATTTTTGGCAACACTGGTTTAAACAGCTGACGCACGTTTCGTGTTTTGTTTCACTGTCAAACATCTTCAGTTTGGTCTATAATTTAATCATGAATCGTCTTACAAACGAACAACGCTTGCAAATCATTGAATTTTATTATCAAAATGCGTGCTCTGTTAAGAAAATTCATCGCGCGCTTCTTCCATTTATGGTCAGTTTAATCGACCCACTGAAGCGGCTATTCGGGCTATTGTGACTATGGTTTCAATGACATGTGGTTTCAACAAGACGGTGCCACATGCCATACAGCACGCGTAACAATGGACTTATCGAGAGGCGAGTTCGGTGAACATTTTATTTCACGTTCGGGACCGGTCAATTGGCCGCCTAGATCGTGCGATTTAACGCCTTTAGACTATTTTTTGTAGGGCTATGTTAAAGCTCACGGCTATACAGACAAGCCCGCTTCAATTGACGCATTGGAAGACGACATTGAAGCATTTATTCGTGAGATACCGGCCGAAATGTTGGAAAGAGTATGCCAAAATTGGACTAAGCGGATGGACCATTTCAGGCGCAGTCGCGGTCAAAATTTGCATGAAATAATCTTCAAACATTAAATTATATGGACCGTACTGTCGATTCAAATAAAGATTTCATACATTATTCTGAATTTTATGTGTTTTTTTTTTTGAAAGATTTTCCTATAGCTCTTAAAAAATCACCCATTATATGAGTAACACTCACTGTAAGAAGCAAAATCTATAATAGAAGAATACTTTTATTTAAACTTGCAATGAGTTATTGGAAATAAAAATATTTATGGTCAATGTTTTCTTTACTTTTCTTATTCAAGACTCTAGTCGTTTGCTGTTTAAAAATATTTTTTCTTTCGTTTTGCCACAATTCCTTAATTAATGATGTATGATTTTCAATTTTTCTCTTCCTTTCTTTTTTTTTCTTTTTTTTTGTACGGAAATCAGAAATGTTTTCAAACAAAAACCAAATTTTATTTGGACACAAGAGTGCCCTGGTAGTCTAGTGGGTAGTGTGCTAGACTATAAGCATGAGGGTCGTGGGTTCGATTACCACCAGAGACTCCGGTCTGTGACACTACACGGAGCAATGGTCAAAGTTACTCAGCTCGTATATAATTAAATATAATTTGTAATTGTATTATAATTAATAAATAAATAAAAATAAAAAATATTTGGACACAATTTGACTAATGGAGTAGAATATCAAAAGAAAGAAGAAAAAAAAGTATTTAAAAAGATTCAGTAAAAAAATTTGGAATTTGCATAACAAAATTATGTTATGTTTTGTGTATGGGAGGAAACATGACAAAGCCAAATCAGATTTTGTATTTGAAAATGTATACCTTATGTATACATAATGCATGTGAAAAAACATACAAACAAATTCGAAACTTCATAAAGCAGCACCAAAAAATTCGGAATATCAGTTCTGGTTCATTTACATAAACTGCATGTGTTAGATATACGCTTGCCAATGGTACGGGTACGCAAGAGGCGCTTTCATTAAATTGTTCGATTATCTTTCGTAATCCAACCATACCTGTGTACGTACCAGAGATCAGCAATGAGTATTCAAAACGATGAGTAGATTCGAGTCATACTCAAAATTTCTGATACTTATACGCATTCATAGTTATTTTATTATCATACTCGTACGACTCATATTCAAAGTTTGAAGTACTCATCGTACTCATACTTAACAATACACAAGATGTTGTTGATTTCGACTCTCCTTTACTTAACATTTACAAGAATCGAAAAATAAGTATGATTCTCATACGAATACTGCAATACTCACTAGAAGGTTGTGTGTTTGCTTTGCTTGCTGTCTTTGCTTTTCCTTCTTCTTTGTTTGCAAATGCAACAAAAACTAATGTGATGTTTTTGTAACACAGGCTATTTCACTTACTTGTCTGTTTATATGGGAAACACAAACAAAGACACTCGATTTTGTTTGTGTTTCCCATATAAACAGACAAGCAAGTGAAATAGCCTGTGTTACAAAAACATCACATAAGACTGAAAATTTTGATGAATGATTCGAATCACTCGAATTTGATATTATTATAGATTTTTTATTGATATATTTACTTAGAAACTAATTTAATATTTGTAAAAATAAAAATTAAAATTAGCTTTAATTTCAGTAAGTAAAAATGTATTAAAAATATAATAAAATAAATTTGCTTAAAAAGAAATTTAATATAATAAAAAGTAAATATTATTTCCAGTATTTTTTTACTCGAATAACTTTAAGTCCATTGTTCACCAAGTAAAAATGGATGGGCGGTCCGTCTAAATCGGTCAAGTCAATGACGTCAAATGTTTCGGATTCATTGCCAACCAAATAAGATTGAAATCTTTGTGAAAAATTCAGGTTTACAAATTTCTTACCAACTATTTTTATATTGTCTTCTTTGTATAAAAAATCTACTATTTCATAAATATTTAGGGCATCATCTTTAGTTATAGTGACTATATAATTGATTTTAAACGTTTTTCCACGAAAAACTATTTTATTCGTTCTCTTATACAGATGAAAATCGGTAAAAATTTATTGAATACTTAACTGGTTCAATATTCTGCACTTCTTCAAAATAGAATTCCTGCTGAAAGAATTCGTTATTTAAAACGGAATTGTAAAATCTTAGATAGGAAAATAAACCTTTTTTCATAAACATAAAATCATGTTTACGAACAATATTTCTTCTCCATTCCCTTAGGCCTGCTTTGAATTTAATCAACTCCCCAGTATATTTTTGGTCCACCTTGTTGAATAAATTTTCAACGTCTTTTTTCCATTTCCATTTTTTTAATATGTTTGTTGGTGTAATTCCAAAACTTAAAAGAATGTTGCATGTTTCATCACGGAGCTCCCAGGATTTAAAAATTGGAACAATATCTACATTTTCTGTTAAACTCCTTTGATCGGTCGTTATTCAAAATTTTATTTGTTTTTTATAATACTTTATTTTTGTTGAAATTAAAACAAAAATTTACTTTGTTTTTTTTAAGGAATATATTTATTATTTTTTCCACTTCTTTACTAATGAAATCATTAAGGAATACTCCGTAAAAAAAATTATTAAGTAGCCTAATGAAATCTATAAGGAAAACCTTTTTAAAAAAATTAATTAGGTAGCCCAATGAAATTAATAAGAAATTCTTGTTTTATACAATTTAGAAGAAAACACAATAGAATCAATAAGTTTTTCTCTATTGATTGTATTTTTTGTGGCAAAAATGACGGAATTTGAATAAAAAAAGGGTAAATAACAAGTTTTCTGTTTTAAATGTATGTATGTGCTTTACTTTTTGAAAAAATTAAAAAGATTTATCACATAAAAATAATAAGAAATCTCTACGAAAAAATCTTCGTTTCTTTCTGCTGTAATACTCCTTACTCCAAAAGCGTTTCGTAGAGAAAATCTTCTTGATTTTATTAGGCAGTTTTCGCACTGTGTAAGTATTATAAGTACATACATATTTTTCTAAAGTTATGAATCTAAATGAGTAGGCTTATAAATCAATCATATTTCGAATGTTATGAGTTTGATGTCAACGTTGTACTCGTACTCATTGCAACCTGTACTTATAAATCAACGTTGTAGTGAGTATGAATGAATCAGAGTAGTTGAATTTCAATATTGTTGACTCACTCATACTCAAAATTTCATAAGTACTTATGAGTAACGAAAAACGATTCATTGCTGATCTCTGGTACGTACGTATCTACAATTTTGCAAAATATAGTTCTGACAGCTTCAGGTTCTTATAATTCTTTGTTATTCTCTCAACATATCCACACCAAAAAGTATTTTATTTATTATTTTCTCATTATTTCTCTCATTTTCTTCCTCCAACCCCTGCTACCCATTTATTTATTCATTATTAAACTTCCTCATCATTGTCATTATTTTTTTGTGCTTTCCGAAAGAAAAAATAGAAAATTAGCATAAATACGCTGTTGGAATACAATTTGCAGATGATTTGTTTTATGGTATGTATGTCTGATTACATTAAATTTGATCAAAATCTCATGATTGCTGTCATAATATTCATGTTCACACCAGACAAATATGACATGTCAGCGCTGACAATGAGAGGAGAAAAAATGATGTGTAACAGAGGCTACTTCTTAATATCGAAGTTTATTTACTAAATAGAATATAATCCAGCAACATTAAATTTAAAATTCACAAACAAAAAATTACATTTACGTTGCTTTAGTGTTACTGCATGGTGGTATGATTTCAAGGGGTCTATTTGCTTCGTATCTTTAGTTTTCCAAATAATTTCAACTAAATGTTGAAGTCACCGTAGTCTAGTAGGTAGAATGTTGGTCAGGTCAGACATCAAAACGAAAATATAAAAAAAAAATTATATCTCCGGTGACTTCCTCTCAGCAGATAGATCACAGATTAAAACTGTGTGAGCAAATAAAATTTCCATGAAAAGTTTCTCAAAAATCTGTCGTTCGGAGTCGACTTTAAACTGTAGGTCCCGCCACTTATATGGATAAAATTAACACACACAATATAAATGGTATGAGAAACTAGGTCCATAATCCTGACCCGAAATATTGTAATGACCAATTATGTATGTATGTCAGTGTTGAAGTTCGTCACATGTTGTAAAACATTAATGAAAGTATTTCATTCTACATTCTCTTTAATTTCCCTTAAAAAGGCTTAAAAATTCCCACCCTGCCTATATTACCTCATTTTTAATGTGAACCAATGTTTATTACTGTTGTACAGCCAACTGACTTTTCACATTCCAAACACACAAACGAATTGTTATTATTGGCTTCTATGTATGTAGTATGTACCTCTCTAAAAGCATTTATATTTTTAGAACATAAGAAGCAATTTAAATGCAAAATATTTTCAACTTCCTGTACAATCCTATAAACCTTCTGTTATCGAATATTCGCAACAAACATGTGAGACAACAAAAAAAAAAAAAAGGAAAGAAATAAAAGTGTTGGTGATAAGTATGGTATGACAAGAAATTTGTTTGAATTTTAAAAACCTATTTTCCCTAAAAAAAAAATTTAATTCTTAAATAATTTTTAAATTCGAGTGACTCGGATCATTTAACAAAATTAACGACATTTACAACACAAGAAAAAAGACATATAAGCAATAAAGACAGAGCAGCAAGAAGAGCAAGCACACAACCTTCTAGTGAATATTTTAGTGTTCATACGCGATTCAAACTTGTTCTAAGATTTTTGTAAATATTGAGTTATGGAGAGTCGAAATCAATAACATCATACATGTTGTTAAGTATGAGTATGATGAGCACTTCAAACTTTGAATATGAGTAGAGGTTCCATGATATTAAAATAAGTATGAATGCGTACACAGAAAGAAAAACGGCGTGCTAAAATCAACTTTTCTATTCTCAATTTAAGCCAAAAAACGTGCTTGAAAAATTAAGCCCGTTTTGGCTATTGTTTGCTTAAAACAAGCAAAAAACGGGATTGATGTGAAAAACTAAGCCTTATATTACTAAAATCAACACTAAAAAGCTCAAATCTATCTAAAAAAGTGTAATTTTGACTTATTTGTTATTTGAGTTATGGAATTGTGGGTTTTAAGTTCAAAAGTAAAAGTTTTAATAATTCTCATTTAGTTCAGATGTATTTATACAATATATATCCAACAATATGTCGTATTTTTCGCAAGTTGCATTTCTTAGGTATATGACTTGGATTATTCCGGTCGATGACTTGCATTTTTTTTGTGTAGATGACTTGCATTTTTTTCAAATCAATAGATTTTAGGATTAAATCAAGTACGAGTTCGAGCTTAAATCAAGTTCAAAATTCTTGAAACAAGCTCGTTTTTGGATAAATTTAGGTTTAAATCAAGTTCATTGTGCTCGAATAAAGTACGATTTGCCTAAATTCGATCCCATTTATAAGTTAATCTAGCCTAAATCAACTTTATAATTCTTGAAACAAGTGCGCTTAAGGATTACTTCAACTTCTGATTCTCTTGAATCAAGTACGAATTCGATCTTAAATCAAGAAAAAATATGCTTAAACCAAATACATGATGAGATCACTTTGATCCCAAAAAGGCTTAAATCGCGCTAAAATCAACACTTTTGTACTTGGCTGATTCGGGCTTGATTCAACTCTTTTGTACTTGATTCAAGCCAAACCGTACTTACCGTACTATTGTGACCGATATGGATTGATTCAAGCCCGGATGGCTGGATTCTTTTTTTCAGTGTATAAATATCAGAAATTATGAGTATGATTCGATTCTACTCATCTTTTTGAATACTCATTGCTGATCTCTAATATGAATGTGCATTGATTAGTAGATAAGTTTAATTTGATTTTTGTTTTCTTAGCTTTTTGGCTTTTTCACTAGTGCCTGTATTCTCACGACCACACAACCATGCTTAAACAGTTTCGAAATAAATTCTGCTGATGCTCGTTTCATGCTTAAAGCACTCAAATGAATTTCGTAAATTTAACCGAAAAAAATTTCCATCATATTATCATCATAATTTTCTTAATTTTTTCAACTGTTTCTGGAATAAGGGATGGAAAGCAGCTACCAAATCAAGTTGTATCTTAAGCACATCATCCAGCTACTTTACGGATACAATTTTTTATATTCTCAACGTTGAGTGATTGTTAAACGGAAGGAATGTTTTCTCAATTTTTTTTATGTTTTTAATTCAGAATTTCCAAGCAACTGTTTTAAATTCGTACAACAGCGGAGTATATCCTCATAAGTAATAGTAATAATGGTAATAAAAGAGAAACATCTTCTAGGAAGCCATTGCATTCATAAACTGATTGCCGATTTTTTGGTCCATCATACTTCATCGTTATTATCACCTCATCAACATGGTTTCCGAAAGGGCTGCTCAACAACGACTAATGTGCTTCAGTTAACATCCATGGTAAATGCGGCCTTTTCTCAACAGAAGCAAACTGATGTAATTTTTACGGATTTTAGCAAAGCGTTCGATAAAGTGAATCACAAACTATTGTTCACTAAATTGTATTTAATGGGTGTAAATCATAGGAGTTTAAGATGGCTAGAGTCGTATTTGACTGGTAGAAAGCAGACCGTATGCGTGAACAATAGCTTATCTAAGTATATTTATGTGCTATCTGGTGTTCCTCAGGGCAGCCATCTTGGTCCACTTCTTTTTTCGCTGTTTATAAACGATCTTCCCAACATAATTAATTTTGCCAATATCTTGATGTATGCTGACGATGTAACAGTTTTTCTTTCCTTTAATAATTTCATTGAGCATATGTATCTTCAAAATGATCTCAATAATTTCTTTTTGTGGTGCGAGTACAACATGATGGAGCTGAATATTAAAAAAATGTAAATGTATGCGATTCTCAAGAAATAATTTTATCACGGTTAATTACTTGCTTGGAGGTCATCAATTGGAGAATGTTGACTCTTTTATTGATCTTGGCATCCTATTAGACACAAAATTAAACTTTAATGATCATAAATATCACTTTGTCTGTAAATAAGGCAAGAAGCACTCTTGGCTTCATAAAACGTCGTTGGGCAAAAGAATTTTCTGATCCTTATATTACGAAACAGCTATATGTATCACTTGTCAGACCAATTTTGGAGTATGGATCCATTGTATGGGATCCTCACTATGATGTTTACAGAGAACACATCGAATCTGTGCAGAAACAATTTCTTCTCTTCTGTTTGCGTGGCCTTGGATGGAATTATTTGGATATGCCTCCATATACTAGCAGACTGGCATTAATAAAACTGCCTACCCTTAAGAGCCGTCGAACGATGTTAAATATATCCTTTTTGTTTAACCTGATCAATGGTAATATTTGCTGTGAATTTCTGTTAAGATCGGTTAAATTCAATATTCCTTATCGTAACTTCCGCTGTTATAATCATATTTATATTCATTTCTGCAGAACTAATTATGCTGTTGCTGATCCATTAACAAGAATTTGCCGTCAATTTAATTATTTGTCAGATTTTGTTGATTTTTCTTTAAATTCTTGCGTTATAAAACGGAATATTATTGTATTTCTCAATTCTTAACTTTTCCTATTTTTATTGTAATAATTACGTTATTTTTGAAGAAACTGTTTGTAATTGTTTATTTAATTTTAATTTTATTCGTACCTATTTTTGTTATTAGCAGTGGTGTTGTGCTAATTTTTTTTTTTTACCGGAACGCGGGCTGATCCCGGGTAGGCGGCCGCTCTGTGCGATCTCATGTCCCAAATTTAACGACGGGGGCGATTTTCCATGATAATCCTGGCGGCGGCGTTTTTTTTTAGGGCTCATGTCCCAAATTTGACGACGGGGGAGGGAGATTTTCCCCAATTTTCGCCCGTCGCCAGAATCGGCCCTGTATATAGCATAAAAGGAAAGGAAACGAAAATCATTACGAAACCCATTCACGGTTCGGAAAAACAAGCCCGTTCGTTCCGGGTTTTGTTCCGGTTCGGTTCAAACCCTTGTTTATAAAAATACATATAAAAATTCGTCAAAAATTAGAAAAAAAAAATCAGCAATTCTTTTTAATTTTTTTTTTTTTTAAACGTCAGCCAATTCTCGTTATCAGAAATCATCTTTAGTTCCGGAACGCGTTCCTGTCCAAAAAGGAAGTACCGGAATGACGTTCCGGAGCGTTCCGGCTCGACAACACCACTGGTGATTAGTCAGTAAGGAATTTGTCCATTGACTTAATTAAATAAATAAAAATGTTTTTTTTTTTAGAATTTTTATTTTTTCAAATAATAAAAGTTTTAAGCACATTTTTTGTTTTTAGGTATTTATTCGTATGTTAATATTTTGACGTGCTGTATTCTTTTTTTTTTACACTGTAGGTTTTCATTCTAAAAATGTAACTTTTTATGAGACCCATAAATATTTTTAAAGCTTTAACCACCGCTTTTGGGAGTTTGCTTTTAGTTCTGTTGGGTTGAGTTGTGTTGCTGCCTTTTGTTAACGAGGCAATAAAATTATAATGTTTAAAGTTTTTCGCATTTAATTTGTTAACATCGTTTTGTTTAACTCATTTGCATACGCACCGTACCACCATATATAGGAACCATATACAGGAAGAAAACCAAAGATGGCAGGCAGTAATGAATTTAATGACTGTTTAATAGGAAAAAATTTATTATTTTGCAGCACTTCAGCAAGACTTTCATTAGTATTTGGCTATATTGAGGACTTTAGGTGGTACTCAAAAAACAAGGCTTTAATTACTTATGCCAGTCCATTAGTTAAATAATTATGATCACTTAAACGTCATACATTAATGCGATAATGAGTTTCAAAAAGTGTTAACAGGCACTTGTAATTTCGATAAATAGAAAATGTTAATAAATTAATTGAAATTGTCTATGAAAAGCTCTTCAGTAGACTTTCCTGGATTTGATTTTGTACGCTCTTAACTTCTTAGCACCTGCATAATGCACTGCCTTCTTAGGGATGTTACCCTTGATTCAAAAATCAAGTCAATCAGTCAATCGAATACACGAAATTGTATGAAATTCACTGCGTTGAGAAATAACAATAAATGCCTCAACGCCCATGATTATACAATATAAACCTTGAATGGAGTTGACAAAATCTCTGTTTAATTAAAAGTAGTTTAGTTCGCTGTACTCTAGTAGGTAGTGTGTTGGCTTATTAGACGTAAAGCCAGGCTTCAAACCCCAGGTCAGACATCAAAACTAAATACAAAAAAGTATTTCTGCGGCGACTTCCTCTCAGCAGATTTCTGGTAAAAACTCTGAGGGTAAATAAAATTGCTATGAAAAGTTTCTCAAAAATCTGTCGTTCGGAGTTAACTTTAAACTGTAGGTCCCGCCATTCATCTATAAAATAAATAATTGTGAGAAACTAGGTCCATAATCTTAACTGAAGTTGAAAAAAATGAAATACAAAAAAAATTTATTTAATTTCTAACACCTGCATTATATCCTTGACTACGAATGAGGTTTTTCCCTTTTACAACCAAAGAAAAAATGTTTATTTCATTACATTGCGCGAGTAATTTTCAAATATTTGCACACACAAAAAATTATAAAACCACATTAGTACACATCGTTGACACCCGTTATATTCAGATATTAAACAGGCCAGACAGACTATGTTATGACAGAAATATTAAAAATTATTTCGTTGAAAAAGTAGAAGATTGTAATAATAATTAGCTTATCTGTGTCCTATCCACCTGTGAACTAAGCTGTAGAAATTTAAACGAAAACAATTATTCAGAGACATACGATAAATGCCATTATACCCCATTTACACTACAGCGAAATCTAGTACTTATTAGATTTCCAGCCAAATCTAGTTGTTTTTAACTAGATTTCCCATACAAAACAAAATCTAATTATTTAGTAGATTTCGGCAAAATCTACTCAAAATCTATTAAAAATAGAAATGCAACTATGTGTTTTGGCAAATAGTGCTTAAAAATACAACGATTCGCAGGAAAAATGACAGGAAAAATGACCCATCCCATTCTGCTAAAGGGTCCGCCAAATAACTTTTTTTTTTTTGAAAATGCTTTAAAAAAAAAACTACTGAATATTTTCTCAAATTTCTTTTTTTATTTGAAAGTACAATTCTTGCTGTTAATAATGGAAAATAAATGATTATGCGTTTTCGCTTCGCTAAGTGGGCCTGCGATCGACTTACAGAAGATGCCGATTTTGGCAAAAAAAAAATCATCTTTTCAGATGAAGCTCATTTTGATCTTGGCGGGTATGTAAACAAGCAAAATTGTCGCATTTGGGGCACAGAAAACCCGCACGCATACATTGAAAAGCCGACGCACCCAAAACGAGTCACTGTTTGGTGCGGATTTTGGTCCAGAGGCATAATTGGGCCACCTCGGAGCTGCGATTTGACACCGTTGGACTTTTATTTGTGGGGTGCCGTCAAAGATAAGTGTTACGCAGACAAGCCAGAGACAATTGGCGCTTTAATGGACAATATTCGTGAAGCCATTGGTGAAATACAGCTGCACACAATCGATAATGTGCTTAAAAATTGGACCGATCGTATAGGCTATTGCATGGCCGGCCAGGCAGCCATTTGAATGAAATTATTTTCCATTATTAACCGGGATAATTGTACTTTCAAATAAAGAAATAAATTTGAGAAAATATTCAGTAGTTTTTTTTAAAGCATTTTCAAAAAAAAAAAGTTATTTGGCGGACCCTTTATTTAGCAATTTTATGTAGTAATACATTTGCATTATTTTTTTAATCTTATATTCTACAAATGCTGACGTTTTTTCTTGCACCAACATTATTTCTGATTGAATCTTATTTGGTCTTGATGAAAACGATACTAAATGTCCTATATTTTTCATTTTAGTTTGGTATTTAACTAAATTTGGAAATATTATTATTTTCTTTTAAATTTCAGTCAGCTGTTTTTGTTATTAAAATGAAATCTTGCTACTGTCAAATAAATCCAGTGTAAACGATCTAGATTTTGAGCAAGATTTGAAACCTAATCTACTAGATTTCGCTGTAGTGTAAATGGGCTATTAGAAAATAATGTTAAAAAAATGTTAATTTGAAAAAAAAATATAAAATGTGTTGATAGAGCAACGTGTGACAAACTAAATGGAAAATTAATTATTTTCCCATTAAATGCAGTCACAATAAACACAAAAATTTCTCATCACAGTTTTCAAATACAATTAAAAAATTAAGAGCCTCTAATACGCCACGAAATTCTTAAAAATAATCCATCAAAAAAAAAAAAAACCCCTAAACCGTGCTATCCATTAGAAAGATTTTCTTCGAGGACGTTATTTAAAAACAATCCTGTAGATTATCCATCTGATTAACAGGACTTAGATAAAGTAGATAAAGGAGATGTTTTATGAAAGTCGTATGTTTTTCAGAGATAAGAACAATAAATAACTGCATATAGTCTTGCATAGCTTTAATGCCAAAGATGCAGTACGCAATGGTAGGTCAGATATCGAAAATATCAATAAAACCATCAAAATCAGCTGTATATTCTGCTTTGCCTACATAGGAACGCGAAAAGATATTTAGATAGATAGCTTCAAAAAATCTTGATATTAAATAAGCTCTGAGGATACTTCGAGTTTAAAACAACACCCCTTGAACCGAATAGCGAATAGCTTACAAGCATTCACATTTCATTGTGATGTTAACCAGATTAATAAGTTATGTTACTTTAAATTAGCGGCCACGTTAAGTCTACCATGCTTTAGTTCTATCACAGATTTTCGTTATGCCTGTGCTGTACTGTACTGTATATCAATAATTCTGCTAGTTTTATATGACTAGCGATTCACACGATTAACCAAAAAGCACAGTATGGCACTATTAGTCTAATGCGTTAAGAAACCCCAACGATTTGAAAATATTAATCAGGATCAATTCACATTAGAGCCCAGATCTAGTGCCATTTGTCCCAGTTATTTAAGAAAACAATTTAACTTTAAAAAAAATGTTTCGAATATTTGTATTCAAACGATTTTTAGTGTAGAAACTTTGAATTGAAGAGAACCAATTATTATTTCTTAGTTTACGGACGAAGATAAAACATGGTATTCGATTATATTTTTTACGTAAAGATTGGTCGTATTTACTATGTACATAAATACCACAAATGTATTTCCATATGCTGGAAAAGAAATTGTTAAAAACCTTTGCATACTATCAAGAATTTTTAGGTTAATTGAGAAACTCTCTTAAACAACTTATCATCATCAAGGTGGCTGATGCCTTCTCATTAAAAGACAACGAAACGAAATATTCAAACCGACAAAGTCGCCGTGGTCTAGTAGGTAGTGTGCTGGCTTATTAGACGTAAAAGCCAGGGTTCGAGTCCCAGGCCAGACATCAAAAATAAATACAAAAAGTATTTTTTCGGCGATTTCTTCTCAGTTTCTCAAAAAAATCTGTCGTTCGGAGTCGACTTTAAACTGTAGGTCCCGCCACTTATGTATAAAAATTAACACACGCAACATAAGTGGTGTGAGAAACTGCGGGCTTCTTGGGGACGATTGCTGTAGACTGTCTAATGGTGAAGGTATAGCACTGGCAATTTTATAGTCACCTAGCAGCAACTCATTTCCTTGCAGTTCGCATCTTCCCCCTTTCCACCTTTCCTAAAAACCTGCACGATGCACTGCATGAGTAGGGGCCATCCCCTGAGTGCTGGTTTCATAAAAAAAAAAAAAAAAAAAGTTTACGTGCCAGGCAGTGACAATATGCGACTTGATTTTCTTATCAATATATTCAATTTTCATTACGAATAATGTTGCAACATACATCACATGTATTGAGTATCATACACACGTACATACATACATATATCTATCGAGTTGGCATTCAAGAGCGTTCATCATTAATTTAATTTATTTCAGCTGCTTCCTTGTAATTACCTTTGGCTCCTGTATGTGTACACTAAAATGTATGTATGAATGTAAAATAAGGATAATAAAACGGAAAATCAAACTCTGATCCTTTTTCCCAATTAGTTGGAAACTTTTAAGTCACTTGAACTTAATAAGATGGTGTACACTGTAGAGGATAGAAATTGCTCTCAACGTTTGACGATCAAAAGACTAAAGGAGGAATAAAACTAATTTCTAAGGTAATGAATAATTGCATATCCTAAACTCCTATAAGTACTTAACTTGAGACGTTTTTTTTTTTCTTCGATTAAAATAAAGTCTGTCAGCGCTACAATAGAGAATTGTAAGATGAAAATTTCTTAACAAAAATCTTTACTGATACAGAATTTAATAAAATATTTCAAGGCGTTTATAAAAGGAGAGAGCAAAAAAGAAATTTCATTTAAATTTAATTATTCACTTATGTTTCCACACAATGTTTATTAAACATCTGGTTTCTTGGAAACTTAATAGTCTTCATATTTAATTTTTCTACCTCCAAATTACTCACTTAAGTGCGCCACTATTATCATTAAAAATGTTATGACTAAAACTCTCATAATGACTTTCTTATACAATAATGTTGTTTGCCACGTTTTCATGGTGACAATGTGGCCAGAAATGTAATAAAATATGTTACAAAAATTTTCTTTAAATTGCACAATCTCTTAATAAACAATTAAGCTGATAGAAAAAAATTTATATACAGTTTCAAAAATTTCCTTTTAATTCTAATAATTTTTAATGAAAAATGTCTGTGGGATAGATTGTTATGTTCACATCACTTTCATGTCTTCTTTCTCATTCTACATAACATAAGTGGTGTAAGAAGCTGTGTCATAAACCTAACTAAACTTACTAACTTGTAGTTGCAAAATTAAGTAAGTTAAATAAGTAAACTCTCTGAGTACAACTAATTACAATGAAAAAACCACTCAAGGCATTCATTCTGACTAAATATTTGAAATAGCCAATAACGTCTGCATATACCTCCAATTTTTGAAAATACAACAATTACACGGCATGTATATTACATTCTACTTGTCAAATTACCCACTGGAAAGTGTGAATATGTAGTTAAAGAGAACGTAACAATTTCTTAGAACCACGATTTTACCCTTAATTGCTTAAAGCTTCAAATGTTTTCTTAAAGAAAGAAAGCAAACAATAAGAATAATTTTAAACAGCATGCTCGCCCAAATACAAACCCGCCAAGATGAAAATTATCACAGACAGCAGAAAAGGAAAAATTGAATAATCATTACCCACCACTAGCAACACTTCCATTCTAGACTCTCTTTCACTCACTCTCTTTTTCACTTTCTATTGCTCTTTATCATTTATTCGTACTACATTGTAATACAAACACCATAAACATTAAGATGCACAAACACAATTTTAAAATTTCTTTTACAAACACAATTACACAGTTACACTAGTTGATACAAAGAGTGTTTATGGGAAGTGAAACAGATACACGAGTGCTCGCCAAAGCAACATGAGAAGGAGACGAAGAGAAATCATTGCCGAGAATGAAACCAAAGACTATAAATATATGAAGATGTTGCACTGCCATACATTGTACTGCCAGTGCCAAATTTTTCGATGGCAGTACGGCTACTGCCACTTATTGTACTCAGAGAATTTATTATACTCAGAGAACGTATTGTTCTCTTCTCTAAGCAATTTATTCTCGTATGCGTGTATACGTGTGTGCAATCTGGTACCACGAGTGTCAGGAGCCCCAGAGACTTGTCTCTGCCTGGCAATTGGTGAGGCCCCCTTTTGGGAGCACGTGGTGGCTGTGGTTTGGACCTAAATCGCGGGGAGTGCGCGATAGTACGGTGTGGCGTTACACTCTTAACGCATTAAAGGAGTTTAGATGGTCTCCGACCCCTAAACAAGAGGGAGTCCAAATTAGCATGGCTTCGAATTGGTAACTACATATGGTGATGTGATGCGTGAACACGGCACGCGATTGCATTCACCCACATATTGGTGACGTGATACATGACAGACATGTATCACCCACATGTGATGATGTTGCACGTGGCACAGCACGTTGACGCATCATTGTGTGAGGGGGCGTTGGTGGACGCATTGTATCTCACTTGTGTTTCAGACACAGTGGGGTATGCCTGAAGGCGAGACTCACATTAAACTGTAACTCATTTGTATACGTGTGTGCATGAATGTAAATATTACAAAATATATACACTAAATTAAAGGTATTCAAATAGTTTAACTAATAAAATAAAAATATTTCACTAGCTCTGCCAAATTCTTAAAAAAAAAGTAAAATAAAGGCCTGGAAAAATAATAGGGACACTTAAATTTTTCAATATATTCTTATATTTTTAATTATTTTTCCATAAATATTACATAATATATACACTAAATTAAAGGTATTGAAATAGTTTAACTAATAAAATAAAAATATTTCACTAGCTCTGCCAAATTCTTAAAAAAATTGTAAAATAAAGGCCTGGAAAAATAATAGGGACACTTAAATTTTTCTATATATTCTTATATCTTTAATTATTTTTCCATAAAGATTACAAAGTATATACATTAAATTAAAGGCATTCAAATAGTTTAACTGAAAAAATAAAAATATTTGACCAGTTCTGCCAAATTCTTAAAAAAATTGTGAAGTAAAGGCCTGGAAATTTAATAGGGACACTTAAACTTTTCAATATATTCTTATATTTTTAATTATTTTTCCATAAAGATTACAAAGTATATACATTAAATTAAAGGCATTCAAATAGTTTAACTGATAAAATAAAAATATTTGACCAGTTCTGCCAAATTCTTAAAAAAATTGTAAAATAAAGGCCTGGAAATTTAATAGGGACACTTAAACTTTTCAATATATTCTTATATTTTTAATTATTTTTAAATACAGATTACAAAGTATATACATTAAATTAAAGGCATTGAAATAGTTTAACTGATAAAATAAAAATATTTGACCAGTTCTGCCAAATTCTTAAAAAAAATTGTGAAATAAAGGCCTGGAAATTTAATAGGGACACTTAAACTTTTCAATATATTCTTATATTTTTAATTATTTTTCGATAAATCTTACAAAGTATATACATTAAATTAAAGGCATTGAAATAGTTTAACTGATAAAATAAAAATATTTGACCAGTTCTGCCAAATTCTTAAAAAAAATTGTGAAATAAAGGCCTGGAAATTTAATAGGGACACTTCAACTTTTCAATATATTCTTATATTTTTAATTATTTTTCGATAAATCTTACAAAGTATATACATTAAATTAAAGGCATTGAAATAGTTTAACTGATAAAATAAAAATATTTGACCAGTTCTGCCAAATTCTTAAAAAAAAATTGTAAAATAAAGGCCTGGAAATTTAATAGGGACACTTAAACTTTTCAATATATTGTTACGTTTTTACCTTTTAAAAACGTTAAAAATATGAGCTCGTAGATTGCAAATAAAATAAAAATAAATCTGTGTTTAATTTTAATTCAATTCTTTATTTTCTGCACAACCTTCGTGCCACTGTTCGACTTATTCTACGCATACAATGATAATTTCCACAATACGTGCTTGTTCTTGATATTTCTCTGCTTATAACCTTTTTTATAAGCAACAACAACACTTGTTAGTTATTCTTCTTTGCTCACAACCTTTTTTGTAAGCACCACACTAACAACTATTTTCTTCACGCAACTTGTCTGCACACAAGTCTGGCTGGATTATAACTCGATCTCGTCACTTCGCACACCACTGGTTGAATTCTCACTCAATTCAACGCGACGTCGTCACACGACTAACTTCACTCGTACTCCGAGAATAACGTGTCTTCATACACGACTGACTGAATTCTAACTGAATCATCATTGCTCGCTTTATCTTGCCTTTTATATCACTCGATCAACAGTGTGATGAATGCCCTTGAAGGATGATGACGACCTTCGGGAACAATCCAAAAATGTAAACAACTTGATTCCATTTTTGTTGTTCGTGTATCTTATTTACTTTCGTCCAGGCAGAGTTGTTGTTGTTTTGTTTCTTTGTCTTTCTGCTATATTTCTTTTATACGCAGTCGTTGTTGCTATATTTGATTATTCATCGATTTTGTAAACAAGCCCTGTTGTTTTTGTTGCTATATGCTTACTCATTCGTTGATCACGTGAACAACTGCATGGTTTTGTTTTTGGAGCTTATGTTTTTATGCGTGATCAACTCCATTGTGTTGTTTTTGGAGCTTTTGCTTATTATTTTAACAACACCATTTCCATTTTCGTAACACTGCCGCCCACTTAAGCCTGTTCGTCCCGAATAGGCTCATTATCTCCTTTCCCGTAAATAACCTTGGCGGTTGATCTAGCTGTGGGATCATGCATCGCAGATGGATACGCCAGTAGAAACCTCGGAATGTGTTCACCGCAATCCTTTTGCTGCTCGCTCACTACGTTTTTCAAGTATTCCTCCAGGCTTCGACCAAATTGTACTACCATTCCGTATGACTCACACATTCCCTTGGATACGGCTGGCTCGAACTTCTGCCTCGGAGTGTAGCTCTATTGGCACATGGTAGCAGCATTCCCAGTGGCGCACAAAAACCTTTTCTATTGTGTTCGCATCTTGATTGGGTATGGCATACACTTCCGGCCATTAGCTGAAGTAATCCGTCTCGACGAGAATATACCGGTTTCTGGCAATACAAAGGACCTGCTGTTGTTATTCGCTCCAAAAGTGCGTCCGACTTATATCGTGCAGCTGACCTCGACTTCGCTTTACTGGGGATCTTGCCTCTAGGAAACCAGCACTTGCCCCGCTGATGATGATGATGGCTGGTCTCCCGCCCGTTTGATGGTGAATCGGATCTTGACCTTCCTCGTGGCGCGTTCCAGTTTCTTCGGGACGTGACCGCTCTTTCCACAATTGAGACGCCTCAGCTTGACTTTTCGTCCGGCTTCTGCCACAACTTGCCTTAACAGCTTTTTAAATCTATGCAAAAGGCGTCCTTTTTCCTTCCCGATTTCCACTCCTCGCACTTTTCTCGCTTGTGCTGTAGAAATCGTGCCAACGGTCTCATGGGCTAATAAGAAGGCCACGGTCTCTTCAAAGATGGTCTCTCGTGCAGTCCACACCGCCAATCCGACATCATCGGCGCGTATACCGTTTACACACGCCACGTAGAGATGTCAATTATCCGGACTTTCTGGTATCCGGATATCAAATAGCTTAAACATGAAATATCCGGATATCCGGATACTATTCGGATATTTGCCATTTCTGAAATTTAGAAAAAAAAATCAAAATATTTTAGTTTTTAAGTTCATTTTATTTAATTCAAGAAAAAGAAAGTATATTATATAAAAAAAAAAAAACAATATAGTTTTATGATTTAATTAAATTAATATAGTTTTATTATTTTTAATCATTATTAATTTATTATTCATTATTGAAATAATATTTCAAGAATATCAAAGCGTTCAACAATGGAAACTGAAGTCTACTTCTTAATTTTGTTGAAAATGTACCAGCCACCGAGAAAACTCTCTCACTGCTAGTGGAGGTTGGTTGAATCGTATTAAGAGCATTCAAAAGTTTTTCAAAGTTGTGAGTTAGTTTTCCATTGCCTTCAAGAAGTTTAAATTCTTTTTGTAAAGAGTCAAAATTATTTTTTTGAAATTTTGTTGGATTTTCACTGCTCATGGAAGCTATAGATTTTTTCAATTCCATAACCAATGTAATCGGTTCGCAAATTTCATCCTCAGATCCGGACGAAGACACATGATTTTCATCTTCTGGAATTGCATACAATCGACTCATTGTATCTTTTGCATAGGCATAGATTGCTGGTTTCGAAGCATATGTAATATCATCAAAATTATCATCTCGGGAGATTGATGAATTTTTTTGAAACGATAAAAATTTACTTTTTCGAAAATCAAATATCCGGATAATTGATTCAAAATATCCGGATTTCGAATTATCCGTAATTCAGAAAATATCCGGATAGTTCAAACCGAATATTATCCGAATTGCCATCCCTAACGCCACGGTCTTACCAGTGTCTACCAGTAGACGGTTTCCTTCCTGGTATGTGGGCTGCACTAATTTGTCGTCCTTCACTACAAGGGCTTGCAGTGACTCACCACCCTTTTGCGCACAGTACCCCAACTCCATAGGGTACAGTTCTCTTTCGTGCTCGTCGCCAAATTCACGCTGTAACGCCACCATTAAATCACTATAGTTGTTTCTGCGGCTGGCTGGCATGTTTACTAGAGTCTCAGCGGCGACACCTTTCAACGCCAAAACCAGTTCCAATGCCCTCTCCTCATCGTCCCATCCGTTTCTGTCTGCTTCCGTCTCGAATTGGACTTTAAATACGGATAGGGGTGAGCTACCATCAAAGCAAGGTGCTTCTATCCTGCCGGTACCTTCTGATTCGGCTTGTACTGCTTCCGGTCGCAGGCTCTTCTCTTCCATCATGATGAGTTTGCCCTCCACGGACTCTTCCAAGTTACTTACTTCCGTGTCAACGGCCTCTTCTACACTTGACACCTCTTCGGCGACACTTATAACTCTTCCGCCGAATGACTCAATTATTTCATCTAGCGTCTCATCATACGCATCTAGTTTGTCTTCAAGTTTTGCAAATAGCTTTTTGTTCTCTTCCTGCGCTTTCTGGTTATCGGCTCTAGAAGCTTCGAATAGCTTTTTGTTCTCTTCCTGCGCTTTCTGGTTTTCGGCTCTAGAGGTTTCCAATAGCTTTTTATTCTCTTCCTGCATTTCTCGCATTTGTTCCATTAGTGCGGCTAGCACCGAACTCATGTCCAGACCGCTGGGGGTTGCAGGAGCCTGTAACTCACGTTCCTCTTCGTCTTCGAAGTCGTAAGTGTCTACATCAATTCCCTGATGCAGCAGCTCTTCCCTTAACCGCCTTTGTAGTTCATTCTTCGTGCCCGCTGTTGGTAGCGCTAATTTAGCCAATTCTTGTCTGAGCCGCTCCACTCTTAACTCGGCGAGTTTCATCTTGATTTATTTTTATTTTTTAAATTTTGCAATCCCACTTCTGACACCAATTGTTACGTTTTTACCTTTTAAAAACGTTAAAAATATGAGCTCGTAGATTGCAAATAAAATAAAAATAAATCTGTGTTTAATTTTAATTCAATTCTTTATTTTCTGCACAACCTTCGTGCCACTGTTCGACTTATTCTACGCATACAATGATAATTTCCACAATACGTGCTTGTTCTTGATATTTCTCTGCTTATAACCTTTTTTATAAGCAACAACAACACTTGTTAGTTATTCTTCTTTGCTCACAACCTTTTTTGTAAGCACCACACTAACAACTATTTTCTTCACGCAACTTGTCTGCACACAAGTCTGGCTGGATTATAACTCGATCTCGTCACTTCGCACACCACTGGTTGAATTCTCACTCAATTCAACGCGACGTCGTCACACGACTAACTTCACTCGTACTCCGAGAATAACGTGTCTTCATACACGACTGACTGAATTCTAACTGAATCATCATTGCTCGCTTTATCTTGCCTTTTATATCACTCGATCAACAGTGTGATGAATGCCCTTGAAGGATGATGACGACCTTCGGGAACAATCCAAAAATGTAAACAACTTGATTCCATTTTTGTTGTTCGTGTATCTTATTTACTTTCGTCCAGGCAGAGTTGTTGTTGTTTTGTTTCTTTGTCTTTCTGCTATATTTCTTTTATACGCAGTCGTTGTTGCTATATTTGATTATTCATCGATTTTGTAAACAAGCCCTGTTGTTTTTGTTGCTATATGCTTACTCATTCGTTGATCACGTGAACAACTGCATGGTTTTGTTTTTAGAGCTTATGTTTTTATGCGTGATCAACTCCATTGTGTTGTTTTTGGAGCTTTTGCTTATTATTTTAACAACACCATTTCCATTTTCGTAACAATATTCTTATATTTTTAATTATTTTTCGATAAATCTTACAAAGTATATACATTAAATTAAAGGCATTGAAATAGTTTAACTGATAATATAAAAAAATTTGACCAGTTCTGCCAAATTCTTAAAAAAAATTGTAAAATAAAGGCCTGGAAATTTAATAGGGACACTTCAACTTTTCAATATATTCTTATATTTTTAATTATTTTTCGATAAATCTTACAAAGTATATACATTAAATTAAAGGCATTGAAATAGTTTAACTGATAAAATAAAAATATTTGACCAGTTCTGCCAAATTCTTAAAAAAATTGTGAAATAAAGGCCTGGAAATTTAATAGGGACACTTCAACTTTTCAATATATTCTTATATTTTTAATTATTTTTCGATAAATCTTACAAAGTATATACATTAAATTAAAGGCATTGAAATAGTTTAACTGATAAAATAAAAATATTGGACCAGTTCTGCCAAATTCTTAAAAAAAAATTGTAAAATAAAGGCCTGGAAATTTAATAGGGACACTTAAACTTTTCAATATATTCTTATATTTTTAATTATTTTTCCATAAATATTACAAAGTATATACATTAAATTAAAGGCATTCAAATAGTTTTACTGATAAAATAAAAATATTTGACCAGTTCTGCCAAATTCTTAAAAAAATTGTAAAATAAAGGCCTGGAAATTTAATAGGGACACTTAAACTTTTCAATATATTCTTATATTTTTAATTATTTTTCCATAAATATTACAAAGTATATACATTAAATTAAAGGCATTCAAATAGTTTTACTGATAAAATAAAAATATTTGACCAGTTCTGCCAAATTCTTAAAAAAATTGTAAAATAAAGGCCTGGAAATTTAATAGGGACACTTAAACTTTTCAATATATTCTTATATTTTTAATTATTTTTCCATAAATCTTACAAAGTATATACATTAAATTAAAGGCATTGAAATAGTTTAACTGATAAAATAAAAATATTTGACCAGTTCTGCCAAATTCTTAAAAAAATTGTAAAATAAAGGCCTGGAAATTTAATAGGGACACTTAAACTTTTCTATATATTCTTATATCTTTAATTATTTTTCCATAAATCTTACAAAGTATATACATTAAATTAAAGGCATTGAAATAGTTTAACTGATAAAATAAAAATATTTGACCAGTTCTGCCAAATTCTTAAAAAAATTGTGAAATAAAGGCCTGGAAATTTAATAGGGACACTTAAACTTTTCAATATATTCTTATATTTTTAATTATTTTTCCATAAATATTACAAAGTATATACATTAAATTAAAGGCATTCAAATAGTTTTACTGATAAAATAAAAATATTTGACCAGTTCTGCCAAATTCTTAAAAAAATTGTAAAATAAAGGCCTGGAAATTTAATAGGGACACTTAAACTTTTCAATATATTCTTATATTTTTAATTATTTTTCCATAAATATTACAAAGTATATACATTAAATTAAAGGCATTCAAATAGTTTTACTGATAAAATAAAAATATTTGACCAGTTCTGCCAAATTCTTAAAAAAATTGTAAAATAAAGGCCTGGAAATTTAATAGGGACACTTAAACTTTTCAATATATTCTTATATTTTTAATTATTTTTCCATAAATCTTACAAAGTATATACATTAAATTAAAGGCATTCAAATAGTTTAACTAATAAAATAAAAATATTTGACCAGTTCTGCCAAATTCTTAAAAAAATTGTGAAATAAAGGCCTGGAAATTTAATAGGGACACTTAAACTTTTCTATATATTCTTATATCTTTAATTATTTTTCCATACAGATTACAAAGTATATACATTAAATTAAAGGCATTCAAATAGTTTAACTGAAAAAATAAAAATATTTGACCAGTTCTGCCAAATTCTTAAAAAAATTGTAAAATAAAGGCCTGGAAATTTAATAGGGACACTTAAACTTTTCAATATATTCTTATATTTTTAATTATTTTTCCATACAGATTACAAAGTATATACATTAAATTAAAGGCATTCAAATAGTTTAACTGATAAAATAAAAATATTTGACCAGTTCTGCCAAATTCTTAAAAAAATTGTAAAATAAAGGCCTGGAAATTTAATAGGGACACTTAAACTTTTCTATATATTCTTATATCTTTAATTATTTTTCCATACAGATTACAAAGTATATACATTAAATTAAAGGCATTCAAATAGTTTAACTGATAAAATAAAAATATTTGACCAGTTCTGCCAAATTCTTAAAAAAATTGTGAAATAAAGGCCTGGAAATTTAATAGGGACACTTAAACTTTTCAATATATTCTTATATTTTTAATTATTTTTCCATAAATCTTACAAAGTATATACATTAAATTAAAGGCATTCAAATAGTTTAACTGATAAAATAAAAATATTTGACCAGTTCTGCCAAATTCTTAAACAAATTGTGAAATAAAGGCCTGGAAATTTAATAGGGACACTTAAACTTTTCAATATATTCTTATATTTTTAATTATTTTTCCATAAATCTTACAAAGTATATACATTAAATTAAAGGCATTCAAATAGTTTAACTGATAAAATAAAAATATTTGACCAGTTCTGCCAAATTCTTAAAAAAATTGTGAAATAAAGGCCTGGAAATTTAATAGGGACACTTAAACTTTTCAATATATTCTTATATTTTTAATTATTTTTTAATCAAGATTACAAAGTATATACATTAAATTAAAGGCATTCAAATAGTTTAACTGAAAAAATAAAAACATTTGACCAGTTCTGCCAAATTCTTAAAAAAATTGTGAAATAAAGGCCTGGAAATTTAATAGGGATACTTAAACTTTTCAATATATTCTTATATTTTTAATTATTTTTCCATAAATATTACAAAGTATATACATTAAATTAAAGGCATTCAAATAGTTTAACTGATAAAATAAAAATATTTGACCAGTTCTGCCAAATTCTTAAAAAAATTGTGAAATAAAGGCCTGGAAATTTAATAGGGACACTTAAACTTTTCAATATATTCTTATATCTTTAATTATTTTTCCATACAGATTACAAAGTATATACATTAAATTAAAGGCATTCAAATAGTTTAACTGATAAAATAAAAATATTTGACCAGTTCTGCCAAATTCTTAAAAAAATTGTGAAATAAAGGCCTGGAAATTTAATAGGGACACTTAAACTTTTCAATATATTCTTATATCTTTAATTATTTTTCCATAAAGATTACAAAGTATATACATTAAATTAAAGGCATTCAAATAGTTTAACTGATAAAATAAAAATATTTGACCAGTTCTGCCAAATTCTTAAAAAAATTGTAAAATAAAGGCCTGGAAATTTAATAGGGACACTTAAACTTTTCAATATATTCTTATATTTTTAATTATTTTTCCACAAATATTACAAAGTATATACATTAAATTAAAGGCATTCAAATAGTTTTACTGATAAAATAAAAATATTTGACCAGTTCTGCCAAATTCTTAAAAAAATTTTAAAATAAAGGCCTGGAAATTTAATAGGGACACTTAAACTTTTCAATATATTCTTATATTTTTAATTATTTTTCCATAAATATTACAAAGTATATACATTAAATTAAAGGCATTGAAATAGTTTAACTGATAAAATAAAAATATTTGACCAGTTCTGCCAAATTCTTAAAAAAATTGTGAAATAAAGGCCTGGAAATTTAATAGGGACACTTAAACTTTTCAATATATTCTTATATTTTTAATTATTTTTCCATAAATATTACAAAGTATATACATTAAATTAAAGGCATTCAAATAGTTTAACTGATAAAATAAAAATATTTGACCAGTTCTGCCAAATTCTTAAAAAAATTGTAAAATAAAGGCCTGGAAATTTAATAGGGACACTTAAACTTTTCTATATATTCTTATATTTTTAATTATTTTTCCATAAATATTACAAAGTATATACATTAAATTAAAGGCATTCAAATAGTTTAACTGATAAAATAAAAATATTTGACCAGTTCTGCCAAATTCTTAAAAAAATTGTAAAATAAAGGCCTGGAAATTTAATAGGGACACTTAAACTTTTCAATATATTCTTATATTTTTAATTATTTTTCCATAAATATTACAAAGTATATACATTAAATTAAAGGCATTCAAATAGTTTAACTGATAAAATAAAAATATTTGACCAGTTCTGCCAAATTCTTAAAAAAATTGTAAAATAAAGGCCTGGAAATTTAATAGGGACACTTAAACTTTTCAATATATTCTTATATTTTTAATTATTTTTCCATAAATATTACAAAGTATATACATTAAATTAAAGGCATTCAAATAGTTTAACTGATAAAATAAAAATATTTGACCAGTTCTGCCAAATTCTTAAAAAAATTTTAAAATAAAGGCCTGGAAATTTAATAGGGACACTTAAACTTTTCAATATATTCTTATATTTTTAATTATTTTTCCATAAATATTACAAAGTATATACATTAAATTAAAGGCATTCAAATAGTTTAACTGATAAAATAAAAATATTTGACCAGTTCTGCCAAATTCTTAAAAAAATTGTAAAATAAAGGCCTGGAAATTTAATAGGGACACTTAAACTTTTCTATATATTCTTATATTTTTAATTATTTTTCCATAAATATTACAAAGTATATACATTAAATTAAAGGCATTCAAATAGTTTAACTGATAAAATAAAAATATTTGACCAGTTCTGCCAAATTCTTAAAAAAATTGTAAAATAAAGGCCTGGAAATTTAATAGGGACACTTAAACTTTTCTATATATTCTTATATTTTTAATTATTTTTCCATAAATATTACAAAGTATATACATTAAATTAAAGGCATTCAAATAGTTTAACTGATAAAATAAAAATATTTGACCAGGTCTGCCAAATTCTTAAAAAAATTGTAAAATAAAGGCCTGGAAATTTAATAGGGACACTTAAACTTTTCAATATATTCTTATATCTTTAATTATTTTTCCATACAGATTACAAAGTATATACATTAAATTAAAGGCATTCAAATAGTTTAACTGATAAAATAAAAATATTTGACCAGTTCTGCCAAATTCTTAAAAAAATTGTGAAATAAAGGCCTGGAAATTTAATAGGGACACTTAAACTTTTCTATATATTCTTATATCTTTAATTATTTTTCCATACAGATTACAAAGTATATACATTAAATTAAACGCATTCAAATAGTTTAACTGATAAAATAAAAATATTTGACCAGTTCTGCCAAATTCTTAAAAAAATTGTGAAATAAAGGCCTGGAAATTTAATAGGGACACTTAAACTTTTCAATATATTCTTATATTTTTAATTATTTTTCCATAAATATTACAAAGTATATACATTAAATTAAAGGCATTGAAATAGTTTAACTGATAAAATAAAAATATTTGACCAGTTCTGCCAAATTCTTAAAAAAATTGTGAAATAAAGGCCTGGAAATTTAATAGGGACACTTAAACTTTTCAATATATTCTTATATTTTTAATTATTTTTCCATAAATATTACAAAGTATATACATTAAATTAAAGGCATTGAAATAGTTTAACTGATAAAATAAAAATATTTGACCAGTTCTGCCAAATTCTTAAAAAAATTGTGAAATAAAGGCCTGGAAATTTAATAGGGACACTTAAACTTTTCAATATATTCTTATATTTTTAATTATTTTTCCATAAATATTACAAAGTATATACATTAAATTAAAGGCATTCAAATAGTTTTACTGATAAAATAAAAATATTTGACCAGTTCTGCCAAATTCTTAAAAAAATTGTAAAATAATGGCCTGGAAATTTAATAGGGACACTTAAACTTTTCAATATATTCTTATATTTTTAATTATTTTTCCATACAGATTACAAAGTATATACATTAAATTAAAGGCATTCAAATAGTTTAACTGATAAAATAAAAATATTTGACCAGTTCTGCCAAATTCTTAAAAAAATTGTAAAATAAAGGCCTGGAAATTTAATAGGGACACTTAAACTTTTCAATATATTCTTATATCTTTAATTATTTTTCCATACAGATTACAAAGTATATACATTAAATTAAAGGCATTCAAATAGTTTAACTGATAAAATAAAAATATTTGACCAGTTCTGCCAAATTCTTAAAAAAATTGTAAAATAAAGGCCTGGAAATTTAATAGGGACACTTAAACTTTCCAATATATTCTTATATCTTTAATTATTTTTCCATACAGATTACAAAGTATATACATTAAATTAAAGGCATTCAAATAGTTTAACTGATAAAATAAAAATATTTGACCAGTTCTGCCAAATTCTTAAAAAAATTGTAAAATAAAGGCCTGGAAATTTAATAGGGACACTTAAACTTTCCAATATATTCTTATATCTTTAATTATTTTTCCATACAGATTACAAAGTATATACATTAAATTAAAGGCATTCAAATAGTTTAACTGATAAAATAAAAATATTTGACCAGTTCTGCCAAATTCTTAAAAAAATTGTGAAATATAGGCCTGGAAATTTAATAGGGACACTTAAACTTTTCAATATATTCTTATATTTTTAATTATTTTTCCATAAATATTACAAAGTATATACATTAAATTAAAGGCATTCAAATAGTTTAACTGATAAAATAAAAATATTTGACCAGTTCTGCCAAATTCTTAAAAAAAATTGTAAAATAAAGGCCTGGAAATTTAATAGGGACACTTAAACTTTTCAATATATTCTTATATTTTTAATTATTTTTCCATAAATATTACAAAGTATATACATTAAATTAAAGGCATTCAAATAGTTTAACTGATAAAATAAAAATATTTGACCAGTTCTGCCAAATTCTTAAAAAAAATTGTAAAATAAAGGCCTGGAAATTTAATAGGGACACTTAAACTTTTCAATATATTCTTATATTTTTAATTATTTTTCCATACAGATTACAAAGTATATACATTAAATTAAAGGCATTCAAATAGTTTAACTGATAAAATAAAAATATTTGACCAGTTCTGCCAAATTCTTAAAAAAATTGTAAAATAAAGGCCTGGAAATTTAATAGGGACACTTAAACTTTTCTATATATTCTTATATTTTTAATTATTTTTCCATAAATATTACAAAGTATATACATTAAATTAAAGGCATTCAAATAGTTTAACTGATAAAATAAAAATATTTGACCAGTTCTGCCAAATTCTTAAAAAAATTGTAAAATAAAGGCCTGGAAATTTAATAGGGACACTTAAACTTTTCAATATATTCTTATATTTTTAATTATTTTTCCATAAATATTACAAAGTATATACATTAAATTAAAGGCATTCAAATAGTTTAACTGATAAAATAAAAATATTTGACCAGTTCTGCCAAATTCTTAAAAAAATTGTGAAATAAAGGCCTGGAAATTTAATAGGGACACTTAAACTTTTCAATATATTCTTATATTTTTAATTATTTTTCCATAAATATTACAAAGTATATACATTAAATTAAAGGCATTCAAATAGTTTAACTGATAAAATAAAAATATTTGACCAGTTCTGCCAAATTCTTAAAAAAATTGTGAAATAAAGGCCTGGAAATTTAATAGGGACACTTAAACTTTTCAATATATTCTTATATTTTTAATTATTTTTCCATAAAGATTACAAAGTATATACATTAAATTAAAGGCATTCAAATAGTTTAACTGAAAAAATAAAAATATTTGACCAGTTCTGCCAAATTCTTAAAAAAATTGTGAAATAAAGGCCTGGAAATTTAATAGGGACACTTAAACTTTTCTATATATTCTTATATCTTTAATTATTTTTCCATACAGATTACAAAGTATATACATTAAATTAAAGGCATTCAAATAGTTTAACTGAAAAAATAAAAATATTTGACCAGTTCTGCCAAATTCTTAAAAAAATTGTAAAATAAAGGCCTGGAAATTTAATAGGGACACTTAAACTTTTCAATATATTCTTATATTTTTAATTATTTTTCCATACAGATTACAAAGTATATACATTAAATTAAAGGCATTCAAATAGTTTAACTGATAAAATAAAAATATTTGACCAGTTCTGCCAAATTCTTAAAAAAATTGTAAAATAAAGGCCTGGAAATTTAATAGGGACACTTAAACTTTTCAATATATTCTTATATCTTTAATTATTTTTCCACAAATATTACAAAGTATATACATTAAATTAAAGGCATTGAAATAGTTTAACTGATAAAATAAAAATATTTGACCAGTTCTGCCAAATTCTTAAAAAAATTGTAAAATAAAGGCCTGGAAATTTAATAGGGACACTTAAACTTTTCAATATATTCTTATATCTTTAATTATTTTTCCATACAGATTACAAAGTATATACATTAAATTAAAGGCATTCAAATAGTTTAACTGATAAAATAAAAATATTTGACCAGTTCTGCCAAATTCTTAAAAAAATTGTGAAATAAAGGCCTGGAAATTTAATAGGGACACTTAAACTTTTCAATATATTCTTATATTTTTAATTATTTTTCCATACAGATTACAAAGTATATACATTAAATTAAAGGCATTCAAATAGTTTAACTGATAAAATAAAAATATTTGACCAGTTCTGCCAAATTCTTAAAAAAATTGTAAAATAAAGGCCTGGAAATTTAATAGGGACACTTAAACTTTTCAATATATTCTTATATCTTTAATTATTTTTCCACAAATATTACAAAGTATATACATTAAATTAAAGGCATTCAAATAGTTTAACTGAAAAAATAAAAATATTTGACCAGTTCTGCCAAATTCTTAAAAAAATTGTGAAATAAAGGCCTGGAAATTTAATAGGGACACTTAAACTTTTCTATATATTCTTATATCTTTAATTATTTTTCCATACAGATTACAAAGTATATACATTAAATTAAAGGCATTCAAATAGTTTAACTGATAAAATAAAAATATTTGACCAGTTCTGCCAAATTCTTAAAAAAATTGTGAAATAAAGGCCTGGAAATTTAATAGGGACACTTAAACTTTTCAATATATTCTTATATTTTTAATTATTTTTCCATAAATATTACAAAGTATATACATTAAATTAAAGGCATTCAAATAGTTTAACTGATAAAATAAAAATATTTGACCAGTTCTGCCAAATTCTTAAAAAAAATTGTAAAATAAAGGCCTGGAAATTTAATAGGGACACTTAAACTTTTCAATATATTCTTATATTTATAATTATTTTTCCATAAATATTACAAAGTATATACATTAAATTAAAGGCATTCAAATAGTTTAACTGATAAAATAAAAATATTTGACCAGTTCTGCCAAATTCTTAAAAAAAATTGTAAAATAAAGGCCTGGAAATTTAATAGGGACACTTAAACTTTTCAATATATTCTTATATTTTTAATTATTTTTCCATAAATATTACAAAGTATATACATTAAATTAAAGGCATTCAAATAGTTTAACTGATAAAATAAAAATATTTGACCAGTTCTGCCAAATTCTTAAAAAAAATTGTAAAATAAAGGCCTGGAAATTTAATAGGGACACTTAAACTTTTCAATATATTCTTATATTTTTAATTATTTTTCCATAAATATTACAAAGTATATACATTAAATTAAAGGCATTCAAATAGTTTAACTGATAAAATAAAAATATTTGACCAGTTCTGCCAAATTCTTAAAAAAAATTGTAAAATAAAGGCCTGGAAATTTAATAGGGACACTTAAACTTTTCAATATATTCTTATATTTTTAATTATTTTTCCATAAATCTTACAAAGTATATACATTAAATTAAGGGCATTCAAATAGTTTAACTGAAAAAATAAAAATATTTGACCAGTTCTGCCAAATTCTTAAAAAAATTGTGAAATAAAGGCCTGGAAATTTAATAGGGACACTTAAACTTTTCAATATATTCTTATATTTTTAATTATTTTTCCATAAATATTACAAAGTATATACATTAAATTAAAGGCATTGAAATAGTTTAACTGATAAAATAAAAATATTTGACCAGTTCTGCCAAATTCTTAAAAAAATTGTTAAATAAAGGCCTGGAAATTTAATAGGGACACTTAAACTTTTCAATATATTCTTATATTTTTAATTATTTTTCCATAAATATTACAAAGTATATACATTAAATTAAAGGCATTCAAATAGTTTAACTGATAAAATAAAAATATTTGACCAGTTCTGCCAAATTCTTAAAAAAATTGTTAAATAAAGGCCTGGAAATTTAATAGGGACACTTAAACTTTTCAATATATTCTTATATTTATAATTATTTTTCCATACAGATTACAAAGTATATACATTAAATTAAAGGCATTCAAATAGTTTAACTGATAAAATAAAAATATTTGACCAGTTCTGCCAAATTCTTAAAAAAATTGTAAAATAAAGGCCTGGAAATTTAATAGGGACACTTAAACTTTTCAATATATTCTTATATCTTTAATTATTTTTCCATAAAGATTACAAAGTATATACATTAAATTAAAGGCATTCAAATAGTTTAACTGATAAAATAAAAATATTTGACCAGTTCTGCCAAATTCTTAAAAAAATTGTGAAATAAAGGCCTGGAAATTTAATAGGGACACTTAAACTTTTCAATATATTCTTATATTTTTAATTATTTTTCCATAAATATTACAAAGTATATACATTAAATTAAAGGCATTCAAATAGTTTAACTGATAAAATAAAAATATTTGACCAGTTCTGCCAAATTCTTAAAAAAATTGTGAAATAAAGGCCTGGAAATTTAATAGGGACACTTAAACTTTTCAATATATTCTTATATTTTTAATTATTTTTCCATACAGATTACAAAGTATATACATTAAATTAAAGGCATTCAAATAGTTTAACTGATAAAATAAAAATATTTGACCAGTTCTGCCAAATTCCTAAAAAAATTGTAAAATAAAGGCCTGGAAATTTAATAGGGACACTTAAACTTTTCTATATATTCTTATATCTTTAATTATTTTTCCATACAGATTACAAAGTATATACATTAAATTAAAGGCATTCAAATAGTTTAACTGATAAAATAAAAATATTTGACCAGTTCTGCCAAATTCTTAAAAAAATTGTGAAATAAAGGCCTGGAAATTTAATAGGGACACTTAAACTTTCCAATATATTCTTATATCTTTAATTATTTTTCCATACAGATTACAAAGTATATACATTAAATTAAAGGCATTCAAATAGTTTAACTGATAAAATAAAAATATTTGACCAGTTCTGCCAAATTCTTAAAAAAATTGTAAAATGAAGGCCCGGAAATTTAATAGGGACACTTAAACTTTTCAATATATTCTTATTGTTTAATAATGGATGTTGTGCTGGTTCGTTTTTCTTTTGTTTAAATTAAAAATTCCTTTTGGTTTTGTTTAAATTCAATTTTTGTTTGTTTTATTTGTTTTGTAATTTTACTCTGTTTAGTTTTTTCTAATACAATGTTTGTTTTTTAATTCAAATTAAATTTATTTTTTAGTTCACAAATTTTAATTATTAGAGTCTTATTTGTTTGGTTTTATGTTTAACTTCACACCCTTTTTTTTGTGTCTGATTTTACTTTTATTTTATTTATGTTGAGTTCACTAGACTTGTTCGCTTGAATGATGAAACTAGAGTGTTTTTATGAACAAAAGATCTTAATGTTAAGCAAAGAAAGAAAAGAAATGACAAAAGCAAAGAGCATAAAAAACATGTATATAAAAACCGCTATTATTTTAAAGGGTGTTCCTTTAAATGGTGTGAACGTTGAACATTCCGGACCCCATGCCTCGGTGAAATCTACCACAGGTTTTGAATGGGTCCTGAAAATAGATATCCCAAGGCACTTTTTTCGGCAACAACTTGACCGACCTCTGTATTGATGGCTCCGTCTCGACGTATATTGAAATAAATATCACTGCCAATTTCCACTTCAACAATAGTGTTGGACTGAGGATCTATATCAGCCAATGAGTTGGGCGTGAAATCTTCTGTTGGGTCAACGGATATGGGTCCAGAATAGGGCTTCTTTGGAAGTAAATCCGTCATAAGGGCTGTTACTTGTATCGACCATTTATTATTTACGTTATGGGATCGCAAATCAAAAACAGCAAAATCATAAGCGTACTTTATGACGGTTTTGATGTTATATTTTTCGACAAATGATCTAGATACCCTAGACGTTGTTAGGGATCGATTGATGATGGCCCGTGTGCTGATCCAAGTATCAGCATTTCCAGTGTAGACTTTAATGGAGGCGGTGGGAACGAAAACCAGGTTCCAATTGAACAAAGGTGTTTCCGGGTCGATTTGTTTCGAAGGCCGTGGGTCGGCTCGTTTTAAATGCTGTTGGTCGGCTCGTTTTGAAGGCTGGGGATCGGGGCGTCTTGATGGCTGCGAGTCTTTCAATTGCATTGCATCATGTAGTAGTGTATTATGGCTTCTCTGGCAGATATGACACCCTTTTTCATTTTTGCAGTCTTCGGTTTTATGAGATCTTGCAAGACAGTTCAGACAATATTTTTTGACGACCATGAGGTCATATCGTTCTGTCGGATTGTAGCTTAGGAATTTCCTACAGGTGCGAATCGGATGATCTTTAAGACAGATGCCGCACGAAAATAGCCAATGTTCGGGTCTTTGTTGTTGTTGGGATGCCATACCTGTAAGTGTACAATTAGAACAATGTTAGTGTATGTAAATGATTAGAAGTTATCTTAATTTGAAATTAAAACCACAATTTTGTTAATTGGTCTGGTGATGACTCCATTTTTTGTTTTGATGTCGACAACTCTACAGTTCTGGTCAGGTCCAAGATATGTTTTGATGATTCGACCCATTTGCCATTCATTGGGTGGCAAGTTGTTGTTTTTGATGACTACCAGATCGTTGATTTTAACGTTGTCCCTCTGAATCTTCCATTTGTATCTGCGTTGAAGTTCAAGCAAATATTCGGACTTCCATCTTTGGCAAAATGAGTGGTAGATGACCTTCAAGCGTTTCCAGCGGTTGATAAGAGTCAGATTTTCACTGCTTACATCTGGTTCAGCTGGGGTCAGTAATGCACTACCAATAAGGAAGTGTCCAGGGGTTAATGGATTAAGGTCATTTGGGTCATCGCTAGCAGGACTTAAGGGTCTAGAATTTAGGCACGATTCTATTCGAGTAAGAATTGTAGATAGTTCTTCAAACGTGAATTTCAAGTTCGGTATCATTTTTTTGAGATGTGTTTTTAATGATTTTACACCGGCCTCCCAAAGGCCGCCCATGTGTGGGGCTCCTGGAGGAATAAACTTCCAGTTTAGGTTTTGATGACTAAAATGATGGATCACTTGATTTTGAAGAGTCTTTATAAATTCTAGACGGTCTTTTCTGAGTAGTTCTGCTGCTCCGACGAAATTTTTCCCATTATCTGAATAAATGAGTGCGGGACATCCACGTCTTCCTATGAAGCGGGAAAATGCTGCTAAGAACGATTGGGTCGATAAATCACTTGCTGCTTCAAGATGTACAGCTTTTGTGGCGAAGCATACAAATATGCAAATGTACCCTTTTGTAATGAGACACGCTCGGCCTGTGAAATTTTTGATGTCAAAAGGTCCTGCGTAGTCTAATCCAGTTGTAGCAAAAGGTCTTGATAAAGTTGTGCGTTCTGGTGGTAATGAAGCCATGATTTGATTTTGTGTGTGTTTTTTGTACAAAACACAAGTTTTGCAGTTGTGAATTACGCTTTTGACCAAGGGTTTCAATCTGAATATCCAATATTCTGTGCGTATGACTCGAGTCATTAGTTGGTTTTCTCCATGAAGGGTAATTTTATGTGTAAATTCAACTAATAGTTGTGATAGCTTCGAGTTATGAGGTAACAATATTGGGTAACGCTCATTGTAGGTTAATGCAGGTGATTGCGCGAGTCGCCCATTGGCTCTAATAATGCCATGGCGATCCATGAAGGGATTTAAGGTCAAAAGACTGCTGTGTGGGGATATTTTCTGTTTGAGTTTCAAATGTTTGTACTCATCTGGAAAATGATTTTGTTGAGTCCATATGATGAGTCGATGTTTGACGAAATCTATTTCTTCTCGTGTGATTTCTGCTGAAGATACGCGAAAATGGGTTCGGCTGGTTCCAGTATTTCTCCATAATCGTATGACATAAGCAAGCACTCGAAAGGCGCGTGATAGGTCTGAAAATCGATTTAATGGGTCTTCGCGTATTGTGGTTGTAAATGCTTTTACAGTTTTAGCTTCTAAGTTTGTGTCACCTGTTTGTGTTGGTATCGGCCATTGATTTTTAGGCAATTTTAACCATGAGGGTCCAAACCACCATAGGTTGTGGTTTTCCAGTTCTTGTGGAGTACATCCTCGGCTGGCTACATCTGCTGGATTATCTTTTGAGTCGATGTGTTGCCAATTTTGATTTCCAACCTTATCTAGGATTTCAGAAACACGATTTCCAACGAAAGTGTTCCATGAGCAAGGAGGTTTCTTTAACCAGGACAGCACGATTGTTGAGTCGGTCCAATAATATGCCTTAATATTTTGAATCTGAAGATTTGGTATAATTCCACATGCAAGGTTTGCCAATAATACGGATCCACAAAGTTCTAAGCGGGGCAAAGATATTTGCTTAATGGGAGCTACACGTGTCTTTGAAGCCAGAAGAAATGTGAATACTGAGTTTTCTGATTGTATTCGAACATAAAGGGCCGCTGAATAGGCTTTTTCTGAAGCGTCGCTGAAACCGTGAATCTCCACATTACAATTTGGGCTAAATTGGATCCAACGGGGAATTTTCAATATATTTATTGCGTGGCAGTTTTTTATGAATTTTTGCCACTGTATACAAGTCAAGGGTTTTAATATGTCATCCCAGTCGACCTTATCCAACCAAATCTGTTGCATAATTAATTTTGCTTCTACTATTATTGGGGCTATCCATCCACAAGGGTCAAAGAATTTGGCAATTGTCGATAAAACTTCTCTTTTTGTGTAGTTTTCTTTTAATTTGACGTCTGGTGCTGTAAACGTAAATGAGTCTGAAGAAATGTTCCATTTGATTCCAAGAGTTTTTGTTCCAGTGTTTTCTGACAAATTTAACCAATCGAGAGGTAGTAGGGCCTCATTTGGTAGATCTTGTATGACTCGTGGGTCATTTGATGTCCATTTCATCAGGTCAAATCCAGCAGATTTCAAAACTGTTGTAAGTTCTTTTCTTGATTTGATGGCGTCGATTACAGTGTGACCGCCTGCTAAAACATCATCCACGTACATGTGTTGTTGTAGAGTTTTTGATGCTAGAGGGTGAGTTGATTTGACATCTTCTGCTAGTTGAAGAAGGGTTCTAATGGCCAGAAACGGGGCGCAGTTGACTCCAAAAGTTACTGTCAGGAGTTCGTAATCCTCAATAGGATCCTTTTCTGTTTGCCGAAATAATATCCTTTGATATTTGGTTTGAGTCGGATCAATGAGTATCTGTCGATACATTTTTGTGATGTCTGCGTTGTACACAAAACGGAAGAATCTCCACTTCAGTATCAGATGCACTAAGTCCTGTTGAAGTATGGGTCCTGGATATAGTATGTCATTCAAACTCTTCTTGTTTGAAGACGGGCTAGAAGCGTTGAAAACTACTCTAAGTTTCGTTGTCAACCGTTCGGGTTTTATTACTGCAAGATGCGGCAGGTAATAATTTGGGTTTGTGTTGATTTCCAGGGGAGAAATTTTCCTCATATGTCCTAACTCGAGGTACTCAACAATTACTTGGTCGTATTGTTTTTTGAGTTCGGGTTTCTGGCTAAGGGTGCGTTCCATTCTCAAGAACTGTGCCATCGCTATGTTTCTCGAAGTTCCTATTTCTTCGCTATTTTTAAAGGGTAGGGTAACTATATACCTTCCTTTGTCGTTTCTTCGTGTTGTCGACATGAAATTGTTTTCGCAAAATGTGTCCTCATCTGACCTCAAAACCCGTTTTGGGGTCTCCTCCACCTCCCAAAAGCGTGTGAGGATTCGGTCAAGGGACGTAGTGTTGAGTAGTGACACTGTTGTACTAGGTTGTGTCTTTGTTGAAATTGGTCCCCCCACAATCCAGCCAAATACTGTTTTTTGTGCCAAAAGGGATCCAATAGACCGCATCGGTGTGTCCATGCAATATATTGAGTGGCCCAAGTCGAGGCCTATAAGCAAGTCGATGGGTCTGCTCTGATTGAATTGAGGATCTGCAAGCTCTAATTTAGCAGTCTCATTGAAATGTTGCAAGTCTAAAGTCTGTGGTGGTAAATTAGATGGAAGAGTCTTCAGGACTGGTGCCCAGACTTCTAATTTAAACTGTGAGTCCACCTTGGAGCAAAGATTGAATAAGCATGCTTTGGTTGAAGTCTCTGAAACTGTTTGACTCAACCCTGTAACATGAACTAAATTTCTCTTGGTGGGTAAATTTAGTTTATTTTTCAACTTTTCTGACATAAAAGTTGATTGTGAACCAGGGTCGATGATTGCTCTTGCCTGGTACTTTTCGCCTCTAGTTTCGATCAGTACAATTGCAGTAAATAACAAGGTTTCTTTCTCATTGGGAGACTGATTGCAATGTTTGCTCTCTTGCAGTGTCAAGGAAGTGATATTTGGTATGGAAAAGCTTGATGCTGATGTGGACTGTATATTGTTGTTTTGTGTCGCGATGCTCCTGCTAGATTGGGTCGCGTCACAATTCTGAACTAAGTTTTGGGTTTCTGATCCCTTATGTAACAAAGTGTTATGTCTTTGCTTACATAATCTACAACTAGATTTACTTTTACAGTCCTTAACACTGTGGTCAATAGAGAGGCAATTGTAACATGAATTTGTGACCTTTACAATGTGAATTCTGTCGTTAACGTTCTTCTCTAAGAACTTGGGGCAAGACCACAATTGGAGAGACTCTTTACAATGTTGGCATTTGTAATTTGAGTCACTTTTTTGTGCCCTATTTGTTGTCAAAAATTTTATATTCTTCGACCCAGTTTCATTTTGGGTCGTATTTAAGTGAAAAGTGTGAACTCGTTTTGGCCTAGATTTCAAATTATCCTTTCTTGATTGTTCTGACTTTGAATTTGATTGTGTGATGGCCTCTATGGATTCCAGAGTCTTAGAATTGTGTGTCAAGAAAGTATTGAATTGTTCCCAAGTTGGAACTTTTGTAATTTCCTGAAGTGAATTTTCAAATTCTTTTAAAAGAGTCCGAGGGAGCTTTGTTGAGCAAATGTATACTAGAAATGGATCCCATGTGGCGGTTTCTACACCTAATGCATTTAATGCCTGAATACATCCATTGACTGTTCGCTGAAGTTTTTGAATTGATGAGCCTGAGTCTTCAGCTACGTTCGGAAGATCAAATAAAATTTTTAATTGTTCATTTACTTGAATCCGATTATTTTCGTATTGGGCCACAAGATTTTTCCAGGCTATGTCGAAGCCCTGGTTGGTCAATGGGGCATTTGAAACTATTTTCCTAGCATCTCCTTCAGTCTTTTGTATCAGATGAAAAAGTTTCTCAATTTTGCTAAGTCTAGAATTATTTATGTATAATGCTGTAAAGAGATCGCGGAAGGTAGGCCATGTCAGAAAATCCCCATAAAATGTGTCCGTGTCACAAGGTGGTAGCCGCACAAATGAAATATCATGATTTTCATGTGGTTGATTCTCAACAGCAGAAATCCGCTCTTCCTTCCTTGGATTCGATAGGGCTTGAATTTCCGCATTAATTGACCCTAAACACGTTTTGTAAGCAGAAAGAACTTTTTTATAACGATCCCGAAGCTTATTTTTATCGATGGGTTTTTCTTTCGAATCGTCTTTTATGTCCCTACACTCTTCATATGTCCTTTTGACCTGGGACCATATAGAATCAAGTTCGACCCGAAGTACCTCAAGAGAGTGAATATTGTTCTCGGCCGCACTTTGTGTATAGTCCATTTCAAAATCCAACAGGTCATTTGTACAATTCACGAATTTATCAAGTGCCATTGTTATGGGTTAAAATTTAAATCGATAAAAATTAAGGATTAATTTGAGTCTAAAAAAGTCCCTGCTAGCGATTTCACAACAAGATATGTCAAAAATAATAATTAATTTCACGTTCAGTTATTAGTATGGAGTTATTTTGTTTCCCCAGAAAATTATAAAAAAGTATGGGTGGTAACCCTTTTTTGTTATGTTCTTTTTCTTTTTATTTTTTATTTAACAGCGGCAAGAAAAAATGTTTTCTAAAAAGAGCTATTACACTTACTTGTTGTTGTTGTGTCTTCTTTTGAACCGCTACTTTTTATTCTGGGTCTCTTGTTGTTTGTGTCTGGTGTTGTGTTGTTGGATCTTTTTCTCGTTCTTTCCACTTTGCTTGTGGATTCTATTTTTTTCATAAAAAATTCAACTGTTTCTAAACCGTTATTTATTTTGTGCTTTTTCAATATTTTTTACTTTTTAAGCGACTTTTTGTTATTGTTTTTAACACTGCACTTTCACTTTATCCGGCTCGAAGGACCAAAAAATGTTTAATGTTGGATGTTTGCTGGTTCGTTTTTTATGTTTTTGTTTTTGTAAAAATAAAACACACTATTGTTTTTATAATTTCAAATTCAATGTCAATTTGTTTTATTGTTTTATTTTGTACAATGTTTCGTTTTGATTTTAAATTTAAGTTATGTTTGTTTTGTTGGTTGTGTAATTTTAATTTTGTTTCATTTAAAGAGAAAAAGAGTCACAGTTTTTGTTTTTGTTTGTATGATTGTTCACAGTTCACAATTTATGTTTTATTCAAAAAGAAAGATCAATGTCTAATGTTATTTGTTTGACTATCGAAACAAGAGTGCGTGTCTATGCAAAAATATTTTAATGTTAAGTTGTAATGGAAGAAAAAAAATGTTAAGAAGAATTCAAGACAAAGCAAAGATATGAAAAAAAATAAAAGAGAGAAAAAAAGAACCGCTAACTAATTTACAAGGTGTTCCTTCCTGATGTGAACGTTGAACAATATCTTTAATTATTTTTCCATAAATCTTACAAAGTATATACATTAAATTAAGGGCATTCAAATAGTTTAACTGATAAAATAAAAACATTTGACCAGTTCTGCCAAATTCTTAAAAAAATTTTAAAATAAAGGCCTGGAAATTTAATAGGGTCACTTAAACTTTTCAATATATTCTTATATCTTTAATTATTTTTCCACAAATATTACAAAGTATATACATTAAATTAAAGGCATTGAAATAGTTTAACTGATAAAATAAAAATATTTGACCAGTTCTGCCAAATTCTTAAAAAAATTGTAAAATAAAGGCCTGGAAATTTAATAGGGACACTTAAACTTTTCAATATATTCTTATATTTTCAATTATTTTTCCATAAAGATTACAAAGTATATACATTAAATTAAAGGCATTCAAATAGTTTAACTGATAAAATAAAATTTTTTGACCAGTTCTGCCAAATTCTTAAAAAAATTGTAAAATAAAGGCCTGGAAAAGTAATAGGGACACTTAAACTTTTCAATATATTCTTATATTTTTAATTATTTTTCCATAAATCTTACAAAGTATATACATTAAATTAAGGGCATTCAAATAGTTTAACTGATAAAATAAAAATATTTGACCAGTTCTGCCAAATTCTTAAAAAAATTGTAAAATAAAGGCCTGGAAAAGTAATAGGGACACTTAAACTTTTCAATATATTCTTATATTTTTAATTATGTTTCCATAAATATTACAAAGTATATACATTAAATTAAAGGCATTTAAATAGTTTAACTAATAAAATAAAAATATTTGACTAGCTCTGCCAAATTCTTAAAAAAAATGTAAAATAAAGGCCTGGAAAAATAATAGGGACACTTAAATTTTTCAATATATTCTTATATTTTTAATTATTTTTCCATAAATATTATAAAATATATACACTAAATTAAAGGTATTCAAATAGTTTAACTAATAAAATAAAAATATTTGACCAGTTCTGCCAAATTCTTAAAAAAATTGTAAAATAAAGGCCTGGAAAAGTAATAGGGACACTTAAACTTTTCAATATATTCTTATATTTTTAATTATTTTTCCATAAAGATTACAAAGTATATACATTAAATTAAAGGCATTCAAATAGTTTAACTGAAAAAATAAAAATATTTGACCAGTTCTGCCAAATTCTTAAAAAAATTGTAAAATAAAGGCCTGGAAATTTAATAGGGACACTTAAACTTTTCAATATATTCTTATATTTTTAATTATTTTTTCCATACAGATTACAAAGTATATACATTAAATTAAAGGCATTCAAATAGTTTAACTGATAAAATAAAAATATTTGACCAGTTCTGCCAAATTCTTAAAAAAATTGTAAAATAAAGGCCTGGAAATTTAATAGGGGACACTTAAACTTTTCAATATATTCTTATATTTTTAATTATTTTTCCATACAGATTACAAAGTATATACATTAAATTAAAGGCATTCAAATAGTTTAACTGATAAAATAAAAATATTTGACCAGTTCTGCCAAATTCTTAAAAAAATTTTAAATAAAGGCCTGGAAATTTAATAGGGACACTTAAACTTTTCAATATATTCTTATATATTTAATTATTTTTCCACAAATATTACAAAGTATATACATTAAATTAAAGGCATTGGAATAGTTTAACTGATAAAATAAAAATATTTAACCAGTTCTGCCAAATTCTTAAAAAAATTGTGAAATAAAGGCCTGGAAATTTAATAGGGACACTTAAACTTTTCAATATATTCTTATATTTTTAATTATTTTTCCATACAGATTACAAAGTATATACATTAAATTAAAGGCATTGAAATAGTTTAACTGATAAAATAAAAATATTTGACCAGTTCTGCCAAATTCTTAAAAAAATTGTGAAATAAAGGCCTGGAAATTTAATAGGGATACTTAAACTTTTCAATATATTCTTATATTTTTAATTATTTTTCCATACAGATTACAAAGTATATACATTAAATTAAAGGCATTCAAATAGTTTAACTGATAAAATAAAAATATTTGACCAGTTCTGCCAAATTCTTAAAAAAATTGTAAAATAAAGGCCTGGAAATTTAATAGGGACACTTAAACTTTTCAATATATTCTTATATTTTTAATTATTTTTCCATACAGATTACAAAGTATATACATTAAATTAAAGGCATTCAAATAGTTTAACTGATAAAATAAAAATATTTGACCAGTTCTGCCAAATTCTTAAAAAAATTGTAAAATAAAGGCCTGGAAATTTAATAGGGATACTTAAACTTTTCAATATATTCTTATATCTTTAATTATTTTTCCATAAATATTACAAAGTATATACATTAAATTATAGGCATTCAAATAGTTTAACTGATAAAATAAAAATATTTGACCAGTTCTGCCAAATTCTTAAACAAATTGTGAAATAAAGGCCTGGAAATTTAATAGGGACACTTAAATTTTTCAATATATTCTTATATTTTTAATTATTTTTCCATACAGATTACAAAGTACATATATACATTAAATTAAAGGCATTCAAATAGTTTAACTGATAAAATAAAAATATTTGACCAGTTCTGCCAAATTCTTAAAAAAATTGTGAAATAAAGGCCTGGAAATTTAATAGGGATACTTAAACTTTTCAATATATTCTTATATTTTTAATTATTTTTCCATAAATATTATAAAATATATACACTAAATTAAAGGTATTCAAATAGTTTAACTAATAAAATAAAAATATTTGACCAGTTCTGCCAAATTCTTAAAAAAATTGTAAAATAAAGGCCTGGAAAAGTAATAGGGACACTTAAACTTTTCAATATATTCTTGTATTTTTAATTATTTTTCCATAAATATTACAAAGTATATACATTAAATTAAAGGTATTTAAATAGTTTAACTAATAAAATAAAAATATTTGACTAGCTCTGCCAAATTCTTAAAAAAATTGTAAAATAAAGGCCTGGAAAAATAATAGGGACACTTAAACTTTTCAATATATTCTTATATCTGTAATTATTTTTCCATACAGATTACAAAGTATATACATTAAATTAAAGGCATTCAAATAGTTTAACTGATAAAATAAAAATATTTGACCAGTTCTGCCAAATTCTTAAAAAAATTGTACAATAAAGGCCTGGAAATTTAATAGGGACACTTAAACTTTTCAATATATTCTTATATTTTTAATTATTTTTCCATAAAGATTACAAAGTATATACATTAAATTAAGGGCATTCAAATAGTTTAACTGATAAAATAAAAATATTTGACCAGTTCTGCCAAATTCTTAAAAAAATTGTGAAATAAAGGCCTGGAAATTTAATAGGGATACTTAAACTTTTCAATATATTCTTATATTTTTAATTATTTTTCCATACAGATTACAAAGTATATACATTAAATTAAAGGCATTCGAATAGTTTAACTGATAAAATAAAAATATTTGACCAGTTCTGCCAAATTCTTAAAAAAATTGTAAAATAAAGGCCTGGAAAAATAATAGGGACACTTAAACTTTTCAATATATTCTTATATCTTTAATTATTTTTCCATACAGATTACAAAGTATATACATTAAATTAAAGGCATTCAAATAGTTTAACTGATAAAATAAAAATATTTGACCAGTTCTGCCAAATTCTTAAAAAAATTTTAAATAAAGACCTGGAAATTTAATAGGGACACTTAAACTTTTCAATATATTCTTATATTTTTAATTATTTTTCCATAAAGATTACAAAGTATATACATTAAATTAAGGGCATTCAAATAGTTTAACTGATAAAATAAAAATATTTGACCAGTTCTGCCAAATTCTTAAAAAAATTGTGAAATAAAGGCCTGGAAATTTAATAGGGATACTTAAACTTTTCAATATATTCTTATATTTTTAATTATTTTTCCATACAGATTACAAAGTATATACATTAAATTAAAGGCATTCGAATAGTTTAACTGATAAAATAAAAATATTTGACCAGTTCTGCCAAATTCTTAAAAAAATTGTACAATAAAGGCCTGGAAATTTAATAGGGACACTTAAACTTTTCTATATATTCTTATATCTTTAATTATTTTTCCATAAAGATTACAAAGTATATACATTAAATTAAAGGCATTGAAATAGTTTAACTGATAAAATAAAAATATTTGACCAGTTCTGCCAAATTCTTAAAAAAATTGTGAAATAAAGGCCTGGAAATTTAATAGGGACACTTAAACTTTTCAATATATTCTTATATTTTTAATTATTTTTCCATACAGATTACAAAGTATATACATTAAATTAAAGGCATTCAAATAGTTTAACTGAAAAAATAAAAATTTTTGACCAGTTCTGCCAAATTCTTAAAAAAATTTTGAAATAAAGGCCTGGAAATTTAATAGGGACACTTAAACTTTTCAATATATTCTTATATTTTTAATTATTTTTCCATAAAGATTACAAAGTATATACATTAAATTAAAGGCATTGAAATAGTTTAACTGATAAAATAAAAATATTTGACCAGTTCTGCCAAATTCTTAAAAAAATTGTGAAATAAAGGCCTGGAAATTTAATAGGGACACTTAAACTTTTCAATATATTCTTATATTTTTAATTATTTTTCCATACAGATTACAAAGTATATACATTAAATTAAAGGCATTCAAATAGTTTAACTGATAAAATAAAAATATTTGACCAGTTCTGCCAAATTCTTAAAAAAATTGTAAAATAAAGGCCTGGAAATTTAATAGGGACACTTAAACTTTTCAATATATTCTTATATTTTTAATTATTTTTCCATACAGATTACAAAGTATATACATTAAATTATAGGCATTCAAATAGTTTAACTGATAAAATAAAAATATTTGACCAGTTCTGCCAAATTCTTAAACAAATTGTGAAATAAAGGCCTGGAAATTTAATAGGGACACTTAAATTTTTCAATATATTCTTATATTTTTAATTATTTTTCCATACAGATTACAAAGTATATACATTAAATTATAGGCATTCAAATAGTTTAACTGATAAAATAAAAATATTTGACCAGTTCTGCCAAATTCTTAAACAAATTGTGAAATAAAGGCCTGGAAATTTAATAGGGACACTTAAACTTTTCAATATATTCTTATATTTTTAATTATTTTTCCATAAATATTACTAAATATATACACTAAATTAAAGGTATTCAAATAGTTTAACTAATAAAATAAAAATATTTGACTAGCTGCGCCAAATTCTTAAAAAAAAAGTAAAATAAAGGCCTGGAAAAATAATAGGGACACTTAAATTTTTCAATATATTCTTATATTTTTAATTATTTTTCCATAAATATTACAAAATATATACACTAAATTAAAGGTATTCAAATAGTTTAACTAACAAAATAAAAATATTTCACTAACTCTGCCAAATTCTTAAAAAAATGTAAAATAAAGGCCTGGAAAAATAATAGGGACACTTAAATTTTTCAATATATTCTTATATTTTTAATTATTTTTCCATAAATATTACAAAATATATACACTAAATTAAAGGTATTCAAATAGTTTAACTAACAAAATAAAAATATTTCATTAGCTCTGCCAAATTCTTACAAAAAAAGTAAAATAAAGGTCTGGAAAAATAATAGGGACACTTAAATTTTTCAATATATTCTTACATTTTTAATTATTTTTCCATAAATATTACAAAATATATAGACTAAATTAAAGGTATTCAAATAGTTTAACTAATAAAATAAAAATATTTGACTAGCTCTGCTAAATTCTTAAAAAAAATGTAAATTAAAGGCCTGGAAAAATAATAGGGACACTTAAATTTTTCAATATATTCTTATATTTTTAATTATTTTTCCATAAATATTACAAAATATATAGACTAAATTAAAGATATTCAAATAGTTTAACTAATAAAATAAAAATATTTGACTAGCTCTGCCAAATTCTTAAAAAAATGTAAAATAAAGGCCTGGAAAAATAATAGGGACACTTAAATTTTTCAATATATTCTTATATTTTTAATTATTTTTCCATAAATATTACAAAATATATACACTAAATTAAAGGTATTCAAATAGTTTAACTAACAAAATAAAAATATTTCATTAGCTCTGCCAAATTCTTACAAAAAAAGTAAAATAAAGGTCTGGAAAAATAATAGGGACACTTAAATTTTTCAATATATTCTTACATTTTTAATTATTTTTCCATAAATATTACAAAATATATAGACTAAATTAAAGATATTCAAATAGTTTAACTAACAAAATAAAAATATTTCATTAGCTCTGCCAAATTCTTAAAAAAAAAGTAAAATAAAGGCCTGGAAAAATAATAGGGACACTTAAATTTTTCAATATATTCTTATATTTTTAATTATTTTTCCATAAATATTACAAAATATATAGACTAAATTAAAGATATTCAAATAGTTTAACTAATAAAATAAAAATATTTGACTAGCTCTGCTAAATTCTTAAAAAAAATGTAAATTAAAGGCCTGGAAAAATAATAGGGAAAATATATTCTTATTTCGGCTTTTCTCTCAGTTAACATGAGAGTGAGAACGACGATTTAGCTTTCCCTGTTACCTACTCCCCTCATCATAAAGAAGCACAAAATTTTGTCAATTTTAAATACACTGTGTGCAGCATCTTTATATATTTATAGTCTTTGATGGAACGATACGGTTGTTGTTGATCGTTTACTAATGGTGGAGTGGGCAAACTGAGAGGAAAAGGACACGAATCAATGAGCACAGCCAGTGTTGCCAAATTTTTTTCAAAAATTTCCCGTCAAATTGGGCTTTAAAAATCGCCAGAAATCGCTATATTAAGTTTTTACAAAACCGTCAGAAACCCGTCAAATAAATAGTTTGAAAATTTTAAATTAACGTTAAATAAAATAAAATGCAAATAATTAAAATAAAACGTAAATAATTACACATATTTTTTATTGACTTGTTTTTTCAATTATGTTTAATGATTTGCAAACAAAATTACGTATTTTCAAAAATATAGTGCCAGTCTTCTGCATTTTTTTTTTTTTTTTTTTTTTTTTTGTAAAACCAGCACTCAGGGCATGGCCCCTACTCATACAGTGCATTGTGCAGGTTTAGGAAAATAGGTTATAGGAAGGTGGAAAGAGGGAGTAGTGTTTGTGGACATTTGATTTAAACTTACCAATATCGTAACTGACGGGAAAAACTTCCGCAGGAAGATCATTCCACAAGCGAGCAGTGCGGGCAAAAAATGAATTTTCTCTGTAATGCATTGTGCGGTTCACTGGACAATCAACCACAAAAGGATGTGCTCTGCGAGAGGTACGACTACCACGTAAAAATATGTGATTATCGGGAACCAAGCCCCTTATCTCTCGAGAACACCTCCCATTATAGTACCGATAGAACAATGAAACACACGCCACATTGCGACGATGCTCCAACGAATCAATAGAGTTGGATACCCTACTGTCATTAATAAGCACCTTCACCCTCTCCTGTACGCAGTCGTGAAGCTTCAAAATAGACTTTGAAGCACCGGCCCATACATGAGAGTTGTACTCCATCCTAGGTCGGATAAAGGTCCTGTAAATAGTAAGAAGGTCGGATGGAGTGAAATATTTTCTGCACCATTTCAAAAAACCAAGGCACTTGAATGCTTCTTTCGACACTAGAAAAATGTGATCGTTCCAACGAGCATCACAACTAATTCTCATGCCCAGAACATCAAGAGCATCCGCCTCCTCAATATTTACATTACCCATAGATACAGATGACAGAACACCAGTACCAGCATCACGCCGGTGTGTCAAAAAACAACATTGGGTCTTGCGCGTATTAAAATCAACCCTGTTCGCGCGGCCCCACTCAGAGATTGTTATCAGGTCGTTCGTGAGTGCGTCATTCATGTTCGTGTTTTGTTTATAAGTGGTCATTGTACCTACTTCGCTAAACGAAACGCTAAAGATCTGTAAAAAAAAACTCCAGATTTCATGCTAACCGCTAAAAAGCATTTTTTTCCGTAATTGGCATTGCAAAAACGTCAGATTTGACGAGAAAAACGTCAAATTGGCAACAATGAGCACAGCACATATACCATCTCATTTTTGTTTCTTCTTTATTTTCTCTTAATCTTCACAATATAATTACTGCTTATGTGCTATTGCAGTCGTTTGGGAAATGACGGTATAGTGGGTGGCATTTACGTAAGTTACAGTGCAGGCAATAAGAATATGGAATCTTAACACGTTAAAATAAAAATTGCTTACTTACTCAATTATTTTTCATTAATTTATTTACATTGCAAATATTCTACCAAACAAACCACTGTATTATTAAATGTGTGTGTCTTCATTGTGGTTTTAATTAAATATGCTAATTTGCAGGTGTAGGTTGTGAAATTATATACACTTTTAAATAAACGTAATCAACAAATATATTTTAGTCTCATTATATAACACCCACACACATACATACTTACCTCTCTCTATCTCTTTCTGCCTCTATTTATTCTTTTCTTTCTTTCTGCTATTCGATAGTGTCAATAGAATGAATAAAGGTGCTGCTTAAGCTTTAGTAAATAAAGTGTCAATTTAATTACATTGGAAAGCTGTTGATATTTAAATTGATTTAAAGTGGCAATTAAATGATGAATAAAATCAAGGATATATGCAAATCGATAAGTGCTGAGAGAAGCGATAAGAACTTTCAAAGCCATACACATAACGCGAAATAATACCAAGTAAACGTCAGATTTCAAGGTAATCCAGTACACACAATGAGTTCTCATTTAGTAAGGGCCAAATAGTGTTTAGATCAGGGATGCCCAAAGCTAAAACTGTAGTAGTATTGGTGAGCGAGAGAGAACTGCACTGAAAGAAAAGTTGTGTAAACTGAAATAAAATGTACGGAAAAAGTTTCAATGGAAAATATTGTTTCAAGAACTTTGTTATTATTGTCTACGCATCTTATACAAGTAACGAGTTGACAAAGATCGTTAATATCTGTACTTTCATCAAAACGAACAGAAAAAAAGTACAGTTTTTTAATTTTTCTACAATGGCGGCTTCTAAAGATGCCCCCAATTGATCAGTGCGTCGAATAACACTACTGCGTGACAATGGAAGATTTTCGATAAGCTTAAAATTAAGTTTTTGAAAACATTTATTTAAAATTTTTTAATGAACTCCCCATCAGAAAATGGTCTACCATGCCTAACAATATCCAAGATTATTAAGCTTGATAACTCCATTTTTAACATTTTATTTTCTGAGGTTTTTTCATTGTTTTCTTCTTCAAGTAACCACTCTTTCAATTTTTCCAAATAAATTTTTTTATTTTTACAAAATAAATCTTTTTTCCCCATCATTAATATCATCCATATCACTATGATAAGAACAATAGTGCCTTTTAAAAGCATATTCTCTACATTCCTTCAATATTTTATAACATAAAATGCATTGAGCATCACCAAACGCATTTTTTATCATAAAATATGTTTCGTAAGTCATAGTAAATTTTTTTCAGTGCTTTAAGCAAAAAATATTACAAAAAAATCGTACACCCGCCACGCATGTGCATTCGTCGCTATCTGAGTGACGACTAACCAAAGAGAATAAGAATATGTGTGTTTTTAGCTTGCGCAAAAGCACTATGAAATGGGCATCTATGGTTTAGATTCACCTGCTGAAACTACATGGCAAGCATGAACGTTTGTTCATCAACTCTGTAGTAAAACTTTCTCAATCTTTTAATGTCGCTCATGATATTATAATTCTTATTTTTAAAGTAGAAATTGGAAAAAAAAACAGAATTTTGAGTTTTTATTTTTATCGGGTGATTCTCCCTATGTATTCAGTTGATCTTTTGTCCTCTAGAGGTGTTAGTTAGTTAGTTGGATAGAAGTCGCCGAGGTCTAGTAAGTAGTGTGTTGGCTTATTAGACGTGAGGTCTCGGTTCAAACCCCAGGTCAGACATTAAAACGAAATATGACAAAATATTTCTTCGGCGACTTTCTTCTCAGCAGATTTCGGGCAAAAACTCTGAGAGTAAATAAAATTGCCATGAAAAGTTTCTCAAAATCTGTCGTTCGGAGTTGACTTTAAACTGTAGGTCCCGCCACTCATGTATAAAAGTAACGCACACAACATAAGTGGTGTGAGAAACTAGGTCGTAATTCTAACTAAAGCAGGGTTTACCAAAAAATTTTTGGTTATGTATTAGTGAGTAAGAGAGAGAAAATAAGTGAGAGAATTTATTTATTTACAGCCATAGAAAAGTGTTAGTAATATACGCTATTTTGATTTTCATTTCATCAACATACATAAAACTATCTATGTTCGGCTTAATAATTTTAGATAAATAAAAATAAAAAATCCATTTTTTTACATATTAACAGACAAAATGTCTTTTAAGAACATATTCCCTACATTCTTTAAATGTTTTATAACATACATATAAGGCATTGAATATTAGCATCTTTAAACATAAAATATTTTTTGAGTGTCATTCCGAAATAAAATGCTAATGCAATGCTAAAGCACAAGAATACGTGTGAGTTCTCTCCGCACAATTGTGCTATGAAATGGTAAACACTGGACTAAAGGGTTGTAATGCCCAATTATGTATGTATGTATGTAGAGGTGTTAGTTATACAATACACGTGTACAAATACTTAAACTGTAAATGTATATCCATACGCATACATATGCACTACTTACCTAGAAAAATCAAATAAACCCTGAAGGAAACATGTCGACAAGTGTCTCCAAGTCACCAGTTTTGTCGACTATATTGGTGACTTTATGGTGACGTTGTGATCGAAGCGTCAACAATTATTTAATTTGCCTTTGATGAAAAAAAAATTGTCAATTGTCAAATTGTCAAGAAATTATAAACGTTTAATAAAAAAAACAAACAATGTTATATAAAAATATAAGTAATGAAAATGAGACAATTATAAGTCCAACTGTGAATTGTGAAAATTTTGTGGAGCCTGAATGTTCTGTGTCGTCTCAAATAGATTTTCCAAAATATAGTTTGCGCGAGAAGATAAAAAATTGGTATATTGAAGACGACTCTCCCAAAGAAGATTGATAATTTTACTTTATTTTAATAAAACAAAAACGTTATTTTGATGTTCCTATATAAATAAGAGAGACTGAATTAATAGTACCTTTTTAGTTTTTATATTTAAATTTAAAAAAAGGCTGTAACAATGAAATCGTACCTTTTTATTTTTTTTTTTTTAATAAAATATCAAATATTTACAAAAATTGAAATTTTATTGTCGTCGTTTACTACAGAAAAGTACCAAAAGTGTAGACTAGAAATGCTAAATTGTACTATTGATTCACTGGTTCCAATGTCTACATATGGTCCCAAAAGGAGTACCTAGTCAATAGTACTAACGTCAGTAGTAGATTTTCAATGACACGCACATGTTAAATGTCTATTGTAAATAACATTGGCTGGGGTCAATAGTAAGTCAGTATTGTTTCACTATTGACATTTCCTGCAGGGAAACTTTATAAAACAAACAAATTTACACAACACTGTACACAAATACAAATACTCATTAAATTTGTATGAAAAACTTTTCAAATAAACGAGCAAAAGCAACTCGAAACCAATAAATGCTAGAAAAAAAAAGGAGAGTGTTCGCATTGTCAATATTAAAACGTACGATTACACTTTAAAGTTGCTAACTATCTCCACCCATTTATCGATTGCATTCCAACAGTTTCGAATTTTGCTTAGTTACGGAAAATAATTGCAGATTAATTCTGCATAAAAATTTAATTTGATTTCGGTTTTTATTTTCTTCAATAGATTTCATTGCAGTCAGTGGCTAAGTGATGTAAATATTTGACACTAAAAGTTGATTGACATAAAACTGGTTTTTGTAATCATAACTTTGTTTAAATTCCTTTTAAAACGGAAATTAAATTAATTAAATAGTTTAAGTATGATATACCCACAATGTTACCATACTCAGATGTCTGACTAAACTGATGTCTGCCAGTCTGACCTTGACATTTTCATTTTAGGCTTAAACAAACTAACAAAGAATACAGAAAATTACAAAATATAAAACCTTTGTTATGAATTTTTTTTCCATTGTCCTTTACTGGTCCTTTTGTATGAATGTGCTTATGAATACCAAAATACGCTCATTCACTTGTTAATCTCAACGTCTAAGAACTGCAGATGTGGCACCTGTTTTATTTGTTAGATTTTGTGTCACACATATCACTTTAATATTCTTTCTCTCTCTCTCTCTCTCTCTCTCTCTTCTCATTTTCCACAACAAAAGGAATTAATTCTATTTTTCATAAAGGCAACAAAAAAAAACAAATTAACAATTAAGGGCAAAAATACGACACATAATAATTTTAATAATTTTTATATTGTTAGTAAAATATTTAAATCTCTTACATGGAAATATAAAAAATTGTTTATTATTAATAAAAGATCTTTAATTTTATTTAGAAATCGTTACAAAAAAAATGTTTTCACTAAAATTTCACACCACAGTAATAAAACGCATAACCACATCTATATATATAAAAATGGATGTGTGTATGTATGTAACGTATGGACTCCAAAACGGCTGGGCCGATTTTGATAAAATTTTCAGGGAATCTTCAGAATATTCAGGCGGGTAACACTGTGAAGTCTGATTTTTTATTTACGGTCTGTGGGCGGAGGGGCGTGGCAAAATCCAATTTGTTTGTTTGTATGTACCTTATAGAATCGTAAACTATGCATTTGATCATGTAATGATCTTTAGCAAAGTTGTTGCGCATGAGCCGGGGTAGGTTTCTAAGTTGGTATGACTAATTTCCGGCAGGGGGCGCCACTGAAAATTACTTAAAATCAATTAAATCGTAAACTATGCATTTGATCATGTAATGATCTTTAGCGAAGTTATTGCGCATGAGCCGAAGAAGGCTTCTAAGTTGGTATGACCAATATCCGATAGGTGGCGCCACTGAAAATTACTTAAAATGAATTATACCGTAAACTGTGCATTTGATCATGTTATGATCTTTAGCAAAGTTGTTGCGCATGAGCCGAAGAAGGTTTCTAAGTGAATATGACCAATTTCCGACTGGTGGCACCATTGAAAATTACTCAAAATGAATTAAATCGTAAACTGTGCATTTGATCATGTTATGATCTTTAGCAAAGTTGTTGCGCATGAGCCGAAGAAGGTTTCTAATTTGGTATGACCAATATCCGATAGGTGGCGCCTCTGAAAATTACTCAAAATGAATTAAATCGTAAACTGTGCATTCTTTAACAAAGTTGTTGCGTATGAGTCGACGGAGGTTGGCGCGATTAATTTCCAATGGATGGCGTCACTGAAAATTATTCAAAATGAATGACAAGCAATTGGTCGCTCTACACCTCAAGCACGGAAGAAAAGAGCATTACGAGCCTCAGAATCAGACGAGCATTGAGACTGGAAAATCTTCTAATATATGCCGCTGAGACCCGTTCGCTTGAACCACTTGAACAACGAAAAGTGAGATTAGAAACTGATCGAATGCGTACTACTCAAGCCCGTTCATCTGAATCATAAGGACAACGGGAAACAAAATCAATAAAATGATTCAAAATTAATTGGACATTCGTGTAATGTCTTTCCTTCAAATTTATTTTAGTTGGTGGCTCAGCAACGCGGACCTGGTCAGCTAGTATACTATAGAATGCTAGTTTTAGTTCAATGGAATCTATCTACATATATCGATAGGAAAAAATTTCAAAAAATCAAAATGTATTTTCTATTTGGAAATTTATCGATATTCTAATGTACGACTGTGCCGAACAAATTTTTTATAATGAGGAGATCGTTCCGCATAAAACTATCGAAACTGTTTGTTCAGACAACATGAGCGAAATCACCTTTACTTTCTCTACAAAGAACTTTACGTTACAGCAACATATATGATGATATCAGATGATATCAGAATATTTACAGAAAATTTTAATTACGTAGCAACCAAACTAACTTTTAAAGCCTAAGATTGGAAAGATCAACAAGAGAAAGAACATTAATTCAAAATTACAACATAATAGAGCCTTTCCCAATGCCAGTTGTTTTTGGAACCAATTACCAAAGTACATCATAAGGTTTGAAGATGAACTTACGAACTATTATAGTCACATCAAAGCAATAACCTCGGAAGGAAGTCAAGCTACGGCGAGGCACATGCTCTCCTATGTTAGGCGACTGCAAACGGTAAGATGGCAGCGTCACTATTAGACTATCATGAAGGAGACTAATTATTCATTTCAATTTCAGTTACGCTGTTCTTAGTCGAAGTCGCCGTAGAGTAGTAGGTAGTGTTTTTTTTTTTTTTTTTTTTTTTTTTTTTTTTGGTGACCAGCGCTCAGGGAATGGCCCCTACTCATGCAGTGCATTGTGCAGGTTTTTTTTCTTAGGAAAATGGGTTATAGGAAGGTGGAAGAGAGGGAGTAGTGTTTTTTGGACATCTCAAGATGCGAAAGGCAAGGAAACGAGTTGCTGCTATGTGACAATAAAATGGCCAGTGCTATACCTTCACCATTAGACAGTCTACAGCAATCATCCCCAAGAAGCCCGCACCCTTCTGTCCTAGCTTCTCACACTACTCATGTTGTGTGTGTTAATTTTATACATGAGTGGCACAGTTTAAAGTCGATTCCGAACAACAAATTATTTGGCTTATTAGACGTAAAGCCCGGGTTTGTATCCCAGGTCAGGCATCAAAACGAAATATGAAAAAAAATATATTTCTTCGGCGATTTCCTCTCAGCAGATTTCTGGCAAAAACTCTGAGAGTAAATCAACCTGCCATGAAAAAGTTTCTCAAAAATCTGTCGTTCGGAGTCGACGTTAAACTGTAGGTCCACGCCACTCATGTATGTATAAAATTAACTCAACTCAAAATTAATTCTCACTGGTGTGAGAAGCTAGGACGTAATGCTGACTGAAGGGTTGTAATGGCCAATTATGTTTGTATGTTCTTAGTCGAAGGTGGTCATCTCAAAATCTGGTGATAATGATTCGAGAAGTTAAATTCTTATATGTTACTGGCTATAGCCTGAATTATAATATTTTGAAAAAGACAAAAAACAAAATATTTTCCTGTTTTCGCCTTTTTTTTTATAAAAGTGTTAGTTATTAGCGGATCAAAAATACACTAGTTCGGACTAAAACTGCTCGTCTTAGGCCGAGGCCACGCAATGAGCGGCAAAGCGGTGAGCGGCGAGTATGAGCGGCAAGTGGCTTATTACTGAGCGTCATTTCTGAGCGGTTAGTTGTTAAAATGCCATTGTCAAGAGAGATTTGTTTAATGTTTTTACGCGAAAATCGTATTTATATTTACAAGAATTTAATGCGTTTAAGAAAAAAAAGAAGATTTGGTATTCATCCTATAAATCAAGCACGGCGACATTGCGGCGAATTTAAGCATTTATATACAAATCTACGCAAATTTCCAGACAGATTTTGGCAATACTGCCGTATGTCTGTGAAATCCTTTGATTTGCTGTTGCAAAAAGTTAAGACGAGATTGACAAAACAAAGAAAAGCAATTTCTGCAATTTTCCATATTTATACTTCGCCGCTCAGAAATCAACTAAAAATTAGAACAATTTCTATTCCTGAGCGGCGCCGCTTAGCCGCTCAGAAATGCCGCTCATTGCGTGGCCACTTCAGTAGTATTCCATATGTTTTAATTTTTTGCCGCTCACCGCTCAGCCGCTCACCGCTTTGCCGCTCATTGCGTGGCCTCGGCCTTAGGAATATTGTCAAGGAATTTCTGCGATATCGGTCAAGTAGTTTATGCAAAACAAAAACGCATTTAAGTTACGCGCAGTAGGACGTGTTGTACTATTTTCCGTTTTTCTATTTCTTTTCGTATCGTTTGGGGGAACACTAAAACCCTGAAAAAAAATCAAATTTTTTTTTAAATTGGTGATTATACTAACCCCTTAACCTCTTCAGATGAACAATCTTGACAAATACGAGCATTACTTACCCGATAATGCTATTACAATTACAAAGAAATATACGTTAATTGTATCTTTTAGATATTTTATTGTTTTATTATTCTTTAATTAATTTTTTTTTTTTTTTTTTTGTTAAATTTTTTAATAATATTTCTCATTGACACAAAATATGTATTTAAATTTACATTTAAATTTATTTTACATCATTTATTTTACATACATACAATATTTACAGTAGGACCTTGATTATCCGTGATTCGGTTATCCGGCAACATCAATTATCCGGGATGGAAAAAGAAAATTTTTTGCATCGACTTAATTTTATTTTTGGATCGACTTAAATTTTTCTGCATCGTTTAACCGTAATAACCCCTATTATCCGTGGTTATAAGCAAAAATTTGTTTCTATTATTTTGGACAAACAAGCGAAAAATGGGAATTCCCTCTTTAGTATACGAAATCCTTATATACTGTTCACTGTTTTCTGACAAAATTATTTTTTTTTTTATATTTTTAAAACATGTACATATGTATATAAAATCCTTGAATTATTTAGTTTTTATATAAATATGTACATATTCATTTATTAATTAATAAAAATATCTATTAAAAACTAGCCAAAATTGGTACTCAATTAACCGGGAAAATCGATTATACAGAATGCTTCCGGTCCCGACCATCACGGATAATCGAGGTCCTACTGTATTTGTTAATTTTATTGAAAACGAAAATTTTCATTTTTTTATTTTTTTTTATTTTGTTGTTGTTGTTGTTTTCAATCGTGTGTTATATTCAAATTTAAATGATTTGGTTTTTGCAATACACCCATACCTGTCTTTGCGTCGTTTCGCTTTGCGTTGCTGCTGAATTAGAACTAATTTTCACTGTAAGTCGTTAGATTCTCGAAGTTGCGTTGTTTTGGGTTCTAGCTAGAGTTTGGGGTTCGGGAATTCCCGGTATTTCCCGGGAAATTTTTGTCGAGAATTCCCGGGAAATTTTTTAAATATTCCCGGGAAATACGGGAAATTTTAAATTAACGTATTCTTGTACACTTTTTTGGAAAAACTTTCGATTTTTAACTAATTTAACTACTCTTCAAAAATATGTAAAGGAAGAATTCAATAAAGACTATCATCTCATCCTAGATGTACGAACTAGGTGGAACAGCATGGTTGGAATGATACAATCAATCATTTCTAAAAATTAAAAATGCAATAAAAAAGGCTTTAATAGATTTACATTTATCATCATTTTTTGTTGAAGATTATGTCCCGCATTTCGAAACATTGGTAAACGTTTTGAACCCCATAAAAGATGCAGTGGAAGCATTAGGCAGGCGTGAAACCAATTTGATAATAGGTGATGTTATTATGAATACACTTCATGAACAGTTATTATCTGTTGATTCTATACTTTCGAAAAAAATTGTTCACACAATTAAAAGTAAAGTAAATGAAAGATATAATGACAAATTGATGTCATTAGTAAATTATCTAAACACTTCAAAACACAATAATTTTAACATAACACAAAGACAATGTTAACATCCTATGCAGAGCAAATGTACAAACGCCTATTCCAAGGTATTGAAATAATATCGGCTGAAAGTGATGAAGATATTTCCGTTGCACAAGTATATCAATGTTTTAAAGAAAAGTTGGAAAACGCCATTAATGGGGCTAAAGAAAAAACAAGAAATCTGAAATTAAAAACAGACAACTTATTTAAAAGAGAGCTAGCTTTATTTGAAGATAGTACAAACAGAACCAAAAATTTAGACATACTTTTTAATGCATTGTTAACGCTTAAGGCCACTTCTGTAGAAAGCGAACGTGTTTTTTCGGTAGCTGGTAAATTTTCAACAAATTTACGAAATATAATGTCTGATGAGTTATTAAATGCACTAATAATTTTAGAAACTCATTTTTTTAAAAACTTAGTTCTTCGAAAATTTTTTGTATTTTTATTTTTAAATAATATTTTTAATTAATTCTTAATAATAACTGATCTCAAAATGTTATCATTAATCTGTTTGTTTTTGTTTATACAGTATGAATTTAAATGTATTGTTTTCTTTTTTGTTAATAAAAAACATTTTAATAAAAATGTTAATCATTTTACTAGTATTGTGAATTTTAAAAGATTTCTCGGGATTCCCGGGAATCGAATTTTTCATTCCCGTTTCCGGGGAAATGAAAAAGTCCGGGAATTCCCAAATTCTAGTTCTAGCTTTTAATTTATTTTTTAATTTTTTTAAATTTCTGTTTTTTCTCCTAAAAAAAGATGGCACGACTTTTGTTTCTAATTGCGCTATGCTATCAAAACTTGGGGATTCCCTTTCTAACTAAAAATAATACAATTTTATTTTCATCTTGTTTTTCTAATTTTAGAGTTCAGTTTCATTTATGTGATGTTTTTGTAACACAGGCTACTTCACTTGCCTGCCTGTTTGCATGGAAAACACAAACAAAAACACTCAATTTTGTTTGTGTTTCCCATATAAACAGGCAGGCAAGTAAAATAGCCTGTGTTACAAAAACCTCACATTAGTGTGTTATAAATTAAATGAATTTTTTATTTTATTTTAAATGAATTTGTTTTTTTTTTTTGTTGTTTTTATGTATAAAATAAAATTTTATATTATTTTCGCTTTTTAAATGTTTACTTTGTTTAATTTTCTTTTTAAAAAGTAATATTTTCATAACCCAGGAAACTATTCTCGATCTTTACATGGTTTGCTATGGAAAATCATAATTCATTCTCCGTTTTTTTTTTTTGGAACGTACCAACGACGCAAAGTGAGGCAAGGGTGTATTTTAGTTGTTTTTGTTTTCATTTTTATAAAATTATAATTAAAATTTATTATCATAAGTTAGTGTTTCATTTTTATTTTACATTAAAATTTTTTATTTTAAATTTTATTCAGGGAATAATTTGTACAAAGCGTAGAATTTTTTTAAGATAAAATTGAATAAATTTTTATTGTTATAAAAAAATTTCGATTATATTGAATTATAAATACATTTGTAATTTTCAAAAGAAAAGAAGTATTTTATGTTAATTTAAATATTTTTGGTATTGTAATATAATTTATTTGTTGGTTTTGTTTTTATATGTACATAGATACTTTAGTAAAATTGAAATATTTTATCAATGGAGTTTTAAATGTTAGTTTAAGGGTTTGTCTGTTATTTTTATTTTAATTGTTTTCTTTTTTTTTTTGTAAAAAATCACAACATTTTCTATTTTAATTCTGCATTTTAAGAAGTTTGACTTCTTTCTTAGTTATACAGCAGAAGATAACATCATCTCAATCCAATGCAAATAATATTAAAAAAAAAACTTTAGTAATAAAAAACAAAATTAAACATAAAACACAACAATTTATTATTTTAATAAGAAAGTGAAATTTTAAAAACCATGCTAAACAAGTGCATACTGTCTACCGTCGACAGCATCTAGGCCATCAGATAATCCCGTTTTTCTGCAATAATTTTCCGAATTCTGAGAAATTTGAACTAAAACCGCAAGCACAGAAGAGACACTTTTAAAATTATATTTTTATTAGTTAAAGTATTGCGTGTAAAAGGTATGACAGAAGCATTTCCACTCAAATATTAAATATTCTTTAAACTTTTTCTTTTACCTTCTTCAGATTTACATAAGGAGTGATTTTTTAAGAGCTATAGGAAAATTTTTCAAAAAAAAAAAACACATAAAATTCAGAATAATGCATGAAATCTTTATTTGAATCGATAGTACGTTCCATATAATTTAATATTTGAAGATTATTTCATGCAAATGTTGTACGCGACTGCGCCTCAAATGGTCCATCCGCTTAGTCCAATTTTGGCATACTCTTTCCAACATTTCGGCCGGTATCTCACGAATAAATGCTTCAATGTTGTCTTCCAATGCGTCAATTGAAGCGGGCTTGTCTGTATAGACATGAGCTTTAACATAGCCCTACAAAAAATAGTCTAAAGGCGTTAAATCGCACGATCTACGTGGCCAATAGACCGGTACCGAACGTGAAATAAAATGTTCACCGAACTCGCCTCTCAATAAGTCCATTGTTATGCGTGCTGTGTGGCATGTGGCACCGTCTTGTTGAAACCACATGTCATGCAAGTCAAGCTCTTGCATTTTGGGCAAAAAAAAGTTTAGTCACAATAGCCCGAATAGGCGCTTCAGTGGGTCGATTAAACTGACCATAAAATGGAAGAAGCGCGCGATGAACTTTCTTAACAGAGCACGCATTTTGATAATAAAATTCAATGATTTGCAAGCGTTGTTCGTTTGTAAGACGATTCATGGTTAAATTATTGACCAAACTGAAGATATTTGACAGTGAAACAAAACACGAAACGTGCGTGAGCTGTTTAAACCAGTGTTGCCAAAAAGATAATAGCTAAAAAAATCACCCATTATATTCTGTTTGATGCATTGTTTACTATACACTTCATAAATACTTCTTTTTATTTAACTACAATGTATTTCAATTATTATTCAACAAAAACCATTAAAATGTTGTTATTCGTTTAGTTTCAAAAAAAAAAGAGATTTTCGTTGTCATGTTGCTAATTTTCACAAAATTCATCGTACCACTTCAAAGCCTCGGACTGTCCAGCATCGTATTCGATGTCATTACTGTACAGCTATTGGCCAAAGCAATTGAATTGCCTGTCATTGATAGATTTGTTGCAGTTTTGGTTCTTTTATGCCAGAAACTGCCACCATTTAAATGCATCCCCTTGAAAGTATCTACAAAAGCTCGACGAAAACTGGCATTCATAAAGCAATAGGTAATGGGATTACAACAGCTGGATGAGTAGGCCAGTAGCTGGAAGAAACTTATCGTTGTATAGTCAACATACTCGTAAATGGCTGGACCAATAAACATTGCCACCGTATTGATGACATACAGCGGAGTCCAGCATATGAAGAATTCCAAAACCAATACAAAAAGCATTTTAACCACACGTTTTTTGCTCTCCAAATTCTTTTCCAGGTTTGATCTAAAACGAATGAAATCAATACATATTTCTTATTTTCATTTAAAACAAAAAAAAAACAATATTCTTCAACAGTTTAATATTAAAACAAATACTTCTTAATAAAGATAATCCGTTCCTTTATAAGGATAATGACAAATGAACAAAATAATCTTGGCCTGAGTTTTAAATAAATTTCAAGATTTTGTTCAATACTGTAGTTACAGCATTAATTCTCATTGGAAAAGTTTTAAAGAAAATAATAATTCAGCTGTTAACAGCACTAAATCTATACTCTTTGGATTGAATTAATTTTTAAATGAACAGCAGCCGTATTTGCCATTCTTCAGTCTTAAACCAGAGAATAGAATTTCAAAATTCTTTTATTTTTCTTACAGCAGACCAAGTGCTTGAGTGGTTCATTATTAAACATTTTCCGGAGAAAAACTTTTCCCTTTACGCTTCCACTTACCTTCTTAGTGCAGATTCTGTAATGCGTAAACTGGGCGTTGAATTCAATTTATTCTTCTGTTCCAGCACATCTGTTGCTGGCAAATGATGCTCGTATTGTTGATGTTGTTGCTGCTGTTGCTGTTGCTGCTGGTGTTGTAATTGATTGAGTTGATACTGGTGTTGACAGTGTTTCTGATTAAAACTGTGCCTCTGCTGAAATCTCGGCATCGCATTCAATGAGTAACAGGATGACGAGGCTGTTGTTTCATCGCCTTCACCACCACCATTAACAGATTTACTGCCGCTACTACGATTCAATGATTTTACAGACGCTGAACGCATACAATACAAATGCGGTCGGCGACCATCAACACCAATTGATTTGGATGTCAATTTGCGACGATTAGCCGCTGATGTCGTCATCACTATGGCCGTTTCAGCAGTGTAACCAACCTTCTGGCTGTGATTATCTGCAAACGTAAGCATTTCAATAAATTTCATTAGAATTCTGTAATTAAACACTCATGTCTACTGAAGTGAAAGAAAATGTTGCTGGTAAATAACTTGTTGAAGAACTTAAAGGTTACAAATGGATCGTTAAAGGCAAGATGCTTGCAAGCATCTATTATTAACATGATAACAATCAAATTCTAGCCCAATTGACGAAATTAAACACACAATCACACAAAATCATTAAAAGTCCAAAACTGAAAGAATGGCAAATAAAAATCAAACCATCAAAGGAAACAAATAGTGCAAAGAGTCGTTGAGGTCTTTTGGACCGGACCGTATCCGTCTATGCTGGGTTCCGGGTCATAACGGAATACTGGGCAATGAGACGGCGGATGCCCTCGCTAGGTTAGGTTCCCTTTCGGGGGGCGATTTAATAGTTGGTCCTGAACCCCCAGTCTGCCACCTCTATGGCCTCATCGATGGATGGGTCAGGGAGGAAGAGCAGAGGCGTTGGAGGAACGGATCAGGTTGTTCTGTTTCTAGACGTCTATGGCCTGCTGTGGACAGTAAGAGAACAGATTGGCTGCTGGGCTTGGTTAAGGCCAGCGTAAGGTTGGTTGTCGGTTTTATCACAGGGCACTGCGAGATTAGGTCGCTGACGGGGATCTGGAACAGATCCCAGCCGGACTATTGCAGGGTATGTTGCGATGAGGAGGAGTTAGAGACTATCGAACACCTCCTCTGTAACTGCCCAGCCCTTGGTAGGTTGAGGTTGAGGACCCTTGGCAGAGCCTTCTTTGAGAGCTTGAGTTCTGTGTCGAGAGCCGACATCAAGGCTCTCCACAGATTCATTAGCAGTTTGAGCTGGTTGAGAGGTGCTAGGGCTTCATAAGTGTAGTCGCGCGCTCAACCCTTGTTTTGTGTCTGTTTCTTTCTGTGTGATTCCCATCCTCCCCTTACCCTTATGCCCTCCTTTCATCCTATTCCCTCTATTTCCTTCCCTCTCCAAGGACGTTGTACAATGGGTCAATTTCGACCTCCGGGTATTGTGCTTGTCTTAACGGACAGGTACACGTCCTCTAACCTAACCTAACCTAAGGAAACAAATTGTGAATAGGCTTTCTTCTCTACACAATTATTCCCAGTTTTCAAATTAAACATGCATTCTTCCAAAATACTACCTACAGTGGTGTTCCCTAAAATAGAGCCACCTTCGACTAAAAATTTTATATAAAAAAATGACATACTAAAGCTTGAGGAAAAAGTTTTTTATTTTAATTTTTAAGTAACTGAACAAAATAAGAATTAAATAACATTATTCATCTTTTCAATAAAAGCCTTAAAAATATCTTTATAGGGGAAAACATTTATAATATCTTATTTTTGGTGTGAAAAAAAAAATAGAGCCATCGACTTCAATAACCTAAAAGACTACAAAATTCCAGCAGATGAGCAAAGTAATAAACTTAAATAAGTTCTAAATTACCTTAGTATTTAGTGGAGTACCCTTTATTTTTTATAACGGCCGAGCAACGTTTTGGCATAGAGTCTACAAGTTTTTGGCATGTCTTGGTTGGAATATTATGCCACGCCTCTTTTACTAATGCCCACAGATGATCTTTATTTGTTGCATGTTTGCCCTTAAGAGCTATCTTAACTATTCGCTACAGGTTCTCAATGGGGTTTAAATCAGGCGACTGAGAAGGCCAGCTTAAAACCTTCACCCCATTGTTTTCGAACCAATTTCTTGCGCGCTTCGATGTGTGTTTCGGGTCATTGTCTTGCTGAAACACCCATCGAAGCGGCATATTCCATTCTGCATAAGGCTTCATAAAATTATTAAGCATATTCGTGTAAAAAACAGCATCCATTCGTTCTTCAATCATTACTATGGGTCCAACTCCACTGTAGGAGAAACATGCCCACACCATAATATTTCCGACACCGTGTTTAATTGTTTTTATGGTGTATTGGGGAAAGTGTTCGGTGTTGGGTGGTCTTCGTACACACTGACTACTTCTATCTGAGTTAAATAAATTAATTTTTGTCTCATCGGACCACAAAATATTTCTCCATTTACTGGCAGGCCAGCTCACATGCTCATTGGCAAATTGCAACCTATTTTTTAAATGAATTTTTTTAAGGAACGGAACTTTTCTTGCACTACTTGATTTTAGATTATTTTTAATTAATAGTTTTCTTATAGTTGAGGTTGTTACGTCGAGATTATATTTTTTTTTTTTTAAGGCGGTAGATGTCACAAACGGATCTTTCCTCACGTGGCGTAATATTTTTCTCTTTAATGCATCTGTAATTTTTGGTTTCTTTCCTCTTTTTTCTTCTTTATACTCAAATTTTATTGCATTTTCCACCATTTTCTTTGAGCATCCAACAATATCTGCAATTTTTCTGTGACTTTTACCTTGTTTATGGAGATTTTTTATAATATCCCTGCGTTTCTGAGTGCAATGCTTAGATCTAACCATTCTATATTTTTATAAGAACCAATTGCAGGAATAAACATTAAATTTTAATTAAAAGGACATAAACTTACATTTTTATTATAAAGATCTAAAATACAATACACTTTTTAACTTTTACAAAATATTTTTTGTAATGGCTCTATTTTAATGAACACTTTATATCGCAGACTAAAGAAGAATGACCGAATTTTTTAAAATATTAATGCAAAAATTTTAATAAAAATAACGGTTTCATAAAGAAAACAAATCAACAACAAATCTACAGTTAAACTTTTGCAAGTCACAGTATCCTCAAGCAAAATAAGTACAATCAATCACAAAAAGACAGGGTGGCTCTATTTTAAGGAAC